>JAQPPZ010001695.1:3108748-3730498 GCA_028583015.1 Wollemia nobilis | reverse complement strand
CAATTTTATTGCCCTTTTTCTCCTCTTTTTTTCAAACATCAAAATTTTATAAAAATTATGTGTTAGAAGGATACAAATATTTGGGGAATTGAATTCCCAACCACTCTATTAGATTTCTTTTGGGAATTGTAACCCTATCCTTACTACTCTATTTCCTTATTTCATCCTTCTTCTGAAAAGAGTTAAAGTTTTTTGGAATTGGATTCCTAACCACTCTATTAGAGTCTTGATGGGAATTGTAACCCTATCCTTACTACTCTTTTTCTTCATGCATATTTTATGGGTAATGGAATCAAAGGCTTTGGAGAATTGGATTCCCAACCAGGCAAATGGGAATGCAACCCTATCCTTACTACCTCGTTCCATAAATTTGTGACACTCCTATGACCATGCCACTTCTTTTCTAAGAACAAAAGCATCTCAACATATTGATTTTGACCTTGTATCCTAAAACTTGGTATTAATGACTGAGAGTGATGAATAATGAGATAGCAAAAACATTTTATTAAAGCTCCCACATGAAATAAAGAAGCATTTTTTAAAATAACACAGTGTGATATTCCTAGTTCATTATTAGAGAAATGTTATTATTCCATAGCAATATTTCCTCATTGGTCAAGTAGTGTAAAATTTTTTGCCATCCATATTTTCATCTATCAATACTTATGCATTCTAGCAAAAGAGAATTAATTAGGTTACAATTTCTTGATGACTGCACTTATTTACTTATAATATATACTAGATTTCAAGGCAATAATTTATTTCTTATCGTAATAGTGTTTTGTTATCTCAAATAGAGATTTTTTTATATTTAATGAGAGTTGATTGCATTTTAGAAATGAATTGCAAATCAACTTGTTGCTTAAGGTGGTTCAAGAATTCTATTTTAGAAAATGGCATCCTATAGAGCTTAAGCCTATGTCCATTAACCAATAACCTTCATGTTGAATTATCAATGGGCTTAAGCTTGACTATACCATTCCCAAATATTTCTTCAACCTCATAGGGTCCAAGCCATCACATCCTTAGTTTTCCTTGGAAATATTGGAAGTGGGAATCAAATAGCAAGGCCCAATCTCCTGGTTGAAATATTCTTGGTACAATATGTTTATCATGCCATTTTTTCCTTTGTATTTGCATTAGTTCTATCCTATGCAATGCCTCTAATATTTTTTCATCTAAAACATTCAATTGTTCCAACCTAGCCTTTTGTGCTTGATCCAAATCCATGTCAAGTTTTACCACTGTGCAAAGAGTTTCAATTTCAAACTCAATAGGCATAATGGCTTGCTTCCCATAGACCATTTCATAAGGTGATAGTCCTGTGGTGGTTTTCCAAGTCGTGTTATAAGCCCATGTAGCTTCTTTTAATCTATCTACCCAATCAACCCGATTGATGGCTACTATTTTTGTTATAATTTTTTATAAGTTCTCTATTTGTAACCTCTACTTTCCCATTAGATTGAGGATGATATGGTGATGACTTCCTATGTTTGATTTGATATAGTTTAAAAAAATTCTCAATCACATTGGAGATGAATTGAGGCCCTTGGTCTGAAACCAATTCTCTTGGTGCTCCAAAATGTTGCATAATGTGTGTATAAAGGAAATTAGCTACGGGTTCAACTTGTGCTCGTTTCAAGGATTTTACTTCAGCCCACTTAGTAACATAATTTGTGCACACAAGTATATGTTTATTTTCATTACTTGGAGGATCTATTGGGCCAATAAAATCAATTCCCCATTTCTTGAATGGTTCAAACATTATTTGTGGTACTAAGGGCATCTCCATTGTGGGTGTAGGTTTTCTAGCCCTTTGAAAAGCATCACATCGGTCAAAAAACACATGAGAATCCCTACACATAGTAGGCCAAAAATAACCTGTTTGAAGTATTTTCCTAATTGTCCTTTGAGTGGCATAATGGCCTCCACAAGGTTCTTTGTGTGCTTCTCGAATGATGTCATATACATCATCTTCTTGCACACATCTTCTAATCACATGGTTGGGACAAGATTTAAATAATGCTCCATTAATCCACATATAAGGGACACTTTGGTGTACTAACTTCCTACGCTCATATGGTGTAAAAATTTGTGGCATATTTCTTGTTACCAAATAGTTTACAATGTCGACATACCAAGGAGTGAAAATAGAAAGAGCAAACAAATGTTCATTTGGAAAATTATCGAGAATCAATTTGTTATCATCAAATATGCATATACGAGATAGGTGATCTATAATGACATTATCCTTTCTTGTTTTATCTACAATTGTGACATTAAATTCTTGCAACAAGAGAAGCCATCTAATCACTCTTCCTCCAATTGTGGTTTTGTTCATTAAATATTTGATGGTAGAGTGGTCAGTATGGACAAATACTTTATACCCTGTTATATAATGTTTGAATTTATTAATTGCATGAACTACAACTAAGAATTCTTTTTCAGTAACCGTATAGTTGAGTTCTGCCCCATGCAAGTTTTTGCTCACATAATAGATGGCATAAGGTATTTTGTTCTCAATTTGTTGTAGTACTGCCCCTATTGCATAACCTAAAGCATCACAATGTATGTGGAAGGGTAATTCCCAATTTGGACCTCTTAAAATGGGAGAGGTGGTTAATTTATCTTTTATAATTTCAAAGGCTCTTTGACACTCCTCTGTCCACTTAAACTCACTTTCTTTTGTTAAGAGTTTAAGCATGGGAGAAGCAATCTTGCTGAAATCCTTAATGAACCTATGATAATATCTTGCATGTCCTAAAAAGCTCCTCACCTCAGTTTGTGTCTTTGGAGGTTGGAGGTATTTGATAACCTGGATCTTTGTAGGATCTACTTTAACACCTTCCTCAGATATATAATATCCTAAGACGATACCTCCTCTCATCATCATGAAGCATTTTTCATGGCTCAAGGAGAGATTTTGTTCTTGGCATCTAACAAGAACTTTTTCTAAGCTCAACAAAGTTTCCTCAAAGGTGTTACCATAGACTGTGATGTTATCCATATAGACTTCTACACATTCATTGATTAAATCAACAAAAATAGCCAAGACAACCCTTTGAAAAGTGGTAGGTGCATTGCATAGTCCAAAGGGTAGAACCTTGTAAGCATAGGTACCTATGGGGCATGTAAAAGTTGTTTTCTCTTGATCTTCTTCTACTATTGATATTTGATTGTACCCACTAAAGTCATCCAAGAAGCAAAATTACTTCTTCCCAACCAAGGTATCTAGGACTTGATCAATGAAGGGTAAAGGAAAATAATCCTTCTTTGTCACCTTGTTTAATTCCCTATAATCCATGCAAATTATCCATTTACCATTCTTTTTGGGAACTATCACTAGTGGTGATACCCATTGGCTATCAGATATTGGGTATATAAACCCTGCATTTAATAACTTAATAATATCTTCTTGAACTATATCTTTCATGGCTGGATTTAGCCTTCTTTGTGGTTGTCTCACTAGATTGCAACCTTCTTGAATGAATATATGGTGGGTACAAACATTTGGGTGTATCCCTTTCATATCCCCATAGTTCCATGCAAATGTAGTTTGATGTTGCCTAAGTATGTCTATCAATTGTGACTCTTGTATTCTTGTGAGTGCATTGTTAATGTTTAGAGTTTTTCCATGTGTAATATCTATTTGTTTGCATTTCTCATTGTTTGTATCTATTCCTATTATATCATGTACAAGGATATTTAATTGATAATTATGGGGCACCAATTGATGAGATTGAATTGTTATTTGTGTATCTCTTTCATTATTAGATATGGTAGATTTAAATGGACAAATAGTATTTTGTTCTTGGTCTTCCTTTTGATCATCTAACAATGGTGGTAGTGGTCCTTCAATCTCTTGTTGTAAATGATTACTTAGTACATTAATCGATAAAGTTTGAATATCATCCAAGTCATCAAGAAAATCATACCAAAGTTGTCTTGAAAAACCTTCATCCAATGTTGACTCAGGAAATAGGCTAAGGTCCTTAGTGTGTTTACCATTGGAAATAGTCATATTTCTAGACCTACAACTAATGTAGGCATCAACTGTTGCAAGCCATGGGTATCCTAGGATTAAGGGATGTCCCCCTAATTTCTTCTTTGGTTGTAAAACCACAAAGTCTACAGGATACTCCCATGAACTTACTGAAACTATAATGTCTTCTAATTTTCCTTCTAGTTTGATAGTGGATCTATCTGCAAGTTGAAGTACTATAGTAGTTGGTTGTAGTGTATATACCCCTAAATATTCTGTTGTCTCCTTAGTCATAACATTTATGGTAGCCCCTAGGTCCACTAGGATATTTTGCAAGGTTGTTTTACCGATATGGACTATGAGTATAGGTACTCCAGGATCTGCATATTTTGGCAGCAATCTTCCTCCAATCATTATTTTGGATAACTGCCCAATAACTTGGATAGTTTGAGGTTCATTTTTATTTTTCCTTCCTGGTGTTGTTGTGCACATGGTATTTATTAATTTGGAGTAGATGAGAATATCCTTGATGGCCTGTAAAAGAGGGATTTTGATAGTAACATTTTCTAGTTCTTGTAGAAAATTGAAAGCTGGGTTAGAGGGTTCTTTAAGTATTGCCAATATTTCAAGAAATAGAATTTTCACTTCTTTCCTTTGAGCGATTTGAGTCTCTTTTTGATTTGTTGGTATAATGTCTGGTAGAGTTTCTAACTCATCTTCAAATTTTTCATCTTTATCCCTTTTTTCAAATGAGCTTTGGATAGGTTCCTCAATTTCTATGAAGGTTACTTTATTATTATCCAACACCTTTCTAGACCTTAAATGGATCTGTTGGCAAGGTACCACATATATTGAACATGCTTCATTGGCTTCATAAACTTGTTGAACCATTTTGTTGTTATTAGGATTGGGTATCGCTTGGGTTGGTAAGGGTGGTTGTTTAGGAGGATTATTCACATTATTTGGAGGTGGTAGGAGTCTATTTTGAGGTTGGTTTTGAGGAGCTTGTCCCCTAAATTGATTTTGAAAATTTTGTTGTTGGGGTGGACCTTGAAACCAACTAGGTCCCCCTTGATTATATTGGCAATTTGTGTTCCAATTAGGCATATTTTGATTTTGTCCTGACACTCCTTGAGTCCATAGGGGTGGATTTCCATACGGGTTGGACATAAATTGAGTCCATGGTGGCATATTCCATTCTTGATTATTTGGGTAATTAGATGGATTCCAATTTGTCTAGTTTGGTGCATTTGACCAATAGTTAGGTCTTTGATGGTTGGAATAATTGGAATTGGACCAATTAGATGGACCATTGAATGGGTTACTTCTTCTTTGGGCTACAAAGTAAATATCTTCTACTTCCTCAACTTTAGGCTCTTTTATAGAAGATTTTATAGCTGAGATATACTTACAATTTTTGGTACTATGATCCTTGTCACAAATTTTATAGCTAGAAAAAATATTCAAAATATTTGTGATGTTAAGAGGACATTCTCTTAGATTGTGCCTTTTCCTACACCTATGGAAATATATTTCCTCAATAACTTGCTCTTTTGGTATTTTTTCCATGAGGTCAAGAGATGTAGTTAATGTGCCCAACAAATCAGTTTTCAAACTTTTCAACATGTTGCCAATTTTTGTTCTTGTTACTCCTCCCCCTGTTGATGGGTATTTGTTGTTTCTAAGTGGCTTATTTCTTGAATAATTTTTGCAAAGGCTCACAATTTCTTCAAGTCCCATCTAGTGAATATCCCCCTTAGCCATAAGGTTTAATATATCAAGGACATCTTCTTTTAACCCTTTTAGGAAGAGTTCCTTTAAGATTTCCTCATCTAGTGCAATGTTAACTCTAGACCCCACAAACTAAAATATTTCAAGGAAGTCTTCAAGGGATTCTTCCTCTCGTTGGTTCATGCAAAATAATTTAACCTTCTTATCCCTAACTCTATAGTAATCTTGATACCTTTCGAGGAACATATCCTTTAATCTATTTTCACCATCCCATTGTCTACAAAAAATCTCACCTAAACCCATAAACCATATTAAGGTTGCATCCTTAAGTGTAGAAGGAAACAATCATAGTTTTTGTTCATTAGTGGTGTAGAAATAAGCTTGACATACCACTTCGAATTCAAAAATAAATGCATCAAGGGTCCTCATGTGGTTTTCCATGGAAGGTAGGTAAAATAGCAACAAAAATGGGCTTTGGTTCCCTTGTTACCCTATCTTCTGGAGAAGGAATCAAAAAGGCAAAAGTTTTTCTTTGCCTATTTCTCCTCTGGTTTCCTTCTACTTCCCCATGATCACTATTATGTTCATCCATGATTATACCTATTTGAAGGATTTCAAGGATTGGACCAGGTATAGGATCAAAAAAAATGGTGGAAGGATCTATATGGTTATCAAATTCAGGTTCAGGTAATAGAAATGTTTCAGGGTCTTGATTTAGTAGAGTTAATGGAGATTCGGTTTGTTCTATTGATGTTGAAGAATCCTTAGTTGCTTGAACTACAATATTAGTCTTCTCTAATTCAACAATGTCAAGATTTTTACTAGATTTTCTTCTAAAGTTCACTTCTTGTTTTTCTTCATCAATTTTGATAAACCTTCCTTTCGTATTTCTAGGTTGATTCATAAATTTATGAATCTCTAGGTTGATTCTTTAATAAACAACGCTCCTAATTTCTACAAATAAGTTTGAGTGTATTAAAATCATTCACTTTACATTGAATAATTTATGGATGTCATTGATTGGATCTAACTGTTCAAGGGTCATATAATGTTCTTCTTCAAATGTAAACTCTTGCTTTAAAAGATGAATAAATTGGGTGATGAAAGCTTGTCCTTGTACTATGATAGGATTTTCAAATTGTAAGTCTTGACACAGCCCTCTGAAGTGTATAACCCTAGGAGCTCTTTGGTATCTTCTACTAAATTCTAGACTCACCTCCCTATTTTCTATATCTGCTAAGAAGTTATGGACAACAAGGGAATCCTTAAAGTAATGCTCCCAAGGATATGTATATGGGTTCACGCTTGCTCTTCTATCCCCTATCCAATGTTCACAACTTTTTAAGAGGTCAAAATAGGGTGAGTGATAATTTGTACCTAGGGCTTTAGTTATATTGATTCTTTTAATCTTGCCCAATTCTTCTGACCTTTGCCCAATAAAATCAAGGTGTTTCCAGAGTTGTTCTATGTCTTGTTCATAGAGTAGATTGACTTCTTGTTCTAGGAGTATTCTCCTAAGGTCTATTGATGTAGACTGACTAATGTAACTTTCCACCATTAGCAATGTAAAATTCTTTTTTTATTATTATTATTTTTGAGAAAAAATGCAATTTACAAAAATAGAAACTAAATAAAAGCAAATTACTGCTATTAAAATCAGATCTGAACTTCAACAATCAATTTTAATGCAGCAAGGAAATAAATTCTATTTTTTTTTGTTTTTTATGAAGGACCAAAAATATTGCCACTACTTTGGTTTAAGAAACACTTAGTGTGATCTAGTCACACATATGACTTGCATGCAAGTAAAATTTTCAAACCAAAGAGCAACAACCACACAAATCTAAAAATAATTTGCTGAAATTAAATCAAATGCTGATATGTAACTACAAAAATGCTAAAACAAATACTAACTTTAAGAAACAGTGAAATTGAAACCAAGAAAATGGAACCTAGAAATGTTGAAATGAGGACACTCAGTGGGACTTATTGTTCCACTCCTGACTTGCATGCAGGTAAAGCCTCCTCACGCAATCCAATAGTCTCCAACCAAAACTTATGGCACTATTCTCCTCGACAACGATGCCAAAATATTGAGGAAAATTCCTCACACTTAAATGTCAACCAGGATTAGATTTAAAGAATAGTTATCCCATATAGATATCCATAATTTTGATTGTTGATTTCTATCCCTTCTTAATTTCTTGCATAAAACAAAGTTTACAATAAATGAAAGTACTAATTCAAAAATGTGCTTGTTTTGTTTAAGGAATGCAATTATGAAATGAAATAGATGTGGATCCACTTTTGTAATTTAATTGTGCATTATTTATCCTGATAAATTCTATAGTTCTATGATATGCAATTTAATAAATTTATGTTCTAACAAATTTATTCTATGCTCTAATTCTATCTACTATGTTTTGGAGGAAGATATCTAGGGACTAACCTCTTGGAGTGGGCCTTGCCTCCTCAAGGTTAGTATTAACCTCCTCCCATTTTTACTTTACTTTAGCTTTCAGATATTTATGCTCATTAAACTAATTTTATGCTTTCTAATTCATGTTTGTAGAAAAGAAAAGGAAGCTACAACAATAAAAAACAAAGCATGAAGAAAATGAATAGTTTCATTACTACAATCGAAGATGAACAATGATTCTATCTCCTTATCTCATTTATTTCAAACTCCATACATACTTTGTACAATGTAACAATGGTTGAAAGAAATTCCCTGATTGTTTTCTATTGTCTACCCTTCTTACGTTCATGATATTGTAATATATTCTCCCTATTTTTTGGGTTGCAATAGAAAGTATAACTTCATTTTGTTATTTGGTTGGAACGAATTTTCCTTACATGGATTCGTATTGAAAATACATAACTAAATAGTCTCTAATGTAGACAATCGAGCAACATCCTAGGATCATGGTAAAACAACTTTAATATTTTCTTGAAGAAAAGATAAACTAATCACTTACTTTGGAATTACATCATTACAACCACATAATTATTTATATGAGGATATTGGTCATCCACATTATAAGGAATAATAAAATATAACTACTGAAAAATTATTAATAGCCTATACAACATTGCTGAGTTGGCTATTGCATGTGGTGTTTATTTCATAAGAGAACTATTATAATAGGATAGTTTTTTTAGTGCATTCCATAGTTCATGTCTGTATATTTCTCTGTAACCAGCTTTTGTAAGCTGTTCCTGCAACATCTTACCTGTTTCCACAAAAATACAAGACTTTCCAAAGAATATATGTATAATAAGAGATAATTGCAATTCAATATACACATATGATATATACTCCAAAATACATGCAAATACTTACACATTTTTATTCAAAATACAAAACATATACTAAAAATTATAATTCAATACAAAGATAATCCACATTTTAAAACTAAATTTAGGCACTCATCAAAGTAGGACTAGTATAGGTGCCTAGAAATGTTGACTAGGGATGTAAAATTCCTAGTGGTGTGGTGTAGTATTAATATCAATATCACATACATTAGAGGCTACTTGGATTGACAAATGCCACTATTGTATGCTATAATATCTAGAGCGCTACTAGGGAACACCAATTATAGGTTCATCCATTAGGACAATGGGAGGTGGTTGAAGTGATGCAAGATGAGTAGATAATATTTTCTTGGGGATCTTTCATGCTATCATTTTTATACTAGTTGCTCAACTAGATCGTCTATAGAGAAAAAAATAGCTTCAATGGGTACACTCTAGTCTAAGTGTAGGCCTAGGAACATATTACAGTATTGATACCACCAATACTTAAAGGGTAGGTTGGGTATCAAGAGGTACTGATAGCCATTAGGTGGGGCCACCACTCTGAGGGTGGAAAAATCAAGCCCAATAGGGGTATGCTAGAGGTGGATAGGAGGACAATATATCAGCTAAAATTAGCATAGATCATCTAGAGGCCATATAGGCATCATTTAGGATACTATGATGATGCCTACCATCTAGCCTACATTAGAAAAGTAGATGGCTTATAGAACCATAGGGGGAGTAGGAGATCCACTATTTTGACCAAGTGATCTAATAGTACAGGATGAGATAGGGGATGGTAGCAATGCCAATATGGTATAAGAGGTTCACTCAAGAGGGGATTTGGTAATAATCTAGATCTAGACTCATATGTCAAGGTGGACTTGGATGATCTTGATATTCCAAATCCTAGGTACAATGATCCTAGTGTGACCTAATATTATAGAGATGGTATTGGACCATCCTACTGAGGTAGGTGATAGTGATAAGTGCATGAATGACAAAGTAGATATAGAGATCAATTAGGGCTAGGTAGGAAGGGTTAATTTTGATGTGACACTATAAAGATATGCAAAGATGGTGGGAACCTCAAGGGTAAACAATAGCAATAGCGATAAAAATAGTAAGACCTCCACTACCTGCTCTACTTATGAGCATGAATAGAAAGTACCAAGTAGGTAACTTTAATCGACCATTAAGGAAAATAAAGATGCCTTGACAAGTAGGTGGAGAGGTTATAGGTAGCTTTGGCAATGATGATTGTAAATAAGGATTGGCTAGCAACACAAGTTATAAGGAAATAGAAAATAATTTATGGCCTAATTATGGAGTAAAACATAGTAAGAGTGATAGTTGTATTAATAGTAAGAGGAACCAAATGAGGATAGGTTATGAAAAATATTCTAGATTAGATGGCATAGATACAAAAGGATCTATAGGATTAGAGTGAATGAAAAGCACACTACAAGGCTATCTACCATGTGATAATCCCTATAAAAAAGTGCCTACCATCATCCATGGGGTTTTAGTCACAAACCCACTTAAGGTTTATGAATTTCCAATCATAATGCTCAATTAGGATGCCACCACTTATAGGAGGGGGCCATAGGAGCACTAGACATGGGATCCAAGATCTAACCATAAGAAATTACAATCCTAAGAATTTAGGGATGAGGAACTCATGTATTATGATTGATTTTTTATTGTACACTATTATGATATTGTTGGTCAAATATCTTCCTAATCAATAAACACTACGTTTATGCACCCTAGATACGACCAACATTGAAAGGCCGAAGGAAAGAGATGTCCTCCATGCCAATCTCCAGAGAGGGTTGGTTCCCGAACTAAATCCTATACTGGTAAAAGACTAGGGATGCAGGAAAGAAATTGAAATAACCGAAAGATATGGGAAATATGGCCACAGGCCGAAGTACAGGATTCGGGGCAGACTAATAGCAGGAAAACACCCAAGCATAGAATAGCATTTACAAAAGGAAAAACTGCAGAATAAACCTGTAATCTTGCAAAAATAACTTTCAAAATAATCACTCCAGCATTCACTCTCTTACTAGAAATATTTAAATCCAATCGCAGAATTTAAATCTAACAACAAACAAGAAAGACGAATGTGAAAAATAAGTGCACAGTACAGAAAGAAATTACACACAAAATCACTTGCAAATTCAGAAGCCTGATGCCTTGTATTAATGCAGAGAACTTGGAGAGTATTCTCGCAAAGTGTCTAACCTCCTCTTACAATAGAAATTTGATTAGTATTTATAGAGGTTTTCACCTCTTTCATTTAATGCATCAGAGAACAGAATGTCCAGGGATCAGGGACAAAAACAAGGAAATCCCTCCTCGAAAATATTGAAAATCTATCTTTCTTGAGGAACAATCTCCATAAAATCAGTGACTTAGGCATCGGTGCATAGATAATTAAAACATTATTGAATATCTGGGAAGCGTCTCAATGCTTTGGAAATTAAAAATATTCGTTCATCCTTCCCATTCAGCTTCTCCCCTGCTCGAGATTCACAACATGAGTTACTCGACGCCACCATTATTTAATATTCATGATTTTGGTACCTTCAAAATATTTGACCACAATTCTTTTCACCCCAGAATCACGTTCACCTCAAAATCTGCTTCACCCCATCTCCCTTATATCTGCATGCACGATCTTCATTCAAAACACGTTCACCTCTGGAAGGGGCGAACGACGCGTTCACCCCAAAGAAAGGGCGAACGCGATATCACCTTGCCTTTGAAGTTCGTTCACCCATGGGAGGGGTGAACGGGATGTTCACCCCTCAACCAGGGTGAACCTAAATTGACACCATCTTTGGGCGCGTGCGAGCGCGTTCTTCTTTGGGGCGCGTTCGCCCATAGAAAGGGCGAACGACGCGTTCGCCCCATAGAAAGGGCGAACGCGAATATACTTTGAACTTTTGCTCGCATCGGATTTTTGGAACTTCGTTCGCCCTTCCAAAGGGTGAATGGGGCATTCACCCCTCCTTTGGGGTGAACGTAAATACAATTAGAAACTTTTCAAAGTTTTACTTAGGCCTTTCATCCTTTTTCAAATTTTTACAAAAACCTTCCTTTCGAATGAATTCATGATGTAACAAAGTTTTACAAAGGAAGTTTATAAAATACTTCACAATTTTTCAAATGCGAAAACATAAAAACAATATATATGAAAACAAATTAGGAGCATATAAAACTATTTTCAAAAGTGCCACCATATACTACATAAAAACTTCCCAACAAAATCCCCAATGTGGCAAAATGCAAAATGGCCAACATTTCTGGTGACTCACGGGGTATCCAACTCGCATGGATGCAAGTGATCCTAGGCCTTGATTCATTGGGCTGCAGAGTCCTTTTTGCCAGCCATTTTAGTGGGCACCACTGCCTTTGCTGTAGACGTCTTCCTTCGGGCCACTTCTTCCTCTGCTCGCTCCTTCTGCTCGGCCTCTTCTGCTACTCGGAGCACTTCAGCCCGCTCTGCTTCTTCTACTGCTTTGGCTACTACCATGTGCTCTACCACTACCTTCTCCTCTTGCTCTTGGATTGTTTTGGTAAGAACCTCATAAGCATGAATGACCTCATCCCAAGCATGAGTGGTGAATAGGCATGGGACATTGAGTGACTCATAGACAAAGTGAAGATTCTGCACATCCATCAAACTGAGATGCTTCGATCATTGAGCCAACTCGTATAGTGATAGCTCCAAGCGTGTATACTTCTGCATCAAGGGCAACACTTGCGCTTCAGTGAGAGGTTCTTCCAGGGCATCAATTTTGGAAGTATCCTCAATGAATTTTTTCCAGAGCGCTTCCAGTTCTTCCATGGGAAGAGGTTCTCCCCAATCATCCACAAAATTTGGGAAGCCCAACCCATCAATAGTCTCAAAATGAGTCATAGAAATAGTATGCTCATGCTCAATAACGTTGAGGATGGCCCGCCCCTCCCTCACTAGGTCCATGCATTGAAAGTAGCTGCGTAGTGTTATTCATGCCTTGGACCAAGCGTAATCCATTTCACTGAGAGGGCGAATGTACAAATTAGTGTTCAAAAAAGCTTGTATTTTTATGGCCGTCTCCATGTAGGGCGAAAGCATCTCCTCCGTGGTGTCAATTAACTGTTGCCCGAGCTGAATCTGTATCCGTGCCTCCCATAAATACTGCAGTACCTTGACAATGTGCGCAACTAATTTTTTAGAGTTTTGAGCAGAGCGAAGTCGGACACCTTTAACGCTATCGCATGAAAATCCTATGGCCTACGCTACCTTCTCCTCCAACTACTTCTTCATGTCTTCAACCTGCTACTGAAGCTTATGCATTTCAATCTTGGAAGCATCACGCTCCTTTAAGTGCACTTTGACCTGGTTGCGCAAGTAATCATTCTCTATGGCTATCTTTTCTTCTATGGCTCTACTTTTTGCTAGGGCATTTTTGAGCTCAATTATCTTGTTCTAACTTTCAAAATACTTCTCCTTGTAGTGCTCACCATGCAGGTACACTGAGCTCATGTCGACCTAAATGTTGCCCATTTTCTCGATCGGATCAATCCATGTAAGATCTTCTGTAATAGTTTCAAAAATGAGGTCACCCGACAACAATTCTCCCTGAGGCTTCTGGACCAATGGAGTGATCATTGTTATGTGAGCCTCCTTGGCAATAGGGTCAAAGGCTACTTTCTTTATCGATCGAGCTGGAGCCGAGGCCTCCTTGCGATGCATGCTCTTCAACCATTGTGAAGAGCTCAGGTGCGCCCGATTAATTTTTTCTATGTCGAGCTATTTACGGGCCACCTGTACGTCAGGAACTGGCTGTAACTCCAAAAATGGGGTAAAAGGGACCAAAATTTCTGAGCGACTAGGCCTAGTAGAAGCGGATGACACTAAAAAAAGTGGGGGGATAAAAATGGAAATGGTGGAAGGGAGGGAGATGGTGGATTTGGTAGTGGACATGGGCTCCACTATAGTTACACTAACCCTGGGAGGAGCCTATGTAATTACAACCTCAATGGTGGAGGTGGTGATGATTGAAGGGGTAGGGCACAAAAAAGGATTCGACCCTAATGTAAAATAACTAAAAGAAGTGGAGGATGAAGGAGCGGGAATAAAAGAAGGAGCAACAATGATTTTGGGAGCGAAAGAAGATGGTGTAAAAGAGGATGGTATAGAAACTGAAGTGGAAGGTATACCAAAAGGTGGAGAAATGGAAAGTGGAGGAGACGAAAAAGTAATATATGGAACTAAAATGGAAACCACTACTTGCTCTGGGGGGGAAGAATAAGAAAAAGGAGATGTACCTTTAGGCACGAGCATCATGAATTGAGGAGATGGAGGTGATTGTGAAACTACCTCCTCTTATTGTTCTTTGACCCTTTTGTCGACATCAAGAACCTCTTCTTCATCCATAAACTCTACATGGGAACTCTTCAATGGTTGTTCCTCTTCCTCTTGCTGGATCATCAAAAAAATTTGTGCAACTGAAGGTGGGAGTTCCTCAGTAGGTGAAGGGTTCAAGGCTGGTGCACAAGAAATTACCAAAACTATTATAGTCGATGCTATAGAAATCATAGCAACTGAATTCATGGGTGCCTCAATGGTGGAAGTCATGGCTACACTGGTTCGAGGCCTTTTCACTACTTTCGAGAATGGAGGCACCATTGATATTTTCAACTTTTCAGGTGTGGACGCTTCTTCTGGTGGGTGCTTCATCCTTTGAGACCTTCTTTGGAACCTATACTATTGCTCTTCCTCCTCGGAGGTCTCATTTTCGACAATAGGGTGCTCCTATTCGGTTTCGCCTTCGCCACTGTCAGACTACTGGAAACTTTGTGGCAAAATGTTCATGAAGGTGATGGGTTGATATGAGTCTACAAAATCATCGTAAGCATTAGAAAACTGCTCATCTAATTTCAACCCATAAGGAGCGTGCGACTTCCTACGATGAATGCGCATAATCCACCAGTTCATAATATTTTCCTCAGTCCATTCAGGTTCTGCTTGTTTGACAGTTCCAAATAAACCTAGTGGAGGAATATGAGCCGTGTTCTTGGCTGGATTATATTCCGCCTCCTGCTCATAATAGTCATGCCATGGTGGGAGGGAAGTCATTTTTTCAATATGCCAGTTCATGTCTGGCCCATCAAAATTATTCCTTCACTTCTGAATGTCAGGGTGAGGACAGCAATGGAATGAATTTGCTTTTAAAAACTCTAAAAACTTCCCCAGAGGGTCGTACCGCCAGCGTTGTGGTAATTCAATCAAGCCCAAGTCTTGGAGCGCTACTGTTAACAATCTATTTTGCCCAACCTGATTCACCTCTATGCCCCCAAACTTGAAAGGCATGGTGCAGGTAGTCTTCTTTCCGTGCCCAACGCCATATATGTCATTCACATGGTCCATTTGGTGCATGACCTCCATTGCAAACATGTGCGTTGTAGAAAAATATGATAGTAAAAATGGCTTACCAATGTATCCAAAAATTTGGACAACAATACCCTGGGTAAGCAAAAAAATGTCACCCTTTTCTTCTATGATGACTGCATCTTTCAACTCTCGTGACACTCTATCATAGGTACCACACAACAATTCAATCGTTGGCCCTAAAAACTAGCTGTTAAAACTATACACTGACTCCTTTCTTAACAAAATTGAGGTCCACATATATACAGGCAAGGGCTCATTATTTTCGCCCAATGTTGAGACTACAATAAACGAAAAATGCTGCTACAACTGAAAGAAAAAGAACCATACCAAAAATGATGTATGCCAAAATGATTGAGACTCCCCGGTTTGCATTTTTTCCAACTAGGAATTAATTCTTCGGGAAATGAAGTCCGCCCAATCAAAGTAAATGGGGTTTCCCCCTTGTCTCATGGTGGAAGGGGAGTAAAACTCAACTTTGCAAATGCATTGAGCGATAGCTGCCTACCACTTATGCACTGTCTCATCCGAAGGCATCCCAGCAACCCAAGATAACATAGAATAAATATCTTGGCTCTTAAATTTAGAGAGCAACTTCAGAAAATTTGGTAGCTGCCCCATCTATGGCTCCTTAATGAGTTGGGTCTCCATAAACTGGCGCATGGCTACAGTGGAGACGTATCTGTCTTCCTGTTCATCTGTGTGGATCTTCTTATGAACTGCGTAGGAAGGAGGCTTCAACCCACACGCAAAGGCTTCCCTGATTTCGTCCGGAGTAATTGTGAACATGATTTCTCTCCTGGCGTTCCGCACGGCCTTGGTGAAAGGGTCATAAAATCGTGCAATAAGTTGCACTAGCTCAGGGCACGGGTGGATGGGCGAACACAAATACTAGGAGAGCTATGAATTATAAGGGACTATGAGCCAACTATTGTATGAAAAACCCTAACTCACCGCCGCCTCCACGTCTTGCCTCAGTTTTTTGACCCCCTTATGTGTAATTAGGCAATCTCTCACCTCTACCACAACGTCTTCGTAGGGGTCTAGATCTACGTAATCATTTTTATGAGCCTTTTTAGCTCTCGAACTCCTTTCCCTCTTTTTTGCTTTCTTAGGCTCTTCGACCTCTTTGACATCCTTGGGTTCTTTACTTCTCTTCCCCATATTTTCATTTTTCTCTCTGAAAAATATTCTGAATAAACTTCTGCAACTTTTCTGCTCTAAGGAAGCTTCTGCAAATTCTTTGTAACTGAAATGCAAAACGCAATGGAGAGGAATTTTAAAAATAAGAAAGAATGATAAATTTTGGGCAATTTACCTCTTCGATTTTTATAGAACGCTCTGACACCTACCGTAGTAAATGCAAAATTAAATGCAAGCACCTTCGGGAGGGGATTATCCTCGAGCTGCTAGCCTAGCACCATTTTTGAAGTACAAATGGTTTCTTCTCCGATTTGCTGTCGGATCCTCCTAGAAAATTATGCCCTGATGCTGCGCAATCTCGTCTTACGATGTGCCCTGGCGCTTGAAGCTTGCTTGGGAAGCTAATTTTACCACTCATCAGCCAATCATTTAATATTTGAGGCCCTCTTGGAAATCTAAAAATCCAGGGCCTCTCACATTTTTTTAAAATTAATGCCCTTTTTCGAGCGCTCTTGCCTTCCGATTGCTGACACGTAACCCAAGGGCGTATTAATTTCACAACGTGCCTCCAAAACTGTTGTTTTCTCCTTCGACAAAATTCTTTGGGCACTTGGCAATTTATCCCCTTTACTGGTGATTTTGATTTCGTGCAGAAGTATCAAGCCTTTGAATTCGGGCGACTTCATCTGAAAATTTCATTGGCACACATCTTTTTTTTTCTCTTTTCTTTTTAAAGCAGACTTGGATGTGGAAAACAAAACATATGCCTTCTTAAAACTGATAGTTTTTCCAAAACGCGTTCACCTAAAATGTGGGTGAACATCCCGTTCACCCCTTTCTTAGGGCGAATGCGATATCACACTCACTGTGCTGAATCGAATTTAAAATGCGTTCGCCCATTTAGTCATTTGAAGATGAATGAATATGTTGTGCATGCATCGTACTGCTTTGTTGAAATACCTCCCTTTTCGGGTGAAAAAAAGAACTTTTGCTTTTCGCACCATTTTAATTCACCTTATCCTTAGGGTGAAAAGGCTTTCAATTTCTTTTTCTCTTTCCACACCCCTCTTTATTTTTTTTTCTTTTTTTTGTAGATACAAAATATATCTTTATAACATATAATTCAGCAAAATAAAAAATATATTTACATATGTACAAAGTCATACCTCATCAAAATAAAATCATGAAATATAGGCCTTCAAATGAAGACCATTCACCGGAATGGGAAGCTCATAACCCTCCATGTCACGCAGATGATAAGCATTTGTAGAATTTACTATGAAAATCTGAAAGGGTCCCTCCCATATGGCATCAAACTTATGGTGATTTCCTGGCTTGGATTTCTTCTCATTCCATTTTAAGACTAAATCTCCCACTTGAAAACCTCTGTCAATCATCTTTTTTCCAAACCACTTCCTCATCTCTGTGGCATGTTTGGAAAAAACTTGGTAGGCCTGCTCCCTATCTTCTTCTAATTGCAGCAACTGTGTCAACCTTGCACTCATGGGATTGTAATCTTCATCTTCATCTTGAAACATCTGCAAAGTTTGAAGCACTGGAAGTTCAATATGTGTAGGGAGGACAACTTCTTTTCCATAAACCAAAGCATACGAGGAGGTTTTAATTGATTTCTTCACTGAGATGCGATCGGCCCAAAGTGCTTGATTTAATAGCAAATGCCAGCTCCTTTTGTTACTGCCCATTATCCTCTTCAAGATTCATAGCAAATTCTTGTTAGTCGATTCGGCCAACCCATTCCCCTATGGGTAATAGTTGGAGGATGTTTTCAAGTAAATACCATATTTTTTGGTGAATTCAGTGATCTTAGCTCCGATGAAGGGAGTGCCATTGTTAGTGACTAGAGAATCTGGTATGCCAAATCGAGTGATAAGCCCCTCCAAAAAGGAGATAACGGTCGCTTGGTCAACCTTCTTAGTGGGTATAGCCTCCGCCCATCTGGTAAAATAATCTGTCACTGTCAGGATATACTTGTGTTCCGTGGAAGAGTGTGGATCAATAACACCAATAAAATCGAGACCCCACTGCTAAAAAGGTGCTTCAACCCGAATTGGATGTAAGGGCAATGCTCCTTTTCTAATCCTGCCCACATATCGTTGGCAACTATCGCATTGCTGACTTATTCTATGAGCATCGATGAACAGAGTAGGCCAATAGTAACCCACTCGGATAATTTTCAAAGCCATGGGTCTGCCTGCATAATGACCTCCAGATAGCCCAGAATGGAATTCCTCCAAAATATTCTCCTTTTCGAAAGCTTTTACACACCTGAGGAGTACGCCGTCAATATTTTTATGATATAACCCATTAGGCAACAATACATATCTGAGCGCCTGTAGTCTGAACCTTCGATGTTGTGAGGGGTCAAGGCGGGTTGGACATCTCCCAGAAGTAAAATAGTCAATCAATTCTTCTGTCCAATCCTTGTCACTTGTAGTATGATTTATGCAAATTATTTCATCAATGTCTTCTTCATGAATCATATTCAATGTCTCAACGACAACACTCCTGGCCAACTCTTGGCACAGAGCGCACCCATGAACCAACTTTGTCGATCGGATCTCCACATCATATTCCTAGATCTTTGAGACCCATCCTACCCTTTTATCACCCAGTTCACCCTGAATTATGAAGTTTCGAACATCAGGATGGATGACATAAACAATAGTCTTACTTTGAGAAACAAAATGCCAAAACTTTTTGAGCACTTTCATCACTGCATAGACCTATTTCTCTATAAAATTGTACTTCTCCTGATGCGGCGCAATAACTTGGCTTAAAAAAGCAATGGGCTTCTCTTCACCATCATCCTATTTTTGTGTCAACACAACAACATAACTCTCTTGCTCACCTACTGCATAAAGGATGAAGTCCTTTGAATAGTCTGGGTTAATTAGAACTGGTGCTTGAGTGATTCTCTCTTTGATTTCTTGAAAAGCTCGTTTCCTGACCTCCGTCCATTTGAATTCAACATTATTTTTCAAAAGCTCGGTCATAGGCTTAACAACTTGGGTGAAATCAATGATAAACTTGCGGATGAAGTTTATTTGACCAAAGAAATATTGTAAGTCTTTCTTATTAGCAGGTAGCGGCAATTTCATGAGCGCCTCAGCTCTCGCAGGATCAATCACCAATCCTTCTTGTGAGATCACATGACCCAACAACTTCCCTTCCTTAACGACAAATATTGATTTCTTCGGATTTATAGAAATCCCGAATTCATGACACTTCTCAAATACTTGCCTTAGATGAGTAACATGATCTTTTCTGCAATGTGAAAACATGGTCATATCATCAAGATATATCATGATAATCCTATTCAACAACTCACCGAAGGCAACGTCCATAGCTCTCTGGAAGGTAGCATCGACATTTGAAAGCCCAAAGGGCATTCACTGATAGGCAAATGTGCCCCACTTGGTAGTGAATGTCATTTTATATTGATCCTCATCCTTCACCCAAATTTGATTATACCCAGAGAAACCATCCAATAGTGAGAATCTCTGAGTGCCAACGACCACATGAAGAATTTGATCTATCTGGGGCAAAGGATAATGATCCTTGAGCGATGCCTGGTTCAGATTGTGGAAATCAATGCACAATCGTATATCTCCATTATTTTTTCTCACAGGGACCAGGTTCGCTACCCAGGTTGAGTGCTTAATCGGGTATATAATTTTTACCTCGAGCATCTTCAACAATTCTACTTTCATGAGGACTTCAATCTTGGGATTGACAGGATGCTACTTTTACCGAAAAGGCTTGACTCCTTCTTGCAGCTCTATGGTATGTTGGATTACATTCTTGTCATATCCTTTTAAATCTTGATAGCTCCATGCTACAATGTCGGGGTATTCATAGCACAGGTTCTTAATGCCTTCAAGCTCCTCTGACATACAATCGGTCCCGATCTTGATAATATTTCCTGATTCCAACTGCAACTCTTTGTATTCTTTGGCATCTACCTTAATCTTGTGCTTATCAGCTCTATCATTCTGGTCAAATAAACTTTCCAATGAGATCAAACCTCTAGGAATATGATTATTTTTTAACTGAATCATTCCCTCCTTTTCTTCCTCAACCAGTGTTCTGTCATCTACGCCAGCAACTTCTCTGAGCAAAAAGTTCACTATTTGTTCATCATTGTCAAATACTTGCCAATAGAGATTCTTATCTGGGACTGAAGGTCTATAGATCACTCTGACTATTTTGGGCCTTCAGACCACTTGCTCGATGGGGGAATAATTTGCACCAAGGGAAGCTAAAATATCAGCATGTCTATTCTACTCCTGAGGAATCGCCTGAATATTCAAGGCTGTGAAAGCTTCCAACAAATCCCAGACCCTATTGCGATAAGCTTTCAAATAATGTTGCTTCGATACACATTTATTAGTAATCTGGTTGACAATAAGCTCAGAGTCACCAAAAATCTGTAGTTGTTTAATGCCCAATTTCTTAGCCTTTTTCAACCCAAGGCACAATGCTTCATATTTAGCTGCATTGTTTGTACAACTCCAAGTCAACCTATAAGAGTAAGTCTTTTGTATACCTTCAGGAGAAATTAATACAACACCAGCCCCTACGCCATTCTTACATCTGGCGCCATCAAAATACAACTTCCATAATCGATTCATGTCAAAACCTTGAGAATCAGGAACTTTCTCTTCAACCCACTCTGGCTTAGTTATTGTGTAACAACCAATGTCCGTTCCGATCATCGCATTAAAATATATGAGCAAAAATTCATCCTCCAAATGAAGCTCACTCAATGCTTCTTCTACCAAGTCAACTTCCTCCAGTTCTTCGGTCATCATGTTCACTGCACCTGGAGATTGATCTTCCTCTTCTAGCCTCTCAATATGAAAAGGTGAAGGTTTTTCATTATGGATACGAATCCACTTTCCCTTGAATGGTATCTCCAAATGTGAATAGTCCAAGGAAAGGTATCCTCCCAGCTTAGCTATGAATTCCCTTGAGAGACACATGCTAAAGTATGGCTCCAAATCAACTACCACCACTTCCTGGATGACTATGATTTGTGGCATACTATGAAGGACGATAGGGATATCTTTGATAACTCCCACTATCTTAACCGGAGTTCCATCCAACTGCAACACTCCTGGGCTACTCCTTGTATATTCCATCCCCATCACCTCGCATACTGCCTTTGGCATGATAGTAGTTGCAGCTCCAGAGTCGATCATACAATTATGTACAATCCATCCTTCCATTCTCAAAGATAAATAAAATGGGGAGGCCTATTTTTACCTATTGCAGAAGTCGGTAGTGCCTACGCTAGGACTATTTGGGAATGATCTTTCTTCTGATCCTTAGCGGTTTTCAAAGATTCTTGTAACAAATCAATCTATCCTGGAAATTGTAGCGCATCATACAAGCTAACTTTTGTTGGGATCTTCTTCATTTCCTCTATGATGTTGTAACTTGGGGTAGCCAAAACCTTCTCTTCTGGAGCTCATTCATATCTATCCCGATATTGTTGAGTGGCTTCCACTCTTTGCCTCTTCGTCAACGATGGATACTTAAGTCGCTCCTTGGCTTGTTCTCTTGTTTCACCGTGTGTTTGAGCGATTGCTGCAGGTTGCGGAGCTGATGGCTTGGTCTGTACCTTCTCTTGAGTTGACTTGGGCAATAAATCCTTCAATTTAATAGAATCTTGCTCCTTAGCCTTTGCGATAGGTGCTTTCACTGGAGGTAACCGCTTCTCATCTTGCACCTTTGGTTCTACAGGTACCTTCAAGGGTTCGAGCTCCACTGGATCCACAATCATCGACTTTTTCCTAGACCTCGTGAGGACTGATACTTGCTCCAAGGATGGCATCATGCAATTGTGATCAACTTCTCGAATCATATTAATTTTCCCACCTACGGAGCTCTCTGCCAACGTTTGGACATAGTTCATATGTACCATACAAGTGTCTTCTCCATGGGGATCATTACATGTAGAGCACCAATACACCTTTTCTATTGCACTAGCCTCCTCATTTTCTAGCACTATAGTACTATTTTTAGGTCCCCTACTGGTAGAAGCTTGCTCTCGGGTAATTGGTGGAGTTTGGAACCTTCGGGACCTGAACTCAGCTTTTGCTTGCTTCTTTCTCACCATCGTGAGCTCATTAGAAATTGTCCTCAATGCTGCATTATTGGACTTCACTTCTTGCAATAATGTCGTGAAAGGGTCAGGATTAGATGATGGAATGGGTGCCAATAAAGGTAAGGGTGCTTGTGGCATAGGTAACGGTAAGGGAGTCAGGGATGCTGGAAATGCTGGGAAAGAGATAGTAGTCGGTAGTTGAGGAACTGATGGGGTAGGTAATTTTGTAAAACTTGGAGTTGACTTTTGGGAGAGGAATTGGAGCAATATGAGGTGGGCTAGAGTTCCATGAGGGAACTGGGTACATGGATGGCATAGGTTGCGAAAATGCACTAGAATATAGATATTGAGGAAGATCAGGGAGGATTGGCATAGTTGTCTTCGAGGGAAGCCTACCTACAATAATCAAATCAGATTCAGCCTTTTGAGCTTGTGTGTACAGGTCTAGAAATGTGGTCACATTGGCTTGTCGTACCACCATACCAATATCAGTGCTAAGTGCTCTAAGATAATAAAATGTGGCTTGCTCATGCGTAGGTCATAAACCGTTAGGGACTCTCTGCCAGCTTCACGTGAATCTGACATTAAAATCCATGATCTCCTCTTGTGGATGTCTCTGAATCATCGTGAACTGGTGCAACAAAGAGTATGGATCAGCTTGTTCATGAAAATTTTTTATTAGTAACTCCGCTAACTGATCCCATGAAGTGATAGTACCTGGTTGTAATGATCGGTACCAATACAACAATTTTCCTCTCAACGACAATACTAGTAGCTTTATCATTACATCTTCATCCGTTATGTCATGGATAGTCGCTAAAGAGGCCACATCTTGGATATGCTCATATGCAGTTTTACCAGTACCATCATAAGTTGGCAAGGCTTTCAAAGCCGCTTGGGGCACTAGATTTTGTGCTTGCAGATTCAAGGCCCCTGAGCTATTCCATGCTGGGAACTACCTTGGTAGAGGATTTTGAGCCATTTGAACTGGTATATGTGGTGTAGGTTGAGGGACACTAGTGGTAGTATGAGGTGGAGGGAAACTTGTGGCGGTACTAACTGGACTTACAGGAGCAAAAAATACGCTGGCTAACCATGAGGATGTAACAGATGGTATGTGGGATATATGAGGTAATGAAGAGGTACACCAAAAAGTGGCTAACTGAGGATGTTCTCCTAACCTTTGGATATCAAGTTCGTAGAACTCAATTTGATGATTTGGATTTTTGGCTTGCGATCTTGTATTCATGAGACACAACTTTCGCTGCTCTCACATTCGAAGATTTTTGGGTATAATCGAGTCGCCAGATGTTCTAATCTTATAGTACAAAGGCAAACATCAGACCTTAATACTACTAGAAAGTGGAACTTTGAGGTCCCACCAGGCATGCCAAAAACTATTGGTCAAATATCTGCCTAATCAATAAACACTACGTTTATGCACCCTAGATACGACCAACATTGAAAGGTCGAAGGAAAGAGATGTCCTCCATGCCAATCTCCAGAGAGGGCTGGTTCCCGAACTAAATCCTATACTGGTAAAAGACTAGGGATGCAAGAAAGAAATTGAAAATAACCGAAAGAGATGGGAAATATGGCCATAGGCCGAAGTACAGGATTCGGGGCAGACTAATAGCAAGAAAACACCCAAGCACATAATAACATTTACAAAAGGAAAAACTGCAGAATAAACCTGTAATATTGCAAAAATAACTTTCAAAATAATCACTCCAGCATTCACTCTCTTACTAGCAATATTTAAATCCAATCACAGAATTTAAATCTAACAACAAACAAGAAAGACGAATGTGAAAAAGAAGTGCACAATATAGAAAGAAATTACACACAAAATCACTTGCAAATTCAGAAGCTTGATGCCTTGTATTAATGTAGAGAACTTGGAGAGTATTCTCGCAAAGTGTCTAACCTCCCCTTACAATAGAAATTTGATTAGTATTTATAGAGGTTTTCACCTCTTTCATTTAATGCATCAGAGAACAGAATGTCCAGGGATCAGGGACAAAAACAAGGAAATCCCTCCTTGAAAATATTGAAAATCTATCTTTCTTGAGGAACAATCTCCATAAAATCAGTGACTTAGGCATCGGTGCATAGATAATTAAAACATTATTGAATATCTGGGAAGTGTCTCAATGCTTTGGAAATTAAAAATATTCGTTCATCCTTCCCATTCAGCTTCTCCCCTGCTCGAGATTCACAACATGAGTTACTCGACACCACCATTATTTAATATTCATGATTCTGGTACCTTCAAAATCTTTGACCATAATTCTTTTCACCCCAAAATCACGTTCACCTCAAAATCTGCTTCACCCCATCTCCCTTATATCTATGTGCACGATCTTCATTCAAAACGTGTTCGCCTCTGGAAGGGGCGAACGACGCGTTCGCCCCAAAGAAAGGGCGAACGCGACATCACCTTGCCTTTGAAGTTCGTTCGCCCATGGGAGGGGTGAACGGGATGTTCGCCCCTCAACCAGGGTGAACCTGAATTGACACCATCTTCGGGCACATGCGAGCACGTTCTTCTTTGGGGCACGTTCGCCCATAGAAAGGGCGAATGACGCGTTCACCCCATAGAAAGGGCGAACATGAATACACTTTGAACTTTTGCTCGCGTCGGATTTTTGGAACTTCGTTCACCCTTCCAAAGGGTGAATGGGGCGTTCACCCCTCCTTTGGGGTGAACGTAAATACAATTAGACACTTTTCAAAGTTTTACTTAGGCCTTTCATCCTTTTTCAGATTTTTACAAAAACCTTCCTTTCGAATGAATTCATGATGTAACAAAGTTTTACAAAGGAAGTTTATAAAATACTTCACAATTTTTCAAATGCGAAAACATAAAAACAATATATATGAAAACAAATTAGGAGCATATAAAACTGTTTTCAAAAGTTCCGTTCAAAAATGCTGCCATATACTACATAAAAACTTCCCAACAAAATCCCCAATGTGGCAAAATGCAAAATGGCCAACAGATATATATGTATTTTGGATATATATGTATTTTTGAGAAATACATATACAAACTTAATGGGTTTGTTAATTAGGTGATAATATTTATGACTTATGATGTTGGGTTTATGTTTTAACTCGTTTCGGTGTGATAAATTTGATTATGTCATTATTTGCATGTTAAGTGATTAATTATTAATATTTTTTGTTGGATAATAAAGGGTTGTACTTGGGTCCCCCACCCTTGAAAAATTACATCTCTCTTCTTTAGAGCTTGATATTTTACAAATAGATACACTTCTCATATCAATTGAGATGCTATAGCTAGAAACCTACATCATTTTACATAAAATTTCTGAATTCTTGATTTTCATTTTTTGGATCTTTTCAAATTTTTGTATGAATACAATTACTCCAAAATTTAACATCTTTCTTGACATTTTCCTATAGCAACCTTCACAATGCTAAAACTTCACCTCTACTATCTATGTCTTGCATATTAGTAGAGTAATATTTCCAAAACATCACACTATCATAGTCCACTTTATCAAATCTAAATTGCTAGTTTCCTTCCTCGCTGAAGTCATATCCATTCATTGCTCTTCCCATAGTTCAAACCCTAGTTGGAAAATATTTACAATTTCATTTTTCACGACTTGAAAAATCATCATTACTCTTGTTTTGAATGGTTGACTTCATAGTGTCATTTCTACCTCAATATTGCTTAGATTTTTGCATATGACCACTCATTTTAAAGATATTTAAATTCTACACAATTCGGTCCAAGAATCAGCTAAATCGAATAACTCTTAACGAAGATATGGCTCCTAAAAGATGATATGTTTTTCAGAAAAAACCCTAATCTTTACACTTTACAATTTCATTTTTCATGACTTGAAAAACTATCACTTCCCTTGTTTCGAATGGTTGACTTCACAAAGTCATATCTCCCTCAATATTACTTGAAGTTTTGCATATGACCACTCATTTTAAAACTATTCAAATTTTACATAAGATGGTCCAATAATTAGTTGAATCAAATAACTCTTCGTGAAGATATGGCTCCTAAAAGATGAAATGTTTAAAAAAAAAAAAACCTGAGTACTTTGTACTTTGCAATTTTATTTTTCTCATTGTAAGAATCCTTCCACACTCCTTCAACCTTTCCAGAATTTTACTCAGCATACCAACCTTCCATTGTAGCTCCTTTAGCCACCCCAACCTTCCACGCTCGTTAAGTGATTAATTATGATTAGTTTGTGCGTTTAATTTATGAATTAGATGAAAT
Source organism: Wollemia nobilis (assembly GCA_028583015.1). Taxonomy (NCBI): domain Eukaryota; kingdom Viridiplantae; phylum Streptophyta; class Pinopsida; order Araucariales; family Araucariaceae; genus Wollemia; species Wollemia nobilis. The sequence continues at coordinate 3,703,497 of JAQPPZ010001695.1, read as the reverse complement.
GATTATGATTTGATATGAGATGAGATATTTTGTAATGTGATAATGTTTACATTTATATTGATGAATGTTGGATGATTAATTAAAATTTATGAATAAAAATGAATGAAAATTATTCAATGCATTAAGGATAAAACAATCGAACAAGATAGATGAGAGATGCATGATGTTCCCAAGAGGTTGTTGCTATAGTATAATATTTATAGCCATGTACAAAGTGTGATTTTTCCAAAGGGAATTTAGCTTAGATTTACCCAAGGCACTTTAGCTTAGAAAGGAAAAGAGAGAAGTATATACAAATATGTATAACTATATACATAAGTGTGCTTAGATATTTCTTCAAAGGGATTTTAGTTAGCTTTGCCTAGAGGACTTCTAGCTAGCTTTGATATTTGTCCTAAGGAAATTTAGTTATCTTTGCCTAGACGTATTTTTGTTATCTTCCTATAATACAAAGATATATACAAACATGAAAATAAAATATTTTCCTTTAAACAAATGCTTAAAGGACTTATAATTTTCCCACAGGACTTTTATTTTTCTTTAAACAAGTGCTTAACGGAATTTTTCTTAGCCCATAGGACTTTTAATTTAGATTTACCTATAGGAATTTTTATTTAAATTTGCCTATAGAAATTTTGATTTAGCTTTGTCCATAGGAATTTTGATATAGCTTAGAGATTTATCTTGATATAAATGTATAAAGGACTTTCACTTGGATTGATTTATCTCATAGAGAATTTTCATAGAGAACTTTGGCTAATTGGTATGACAATGAATGATGCACCCAAGTACGAGGAATTTTTTTTTATTGACTAGTTGCCCCTATGTGTGGCATGCTTTAAAGACAAAAAATGATGTAATTGATATTGCTATAAACACTTATGAACCTCGTAGTATTCATCATGTAACGAATAATTGATGAGATAGAAGAAATGATTTGATTGGATTTCCCATTAGCACCTACAAATATTGCAATACTCATCGTGTGGAAAAATATTTATAATTTGGAAGAATTGATAAAGATAATGTTTGAGACTATTAGAAACCTCTAATAAAAATAACCATAACAATAATAGCAAATCAATAATTAATGGAAATATGATAATGTAATGACACAAGTGCTTAAGAAAATAATGGGTTGGAAATACAACTTATATTATTCAAGTGGAATAGAATTATAGGCCTTTTCAAGGTGGAAACCTCCTTGGATGCAAATCTCTGATATAATATAAAAAATACATGATATATTTCATTTTCACCTCTATCTTTATATAGAATCTTATTTACCCTAACTCTAATACTCAAGGGTCAGTCCACATGAAAGAAGGAACTAAGCTAATAAATCCTACTTATAATAAAAGTAACAATTATATCATTACTAATTGTAGACATCTAATTTTAACATGCCTAATCAAATAGAACTTCAATCATGACACACAACAATTGATATTTAGTTAATCAAGCCAATTCAACCAAAATCCCACTCATATTCTATCTTAAAGCAATAACACTAATCTTCCATGATAGCACTATATGTAGTGCTATTGCCAAAATATGGTGCTATTACAATTTGACCCTTAAATGATCAAATCTATCAAAAGAACTGACATTCAATGATAGCACTACTATCAATGCTATTGTGAAAACACAATGATATCACTAGCACAAGTTGAATTCCTATAACACAAGCCAAAAACACATTGATTCTTTCCTCCACTCTCTAGTTTGATCATGCATGCTACCTCTTGTCCCTAGGACCATGAAAATTGAATTCTTTGTCGCATCTTAAAGGCATCTTTAACCCCTCTTTCCCTCCAAGAATTGCTCTCCCAAAATTCTATAAATTGAGCCCATAGGACGAGCATTCAACAAGCATTCTTGAAGCATCCAAACTCTACTAAAACTCTCTTTGTCTCTCTGTCTCTCTCATTGGATTATTTTTTTTTGCATTCTCAAGAATTCTAGCAAGAATTTGAAGCAAGTGAAGCAAGGAATACAAAAATTTAGACTAAGACCACATCTTGTTGTTGTTGTTGTTGTCAAGGAGAACATCTTAGCCAAGAGGGGGAAGTTTTTCTAGGATTTGGTTGTAGTCTTCCATTCCTAACTCGTTCTTATCTTCAATTTACTTCTTATTTTTATGCATTATACCCTTATTGTCTTGTTAATCACTTCTTGGGTGTAATCTATAGCTAATAATGTTTTATTTTGTATCCTTTTTATTTTTCATAGCATCTTATTTTATGTTTTTAAACCCATTTTGTAGCTATTTATCTCATTTCATGCTCACTTTGTGCTATTTTGTAGTTATTTACAACCACTACATTTTTATCTTCACCATGTCACAATCATAGTAGCCTCTCAAATATCCATTGCTTATTTTTATGTACCTCTTATTTATCCATTTATAGCATCTAACTCTTGTTTGGGATATCCTTAGACCCTCATTTGTAGGGTTTTGTAGACATTGCCTCACTAATATTTCCAATTTATACTTTCTTGGGCTCGTATTACATATTTTATAGATATTAGACATTAAATTGTAGTGTTTTGTAACTACTTTATCATTGAGACATCTACAACTGAGCTTAGATTATATTTTGTCTCATACCATTGTATCTGAGTTAAATTTTTTATTATTTTAAACCCATTACAATTTTTCTTTCAAGTTATAGCAATAATAGCACGGAAAATCCATATAAACCCTAGAAATTCTAACCTTTTATCTATCACAAAATAATAGTGCGACCTTTATGTGATAGCTACTATTGAATCTTGGTGCTATTGTAGAAACTACATATCTTTTTCCATTTCAAGCATAAATTGTAATTGTCATAAGAGAAAGGGGTTTTATTAGTGTAGCCATATAGTCATTTGATTCTCTATGATAAAAAAAACCCCTAAAAATAATCCTAGTTTTCTTTTTATTTGTTTTTATATGTGTAGTCATAATAGAACTAGAAATCCATGCTAGCTTTAGTATTAGCGTTATTGTAGAAAGTTAGAACTACTTATTAGAAAAAATAATATTTGATTGTATTTTTCTTGTATTATATGATATAATTCTAGTTGTTTTCATCTCTATTATAGTACTTTGCTTTTTGTTTCTAATATTTTAATTACAAAAAGAGAAAGAATCAAACCTAGGATATTTTATTTTGCTAAAACACTTTAGGCAAGAAATTGTAAAAGCATCTAGTTGCATTTAGGTAAGTTTGTTTTCCCTTGAAAAGGAAAGGCTACTTTAATTTATTGTGATCATTGAAATAAAAAAGAGCACGTAGTCTAGGAATTTTTTTCTTGCATACTTTATTCTTTCATATTTTTACCTTATAGTTTAACTTATAATGGTCTTGCTTAGAAGATATTATGACCGAGTGACATAACCTTAGGTGATTTGTTAAATTTATAAATAAAACATTTGTTTTAAAGATATTTTTATACATATACATATACATATAAATGTGAGGTAGACCTACTCACATGAATTTTAGTCCCCCTTTGGAAAGGGATCTAGGGTCTTAGCCCATGTAACTTACTCTCTACATATTTGGTGAAACCGATGTGAAATGAACATCTTGTCCTAATAAAATATAAAATCAATTTGAACTTAAGTAATACCGTTTAAATTTGTTTTTTTAGATTAGTTCATAGTAATCGAGATTAAGAATTTATTCCCTCTACTAGTTTAGAAGCATCAATACTAAATCATGTATCTACGTGTGGTTGATCCTTATATTGGACCTCATTCATGTACCTCAAGGTTTACCCCAAGATAGAAACATGTACTGGGGGAATTGAGCCTCTTCCATGTATTAAAAAAGTATCTCATAAGGGTGGGTATATCAAATAGTCTAGAGATCCTCTGAAGGTATATCGACTAGTTTTTATATTTGTAGCATTTCCTACATATCTTAATCAAGATCTAATTAATTAATTGATTCTCTTATATCAACCTTTCCATGGATTAACATAAATATACTAACCCATAGTAGAGGATTACCATCAACTTCTTACCCTCCTTTTCCACATTCCCAAGAAGAAGAAGAAATTCCATGGGTAAACCCTAATTATAGAGAAGCGGAACCTATTGTAGAGAAAGTACATTTAATTTTATAGATCATATTAGGGAATGTGTAATATGAAAAAAAAAAATCTTCTTAGATGTCCTTAGAGAAGAATTTGAAAATCAAATTAGGAAAAAACTTATAAATTCCAAACTTAAAAATGAGAATGTTGAATATTCAAGTAGCCAATCTATCATTACTCCATTAAATGAAAACCAAATTAATACTTTAGGTCTTAATGTAGGTATGAAATTGTTATGAACCTCATTGCTCATCCACAAAAATCATTTATATTTTATATAATTATTAAATAAACCATAATGAATAATCCACTTAACTCAACGCAAGATAAAATATATAAATTACTTCAATATTTTCAATTTATATTTCAAACCCTTAAGGTAGGGCAACACCATATAATGCTCTTTATTGGAAGGAATCCATTCCTTAATATATATCAATAAGAGATAAATACAATAATCTTCTCTTCATATCCTCTTTATGAGTCTTTGCCCATATTTATAATGCCCAACTATCTACCACTCCCACTTATCCATACATGTGGGATAATTACATCTATTATAATATTATAATATTAATACAATATTATAATATTAAATATTTATCTTGGGTACCTAACATTCCATCCCTCTTACAAAATTTTTCATCCTTAAAACATAAGAAGAGACTAAACAATATGATCTTCTAAGCCTTGCTATGAACTAGTACTGATCTCGATCATCCATCCATCCCAGTGAAACTTTGATTGGTGGTGGTCTTTGTTGATGTTGATATACCCTTCTACCATTTGAATTTTTGGAAGTAATCCCTTGGTTCCATGTTGGAGGTATCTTTCCATTGGTAATAAGTATCACTCTTTTTCATCCATGCTTGCTTTTTCCACTTGAGTATCCAAGACTGCTTTGTTGGCTCCATGATTTTGTTGCTCTACTCTGGTAACTCAAATGATGGGTCCATTTGTTCCTTGATTCTACTGCACCACTCTAAAATTAGAGTCACTACGATTTCTTTAAAAAACACTTCCATAGTTGGTGCCCTTCTGATCCTTGTGTCGAACTATAATAATGTTGACTTAAGCCATACCTCCAATATTATTTCCACTCCAAGCAGTGTGGGTGGTGATATTATTGCAATCTTAACCTGAGGTTTTGTTAGCTTTGATTGTGTAGTATACTATTCTTTTATTTTATGTCTCTCTATCATGATCCCATATTTTGGTTTATCCTTAGACTCTACTTTTGCTTTTTCTTTGCTTTTTTCTACTAGCTTCTCCTTCACCTCTATTTTAGGTTCTTCTTATTTAATTTTTTTTAGAGTTATTTTGATCTTTGACATAGTTTCATGGATATTTGTTGTTGTTTTTAACATGCTATTGTTGTTTTTGTAGATTCAAATTTTTATTCTTCTATTGGTTTCTCCACTTGTTCCCCTACTATAATTGCTTCTTGTTGTTCCTTGGATTCTTGCTTCTTACACTAGGAAATATCTTGTACTATTATTTTATTTTTCTTATACCAAAACTTCATGAAATTATTTTGTACATTAAATGTGAACAGTACAAAAAATATTTAACCAAGGATAATTGAAAACAATTTCTACATCATCCATTCCAATAACATAAAAGTTTGAATGTAAAATATATTTGTTCATGGTATCTTCAAATCTTCAAAATTTTGAAAATTCATACCCTTAAGTTGTATGGCTTTGATTCTCTTTGCCTGAACCTACAACCTCTTAATGACATTGTATCTACTACTAGGTGTAGACACCAAAACAATGCCAATTCGATTATGCTACCAAGGCATTGACTAAATTGACGTACAAAGCCCTTAGGGCAGCCCTCAGATGTCAAGCAGTGGTTCTAACCACTCCCAAAGTAGTTTTGGAAGGTTCCCAGGTTAGTTGGGGAATTTTTGAGGCCTATTTCCTATTCATCCCACCCTGGGATGAATAGAAGTTCCTATTCGTTCCACCCTGGGGTGAATAGCAGCATTCATCCCAGGGAGGAGCGAATAATAGGTTTGACTAGCAAAATTCAAATCTAGACAAGTGGCCACCAAAAAATGCCACTTACCCTGCTCTTAGAAGTATGCATATCATAACCTAGGGCATGCCTATGACAACCCTCATCAATGAGGCCATTTTGGGGAGATTCTCTTCCCCCTCCTGTGCATGCAATCCTGATGGACAAGTGGCTCCTTTGGCCTTGCATGCCCTTGCATGCTCTTTCCACATTTGAACTCCTAGGTTTATAAATTGGATGACATTCTCATACAAAAAGTGAGATAGGTTTTGCTAGGATTTTCAACGAAGTGCTACCGAGTTATTACCTCACCCTTATTGTTTCCTTTTCATCCATAATTTTTCCTTAGCGAGAGAGGTTATTAGGTGGCATAAAAAGGCACAATCTAACCCAAAAACCAAATCCATAGTTCGAATAACCACACAAAATTTACCTAAAACACTTCCCCTATATTTTTTCATCAATCCTCATTGGATTGGTGTGAAAATTTAGGAGATATTGGTGGGCGTCCCACCCCCGGACGCCCCCTAATATGTGACAATCAAATTCATCCCACCCCCATAAGAATAGAAATTCATACACTATTTTATGAATATTTTCAATTAGCTATTTTATACATGTCCATAAGATGCTTCAGTTCAAATTTCATAGCTTTCTGACATGTATTTACTGAGATATAGCCATTTTATGATTTTGTATACATGCGCGTCCCACTTTTTATTGTAGTAGGATTTGGATAGTATCTGTAGAATCTGACCACATGGATCCTCTAAAATATTATTTTATGCTTACTCACCAATTTTTTTAGGTTTTTGACATGTCTAGGTAGGAGAAATGCTTGTTTACCTTTTGCAGGTTCACCACAGGTGGCGGGATCTAACGCAGCAATCGGGTGCAATTATTTTATAAAACTAGGTTATATCATCCCAAAACCATATACTTTACATCTCTATTGAGTTTTTCCTCATTTGTAATCCATTTCCTATATACACCCTACATGCGCCTGTTCAGGCTATGGGGATTGCATGTTTTAATACCATACACATATGCTCTTGACTCTATTTTGCTTTCCTGTGTGTAGAATCAGGTGCAAAAATGTAGTTGAAAACATTGGAGGATGAGCATCATATTTATGTAAGTGAAAAAGACATTTGGCATGCCCACTTCGAGTGTGGGCATGCATAAGAACAGTGGATGTGCACCATGTTATTTAAGAGATTGATATCTCTTGGTACCCCTTTGTTGTAACATATTATATTAAGCTAATTTAAGTCCTCAATGGGAGGCATTGTAATATGATTTGAAGTTACTCAATAAGGAGAATGCCCCATTTGCTTTATTTCTTGTTACACGTTGCCTCTTGCTTGCATGCTCTGGTTTACGCTTTCATAGGACTTATAACACACTTACATTCTATTGCTTCTGTTAAGGTGCACCGTTTTTCCATTGCTACACTAGGATTTATACAAATAATAATATTTTCCTGTTGGATGCCACCATGAACCTACAAAATAGAATTTTTTAAATTGAACAAATCCATCTAACCACTCTTTAGCTTATCTGATATCAATGATGTGGTTCTTTCAACTTGCACATTGTCATTTGTATTTTTCCTTTCATCATGTTCTCTTTATTCATTTTTATATTCCTACTTAAGCATGTTTACCTCTTTTATCAACCATATTTTCAAAATTTTCTACACAACTTTTGGTGCTTCCTTCAGTTTGTACACTATTATCCTTTTTTTATTTTACCATTTTTTTGTAAATCATCTACCTATTTATTTATTCTACATAGTGTTTAGTTTGTCTATTTATTTTGTTTATTTCTTCCATGCATTGTGATGGGCATATATTATTTTGAACACTATTTGACTCCTCTAACATCCAAGTTGTGCTTCCTTTTGTCTGCACACTATCATCATTGTCTTTTCCTTTTGCTAATTTCTCACAAATTAACTCTCTCTAAATTTCCTTTTGTTCCTTTTGAGGGCTATTTATTTCTTCTATATAGCCTTTGATGGTGACCTTCAAACTAGTTATTTTTTTATATGGGTCCCATTGACTCAAAAATGCTTGCTCCATTTTGTCCCAAGTGTAATTTTGATTTTTCTTAACAAAACTTACCCACCAAGAAAGAGCTTCTTTGTCTAAAAATCTGCCAAGGTAGGCTTTCCAATAATCATCATCAAAATATAGAGATTTAAACTTCATCCACCATTCTTGAACATCAATATATTTTTTTCAGTGAATATTGACAACTCCATGACCTCAAATATTCCAAAAAATTAAAAACTTGGATTTCTTTTCCAAATTGTTCCAAACTACAATTTTTTTAATAACAAACTACCACTTCTAGATTGCTACCAAACTGTGAATTTTTTTCAAAATTATTACCAAACTGTAGACCCTTTTTTTTTAACTCCTACCATTTCAAACTGGTTATTTTTAGTATTCACTTGCAACTATATACTCTATTGAAGCTATAAAACTATTGTAGACTATGGAACTATGTAGAGACTATTTTTGAAGGTATTGCTAATGAATGAATGACATTTTTGTGGAAATTTTGGCAATGAACTGGGACCTAGACTTTGTCTCCCTAGTGGTTTAAGGCAAATATCACCAGCCATAAAGGTTATCTAAGTGAGTACCTCTCTTTTATTACCAATAATATTTACCTAAGAAATAATTTCTAAGAAACCAAACATGATTTTACCTCTAAATGATAGCTCTTTGTACACTCTAATAGGGTAATAATACTATGAATATGATGTGGGGTCATTGACCCTTTTCACTAGTGACACACTCGAACTAGTTACTCTAGGGTTCCTAGGGTACTCCTCAATATGAATTTAAAGGAAATTATTAGCCTAAGTATTCCCCAAATTAAGTGATTGATACTTACATACAATCCTACAAGAGGTTATTAGCCTAATGCAAGCACTTATTAAGCACTAAAATTCAGATCCAACAGTGAATAGATGCTTGAAAATTCTATAGTGGAACATGACCCTCAAAATTCCTTTGGTATAGAAGCTTCTACAACAAAACACAACCCTAGAAAGTGATCTGATACCACATGTTATGAACCTCATTGCCCATCCAAAAAAATCGTTAACAATTTATAGAATTATTAAATAAACCACAATGAATAAACCACATAACTCAAAACAAGATAGAATATGTAAATTACTCTAATGCTTTCAATTTATATTTCAAACCCTTAAGGTATGACAACATCGTACAATGCTCCTTATTGAAAGGAAGCCAATATTTAATATATATTAACTTGAGATAAATACAATATTCTTCTCTTCATATTCTCTCTATGATTCTTTGTCTATATTTATAATCCCAACTACCTACCACTTCCACTTATCCATACATATGGTATAATTACATCTAATATAATATTATAATATTAATACAATATTATAATATTAAATACTTATCTTAGGTACCTAATAGGCACATCCCATTGATTCTACTAGCCCTCCTACAATTTTTATAGGCATACCTACTTCCATCCCTGTATCTATCCCTCCTATTTCTATAAATCCTTTCTTATCAATAAATTTAGAGGTCAATTATGTGCCATCACCTATAGCACCCAATCAAGTAGTACCACCATTGGGAATACTTCCTCAAGCATCCCAAATCTACTCTCAATCCCCATTAATATTTCCATAACCTTCAAACTAGACTTCCCTAGAATTCCAAAATATAAACACTAATTTAGAACCCTTGAAAAACATGATTGCAAATTTGAAGAGTTAGAGAACCAGATAACTTCTCTCCAAGGGGCCACAACTAGAAAAATATTATTTTGATGAATTTAACAATCAACCATTATATCCTATAATACCTAGCCATCCATTTCCACCAAATTAAGGTTGGGAATGAATAGATGAGATATATTACATATGCAAATGATACAATATATAGGCAGAAGGCCTATATGAATATATGAAAAGTGTCAAGAGAAACTGAAAAGTTTCAAACTAAAACTGAAGGCATAGTGCACATTAATATTCTAACATTCCCCCTTAATGTGCACTATCCTAACTATAAAAAAACAAGTCAACATTAGGTAAAATTCCCCCTTAATGTTGACTTATCTAAAAGAACCCTATCATCCTCATTTATTACATGATTTGGTCTAGGCTCGTGCTCTTTGCGCTTGGCTATCCAATTGTGAATAATGCTAGATCAACGATGTATACATATCGGTCTATTACCTTAGGGTCAACCACTTCCTTGGATCTGTTGCCTCTAGGTCAGTCATCTAAGTGCCTCAAGGTCATCCTAGGTGCCTCAGGGTCAGCCACTTCCATGGGTTTGTTGCCTCTATAGGTCATCCTCTAGGTATGTTGCCTCTCATAGGTCACTGACTAGATTCACCATGAATATCATTCCCCCTCATGGTGAACTCAATCTAGAAGGTGTCGATATCTATCAAAAATGCACCTTAATACAAAAGAAAATACGAGCCATATGAGAGTGTTGGTCTCTATCGAAAATGCACTCAATACAATAAAATGAGCCATAGAAGCCAAATATGGAGGAGAAGAAGAAAGAAGAGAATAAAAGAGAATATTTTGAAGTGTCTTCATTTGTAGTCTTCATAAATTGATCCAAAAAAGTCCTTGGATAGAGTCTAGGGTGTCTATCTCTATAGTCCCTAGAGTAGGTATCCTTATGGTGACCATATTATCCCACCAGAATACATGGGTAACTAGCCGCTGCATTCGCTAAGTTTGTAGAGAAGGTGACTAGGTACAAGGATCACATACAATTTTCTTTGGGAGTGTCGGGTTCAACCGAGAGTGCACTCAAAGGTACAAAAATTTGAGGCTAAAAAATAAAATTGGAATATCCTCAAAATTACAATTGGATACCACCATTGTGTCCGTCATGGAAAACATTTTTCGATGACTATAAATACCCTTATGTTTCACTTCAACGGGCCTTCATATATTGGAAAAAAAACAACATACCTCTCAATTACATTTCCATGTTGGCCATTATTAGTCTCCAATTAATGAATACATTAAATGATTCCCCATTATGATTTAAAATATACCTCTATAATATATGTTAAAATAGAACTTTAGAAGACATCTACCTACTTAATGTTTCCCTACGCAATGTGTTCGTGCCACATTAATAAAGGATCAAGAGGAATCAAATCATGCACGGGTAATAGAATCCAATATAATATGCCTTCACATGAGGGTAGTAGTAAATGCATCACTCAATGATTAATACCAAATTACCCCACTAAAGCTAATATTTAAAAATTAAAGATCAGAGGGGCCATAATGTATGGGAGCAATAGTGGGCCATAGGTGGTGTCTCCAGGTGGTTTCAATCAACCACCATGCGGTATCTGCACTTTCAATCATTTATTTGATGGTTGATGATGACCGTGAGCACCTTATTTATCAATATTTTCCTTGCATTTAGCCTTAAAAACTATGCCTTCATCATGTTACACGTGTTTCACTGGTAATTTTTAGCCATTCCACACCCAACAATGTTTTTGGCAACTCCACCTTGTGCAGCACACCCCCATTTTGAACATCATCCTGTTTGCCATCAACAAAATTGTAGTGGTTTAGTAGATTCACTTACACAAAGCCTCAGATCCCTTTGCCACAAAAAAAATCTCCTCGACAATTTTGGCTTTGGCATTCATCGTATTAGAAGGGAATCACCATCAGATTATTGTTTGTCATATTTCATGTTCGATAATAATAGTGTCGTAACATCCATCTCTTCAAAGAAATCAATGGGCCACCCAGTACAATACCATTTATTTATAAAAAACCAACATTGTTTTATGATAATAACAACGTGACCACAACAGAGTGAAATACAAGTCAATGTAGCCAATAATAAGCTACAACATCATGTTCTCCATGTCGAGCCCATGCCCTCTGATATTGCTAGATTATGAGATCACATGGCCTCCACCACATTGCTATAGATCTCATCTCTCGAATCTCATATTTAAAAATTTACCAAGTTTGGAAAAAGTGGATCTCATCTCTCAAATTCGATTATTTGAGCCTAAAACCTAACCACATAAGGTAGTAGATGATCGTGGATGCAGGCATCAATAGTTGGCAGTTGAAATTTGTAACAGAAACACATTGAAGGAGAAGACATACATAAATTATTGTCACTGTTATCACTTTGGTCATCACCATGAAGAGCTGGGCTCATCTGTTGCACTATGTTGATGCACCCAAGAGAGAAAGGCACTACAAAGTTTATTCCATTCTTCTACAGATACGAGCCTAATATCATAGCGGTAGATAGTTCCACTATACCACTCGTTGGTTGTGTCAGGTGATATCTTCGTATTGCTCCTCTAAAGAAACCAAAACTGCTTCATGAGGCATATGTTGGGGCTCACAATCAGAGTTGATATAATCAAAAACCATCATATTCATCACCATGACACAATCTCCACAAAAATTAAAAAATAATTTCCATACGTGCCCAACACCGTCCGTTGCATTTAATATCAGAAAACTTTCTCTCCATTCGTACACATACTACAATGATGACTTCTGGTGATCATGGTGTTGGATAGCTCCACCCTCAAAAAATTCAAATAAGCATAAACATTACAGTAAGAACATTGTATTAAACATTGATCTCAACAATCAATTATCTTGGTATCACCAACAATTACGTATGACACCAATTTGTGGATAGAATAGTGCAACCAAATCATCTCTGCACCAAAAAAAAACTTGCACAACAACGTGCACCCACCCATATCGACGGTGCCAAATAGAAAAATTCCACTCCCTCTTCAGCACAGTAAGAAACCAGATCTAGCACCGCCAAATATTGACTGAGCTGGATCCTCTTTTGACATGCAAATGTGCTGCAAGTCATGCTTATACTTCCAAAACAACATCAATATAGCTTTGATGGGCCAAATATAGTCATGAATGATGATAACAATAGACCTGACGTAGACTCTTCATCCATAAGAAATTTTTCGCTTCTCCCACAGCTAGCTGAGCCCCACGGGAACCTCTGGTTACGCCAAAAACTTTACAGGTGGATGGATATTAAACATAATGTAGACACCAAATTACAGCCATTAATCCTCCATCCTAACCATCCCACCATTTCCCACCATCCTTTTAACCATTTCATACCTTTCCCACCTTCAAAAGGCCCACTTTAGCCCTTTCCCGCCACTTTTCGACCCCTTTGGACTTAATTTATATGTATTTTATATTATTTATATTTAATATAATATTTTATTATTATATTTTAATATATTTATTATAAAAAATATATATTTAAACCCAATTAACCTCAGCCATTAGATTTAATCTAATCTCAGCCATCCATATTCATCAAATCCATGCCACACTTAAAGTACAATCTTAGCCCTAGGATCTGATTCTGATTTAATCTTAGCCACACGATCAAAAGTGTTAAGCTAAAACCCTAAGAAAACCTAAGGTCAGATTATAAATAAGAGCATTTGCAAATGCTCAACCCCTAGAATTCCTTAGAATGTTCTCACCATTTGAGATATTGGTGAAGAAGTCCTTGTGAAGCAGAGGAATTATAGAGCCATTGAAGATCCAAGCCCTAGCTTACCGTAGGACTTCCACCATTCCAGCCATTCCCCACATCCATCCTCCATTGCTGTCATAATTCACCATCCATATTCTATCTCCACCGTCATATCCCATATGTCACTTTCCTCGCATCAAATCATCAGGTGCTATTGGAGCATCTTGCCTCCGAATCTACAACAAATCAACAAAGCATCAAGTCCAACAAGGTAAATCAACATTGATTATTATTTTATTGCATAATCTGTAGGTTTTTGTATGTTGTTTCATTCAGTAACAACTAGGGTTTTATTAATAACTAAGGGTCTCACTCTATGGAGCCCTCACAGGTATTACTAACTCCTTATTTTGTTTATATGTGTGCAGATCTACAGGTTTCATTCATTATTGGATAGTTGTTGAAGCTGGAGTGGCCCAAAATCGGATACCAAAGCCCACTCAATTTGTTGGGAGTGGAACACACTGAAGACACTCAAATATGTGTAGCTAGGGTTTCGGAGAACCCTAGAATTTATTTGTAATATTTGTATCAAAAATAATTTTGTTGGACAAAATAGTTGTAACAAGGAGTTTCTCAGCTCCCCCCTTTATTATTGAATAAAATTATATTTTGTGCAACTATTGTCTCTTGAGTTATTTAATTTTATATCTGCATAGTGTCATGTTTTTAGCTCTACAAATGGCGATCACGGTGGGACCCCACAAGGGTTTCATTTAATGATTTGATTTACTTTGCTGACTTTATTTTTCTGGTCTGTTACAGGGTTTTCAGGGACGAAAAACGTACAGGGACGAAAAATGTACCGTTTTCCTCACAACTGTTTTGGCCATATATCACTCATATGAATTCAGATTGGGCTGAAATTTTGAGGGTAGGTTCCTGACACATCATAGCATATCTCCACCAATTTTAAGATCAATTGGAGTAGCAAGGACCATAGAAATGTCTCACAAAAATGTAGGCTTTTTTGTAAGTCATTTATCCATTTTTTTTGCTCATTTTGCTTTACATTTTTTGGAGTTTTCTATGTGTTTTTCAGATTATGGATATAAAAGGAATAAAAATTAATTAATATAGGAAATAAGTCATTGTAGATTGCATCTAGGGTATTTTTTGCATTCATTCACATAGTTTAAATTTCCTATTTTAAAATTTGCAAATTCAAGTGATTGCTTGCATATTTTGTTTGCATTTGAAACTAAAGAGCATCCTTAAAAGTTGCATTTTTAAGAGTTAAAGACTGCTTTATTTTACACATCTAAGTAGGAACAGTATTCAGACACAAAAATTAATCCTGCCCTAGGCTGACCCCTTTGGCAGAGAGGTGGACGAACCCTCTGGTTGCTCATTTGTAGGCAGGGGGTTTTGAGCGGTGTACTCCACACTCTTTAGGTGAAATTTGCATCCTGATATTGGATTCTGATTTAGATGAGTAAAATTGGTAATATTTAGCATTGTTTGAACACAATAAAGAACATGAAACTTTAAAATTAATCACACACTACACGTTTTACTCAAAAATAGTAGTGGCTGGATTTCATCACCAACCATTGCTTGATATTTGGTGATGGTGGGCATCATTTCCATCCACCAATATCTGCCTTAGACACCATAGGTCACCCCCGAGCAAACTTGTTGGAGGTCATTACCAACAAGAATCTCGTTGCCCTTTCCAACCATAGTTTTTACCTTTGTTTTTATTAAGCAATATTAGGGTACATCAAAACACACAAGCCTATCACTCTAAAAAGAATTTCACATTAACAAAGAAAATAATTAATGAACAAGGTAAGCCACATAAGGTGAAACTTAGCATTGATTGTTTTCTTTCATTTTAAAATTTTGTACGAGTCTTTCAGTTTGTGTTTATTTTGATAAGCTATAAATTTTGGTTTAAATACTTTATGGTATTAACAAGACATCAGAAGAAAGTAATAAACCAAAACTTCTTAATGGAAAACATTCCCCATTCTCCCGCTACTTCGATGGTAAACCCATCCAGTGTGGTACAAACTACTTCGTCTGGACCTCCATATCCATCCCTTCCACAAAATGTGGAACAACACACAACCCACATAGACATGGATAAAGTGAAGGCCATCTACAGGTCTTCCAACTATGTCTTAGAGCCCCTTAGCCAAGAGGGTTTTGAAGAACCTGAAATGGCTGCATCTTGCCCAACCCAAGGACATCCTAATTTTGCTTATGAATATGGTATGCCTTCTTCCCTGAGCCCATCATATCAAAACCCAAACCCTTCATTCACCAACACCAACACCTATTCAAACCCCTTGTATGAGGAGTATGTCAATGCTACCTCACAGGTACCCACCCCCCGAGTTGCCACATCAAGTGCAACTTGCTCCATGCCCATTGCCTCCAATCCATCCTCATCAATCCCTTCATCCTCCAACCTAGCCATGACCATGTCCCTTTCCACCATGTCAGATCAGGAACTTCAGGACACATTAGGTCTTGTGAACAGATTGCTCTTACAACATATAAAGGCTAAGCAGCAAGTTCATGAAGACCCTATGCTCCATGTTGTTCCAACCCAACCCATAGTAACCAACCAAAACCCAACTTGGATACCCCAATATTCGGTGGTGTCCATTTCCATACCTCCATCAACCCATTCCATTCCTATGAGTCCACCCATCCATAGTCCTCATACATCATATCCTTTTCTTCATTCACAATCATTTCCTCACCAACCTCATCATCATCAAATTCATTCCATGCCCCCCAATTCATCACATCTCCAACAACACACTCAATTTCATCCATTCATTAATCCATTCATCAAAATATCAAGTCACTCAACAAGCCAACAAAGGCTTACAATCAAATTGTCAACACACTAAAATTCTACAACAAATCTTAACTTGACTCACCAACATTGAGTTACAGTTGAGTCATCTTCAACAACCACAACAATTGACACATCCAAGTTCACAATCCACATCCCAGGTTTTTACACCTGTACCACAAATTCAAAGTCCAACACAATTGGACACAAGCACCAAGCACCCCAAAAAGCCTCATCGCAACTACACAAGACTTTCAGAATCTTATGCAACCATTTTTCAAAGGCTTTATGAAGCACAAAATATTGTACTACCAAAAATCAAATCAAGTGATCTTAACAAGCCACATGGAAAAAATTATAAGGAACACTTGTACTATCCTTATCATTGACAATCAGGCCATAACATCAATGATTGTAAAGTATTCAAAAATGTTGTCCAAGACCTTATTGATCTAAAAATATTTTCCACAAATAGTCCAACCAACTCATCTGATCAGGACATCGGTACCAACTCAATCACCAAGGAAAGTGGGGACTCTCAGGATATCACATCCTCCTAGTCATCTACATCACCAACCAAAAAGCTCCAAGGGTCTTAATCCCTTTGGTCACATTCAATTTCAAAAAGCTCCAAATGGTCTTAACCCCTTTGGTCACATTCAATTTCAAAAAGCTCCAAAGGGTCTTAACCCCTTTGGTCACATTCAATTTCAAAAAGCTCCAAAGGTCTTAACCCCTTTGGTCACATTCAATTTTCAAAATCCCCAAAGGCCTTAACCCCTTTGGTCACATTCAATTTCAAAAATCTCCAAAGGGTCTTAACCCCTTTGGTCACATATCCAATTTCAAAAAGCCCCAAAGGTCTTAACCCCTTTGGTACATTCAATTTAAAACTAAGTTTTGTTTCCTTTGGTCAATTTCAATTCAAAAGCTCCAAAGGTCTTAACCCCTTTGGTCACATATCAATTTTCAAAAAGCTCCAAAGGTCTTAACCCCTTTGGTCACATTTCAATTTCAAAAAGCTCCAAAGGTCTTAACCCCTTTGGTCACATATCAATTTTAAAAATCCCCAAAGGTCTTAACCCCTTTGGTCACATTCAATTCAAAAAGCCAAATCTACTTCTCAACCAATCTTTGGTACATTCAATTTCAAAAAGATCCAAAGGTCTTCATCCCCTTTGGTCACATTCAATTTCAAAAATCCCCAAAGGTCTTAACCCCTTTTGGTCACATTCAATTTTCAAAAATCCCCAAAGGGTCTTAACCCCTTTGGTCACATTCAATTTCAAAAATCCCCAAAGGTCTTTGTTAATCTTTGGTCACATTCAATTTCAAAAAGCTCCAAAGGTCTTAACCCCTTTGGTCACATTCAATTTCAAAAAGCTCCAAAGGCCTTAATCCCTTTGGTCACATTTCAATTTCAAAAATCTCCAAAGGTCTTAACCCCTTTGGTCACATTCAATTTCAAAAAGCCCCAAAGGTCTTAACCCCTTTGGTCACATTCAATTTAAAAATGTCCCAAAGGCCTTAATCCCTTTGGTCACATTTCAATTTCAAAAAGATCCAAAGGTCTTAACCCCTTTGGTCACATATCAATTTCAAAAATCCCCAAAGGTCTTAACCCCTTTGGTCACATTCAATTTCAAAAAGCCCCAAAGGTCTTAACCCCTTTGGTCACATATCAATTTTAAAAATATCCAAAGGTCTTAACCCATTTGGTCACATTTCAATATCAAAAAGCCCCAAAGGACTTAATCCCTTTGGTCACATTTCAATTACTTTTTGAATATTTCAAAAAGCCCCAAAGGTCTTAACCCCTTTGGTCACATTCAATTTCAAAAAGCCCCAAAGGTCTTAATCCCTTTGGTCACACATCAATTTTCAAAAAGCCCCAAAGGGTCTTAACCCCTTTGGTCACATTCAATTTCAAAAATCCCCAAAGGGTCTTAACCCCTTTGGTCACATTCAATTTTCAAAAATCCCCAAAGGCCTTAACCCCTTTGGTCACATTCAATTTCAAAAAGCCCCAAAGGTCTTAACCCCTTTGGTCACATTCAATTTCAAAAAGCCCCAAAGGCCTTAACCCCTTTGGTCACATTCAATTTCAAAAAGCCCCAAAGGCCTTAATCCCTTTGGTCACATTTCAATATCAAAAAGCCCCAAAGGCCTTAATCCCTTTGGTCACATATCAATTTCAAAAAGCCCCAAAGGCCTTAACCCCTTTGGTCACATTTCAATTTCAAAAAGCTCCAAAGGCCTTAATCCCTTTGGCCCCACCATCTTCTTCCATTCAATATCAAAAAGCTCCAAAAGCCTTAATCCCTTTGGTCACATTTCAATATCAAAAAGCTCCAAAGGTCTTAACCCCTTTGGTCACATTTCAATATCAAAAAGCTCCAAAGGACTTAATCCCTTTGGTCACATTCAATTTCAAAAATCTCCAAAGGTCTTAACCCCCTTTGGTCACATTCAATTTCAAAAAGCCCCAAAGGTACCCAATTCCTTTGGTCATAAGCTTACTAGGTTAGGGGGAGTAGAAAAACCCGAGCCAATGAACATCATACACTTGAAAGCGTTCCATGCTTACTGTGATTACTATATATGTATATATATACATGGCTAAAAAAAAAAACAAATAACAACAAAAACAAATTGCATTTACATAGGCATGCTTTTATATAGGAATCTTTACATGCATTTTTCATGTTGGCATTCATACATATAGGCATTTTTACATACATACTTGCATTCATTACATTTCACATGCATTCCGCTATATTCATTCATTGTACAAATTGCATTCATCCCATCCCATGTTCAATGATCTTGCATAGTAATGATGATATGGCCATAAACAAAAAGTCAAGTTATAACAATTGGGGGTACCTAGTTTAAAGCAATCATGCGACTTTCACAAAAGACATAAGCCAACAATACCATATGTCAAAATCACAAAGCCTAGATTTTCAGTCACTCAGCCATTACTAGTGTAGCAAGCAACCTCCAAATGGATGTCCGATTTTCTTTAGGACCAAAAACACTCTTTATACACTAAGAAAGTCTTGAGCATTGCCGATTGATTCCGAATACAATCCTGAACCAACCACATTTCCTCACATCTTAAGAACATTTTGAGTTAAGGAGGGTTAGTACCATACTTGGGTAGCACCTTGAGGCAAAAAGGAGATATCCCTCGCTTGTCCCATCATGCAACATAGTCCAAAAATAGTGGTTTTCACCACTACCACAATTGTTCTCCAAACATAAACATAAAAACATAGAGTAGTAAGGATAGGGTCAACATTCTCATCACACTTCGGTTGAGAATCCGATTCCCCAAAGCTCTATACAAAATTAACAAATTAAATCCAAAACACCCCTGATCCCTAAAGTTGTAAGGATCGTACTACACGTCCCTGAGAAGGATGGGTAGTCATCCCCAAGACCTAAAAGATCAATCCCATTGGACTATGGAGTGAATCTCCACCGGGGCTATAGACGCTTGACTGGAAGTGGAGTAAGCTCATGTGAGGCGACATGTCTCTCTCCCAAAAAGAGAGACCTCTGACCGCACATAAGGACAGGCTAGCCTCTGGGTCATCTCCATAATAGGTCATGCCTAATTTACTCATAATGGGTTAATGAACTTCACATGCACACACACTGGTGCTTGATTGGATAGGGTCATTGTCACGCTCAAGATTTGGTACATGAACCTCACTTGCACACACATTGGTCCTAAAGAAAGTTAGACAACCTTAGTGAGTTTGGTTGAGGACACTAGTATGTTTGAGTCTTTGAAAATCCTGTAGTACTCATTCCATATCAACATCCATATCTTTTTCCATATCAACATCCATATCTTCTTCCATATCAACATCCATATCTTCTTTCATGTCAACATCCATGTCTTCCATAGTCAAGTTGCATAACACCACCAAATTTGGTACCCCCGATGGCTAAACAATGGACAACAAAAATGGCCAAGAAAAATTTTGAACTATAAAAGATCATATGAACAACATGCATTCCTATCATATAAGTTTACATTCATTTACCATTAGCTTGCATTAATCAGCCATATAAGCATTTGCCATTGCATTTATATTCACCATGTAGCTTGCCTTAGTCATCCATATAAACATTTCGCATGCACATCATATTTAGCTTACATTAATATAAGCATGTCACCTACATTAATCATCCATAAAACATGCATAAAATATTCATAAAATAGGCATTGCATTCACACAAAAATACAACACAAAAATCAAAGCCATGTATATATATATCTAACTCACATATGCAAAGATCGCTAGAAAGTTCAAACATCATCACAACTAGGGGGGTGCTCAAGGTTTCACACCTTTCCCCCAATCAAGAAAACAAGATCACAAATGTAGGGTGCTCAAGGTTTCACACCTTTCCCATAATAAAAAAAACATCATCACAACTAGGGGGTACTCAAGGTTTCACACCTTTCCCCCAATCAAGCAAACATCAACACAACTTGGGGGTGTTCAAGGTTTCACACCTTCCCCACCAATTCAATAAATAATTCAATCATTCAATCACATCACATCATCAACAAGTCAATCATTCAATCACATCACATCATCAACAAGTCAATTTGGTTCAAAGATAATGTTTTTTGTCAGTCTTTGCCTTGCAATCACATCATCAATTCGTATCAAAATATTGCGTGATTTTGTTAAAGGTTGCGCCCTTTGCCTTGCAAATCACATCATCAACTAGTCAATTGTCAGGTTCAAAATATTGTATTCTTTTGTCAAAGTTTGCACCCTTTACCTTGCATTCAAATCATCCACATCACTTGCTAGGTTCAAAATATTGCGTTCTTTTGTCAAATGTTGCACCCTTTGCCTTGCATTCACATCATCCTAATAGCAAAAATCCCTTCATCTATTGGGGAAAAAATAGATAACACTTACATTTAACATCATCTATTCATTTATCATTATGCAACATTCATAAGTGAACCTTGTATTTAGTGGTTTATCCTAGAAACCTGGTGGTTGTAGTGACTGGTTATCCATGCAATCCGGTAGGATGGATAGATTACCATAAGGACACTTACATCATCAAAAATACCTTTATCTATTAAGGGCAAAGAATATACATAATAATTTCATTTTTCATCATCAAAAAACCCTTTATCTGTTAAGGGCAAAGAATAGATAGAAATCATATTATTTTCATCATCAAAAATCCCTTTATCTGTTAGGGCAAAAATAGATACATTCATCATGTTTACACATTTCACAAACCCCTTCATATGTTAGGGCAAAAATATATACACTTATCACATATTACAAATTGCAAAAATCCCTTCATCTGTTGGGGCAAAAATAGATAACATTCACATTCAACATTATCTATTCATTTATCATTATGCAACATTCATAAGTGAACCTTGTATTTAGTGGTTTATCCTAGAAACCTGGTGGTTGTAGCGATTGGTTATCCATGCAATCTGGTAGGATGGATAGATTACCATAAGGACACTTACATCATCAAAAAAATCTCCTTTATCTATTAAGGGTAAAGAACAAACACAATAATTTTAGTTTACATCATCAAAAATCCCTTTATCTGTTAAGGGCAAAGAACAGACACAAATAATTTCATTTTACATCATCAAAAACCCCTTCAACTATTAGGGCAAAAATAGATCATATTTACATTCAACATCATCAATTCATAAGTGAACTCTACATTGAGTGAAATCATCGCATTTCTTCATCCAACATGCTTCCATCACCATATTTCATCTATCATTATCAATCATAAAATTTGTCAAGTTCAAGTAGCATACAAGTGAACCTCGTATCTAGTGGGTTATTCTACAAACTCGGTGATTGCAACGATGGGAATCCATGCAATTCGGTAAGATGAATAGCCTACCATAAGGACACTTGACCATGATCATAATCAATTATCTCATTGTCTAAGATCACAATCACATTGGGTACTTCACATTTTGGAGTGAAACCTTACCAAGAACAATTTGCATAACTGACATCATTGATGGCCTAGTTCGTGAGGCTTAACACATGAACAAAAACTCAAATTTCATCATTTTTCTTCAAAAAACTAATGATAGGCACTAGCTAGGATGATTAGTTCCAATTGTGAGAATAGTCACCAGCAGGCTATCCACGGTTCTTTTTTCTTTTTATCTGCATCATCATACTTGCATATCAATGGCATCAAAGAGCACACTATTCAACAACATCGAATCACCACCAAATTTGGGGCAACGACAATTTGATTATGATTTTTCCCACGATGGGATACATCTTACATGATCATGACATCTACACTTGACAAACCCCCTTTCCACCGTTGGGGCAAAAATGGTATTACATATTACATCATTCATATCATCCATAATCGAATGGTATTTTACACCAACCTCCTTTCCACCATTGGGACAAAAATGGTATCACATTTTACATCATTCATATCATCCACAATCACATTGCATTTCACACCATTCATTCATCATTTGCACAAATTTTTCAATTGGCTTGTGAGATACATCCGCAACTCATTCGCCAATTGAGGGGGTAAGCTACGCAAATTCCAAAAATTCTTTATTCTTTTATCTTCAACATCAGTGCTCAAATCCAACAACAGAGAGAAGCTACTTTTGTGCCCATAGCCCATGTAGGTGTCTCGTATTTTTGCACCATATTGTGTTTCACACAACATGGTACAAAAAGGGGCATCTGTAGACACCAAATTACAACCATTAATCCTCCATCCTAACCATCCACATTTCCCACCATCCTTTTAACCATTTCATACCATTCCTGCCTTCAAAAGGCCCACTTTAGCCCTTTCCTGCCACTTTCCGACCCATTTGGACTTAATTTATATGTATTTTATATTATTTATATTTAATAGAATATTTTATTATTATATTTTAATATATTTATTATAAAATATATATTTTTAAACCCAATTAACCTCAGCCATCAGATTTAATCTAATCTCAGCCATCCATCTTCATCAATCCATGCCACACCTAAAGTGCAATCTCAACCTTAGGATCTGATTTAATCTTAGCCACACGATCAAAAGTGTTAAGCTAAAACCCTAAGAAAACCCTAGGCTAGATTATAAATAAGAGCATTTGCAAATGCTCAATCCTTGGAATGTTCTCGCCCTTGGAGATATTGGTGAAAAAGTCCTTGTGAAGTAGAGGGATTGCAAAGCCATTGAAGATCCAAGCCCTAGCTTGCCGTAGGACTTCCATCATTCCAGCCATTCCCCACATCCATCCTCCATTGCCGTCATAATTCACCATCCATATTCTATTGCCGCCATCATATCCCATCCATCACTTTCCTCGCATAAAATCATGAGGTGTTGTTGGAGCATCCTGCATCTGAATCTACAAAAAATAAACAAAGAATCAAGTCCAGCAAGGTAAATCAACATTGATTATTATTTTATTGCATAATATGTAGGTTTTTGTGTGTTGTTTCATTTAGTAACAACTAGGGTTTTATTAATAATTGAGGGTCTCACTCTGTGGAGCCCTCATAGGCATTACTAACTTCTTATTTTTTTATGTGTGCAGATCTACAAGTTTCATTTTTTATTGTATACCTGCTGAAGCTGGAGTGGCCCGAAATCGGATACCAAATCCCACTAAATCTATTGGGAGCGGAACACACTGAAGACACTTGAATCTATGTACCTAGGATTTCGAATAACCCTAGAATTTATTTGTAATATCTATATAAAAAATATTTTTTTTGGACAAAATAGTTGTAACAAGGAGTTTCTCAGCTCCCCCCCTTTATTATTGAATAAAATTATATTTTGTGCAACTACTGTCTCTTGAGTTATTTAATTTTATATCTGCATAGTGTCGTGTTTTTAGCTCTACACATAACATAAACGACCAGTTGGAAAGTTATTTCCTACGATACCATCAAGAGGAGGATGCCACTAAATCATAGGACATACACAGATAAAAAACAAACTCCTTTGTACGAATCCCTCCACGACTTCTTATCGAGTACTAGTTACACAACACTTGCATGGCTCACAAAATCCACAACAACAACGAACAAGGTTGCTTCTCTAATAGCTCAACATCACTCCATATCCAAATATCATAGATGAAACTCTTTCCACTACAACACAACAAATATCCTCTTAACCCTCATCTTACGTCAAATCTTCATCAAATCAAGAAAAAAATATGGATTCCCAACCTTCGAATCTGCTAGCGTTCACCTGAATCACCTCTAATGGTTCAAAGTTGTGCTTGGAATGAAATATACTATGGAAAAAATATCCTGAGGTGTGGGAACTCGAGAATCCATTGGAGGAAAATATGCTAGCCCAACCACACAAAAAAATTAGATCCATGTTCACCGTAAATTGTTTTACAAGCTCATTTTTAACCGATTTCATACAGATCTGATAGATACATTAGTTCTGTTCAACACTGTGTATTGATTTTCCTACATAAAGGTCCAATAAAGGGCTACTCCAGAAAATAAATTTGCACACAAACAGATAAAGAAAAAATTCTACACCATTAAAAAAATAAACTGCTTCAACATCTCATGGCTCTAAGCAATGGAGCTTCAGGGGCAGCCATGAGTTATTCTTCATTGCTTTCTAGTTTATGATCCACAAGAGTGGAGAGTATACTTCCTAAGCAATGGGAAAAAAATGAGTGAGAAAATCGGGGGGAGATCGGATTTCCATGAGGGAAATCTCCCCTCAAGCTCACAAGGGTAGGAGAGCGCCTGAGCTCTGATACCAAATATTGGGAATGAAAATATGAGATATATTACATATGAAAATGATACAATATATAGGAAGAAGGTCTATATGAATATATGACAAGAATCAAGATAAATTGACAAGTGTCAAACTAAAACTGAAGGCATAGTGCACATTAATATTCTAACAATTTTGAGACACCAAAATTTCAAATGTGTGATGGTAAACAAGACCATGTTAATCATCTTAGATTGTTCTATATTGCTTGTAGTGATGTAACTCGTGATGAAATGCTAATCCTTAGATTTTATTCCAAAATCCTTAGTAGTCTCACTTTAGAATGTTATTTTCAAATATCTTTCCATTTGATCAAAAGCTTAAGGGAGCTTATGGAAGCATTTGTAAAACAATTTTCAATATATATTGAAGAAAAGTTCACTATAGATGACCTTTATTAATTAAAATAAACCAAGGATGAAACCTTTGCCACTTCTTTAGAAAAATAGAAAATCCTTTTTGGAATAATATAATACATCCCTCCCCAGAGGAACTCTTGCATATCTTTATACATAATCTTCATGACTAGTTATCCTATCCTTTAGAAACCACTAACATTTCTTCTTTTGCAGAGGTAATTGATATGGCTAAACACAAAGAAGTTGATCTCCTATCAAAGGGATAACTTAAAATTAAGAAATATGGAGACAAACCATCCTCTTAAATTAAAAAAGGATAATACAAGAATAAACATGTAGTAGGTGGTGGTGTTACTGACTCCCACCAAATAAATAATGTCAATACAATAGTTGATCCCCAAAAAATTGTCTTAGTAAAACAAGATAGACCTAGGTGTCAATACACTAACATAGTCCAATCACAAACAACTATGTTGAAAATACTTCTTGACTAAAAAATTATAATACTCCAAGACCTTTAGATACCATAAAAGAACTACCAAATTGGTATCACCATGATGAAAATTTTGCTTTTCATTGCGTTAATGGCCATAATATTGATAGGTGTAATGCTTTGTAAAATATCATTCAAAACCTTATGGAAATGAGAATATTATCTTTCATGATAACCAAGATTAACCTAATCAAAACTTAGAAATATTCCAAAATCCTTTACTAGCCCATAACCAAAAATCCACTAATTATATCCAAGGTCATAATATGGTAGACACAATTCATTTTACTAACTCCTACGCTATAACCTGACAACAAGATAAGAATAAATATTTGGAATAAACCTCACAATCACCATTAGTTATTCTCTAAACTAAAATCAACCTCCTCCAACAGACCAGCTTTAGTTCTTAGAACACCCAAAGATAATAAAAAAACTTTCAATATTTGGAAACAACTAGAAAGTATACCCACTAAGATCACTATTTTAGCATTACTAATACTGTTATCAACCAATAGTAACATTGCTTAATTTGTTAAGTGAACAAGTTCCCTAAGACGTACCTCTTAATGACATCACTAACATAGTATGGTTCATTGGTTTCAATACGATTCATCGAAATTGATATACCCTTGACTTTAATGTTTGGAGACTTATCCCTCTACATAATAGCCCATATAAAAAAGAAGCTCATTAAAATGATTATAGTTGACAATGGATCAACACTCAATATTTAAAATATAAAGGTTCTCAAGAATTTTGGGTTTACTGAGGAGGAATTGCATAAATTTGATCTCATCATTAGGGCTTTTGATAATGAAGAATGAGAAGTTATCGACATAATAACCTTATCTCTCAAAGTAAGACAAATTATTACTACTCTTTTCTATGTCATTCCTTGTGATGTAAATTATAACACATTCTTAGGATGACCTTGGATCCATGCTATGAAAGTCACTCCCTTGATATTGCATCAATGCCTTGAATATGAGTACTAGGAAAGAATAGTTCATATTCCAACTGACCTTGAACCCTTTGCTTATTGTAAAACCTTAGAAGAAAACCAATCTAAACAAAATATTTATTCCTCTCTTCATCTAGCCTTACCTTCTATCCCCTAACCTATGGAAGTTAATGATGGATCTGAATAACCCCTCATTAATATAGAAGATGATGATTAATCACAATCTAACGATAAAGTAAATTTGATTAATCAAAATAAAGATCCATTTGTAGGCATAGTTAACCTTTTCTTTCTCTCCATACTTTATGTTTACCTACTAGAAAGGGGATGATAGTGCAAATAAGGAGTTTTTCATTTATGCCAACACTACTAAAGAAGAGTAAATTTGTGGAAGTAACTCACTTGAATTAAAAATTTATGTGTCATGCTACATGTCACCTACATATCCCATTTTAAAATAAATGTTAGCTAAAATTGGATATCAAGGAAAAGGCTTAAGCCAACAGGAGCAAGTTATCAAGGAACCATTAGAATTCAAATTTTGACCAGGATGCTGTGGGATAGGATATATCCCTAGTAGGAATTAACCCCTTCATATTTCACTATTCTCAAAAAATTATGATAAAACCAATTATTACTTTAAGGAATCCTATAATGATACCATGACTTTACATGAGTCACAATTGATGAGGAAGATGAAAAGGAGTTTTGATCCTTGCTTAATACTAGTAGAACCATCCATTTTGCCAATATCAATATTTTAGCCATTGTTCACCCTAAATTAATAGATGAGATTAAGGGAGAAAAAATATTTATAATCCTTCTAAACAAGATGATTTTTATGTTGGGGTTTCACAAATATATACACTTGTTCCCTTGTAATCAGGGCAACCACCTTTAAATTTTACAAATCTCAAAAACATAGGAGTCTTACCTACTCCTCAACTTGAGGATGAATCACATATCTTAATTGAAGAAACCTTAGAAATCCATGTATGCACTGAAGATAGTCCTTAGATATTTAAATTAGGCAAGGTCTTAACTAATAATAAACACAAAAAGTACACTATCCTTTTAAAAAAATTTAACAATGTTTTTGTGTGGACCTATGTAGACAACTGAGACTTGACCCATCTCTTGTTGTCCACCATCTTGTTGTGCGGCCTGATGCTAATCCGATCAAATATAAATTAAGAAAAAAGCATCCTAAGGTCACCCTCATAGTCAAATATTAACTTCAAAAGCTTTTAGATAATAATTTTATCAAGTCAATAAACTATTTGGATTGGATCTCCAATATTTTTCCCGTTGCCAAGAAAGAAGGTGCAATCCAAATTTGTATTGATTTTAGAGACATAATGAAGGCTTATCTCGAAGATGATTTTCCTTTGCCCAACATCCATGTGATAGTCAATTTTACCATTGGATCTAAAATGTTATCCCTTATGGATAGATTCTCAAGATATAATTAGATCAAAATCACTCTCAAGGATAAATCAAATATTGATTTCACCACTCCTTAGGGAATTTTTTGCTATCAAATCATGCCTTTAGGTTTTAAAAATATTAAGACAACTTATCAAAGAGTAATAAATTGTATCTTCCATGACCTATTGCAAGATATTGTAGATGATTATATAGAGGACCTCTTAGAAAATTTATTAAGATGTAAAGACCATATCCATAACCTACATCATAATTTTGAGCAATTTCAAGAATATAAGGTCTAATTAAAACCATAAAAGTGTACCTTATAGTGACATTAGGCAAATTTTTAGGATTCATTGTATCTCACTATGAAATAAAAGTAGACCTCACAAAGTATCAACTATTATAAACATACCGCCTCTTAAAATTTTTATAGATCTCCAAATTCTTTAAGATAAATTGCAATCCATTTGAAGATTCATCTTAAAACTCTTAGACAAATATCCCATTTTCCAAGCTATTGAGATAATATATTGAGTTCAAATGGGATCACAAGTGTTAGAAGGACTTTGATGCTAAAAGCATATCTTTTGGCACCTCTAATCCTTGTACCTCCTAATCTGACTAAGTCATTATTGTATATACATCACATGCCCTTTGATCCATGTTAGATCAATATAATGATGAACATCAAGAAAGGGCTATTTATTATATTGGTAGAACATTAGTCAGTTACGAGACTTGTTATACACCTTTAGAAAAGCTATGCCTAGTAGCCATCTTTACTTTCCAAAAATTAAGATATTATATGCTTAGTCAAAATATCCATGTAATATCTAGAGTTGACCCCCTATGTTTTCTCATGTTAAAATCCCATATTTCAAGATGAACCACCAAATGGTTCATTACCCTTAGCAAATCTGACCTCAAGTTTGCTAGTAAAAAAGTGCTAAAGGGACAAGTATAGACTAGTTAGTTGCAGTGCCTTTAGAATTAAAAAACCCATTAGCTATAAAGTTTCTTGATGAAACTATCCTTGCCATCAACACAAAATAACCCAATTCCTAGATCCTCTACTTTGATGGTGCTTGATGTGTCAAGGGAGTGGAGTAGGAACTATTCTAGTCACTCCTCAAAAAAATCTTATCCCCTTATCATTCAAACTTCAATTCTCATGCACCAATAACATAACAGATTATGAAGCCCTCATTTTAGAACTTTGGGTTGCATTGAATCTAAAATTTAAAGCTCTCACTATCTTCGATGATTTCTAGTTATTAATTAGTCATATCAATGGTGTC
Organism: Wollemia nobilis; assembly: GCA_028583015.1. Taxonomy (NCBI): domain Eukaryota; kingdom Viridiplantae; phylum Streptophyta; class Pinopsida; order Araucariales; family Araucariaceae; genus Wollemia; species Wollemia nobilis. The sequence goes on along the minus strand of JAQPPZ010001695.1, from coordinate 3,673,587 downwards.
TATCAAACCAAGGATGAAAATTTAAGGCCTTAAAAAGATATTGTGGATAAGTTAATGGTGGTTTTTTGATAAAATCACCATTGAGAAAATCCAATGATTAAGTAAATGCCATGCATATGCCATGTCTACAATCACATCTCTCATTTCGTTAGAACTAGAAGATGAGAGAGCCATTAGTATAATACAATTAATCAAAGAGCCTATATGACATTAGAATCTAGTCAAATTCCTATTGATGTTTGCACCATTGAATCCCCTTTAGCATAACAAGAACAAGAACCATGGTATCAATACACCTTCAAATTATTAAAATATTGCACATTAGCCAAATTATTGAATCATAATGAGCATAATTATTTTAGATAATGTGTTTTGTAGATATGTCAAGATAGGAGATATTCTTTATCGTTACTCCTTCAATGCAATATTTTTTGATGTCTCAATATTAAATAAGATCAAATGATTATCAAAGAGGCCCATTATGGGTCATGTTATGGACATATAAGTGGTCTATGTATCACTAGAAAACTTCTTAGAATGGGCTATTGTTGGCTATCTATGGAAAATTATGCTTGTGACTATAAAAAAATATAACAAATGTCAAAGGAATTGTTGGACATTTTGAGTCCTCTAAGTCAAAGTTGTCATTGATGTCACCTGATAGAGTTATCACTCATCTAAAGGAATTCAACAAGAAATAAAGTTGCCCAAGTCATCCAAGAAAAAGCTTCATCAGTGTAGAAATGAAAGGAAAAAGGCTCCATAATATTTTAATATTATTGGGAGCACAGGTTAAATGATTGGTTTATAAAAACCCAATATGGGTTATTGCAAAGGTTAAAAAGGAGGTTTAATAATTATTTATAAATTATTTAAATTCACAAGGAATTTAAATTTTATAAATAATATTTAATTATACCAAGATTGGGCATTAAGACAAGGTTCTAAGGTTTAATTAAATTAAACCTAAGGTTGGTTCTTTTTAATTTATAATATTTAAATTTAAATTAATTATAAATTAAAAATCATCCCGACGTTGAAATTATTTGAAGTACTGACGTGATTACAAAAGAGGACAAAGGTATTATATAAATTCCATCAAAAACATTTACCAAGGCATCCCTTGCAATAATTATTCGAAGCGCATGCGAAAAGGTTTTGTTTTTTTGAAGGCCTTACGATTTATGTAAAGGCTAAAGGTGTGAAGGTTCAAAGGCTCTAAGCGCAAAGGCCAGCATGGCCTAGTGGTATGTTGGCTTGGTACTAAGGAAGAGGTCTCGTGTTCGATTCGTGTGAGACCTTTTGGATTGCAAGGAAGAAGCGCTTGAAGGGCTCGTTGTTTTTCGGAGGAACACTGTTCGCAGAAACTTTATGGTGGACTTGCCATTTTAGACACGTCAAAGCATGTGGACCAACGACGACTTGGCTATGGCTAAGGTTTTGGGAAGGACGACGTCGGGGGATCGAATCCCGTCGAGGGCAAGGCAAGTGGATTTAATTTTTGATGTTGTTTAATATTTTAATTTTTGCCAAGGTTGCCTAAGGAGAAATAAGGATATGGTATGCCCTAGGAAAGATAGATATTTCTGCTGATTTTATTTTTGGAAGTATATCATATTATATATCATTGGAAAGCTCTTTTCGAGAGATATTTTTTTAGATTGCTTAGAGGAGGAAATAAGGTGTGTGTAAGGAGTTATTTCTAGTTTTGTCAAGGAGTTTCAAAAGTAAGTTTGATTCATTCTTTAGAGGGTTTATTTCTTGCATAAGAGGGTATGGTGCATTTTATTGAGTAGGAGTAATAAGGTGTTATTGAGATATTATTTTTATTATTATGTTATTACTCAAGACCTCTAACCCTTGTTGAGATTGGAAATATAAAATGTGTTGAGTGTGGCAAATTTAGTGGATAACTCATAAGGCATCAAAAAGGTATGGGCAATATTCTTCATTGAATTATTTGGGTGATTGATTTTTGAAAAAATATTTGGAGAGAAAAATATTGATTATGGTTTTGTTTTTGAGGAGTTGTTGGTTTAATGCTTCAAGGTTTTCTAGTTTGAGAGTTGTGATTAAACCTTGTTTTATAAGCATTGTTGTTGAAATCAATTGGTCATGCAAAGAAATTAAACTTGAGTTAAGAACGTGAGTATCATTGTTATGTGAGATTTGTTGTTGAGAATTGTTGGAAACATTTTGAGTTGGTTGATACATGCTTGGACTAGGGTTTGTGGAAATGATTGTTCCTTGAGGTGATTGGTTGAGTAGAGTTGATTGATCCTAGTCAAGTAATTGTGTGAAGTGGTTGTTCAAGTTCCATGAAACAAACTATTCTATATTCTGATTTGAGTTGAGATTGAGATTTGAGAATAGAATATATAGTGTCTCTAACAATTCTCCTTATGATTCTATGAGATTTATTTGAGTTGATATTTGGATTTGAGTATAGAACATATTGAGTCTCTAACAATTCTCTTTATGCTTCTATGAGATTGAGATTGAGTTGAGATTGGGATTTGAGTATAAAACATATTGAGTCTTTAACAATTCTCTTTATGCTTATATGAGATTGAATTGAGATATTGATTGAGCATTGATTATAGAACATATTGAGTCTCTAACAATTCTCTTTATGATTCTATGATATTGGACAAGTTCTGTGTGAGCTTGTTAAACTGATTTAAGGTAATTCTTTGAGAAGGCTTGTGGGCTGATTTTATGTAAGCTTTTATGGAAGCTTGTTATGCAGATTTGGACAAGTCCTAGAGAGGACTTGTTGAGCATATTTGAGCAGGTTATGTGTGGACCTATTGAGCAGATTGGAGTAGGTTCTGTGTAGATATGTTGAGCAAATTTGAGCAAAACCTGTGTGGACATGTCAAGCATATTTGAGTAGGTTTTGTGTGGACTATTGAGCAGATTTGAGTAGGTTCTATGTGGATCTGTTGAGTAGATTTGAGAAGGTTTTGTGTGGACCTATTGAGCAGATTTGTGCTAGACCGAATGAACTGTGTTTAGTGTAGATTTGAGTGGACTTGTGCTAGACCGAATGAATTGTGTTTAGTGCAATATATTGAGCAAAGTTGTGCTAGACCAAATAAACTGTGTTTAGTGTAATATTGAGCAGAGTTGTGCTAGACCGAATGAACTATATTTAGTACAAGATATTGAGTAGAGTTGTGCTAGACCAATTGGACTGTGTTTAGTACAGTATTGAGATAGAGCTTTGGAGGTGACAGAGTATAGAGGACAAAGTATTAGTGGATAGAGATCCAGAAGCCAGAACAATTGAAGACATATCTGAGTGAGGAGTCTTCAAGTATAGAGAGATCCACTAGTTAGTGTAGTAGAGAGACAGAGTCTTCTAGAAGATCACTAGCCAGAGCAGAAGGGGAAATATTTCTCCTGTGGAAGAGATCCATGAACTTGAGATTTAGGGGATCAACATCTCCTTTGGATAGAGGTCCATAAAAATTATAATTGGGAAGGATTCCCATGATATTATTTGAGAAATATTTAGAAGAAATATTTTCTCTGTGGAGGTAGCCCACATTGGGCGAACCACATTAAAATTGGTGTCTCTATTGTGTGTTATGATTTGTGCATTTATTTGGTTATTGCTATTATTACTGCCATTGATTATATTTATTAATACTAGTTGGGAAAGAAAAGTAAAAAGTGGTCTTATAATATTCACCCCACCCCTCTCAGTATAAGCTTGTGTTCTTCAATTGGTATAAGAGAAGGTTCCTTTGGAAGAAGTTTAACAACTTGAAGGAAGATCCTACAAGAACACAAATGGCAAAGAAAGGCAAGAGTAGAAGCATGAGACACAAGAAGAAAAGAACACCTATGGTCATGAAATAAAAGGAATATGAGTTTAATATTGTTGTGTTGGGAGGACACATGGAAATAGATTCAAGAGATGAATCAAGTAATGGATAAATATCTAGACTAATAAATTTTTGTACCAGGTGTGGGAACATAGGTCACCATGCAACTTATTGTCCACAAATATGTTTTGTTTGTGGTCAACTTGGCCATGATGCAAGATATTGTAATGGGTTTAGTAGCAGTGAATATGAAGACAATATTCTCATAAATGAAATCCTAGATATTGGTTCAAGAAAGGATAACAGGGACAATAAAAAAAGGTATGAAGAAGAAACTCTACTTTCAATAATAGAAGAAAAAAAAGATGCTTCAGAAAAATAAAAAGGGAAAGCCACTCTTAAGGAGCTTATTGAATTGAAAAGAGAGAATTTAGAATTGAATGCTCAAATACAAGAAGATGAGAAATGTAAGACAAAGCTTCTACATGATATCTCTGACTTGAGATATAAGGTTGAAAAAGAAAGAAGAGTTGAAGAAGGTATGACTAAACAGTCAAAGGCAAAAGAGATAGAATGTGAAAGGCTTATGATTACTATTTAATAACTAAAAAGAGAGAACTCAAGATTAAGGGTTGAATCTCAATAAGATGAGAAATAAAAAACAAGGTGTCTACAAGAACTCACTAACTTCAAAATCAAAGTTGAAGAGACAAGAAAAATTGAAGAAGGTATGGTCAAAAAATTAAAAAATAAAAGATCTAGAGTGTGAAATATTAGAGCATGAGATAGTTTCACTAAGGTTGGAAGTAAAAGGTTCTAAGGAAAAGGTATACAAGTTTGAGGAAAATTCAAAGACCTTGGAAAGGACTATCAATCCACAAAAGTCATCAGTCACCATAATAGGACTTAGTTCTAAAGAAGAAAAATGGAAACAAGAAGCAGAAAAAGGAGAGTCAAGCTTAAACACCAGAAAAGAAGAAGAGTCCAAAGAAGTAAGTAAAAGGGAGAGTGATAATTCTAAGGAGAAGTTGAACAATAGAAATTTCAACAAGGAAAGGAACAATGCACAAGTAAGGAACAGATGGAACATGAGACATGTAGAAGAAACTAAGAGACCAATGGGGTCTAGGAAAGGTTTCTTCAATGGAAAATGTTTTTCATGTCACAGGTTTGGGCACATGGCTTCACATTGCAGGACATATGAAAGACAAGAATATGGAAAATAACAACTTTTCCATGGGTATTCCTACTCATGTAATAAGTTTTGTCACAAGGCAATGAATTGCAGGGTTCATGATAGAAGAGAATATGGCTTCACTAGGAGAAGTCCTAAGATAGTTGCACCTCCAATGAACAATAACATTAAGTGTTATAAGTGCAATAATGATGGTCACATAACAAGATGGTGTAGAGCAAATATTTTAGAATCAAGCATGAATAGAAGCACGAATATGATCAGGAACAGAAATAGAAGTGATGACAGGAATAGGGATGATGACTTGGAAAGAAACAATTAGGGGATTCAGAAAACTCATAAAATAAGAGAGAAAGATAAAGGGAAAGAACAATGCTTTTGGGGAGTAGAAATACTCCCACCTCAAAATTAACCACCTCATGTGGAGGTGGGGGAGGGGCTAAGCTAAGAGGCTCATTCTTAGCCCCGAGTCCCAAAGGTGACCCTTTCCCATTGATGTCAAAGGGGGAGAGATTTGTGTATTGGGGAGATATTTGATATTTGATAGAGCATTGAGCCAGGGGGAGCAAATTCCCAGGGGGAGAAGAAAAGAAGGTCAGGTTTCAATAAAAGGATAAAGGTTGCCATCAATGACAAAGGGGGAGTTATTGGACATTTTGAGTCCTCTAATTCAAAGTTGTCATTGATGTCACATGATAGAGTTATCACTCATATAAAGGAATTTGGAAAGAAATAAAGTCACCCAAGTCATCCAAGAAAAAGCTTCATCAATGCAGAATTGAAAGGAAAAAGGCTCCATAATATTTTAATATTATTGGGAGCACAGGTTAAGTGATTGGTTTTATAAAAACACAAGATGGGTTATTGGAAAGGTTAAAAAGGAGGTTTAATAATTATTTATAAATTATTTAAATTCACAAGGAATTTAAATTTTATAAATAATATTTAATTATACCAATATTGGGCATTAAGACAAGGTTATAAGGTTTAATTAAATTAAACCTAAGGTTGGTTCTTTTTAATTTATAATATTTAAATTTAAATTAATTATAAATTAAAAATCATGTCGACGTTGAAATTATTCGAAGTGTCGACATGATTGCAAAAGAGGACAAAAGCATTATATAAATGCCATAAAAAACTACAATGTACACCCCTTAACTGCTGTTCCGAATGTACTCTGTTTTACTCTTTTTTTTTTTTTCTGATTTGTGTTTTTCCTGATTTTTTTATGCTTTGAAAGGAAAATGCTATGCATGAAATAACTTTGAAAATGCCACACTTGAACTGAAAAGGAACCCAAATGAAATTGCACACTAAATAACAATATTTTATTAAAATTTTTGACCTAAAATTGCAAGCACATCTCTGGTATTAAAGACTGAAATTGTACAATGCACAGCTGAAATCATTAAAATGCTTGTAACTTCTTCAATCGGACTCCGAATCACCTCCCGTAAAGTGCAATGAGCTTGTATTTACTTGCTGATCAGATCTGGGCAGTAACATCAAAATTTTATGACTATTTTCCTGTTGCACGCTTCCTTGGGTAGTTGTACGGTCTTCCTAAATGGTACAGTCAGTAAAATAAGTTAATGGATGCACTTACAAACCTCGAAATCACCCCTAAAGGGGTCACCCAAGCATGAGGAAGGTGTGATAAAAAACCCAGATTTAAAACCTTTTTAGATAATGAGTTATGAACCAAACACACTTTCCAAAGCTCTCTAAGCAGCAGTTCGATCTAACCTAGAAATGCAAATTTACTCATTAGGATGAAAATCTAACTTCTACCCAGATGAAGATGGCCAAAAACTGAACAACCCAGATGATTACTTTGCCTGGAACCCAAAATTTGAAAAATCCTCAAACCCTACTGTTGAATCTATGATGCCCAAATGAGCCCTCTATGTAAGGACTCCAATTGTCTGACTAGGTGAGATATTCCACCCATGAAATCAGAGCTACTCATGGAGGTTGTCGTCTCCACAAGCCTCAAGCTACAATTTTCTCCATGAAAACTGATAGAGTTTCTCCAAGATAGCAAATATGTGAATGAATCCAAAAACCCCCAAAAACTCCTTTTTATGAAAGCTACGCCCATCTTGGATTTGGAACCAAAAAGCATAAAATTTAATATTGTTTTATTTCCTTATCTCTCCTTGGAATGGGAGGCCCAACTTGTACCCCATCCTAGTTGATATAACGTTGTTTTTAAAAGAGGGTCCTTTTATGTCCCTTTTTAAAGTCACTTTATGACTTAATAATATAACTTGAATTTATTAATTTATTTACTCACCAAGGGGACACCAACTTAGACTTGGGAAAATATTGCATCTACAAAATAAATGACTTTGCAAAATTGGAAGAACTGCATCGGGCCCACACTGCTAAAAATAACAATATCTATAAATAGTAACCCCCATGAACAGATGAATCCCCTAGCAAAAGCACTGATCAACCTACAGGGACTCTGGATAGGTTATCAGGACCTGTCTCACCTCATGAATGAGGAGGGGACATTACAAAAAAATTACCAAGGCATCCCTTGCAATAATTATTCGAAGCGCATGCAAATTTTTTTTGTTTTTCGAAGGCCTTACGATTTATGTAAAGGCTAAAGGTGTGAAGGTTCGGAGGCTCTAAGCATAAAGGCCAACATGGCCTAGTGGTATGTTGGCTTGTGCTAAGGAGGATGTCCAGTGTTCGATTTGCATGAGGCCTTTTGGATTACAAGGAAGAAGCACTTGAAGCACTTGTTAATTTTCGAAGGAACACTGTTCACGAAAACTTTATGGTGGACGTGCCATTTTAGACACGTCAAGGCGTGTGGCCCAACGACAGCTTGGATGCGGCTAAGGTATTGGGAAGGAGGATGTCGAGGGATCGAATCTCACCGAGGGCAAGGCAAGTGGATTTAATTTTTTATGTTGTTTAATATTTTAATTTTTTCCAAGGTTGCCTAAGGAGAAATAAGGATATGGTATGCCCTAGGAAAGATAGAGATTTATGTTGATTTTATTTTTGGAAGTATATCATATTATATCATTGGAAAGCTCTTTTCGAGAGCTATTTGTTTAGATTGCTTAGAGGGGAAAATAAGGTGTGTGCAAGGAGATATTTATGGTTTTGTCAAGGAGTTTCAAAAGTAAGTTTGATTCATTCTTTAGAAGGTTTATTTCTTGCATAAGAGGGTATGGTGCATTTTATTGAGTAGGAGTAATAAGGTGTTATTGAGATATTATTTTTATTATTGTGTTATTACTCAAGACCTCTAAACCTTGTTGATATTGGAAAAAGAAAATTTGTTGAGTGTGACAGATTTAGTGGACAACTCATAAGACATCAAAAAGGTATGGGCAATATTCTTCATTGACTTATTTGGGTGATTGATTTTTGAAAATATATTTGGAGAGAAAAGGATTGATTGTGGTTTCCTTTTTGAGGAATTGTTGGTTTAATGCTTCAAGGTTTTCTAGTTTGAGAGTTGTGATTAAACCTTATTTTATAAGCATTGTTGTTGGAGCCATTTGGTCATGCAAAGAACTTGAACTTGAGTTAAGAACGTGAGTATCATTGTTATGTGAGATTTGTTGTTGAGCATTGTTGAAAATATTTTGAGTTGGTTGATACATGCTTGGACTAGGGTTTGTGGAAATGATTATTCCTTGAGGTGATTGGTTGAGTAGAGTTGATTGAGCCTAGTCAAGTAATTGTATGAAGTGGTTGTTCAAGTTCCATGAAATGAATTATTCTATATTCTGATTTGAGTTGAGATTGAGATTTGAGAATAGAACATATAGAGTCTCTAACAATTCTCTTTATGCTTCTATGAGATTGATTTGAGTTGAGATTAGGATTTGAGTATAGAACATATTGATTCTTTAACAATTCTCTTTATGCTTCTATGAGATTGAGATTGAGTTGAGATTGGGATTTGAGTATAGAACATATTGAGTCTCTAAAAATTCTCTTTATGCTTATATGAGATTGAATTGAGATATTGATTGAGCATTGAGTATAGAACATATTGAGTCTCTAACAATTTTCTTTATGATTCTATGAGATTGGACAAGTTTTGTGTAAGCTTGTTAAACTGATTTGAGGTAAGTCTTTGAGAACGCTTGTGGACTGATTTTGTGTAATATTTTATGGAAGATTGCTATGTAGATTTGGACAAGTCCTAGAGAGGATGTGTTGAGCATATTTGAGTAGGTTCTGTGTGGACCTGTTGAGCAAATTTGAGCAGGTTCTGTGTGGACCTGTTGAGCAGATTTGAGAAGGTTCTGTGTGGACTTGTCGAGCAAATTTGAGCAGGTTCTGTGTGGACCTATTGAACATATTTGAGTAGGTTTTGTGTGGATCTATTGAGAATATTTGAGAAGGTTCTGTGTGGACCTATTGAGCAGATTTGTGCCAGATTGAATGAACTATGTTTAGTGCAGATTTGAGTGGACTTATGCTAGACCGAATGAATTGTGTTTAGTGCAAGAGATTGAGCAGAGTTGTGCTAGACCGAATGAATTGTGTTTAGTGTAATATATTAAGCAGAGTTGTGCTAGACCGAATAAACTATGTTTAGTACAAGATATTGAGCAGAGTTGTGCTAGACCGACTAGACTATGTTTAGTACAGTATTGAGATAGAGCTTTGGAGGTGATAGAGGATAGAGGACACAGTCTCAGTGGATACAGATCCAACAACCAGGACAATTGAAGACAAATTTGAGTGAGGAGTATTCAAGTGGAGAGAGATCCACCAGTTAGTGTAGTAGAGAGATAGAATATTCTAGAAGATCACTAGCCAGAGCAGAAGGGGAAAGGGTTCTCCTGTGGAAGAGATCCACGAACTTGAGATTTAGGGGATAAACATCTCCTTTGGAAAGATGTCCATAAACATTGTAATTGGGAAGGATTCCCATGAGATTATTTGAGAAATATTTAGAAGAAATATTTTCTCTGTGGAGGTAGCCCACATTGGATGAACCACGTTAAAATTGGTGTCTTTATTGTGTGTTATGATTTGTGCATTTATTTGGTTATTACTATTATTACTACCATTGATTATATTTATTAATACTATTTAGGAAAGAAAAGTAAAAAGTGGTCTTATAATGTTCACCCACCTCTCAGTATAATATTGTGTTCTTCAATTTGTATCAGAGCAGGTTCCTTTGAAATAAGTTTAACAACTTGAAGGAAGATCCTACAAGAACACAAATGGCAAAGAAAGGCAAGAGTAGAAGCATGAGACACAAGAAGAAAAGAACACCTATGGTCATGAATGAAAAGGAATATGAGTTTAATATTGTTGAGTTGGGAGGACACATGGAAATAGATTCAAGATATGAATCAAGTAATGGAGAAATATCCAGACTGATAAAGTTCTATACCAGGTGTGGAAACACAGGTCACCATGCAACTTATTATCCATAAGAATGTTTTGTTTATGGTCAACTTGGCCATGATGCTAGATATTGTAATGGGTTTAGTAGCAGTGAATATGAAGACGTTATTCTCATAAATGAAATACTAGAGATTGGTTCAAGAAAGGATAACCAGGACAATCAAAATAGGTATGAAGAAGAAAATATACTTTTAGTAATAGAAGAAAAATAAGATGCTTCAGAAAAAGAAAAAGGGAAAGCCACTCTTAAGGAGATTATTTAATTGAAAAGAGATAATTTAGAATTGAAGGCTCAAATACAAGAAGATGAGAAATATAAGACAAAGTTTCTACATGATATCTCTAACTTGAGAGATAAGGTTGAAAAAGCAAGAAGAGTTGAAGAAGGTATGATTAAACAGTCAAAGGCAAAAGAGATAGAATGTGAAAGGCTTATGATTTCTCTTGAAGAACTAAAAAGGGAGAACTCAGGATTAAGGGTTCAAGCTCAAGAATATGAGAAAGAAAAAGCAAGGTGTCTACAAGAACTCACTAACTTCAAAATTAAAGTTGAAGAGACAAGAAAAATTGAAGAAGGTATGGTCGAAAAATTAAAAATAAAATATCTAGAGTGTGAAATATTAGAGCATGAGATAGTTTCACTAAGGTTGGAAGTAAAAGGTTCTAATTAAAAGCTACACAAGTTTGAGGAAAATTCAAAGACCTTGGAAAGGACTATCAATGTACAAAAGTCATCAGTCACCATAATAGGACTTAGTTCTAAAGAAGAAAAAGAGAAACAGGAAGCAGAAAAAGGAGAGTCAAGCTCAAACACCAAAAAAGAAGAAGAGTCAAAAGAAGTAAGTAAAAGAGAGAGTGATACTTCTAAGGAGAAGTTGGATAATAGAAAGTTCAAAAAGGAAAGGAACAATGCACAAGTAAGGAATAGATGGAACATGAAACACGTAGAAGAAACTAAGAGACCAATGGGGTCTAGATTGAAGAACACAAGCTTATACTGAGAGGGGGGGGTGAACAGTATAAGACTTAACCAATTAATAATTTTAACTTTAGATAGCAGTGGCATCAATACAACATTAATCAAGACAGAAAGCATCACATATTGAAGACCCATTTTTAACGTGGTTCACCCAAAATGGTTGGGCTACATCCACAAAAGCTTTCACTAAATTTTATCAATCCAAATTCTGGGAATACCTTTCCCGATTACAATGTTTATGGGCACCAACCCAAAGGAGACACCAATCCCCTAATCTCGAGTTCGTGGGCACCAACCCATAGGAGACACCAATCCCCTAGCTCTGCTCTGTCGGTGATCCTCTAGAAGACCTCTGCCTCTCGCTACCCTTAGCAAATGGAACTCTATCCACAGAAGACACCTGTCCTCCCTGCTCCGGTCGGAGACCTCGTCCTCAACTCTATCACCTCCAAAGTTGGTCCTCAAATTTGCACTAAACACGATCCTTTGTTGAGTCCTTCGGTCTAGCACAAATGTCCTCGTTCGTCTTTGCCTGTCTGCTCTCTACGCCCTCTTCTCTCTCTGCGCAAACACACCCGCACTTGGTCGAACTTCAACCCTTGCACTATCTGTGCACACTCTTCTTCCTTTTCGATTTTTCACACTCAGAATGATTCGACAAAATGCAATCTGCACACTACAATCGAATTCGCATAGTAATCAAACTTTTTGCATTGCGCACTATCTTCGAACGTCGCACATCTACTTCCCATCCAATCTCTCCAAACAACCCTCCTTTTATAACAAAATTTTCAAGATGAAAACTTTAATCTTAGTCGGCTATTATGCAAAAACAAACCCTAATCTACGTCGGTCGCAAGCCCTAATTTTTGTCGGCTAAAATTTAACTTTGTCGGCTTCACTGCCTCTGGAACTCTTCTGTAGCTTCTACCGTGAAACTACAACATGTCGCGATATCGTGACACCTTTGCAACCGTATACTTTCTTTTGGATTTTGTCGCGATATCATGACACTTCAGCCTTTGTCGACTTCAACTAAGCTCTTGTCATGATATCGCGACACTTCTGACTTAGTCAGCATCAACTTTGCTTTTGTCATGATATCGTGACACTTCTCCCTTCGTCGACCTCCTTTCTGCTTTTGTCATGAAATCACGACACTTCTGTCTTCATAGCCTTCCTCTCTGCTTTTGTCGTGAAATCATGACACTTCTCCTATAGAAGGCCTGCATTCTGTTTCTGTCATGAAATCATGACACTTTCTCCAACCGAATGCTGCCATCTCAATCTATCACAAAATCGTGACACTTTCTCTTCCTTGCACTCTTGTCTGCTTGCACTAGCGAAAATAGAACATGTCGCGAAATCGTGACACTTTCATTGCCTTGTGTTTTTCTCTGCCTTATGCCCACGAAAATGGAACATGTCATGAAATCACGACGCTTTCACCTTTGAGCTCTTCCTCCTTGAATTTGTCACGAAATCGTGACACTTCTAGCTTCCGTACGTTTTCTTTGTAGCTTGTCACGAAATCGTGACGCTTTCAACTTCCATACGACTTCTCTACAACCTGTCGCGAAATCGTGACGCTTCTCATTTTCAGAATCTTCCCTTTGCTGCATGTCGGATGGGTCTCTTGGCTTTCTCCGGCATGTCACGAAATCGTGACACTTTATCTTGCTTCCACTTTGTCTTCGGACTTGTCGCGAAATCGCGACACTTTTCTCCTTAGCTTTTCTCTTCTTTGCTGACATGTCGCGATATCGTGACACTTTTTCTCCTAGACTCTCTCTCCTGCATTATGTCGTGAAATCGTGACACTTTTTCTTTCGGACTCTCTCTCCTGCAACATGTCGCGAAATCGTGACACTTTTTCGTCCGTTCAACCTTCCTTGCAATATGTCACGAAATCACGACATTTCTGACTCCGAACATTCTCTCTCCTCTTTGAGTCGCGAAACTGCGACATGTCGCGATATCGCGACACTTTTCTAAAAATCTTTCTCTCGCCTGCTTAAGTCATGAAAATGCGACATGTCGCGATATCGTGACACTTTTCTAAAAATCTTTCTCTCTCCTGCTTAAGTCACGAAAATGCGACATGTCGCGATATCGCGACATTTTTCCAACTTACTTTCTTTCGAACCTGTCATGTCGAACCTTCATCAAAACAAATTATTTGACATCAAATCAAATTCCTTCAAAAGCTTCTTGACATCAATGACAACTTATTCACTTGAGCAAATGCAATGTACCCAAGGTACCCAAAATTGCCAACAATCTCCCCCTTTGTCATTGATGGCAAACCTTTACTAAAAACACTTCTCAAGAGCCAAAAATGAAACCAACTGTGCTAAATCAACTGTGCTAGCAACTGAGAATATTCCTTTGAAGTTTTGCTCCCCCTGACTTGAAGCTTTCCTCTTCACTTTGAAGCTCTCCCCCTTACTCATATCTCTCCCCCTTTGTCATCAATGGCAAAGGGCCACCTTTGGGGCTCGGGACTAAGAAGGAGCCTCTTGGCTTAGTCCCTCCCCCACCTCCTGATGAGGTGATTAATTCTGGGGTGGGAGTACAACTCCCAATTTCTCCCTTAGATACTCAAACGTATCTCTTGGAAGAGGTTTGGTAAAGATATCTGCAATCTGCTCTTTAGTAGGCACATACTCTAGCTTGACCTGCTTGTCTTGCACTTTCTCCCTTAGAAAGTGATACTTGATGGAAATATGCTTTGTCCTTGAGTGCATTACCGGATTTTTGGAAATACTTATGGCACTCGTATTATCACAAAATATGGAGATGGGTTGTTCATGCTTGACTTTGAAATCCTCCAAGGTGGTTTTCATCCATAAAACCTGTGTACACCCAGCCACTGCTGCTATGTATTCAGCCTCTGCTGTAGATAAGGAAACTGAAGGTTGTTTCTTACTTAACCAAGAAACCAAACTCTTTCCCAAAAAGAATGCTCCACCACTCGTGCTTTTCTTGTCATTAATACTGCCTGCCCAATCTGCATCCGAATAAGCTGTGAGGGTGAAATCATCACCTTTGGGATACCAAAGCCCAAAGTCCATAGTGCCCTTCAGATATCTGAATATCCTCTTAACTGCTGTAACATGAGAATATTTTGGAGCTGCCTAAAATCTTGCTACTAACCCAACTGCTTGCATGATATCTGGTCTGGTAGCTGTAACATATAATAAACTGCCAATCATTGATCTATACAACCTCTGATCTGCCACTGGAGATTCATCGTCTTTACTCATCTTGCACCCTATAATCATTGGAGTACATACTGGTTTGTTGTCCATCATCCCAAATTTCTTCAACATTTCTTTGATATACTTTCCTTGAGAGAGAAATACACCGTATTTTGATTGAGCAATCTGAAGACCTAAAAAGAATGACAACTCTCCAATCATGGACATCTCAAATTCCTTCTGCATGGTGTTAGCAAAAACTTTGCACATCTGAGTATTATTTCCCCCAAAAATAATATCATCAACATAGACAACCATAATCAACATATCATCATCTTCATTCTTAATATACAAATTGCTATCTACCACGCCTTTCCTGAAGCCTTGCTCATGAAGATAACTGTCAAGTCTTGAGTACCAAGCCCTCGGTGCTTGCTTTAACCCATACAAGGCCTTTTTCAGTTTACACACATAGTCTGACTGTTCTGATAGAGACACTCCTTCTAGATGTTCTATGTAGACTTCTTCTACCAACACCCCATTTAGAAAAGCTGACTTTACATCCATTTGATATACCTTGAATGATTTGAAGCTTGAAAGGGCCAAAAACATTCTGATAGCTTCAAGACGAGCAACAGGAGCGAACGTCTCTTCGAAATCAACACCTTCTACTTGAGCATAACCTTTGCAGACTAACCTAGCTTTGTTTTGACAATCTTTCCATCCTCATTGAGTTTATTTCTGAATATCCATTTTGTGCCAATGACATTCTTGTCCTTAGGTCTTGGAACCAAATCCCAAGTTTCACTTTTCTCTATTTGATTTAGCTCTTCATCCATTGCTTTTACCCAAAATTTATCTGCACATGCTTCATTGAAATCTTTTGGCTCAATCTGAGATAATAATGAAACATTTGTAGAATCATGTGAAGGAATGACTCTTCTTCTTGTTTGCCTACTGTTTGGATCACCAATGATCAAATATTTGGGATGATGTTTCTGAACATATCGTGAAGGAGTTTTGGGAAGCAGTTGTTGTCTTTCCTCTTCTTCATCTGAAACCTCTCTGAATTCTTCTTGACAAATTTCATCATTGAGTTCCTTGATTGGTTCTCTTATCCCTGTCTTTTCATCAACTGTTACATTTATGCTCTCTACGACTGTATGCGTTCTTTTGTTGAAGCATCTGTAGGCCTTGCTTCTGCTGGAATATCCAAGAAAGATTCCCTCATCACACCTAGGATCAAACTTACCCAAATTCTGATCTTCCCTTCTGATGAAGCACTTACTCCCAAACACTTTGAAGTATTTTACTGTAGCTGGTCTTCCTTTCCATAACTCATAAGGAGTTTTATGATGATTGACTCTAAGTTGGGCCCTGGTGATAATGTAGACTGTTGTATTGACTGCCTCTTTCCAAAAGCCATCTAAAAGTTTTGACTCATTTAACATAGCTCTAGCCATATTTTCAATAGTTCTATTTTTCCTTTCAACTACTCCATTTTGTTGAGGAGTTCTTCTTGCTGAATATTCTCTTTTGATTCCTTGTTGCTCCTAGTATTCCACAAATTCATTTGAAGTGAACTCTCCTCCTCTGTCCGATCTTAAGCATTTGATTCTCTTGTCGGTCTCATTTTCAATCATTTCTTTGAAAGCTTTAAATTTTTCAAAAGCTTCAGATTTTTCTTTGAGAAAAGTAACCCAAGTCATTCTAGAATAATCATCTATAAACAACATGAAGTAGCTTTCTCCCTGAATGCTCCGAGTTTCGGTGGGGCCACATAAATCGGTATGAATAAGATCCAATGGTTTTGAAGAAGTATACCCTTTTGATTTGAAACTGGTTCCGGTGCTGTTTTCCATGTTGACAGGGACCGCAAATGATATTATGGGGCCTTTTTATTTTGGGCAAGTCTCTAACTGCTTCCTTGTTACTAATATTGACAAGATTATCAAAGCTCAAATGCCCCAATATTTTATGCCATAGCCAACTCTCATCTTCTTGAGTTAGAAAACACTTTTCCCTTTTTATCTCACTTAGCATGTAAAGATTGTTTGGAGTCCTTGTAGCACTCGCAATGAGTTTTCCATTTTTTTCTTTACTTATCTCACATCTATCCGAAAAGAAAGATACTATGTGCCCTTGATCACAAAGTTGACTCACACTTAGAAGATTATGTCTTAGGCCTTCTACATAAAGCACATTTTCTATTTTGGATTTCCCATCCAAACTAAGAGTCCCTTTACCACAGATTTTAGCTGACC
Source organism: Wollemia nobilis (assembly GCA_028583015.1). NCBI lineage: Eukaryota > Viridiplantae > Streptophyta > Pinopsida > Araucariales > Araucariaceae > Wollemia > Wollemia nobilis. The sequence goes on along the minus strand of JAQPPZ010001695.1, from coordinate 3,656,710 downwards.
TGTTATCTCCAAAGCTGATTGTTCCTCTGTTTGTTTCTTTTAAGACCAAAAACTTTTCCTTTTCACGAGTCATATGTTTTGAACAACCACTATCAAGATACCATTTTTCTACTTTGTCTTGAGCATGAAAAGCAGTTTGAACTATCATTGACTTAGATTTGATCTCATTTTTCTTTTTAGTGAACTCAAGGCTAGATCTATCCAAACTGCACATCCTTGCTATATGCCCAAAATTCTTGCACTTGAAACACATGATATTTTTATTCATAAGAGGTGCAAAAGAGTTAACATTTTCCTTACTATGGCTATTCAAGGACTTATTGCAATGCATAGCTTTGTGACCAAAATTCTTGCAGGAAAAACAATAGCCATGGAAAGTATTATGTAACTTGTTTTGATGCCTTGGATGATTGTTCTTCTTGTGACCAACTGGAATCCACCGCTCTTCAGGATGAAGATTGATCTTGCTCGAAGACCCTATTTCATGAATGGTGATACCATCCTTCTTTTGCTTTTCACACGGAGTATTCTATCTGAGAGCCAACTGTTCCAACTTCACTCTAAGAGACATAACCTCTTCTTCTAGTTTCTCGTAATCAGCTTCCTTTCCTTTTAAAGCCTCTGTCAGAACTTGTTCAACCTTCTTCCCTTCTTCAGCTAGAATTTTGAAGTCTATAACATTTTGAGACAATTCTGATCTTGCTATCTCTTCTTCCCGACATTGATGCTTGAGAACAAAATTCTCTTCCCTAAATTTCTCAAGCTTTCTTAAAGCCAAGAAGAATTCACCTTTGAGATCGAACTCAACCTCTTTATCTCTTTCTGAATATGTATGTTCCTCTGATAGATCCTTCTCCAAGTTGTTAGGCTCTTTCTGGAGAAACCCGCTCTGATACCAATTGAAGAACACAAGCTTATACTGAGAGGGGGGGTGAACAGTATAAGACTTAACCAATTAATAATTTTAACTTTAGATAGCGAGTGGCATCAATACAACATTAATCAAGACAGAAAGCATCACATATTGAAGACCCATTTTTAACGTGGTTCACCCAAAATGGTTGGGCTACATCCACAAAAGCTTTCACTAAATTTTATCAATCCAAATTCTGGGAATACCTTTCCCGATTACAATGTTTATGGGCACCAACCCAAAGGAGACACCAATCCCCTAATCTCGAGTTCGTGGGCACCAACCCACAGGAGACACCAATCCCCTAGCTCTGCTCTGGCTGGTGATCCTCTAGAAGACCTCTGCCTCCGCTGCCCTTAGCAAATGGAACTCTATCCATAGAAGACACCTATCCTCCCTGCTCTAGCTGGAGACCTCTGTCCTCAACTCTATCACCTCCAAAGCTGGTCCTCAAATTTGCACTAAACACAGTCCTTCGATCTAGCACAAATGTCCTCGTTCGTCTTTGCTTGTCTGCTCTCTATGCCCTCTTCTCTCTCTACGCAAACACACCCGCACTTGGTCGAACTTCAACCCTTGCACTGTCTGTGCACACTCTTCTTCCTTTGTGATCTTTCACACTCAAAATGATTCGACAAAATGCACTCTGCACACTACAATCGAATTCGCACTCTGCTCACAATGATCAAACTTTTTGCACTGTGCACTATCTCCAAACGTCGCACATCTACTTCCCATCCAATTTCCCAAACAACCCTCCTTTTATAACAAAAATTTCAAGAAGAAAACTTTAATATTAGTCGATCGTTATACAAAAACAAACCCTAATCTACGTGACTGCAAGCCCTAATCTTTGTCGGCTAAAATTTGACTTTGTTGGCTTCACTGCCTCTGGAACTCTTCTGTAGCTTCTATCGTAAAACTACAACATGTCACGATATCACGACACCTTTGCAACCGTACACTTCCTTTTGGATTTTTTCATGATATCGTGACACTTCAGCCTTTGTCGACTTCAACTAAGCTCTTGTCGTGATATCGTGACACTTCTGACTTAGTCAGCATCAACTTTGCTTTTGTCGCGATATCATGACACTTCTCCCTTCGTCGACCTCCTTTCTGCTTTTGTCATGAAATCGTGACACTTCTGTCTTCATAGCCTTCCTCTCTACTTTTGTCATGAAATCGTGACACTTCTCCTATAGAAGGCCTGCATTCTGTTTCTATCATGAAATCATGACACTTTCTCCAACCGAACGCTGCCATCTCAATCTATCACGAAATCGTGACACTTTCTCTTCCTTGCACTCTTGTCTGCTTGCACTAGCGAAAATGAAACATGTCACGAAATCGTGACACTTTCGCTGCCTTGTGTTTTTCTTTGCCTTACGCCCGCAAAAATGGAACATGTCATGAAATCACGATGCTTTCGCCTTTGAGCTCTTCCTCCTTGAATTTGTCATGAAATCGTGACACTTCTAGCTTCCGTACGTTTTCTTTGCAGCCTATCGCGAAATCGCGACGCTTTCAGCTTCCGTACGACTTCTCTGCAACCTATCGCGAAATCGCGATGCTTCTCATTTTTAGACTCTTCCCTTTGCTGCATGTCACGAAATCATGACACTTTATCTTGCTTCCACTTTGTCTTCTAACTTGTCATGAAATCGCGACACTTTTTCTCCTTAGCGCTTTTCTTTTCTTCGGGTCGAATTGTCGTGATATCACGACACTTTTCTCCGGACTCTCTCTCCTACATTATGTCATGAAATCGTGACACTTTTTCTTTCGGACTCTCTCTCTTGCAACATGTCGCGAAATCGCGACACTTTTTCGTCCGTTCAACCTTCCTTGCAATATGTCACGAAATCACGACATTTCTGACTCCGAACATTCTCTCTCCTCTTTGAGTCACGAAACTGCGACATGTCGCGATATCGCGACACTTTTCTAAAAAGCTTTCTCTCGCCTACTTAAGTCGCGAAAATGCGACATGTCGCGATATCGCGACACTTTTCTAAAAAGCTTTCTCTCTCTTGCTTAAGTCGTGAAAATGCGACATGTCGCGATATCGCGACATTTTTCCAACTTACTTTCTTTCGAACTTGTCATGCCGAACCTTCATCAAAACAAATTATTTTACATCAAATCAAATTCCTTCAAAAGCTTCTTGACATCAATGACAACTTATTCACTTGAGCAAATGCAATGTACCCAAGGTACCCAAAATTGCCAACATAGACAAGGTTTATTCAATGGAAGATGTTTTTCATGTCACAGGTTTGGGCACATGACTTCACAGTGCAGGACATATGAAAGACACGAATATGGGAAAGAACAAATTTTCCATGGGTATTGCTACTCATGTAATAAGTTTGGTCACAAGGCAATGAATTGCAGGGTTCATGACAAAAGAGAATATGGATTAAATAGGAGAAGTCCTAAGATAGTTGCACCTTCAATGAACAATAACATTAAGTGTTATAAGTGCAATAATGATGGTCACATCGCAAGATGGTGTAGAGCAAATATTCTAGAATCAAGCATGAATAGAAGCAGGAATATGATCAAGAACAGGAACATAAGTGATGATAGGAACAGGGATGATGACTTGGAAATACATAGTTAGGGGATTCAAAAAACTCAGAAAATAAGAGAGAAATATAAAGGCAAAGAACAGTGCTTTTGGGGAATATAAATACTCTCGCCTCAGAATTAACCACCTCATGCGGAGGTGGGGGAGGGGATAAGCTACGAAGATCATTCTTAGCCCCAATCCCCAAAGGTGACCCTTTGCCATTGATGTCAAATGGGGAGAGATTTGTGTTTTGGGGAGAGATTTGATATGAGGAGAGATTTGATATTTGAGAGAGCATTGAGCCAGGGGGAGCAAAGTCCCAGGGGGAGAAGAAAAGAAGGTCAGGTTTTAGTATAAGGATAAAGGTTGCCATCAATGACAAAGGGGGAGATTGTTGGACATTTTGAGTCCTCTAAGTCAAAGTTGTCATTGATGTCACCTGATAGAGTTATCACTCATCTAAAGGAATTCAAAAAGAAATAAATTTGCCCAAGTCATCCAGGAAAAAGCTTCATCAGTGCAAAAATGAAAGGAAAAAGGCTCCATAATATTTTAATATTATTGGGAGCACATGTTAAGTGATTGGTTTATAAAAACCCAAGATTTGTTATTGGAAAGGTTAAAAAGGAGGTTTAATAATTATTTATAAATTATTTAAATTCACAAGAAATTTAAATTTTATAAATAATATTTAATTATACCAAGATTGGGAATTAAGGCAAGGTTCTAAGGTTTAATTAAATTAAACCTAAGGTTGGTTCTTTTTAATTTATAATATTTAAATTTAAATTAATTATAAATTAAAAACCATATGGATGTCAAAATTATTCGAAGCGTCGACGTGATTGAAAAAGAGGACAATGGCATTATATAAATGCCATCAAAAACATTTACCAAGGCATCCCTTGCAATAATTATTCGAAGCACATGTGAAAAGGGTTTGTTTTTTCGAAGGCCTTACGATTTATGTAAAGGCTAAAGGTGTGAAGGTTCAGATAAGCGCAAAGGCCAACGTGGCCTAGTGGTATGTTGGATTGGTACTAAGGAGGATGTCCCTTGTTCAATTCGTGTGAGGCCTTTTGGATTGCAAGGAAGAAGCGCTTGTTGATTTTCGGAGGAACGTTGTTCGCGGAAACTTTATGGTGGACGTGCCATTTTAGACACATCAAGGTGCGTGGCCCAACAACGGCTTGGATGTGGCTAAGGTGTTGGGAAGGAGGATGTCGGGGGATCGAATCCCGCTGAGGGCAAGGCAAGTGGATTTAATTTTTGATGTTGTTTAATATTTTAATTTTTGCCAAGGTTGCCTAAGGAGAAATAAGGATATGGTATGCCCTAGGAAAGATAGAGATTTTTGCTGATTTTCTTTTTGGAAGTATATCATATTATATATTATTAGAAAGATATTTTTGAGAGATATTTGTTTAGATTGCTTCGAGGGGGAAATAAGGTGTGTGCAAGGATATATTTATGGTTTTGTCAAGGAGTTTCAAAAGTAAGTTTGATTCATTCTTTAGAGGGTTTATTTCTTGCATAAGAGGGTATGGTGCATTTTATTGAGTAGGAGTAATAAGGTGTTATTGAGATATTATTTTATTATTGTGTTATTACTCAATACCTCTAACCCTTATTGATATTGGAAAAATAAAATATGTTGAGTGTGGTATATTTAGTGGATAACTCATAAGGCATCAAAAAGGTATGGGCAATATTCTTCATTGACTTATTTGGGTGATTGATTTTTGAAAATATATTTGGAGAGAAAAGGATTGATTGTGGTTTTATTTTTGAGGAGTTGTTGGTTTAATACTTCAAGGTTTTCTAGTTTGAGAGTTGTGATTAAACCTTATTTTATAAGCATTGTTGTTTAAGCCAATTGGTCATGCAAAGAACTTGAACTTGAGTTAAAAATGTGAGTATCATTGTTATGTGAGACTTGTTGTTGAGAATTGTTGGAAACATTTTGAGTTGGTTGATATATGCTTGGACTAGGGTTTGTGGAAAGTGAAATCTGAATGCAGAGTGATGACGTGCCAGATTATTGATGCAAATGAAATTGATATACGGTGCAGATGCTAAGTCCTACGAATGGGATGAAACAAATGCATGCAGGAAATAAAGCAAAAGAAGCGAGATGTAAGCAAAACAAAGTGGGGCCTCTTTTATTAATGTTTCTTTCAATCTAGTTACAATACATCTCCCCCATATCTAGGGCTCAAAACATTTTGATACAGTTCATTACATCAACGGATGGTACACTTCTAGTGTCCTCCGCATGCCCACATTCGAAATGGGTGGGCCAAACGTTGTCGTCGCTTGTGTCTATGTGTTCGTCATTCCTTACTACCCCTCCGGTGTTCTTGGTGGTGAGATCCTACACATAGAGAAACATAAAATAGTTAATAGCATATGCGGATGTAGGAAAACATGCAATCCCCAAAGCCTCTGGCTAGTAAGTACATAAAATAGTAAAATGGTGGTCAAAAAAAGTCCTAATGAACCTAAAATTTGACAAAAGCATAAAGAAATCATCAATGACACATTTAAAAAATAAAATTAAAGAAATCATGCATGGATTCCTAATCACTCTGGGGTGGGACGATTAGGACTGTCATAAAATGTGCAAGAGCGACCTTGCAAATGTCCTGACCAGAGGCCTCCAAAAATCTTGCAAACTTGGGGATAGGCTAAAAGGGGCATTTTGAGATGACCCAGAATGTCGTATTTGGCATATTCTACCCAGGTTATCCTGTATATGAAGGCGTTCCCTATATGTTAGTAAACGCATAAAATGATGAAAACAAGGTCAAATCAAGTCAGAATACCATGAAACTTGAACAGTAGCATAAGTACATGAAATATGACAGAATGCAAAAAGAATAGTAGAGAAATAAATCATAGATTTCTAATCACTCTGGGGTGGGGCAATTAGGACTGCAGCAGTGCGAGGGGCGCCCGGGGGCAGGACACCTACCGTTTAGGGCTTGGTTTTGGCACCAATCCAAGTGGGATGGGTCCAAAACCTCATAGGGGGTTGTGTCAACAAGTTTAGTGTGGGATTATGGCCGATTTATCAGGTTTTGGGTCTAGATTGCATTCCTAGTGTTCACTTGATAACCTCCCTTCCAAAAGAGAGATTAGGGATGTAGGAAGCACAAAAGGGAATGGGGGTATAATTTGGCAGCACTCCATTGCTCCAAATGCTCCAGCTCTATTCTTTTTTGGAGTGAGGAGGATCACCATTTTATAGACCTGAGGGTCTCTTTTTAATGCACATGCGAGGGCACCACTTGGTTCACCATGCCTTTTGTAGGGAGAGAAAATTCCTCCCAGATTTAGAGCCTCCATGATCAAGGCATGCTTGACTGAAGTCCCTCTCTCAGATTTGAAACCGCTCCTCACAATTGCATGCCTTGAAGGTGAAGTTGAGTGGTGGATCTGGGTTGCCATTTGTCAAGGCTTGACTTTTTGCAAGTCAAACCTGCTATTTGTCCCACCCTAGAGCGATTGCTGCTAATCATACCAGGGTGGGGTGAATAGGGTTCTAATCGTCCCAGGGTGGGACAAATAGGGAGCAGAGTGCTTAAAAGGTGCCAAATTGACCTTTGACCCTCCAAAACTGATTTTGGAGTGGTTAGGACCACTGTTTAACCTCTAGAGGCTGCCCTAGGGGGTATGTATGCCAATTTGATCAGTGCTTGTAGTCACATAATCGGATTGGTGTTGTTTTGGTGTCTATAGATGCCCCTTTTTGGGATGCATTGTGTGTGGCACAGTGATGAGCAAAAATAGATGACCAAAGAACTTAATTATTAGGGTTTCTCAATAACCTAACCAAATTTTTATGCCCCAAGTATGGAAAGGGCACGCATTCTTGAATCCTTGCTTCTGATGAGCTAAGGAGCTTAACTCAAGTGTAACCTTTTTCGATGAGGTGTACTTGATCTTGGACATTGTTCAGTCATGAATAGGCAAAGGGTGCAACCTTTTGTCTAAGGAACCTTATCTTCATGCTTACAGAATGCCAAGTGTTTTTTTAGCTTGTGATTATTACTTGTTTGTTGCCCCAAGCAGGAGCGTGATTGTCTTTGTCAATGATTATTTGAATGCATGCCATTTCCTTGATTGAGTGTGTATTTGTTGATTTGGTGACTAAGTGTGACTACCCCATCAAGCGACGAATCGATGAGAGAATGAAAAATATGAGAAAAACGACGAGTCGCTTGATGCAAGATGATGTTTGTAAGGGTGCCTTCAGTTGTTTTCCTTTGAACGCTTATGCAATTTCCAGCAATCGGACCTATTTTTGGTGGGTTTTTGACCCTATTTTGTGACGCCTATGGGGGTTGAAATTGTCAAAAATCCTCCTTCCCGTGGAGAAGTCCGGCTATGGTAGCCTTCTTAGGGAGTAGGATAGTGAGTATTTGTGACCCCGACGTCGGTTTTGCATGCCATGAATGTCAGGTGTAGAGGCACCTTTGTGCGGCAGGTTTATTGTTATTTTTGGTGCATTTTTTGGATGCAATTTTTGTTGCTTTATTTCTTGCTCTGTAATCGTCCCAGGGTGGGACGAGCACTAACTAGAGCGCTCATCCTAGGGTGGAACGATTACAGGCCTAACAGCCTATAAAATAACCAAAACTAGGTTTTGGGCTCATTTGCAACAATTTTTTTTTGGTGTTTTGGAGCAGTGAGGAGGAGTGCAAGTTTGCATCGCGGAGCACTGTCGAAATTTCATGGACATCATGAGTGTGAGAATCGGATCTTCAAGTGGAGGAGCCGAGGTGAGACCGGTATGATGTTCCTTCCTTCTGCTTGTTATTTGTTTTTGCTTTATATGAAGTTAAAAACTTGCACATAATTGTTTTTATTTGGCGTTAATACTAAGGTTGAAACTCTAGTATTAATTTTTATATTTTATATTGTTTTTGTTTTATTTTGTTCACATTAAGGCTAAAACCCTAGGGTGATTTTTTTTTGTTTGATTTCATTTTTTTGTTCATACTAAGGTTGAGACCCTAGGATGAATTTGTTTTTGTTTTGTGTTGTTTGTTCATACTAAGGTTTAAACCCTAGGATGATTTTTTGTTTTATTATGTTTTTTGTTCACACTCAGGTTGAAACCCTAGGATGAATTTGTTTTTGTTTTGTGTTGTTTGTTCATACTAAGGTTTAAACCCTAGGATGATTTTTTGTTTTATTATGTTTTTTGTTCACACTCAGGTTGAAACCCTAGGATGAATTTGTTTTTGTTTTGTTTTGTGTTTTTTGTACAGTTATTTTTATGTCTGCGATCGTTGTTGTACAATTTGTTTTGAATGTTTTTGTACTTTTGCCGTACTTTTATTTTTTTGTCCTTTTTCTATACTTTTGTTTTTTGTACTTTGTTGTACTTTTGTACAATTTTATTGAATTTTTTTTGTTGATATGAAGTATGTACTTAATATCATTTGCTTTTTTTATTGTTTTTCAGGTTGTGAAGAGTTGGTACTGCCAGCCAACTATTTTCTCTCATGCCCGGGAGGCCTTGACAGTTGGGGATTGGGAGTGGCTTGATGCCCTTGGGCTCAAGCAAGTGATACGTTTGGAGCCTATGGTGGGAGATCGGGCATATTTGACTGCCCTGATCAATCTGTGGGATCCCCGCACCAATACTTTTCATCTCCCAACATGGGAGATGACTATGAATCTAGAGGATGTGTATTGGATTTTGCAGATTCCAATAGATGGGCTTCCTATCCAGATGACCCATCGGGACCAGCAGATAGCCATACTAACATGATATTTTGGTCGGGTGGGGGATATAGGGGTGGAGAGGGCTATGGAGAAGGTAGAGGTTGACTGCCAGATAGGTGGTATTCTAGTGCAGTGGTGGCTGGAGAAGGGCGTATTGGGGGTGAGACATGCTTTAATCATGGCCCTTATTTCCAATATGCTGGTTTCGGACTGCTTAGGTGCGAGGTTCCATTGGAACCTGTTGGAGTTGGTTTTCACTTTGGTGGAGTGTTCAACATCAGCTCCACTAATTATGAGGTGGGGTTAGACGTTGTTGGTATAGCTGTACGACAAGCTGTACGAGGTCCGCTGTAGGAGGCGAAAGGGAATCAGGTGCATCTATCTCTTGCAGTGCTGGGGGCAGCAGCACATAGCTATGGAGTGGCCATAGGGTTTGACTTAGACCACCTGAGGTGAGATGGTGGATCGAGATATTGGGTATGCCAACTGAATACGAGTGCCTCCCTATAGTTAGAAGGCACCAATTGAAGATGAGCACCTCCCTGCAACTGGAAGGCACCAACCAAAGACAAGCACCTCCCCACAGTCGAAAGGCGCTAGCAAAAGGCAAGCACCTCCCCACAACCAGAAGGCACCATTGATTCTTTGCCCGTTGACCAGATTTGAATGACGTGGACGGCAGCAGCTGGTGCAGTTCCAACTCTGCGTCATGCAGAGCTAAATTGGAGATTGCACCAACGTATCGAAACATCTTACGGATGCCAGGCAAAGCATGAACCGAACAATGAACATGTCACCATTAGAATAGAATGCCAGATGTCGATTGCATTTACCAGACTGTCTTGATTTAGTTTGGGATAGATCGACTGTTGTAACTACTTATGTAATAGAAGTTCTGTGGGTGTGTTATATAAACACATGTAGATCGTTCTGAAAAATATATAGAAATAATTAATAAAGATCCATTTAGAGTTACAAAAGATAGATTGTAATACGTTGATAAATATATTACAGTTCCAGAAGTTCTAAAGTGCATGTTCAATCGGGAAGAAGCTACTGGAGCCTAGGCCCACTCCAAGCCAGTATTTCTTCCCCATTTCCTTTTTGTTTATTTATTTTAATTAGTTTATTGCTTTCATAAGAACGTTCATTAGTTTTCTAGTTCCAGTATTTGTAGTAGATTTATTTTCAAGAATGTGTACATGATTTATTTCTATAGATTTAATTATGTTCTTCTTATGTAATTTATTGAGGAGTGCGGGAATGATTGACAACCATTTCAAGAACACCCCCCAAATGTAGGATTAGCAGATTCACCTCTAGTGGTATTGTAGTAACCTAATTCCGACTCTTCGCAAGTTTACGAAGCTCCCTGGGTTGATAATTAAATGCACAGGCATGTGACAAAAATAGGAAACCATTCACCTTGTTTGGCCCGCAACATTTTGGCATCGTTGTTGGGGAAGCATCTTAATTAGATTACTTACAATACCCTGAAACCTTCCATCTGACCTTGTATGAGTTCTTCAAGAAGAAGAGGACCTGACGGTTGCTTTATAAGAACTAATCCATCAGGACCTAAGTCAGCCGAGCATTTTGGATTTGAGTTAGACTCACCCGACCTACCAGCAGTCCATTGGAGTGAGGAACCGCACTTTGTGCAAAGTGCCACCTCATCCCATCAACAAGGGGACGAACGAATCATCATAAATACCCTGTTTAATAGGACTCCTCTAGAGGAAGCCCTGTTGTGGAAGGCTATGGAGGATCAGAAGATCTCGCTAGACAACCTTAGAGCATTGAATCAAAAAGTTTTAAACAATTGAAAGGCCATAAACGCTGCATTAGAAACCACATCTCCCAAAAAATGGCAGATAATGATGAAGTCTCATCTGGATTTAGTTTCCCAATAGAGGAGGGAGTAGGAGATACCAAAATGAAAAACATATCCCCTGCTCACCTTTCGTCCTTCAGAGGACACCCGACTGAGGACCTTGACCTGTTTTTATTTAAGTTTGATGTTTTGTGCAGGTCTATGGATTACAAATCAAACATGCAAAAGTTGAAATTATTTCCTTCTACATTAGATGATGTAGCTCTATGATGGTTCATCGGTCTAGGAGACAAACACATCACCACCTGGGACCAGATGAAGAAGCTCTTTCTAGAGCAATATCAAGATTTCGGGAGAGAAAGAGACTCCAGGGAGGAGGTCCTGAGCATGACACAAAGAGAAGATGAGTCTCTCAAGGAGTATTGGAAGAGATTCAGCTTTAATATTCAACGATCCCCTCACTCGAAGCTATCTGATAAGTCCCTCAAAAGCATCTTCTTAAGGGGACTTACCAATGAGTCATGGAGGCTCTCAACATGATCTCTGGAGGTGATGTCTATCAGCATGCTATGGACGACATCCAACAATTATGTCGAAACTACTCAAGAAGGCGAGCCAAAATAACCACCAGGACCATGAAGGCAACTGCTTCAGTCACCAAAATAGAAATAGGCAACATGCTGGAGTATTTGAAGAGCGAAATGCTCTCATCTCTGGCATTGTATATGGATACGCTGCTGTTAGAAAATAAGAAACAAGAAAATGACACAGCATTAGCCTATTTCTACCCAAAATGCAAAGGAAGGCATGCAAAGAATGCATGTCCAGAAAACAAGGTCAAAGTATGCATAGTTTGTAGGCTGAATCATAAAACTCGTTTGTGCCCACAACTACCCAGTAACCAGGAAGTGGCTGAGAGCATGGAGGCCTACTTCATAGGCAATAGGAAGAGTTGGCCACAGCCCCTCGTGGGGAATATACCAACCGAAATGCCATCATACGGGGGAGGGCCATACATGCACCAAGGACCCCCTTAACCACCTAATTTGGGGTGGTGGGGACCATCACCCTGGACTAACACACCCCCAACAACATTTTTGAATCAGTAGCCATGGATGCCACATCCATATCCTAGGCAGCAGTGGAGAGGCCACAATGCATGGAATCAGACTCCATAGAGTGCAGTGCTTGATCACATCCAACATAACTTACCAGAATTTCCAGCAGCGAGACCTACGTAGCTACCAGCACAACCGACAGCAAACCCGAACAATAAAGTAAATCAGTCAACATACAACGTAGAAGGTGAGATGTATCATATGTACAATATTCAGCTTAGATCAGGTAGGCAGCTAGGAGTAGAGACACCGCCTCTGGTAGAAGAGGAGGAAGAAATAGTAGAGACACCTCCACTGGTAGAAGAGGAGGAAGAAATAGAGGAGACACCTCTGGTAGAAGAGGGAAAAGCACTTGAGAGAGTGGAGGCTCCATTTCCTAGCCGGCTACAAAGAAAAACAACACATCCAAAATTCAACATCTTGTCGAGCTTGAAGAATCTCACAGTGACAATCCCATTATTTCAAGCAATTTGAGATGTCCCCATTTACACCAAGGCAATTAGAGAAATGTGTCTAAGGAGACCGAGAAGAAAAGCTACCTAGACTATCAACGTCATGGGTAAACTGGCAGATCTAATGATGGGTGGAACATGTCATCTAAAGTATGCAAATCTAGGCAGCCCAGTGCTAGCCGTAAAAATTGGAGGACATTCCCTGTCCAACACATTGGTTGACCTCAGGGCAACCATCAATGTGATGCCTCAAGAGACCATGTAGAGGCTGTAGCTCATGAACCTGAAGCCAACCATGATAGTGCTGCAGTTAGCCGATCGATCAACCGTGTTGTCAGAAGGGATGCTGGAATATGTGATCGTAACAGTTAGTGCATGAGAATATCTAGCCAATTTTTTAGTTTTGCAAACCAAGACCAGGCTGGGTGGTTACCCACTCATTTTAGGGAGGCCATGGCTAGCAATCGCTGATGCTTACATCAGCTACCGGGATGGGCTAATGACCATATCCAATGGGAAAAACATCAAAATGCTGACCATTTCACCGCCAGCTCAGTCTATGGACTCGACAGAAGAACCCAGGATCACCGAGCATGGAACTACGGAGTTGTCCATAATCCAGTCGGTGATGACCTTGGAGGAGGTGGTAGAAGAGGACAAGGATGGTGCTATCGTGGAGTTTCTCCATGGATAATCGTCCACCCCCACACCTGGATCGCCATTGACTAGCGCCCAAGATCAGCACATCCGACAAATACACGTTGGGCTAGGGAGGATATTAAACATCAACAACAGGTTGACGCCCACATAGCTAGAAAAATTGGAAGAGCTTCTGGTAAAACACCAGCAAGCATTTGCATGGGACTATGCAGATATGCACGACATCAGCCCAAAAATATGTACCCATCAAATTTATTTAGATGACCAGGCAACTCCTAGTCGGCAGCCATAGAGAAGGATGAACCCAACAATGAAAGACATTGTCAGAGAAGAACTGCACAAACTTCTGGCTATCGAATTCATATATCCAATTTTTGACAGTGAATGGGTATCACCATTAGTGGTGGTCCCCAAAAAGAACAAGAAATGGTGGATCTGCATGGACTACCGGGTGTTGAACAAGGTGACTAAGAAAGACCACTTCTCACTCTCATTCATCAATCAGGTCTTGGACACACTCTTAGGAAGAAAATACTTCTCCTTTCTGGATGGTTTCTATGGTTACAACCAGATCCAGATAGGGGAAGAAGATCAAGATAAAACAATGTTCACCTATCCACGGGGAACGTTTGCCTATAAGGTATTGCATTTTGGACTATGCAATGCACCGGCCACCTTTCAAAGGGCGGTGCTTAGCATATTCTATGATATGATAGGATACGGGGTGGAAGTATACATGGACGACTTCACCGCCTATGGAGAAACCTTCGAGGAGGCAATGACAAATCTGGAAAGAGTGCTCGACAGGAGCAAAGAAAATAATTTGTCCCTAAGTAATGAAAAATGTTTTATGATGATGCAGGAAGGCATCGTGTTGGGACACCACCTCTTTGCGAAAGGAATAAAAGTAGACAAGAGAAATATTGAGGTCATCAAAGACCTACCTAGCCCCAGAATGCAGAAGGAGGTAAGAAGTTTCCTTGGATCAGTCGGGTACTATCGGCGATTTATCGTCAAATTTAGTAAGATTGCCAAACCACTGCACACCCTACTTTCTAAGGATGTAGAGTTAAATTGGACGGGAGATTGCGAAAAAGTGTTCCAATTGCTGAAAGAAAAATTAATATCTGCACCGATCTTGAGAGGACCGAATTGAGCCATACCATTCCATATTTATTGCGATGCATCTAACGGTGCGATCGGATCATTCCTCAGGCAGAAAGACGACGAAGAATTTTACACCATCTATTATGTCAGTAAAAACTTGGCGAGAGCAGAGCTCAACTATACAATGATAGAAAAAGAATTCCTCATAGTTTTCCATGCAATAAACAAATTTTGCCACTATATAATGGGATACAAGGTCTTCATCCATACGGACCACACGACTATCAGGTATCTGATGAGCAATTCGGCCATTGGTGGCATAATTATTAGATGGATGTTGCTATTGCAAGAATTCGACATCACTATAGTTGATAAACCAGGAAAGGACAACGTCGTGGTGAATTTTTTGTCTAGATTGATACCAGTAGATCATCAAGCAGTGGAAGATCAGTTTTTGGATGAACATCTATTCGCTATTAGTGAACAAACTCCGTGGTATGCAGACATAACCAATTACTTGGCCACCGGAAGGACCTCACCTACTCTCTCCTACCAAGAAAATCAAGTGGTCATAGAGAAGAGCGCATCATTCCTTTGGATGGATGGTCTCCTATTTAAAATAGGATGGGACCAAATTATAAGAAGATGCATATAAGAACAGGAGTTTTTAGAAGTGCTCAAGGCATGTCACGATGAGCCATGTGGAGGACACTTTGCAGGGAAACGAACTGCCTACAAAATATTGTAGGCTGGGTATTTTTGGCCCACTCTGTTCAAGGACACGACAGCGTATACTAGCAAGTGTGATGAGTGCCAGAGGATGGGTAGACCAACCCACCGAGATGAAATGCCCCTGCAGCCCTAGGTACACCTGGAACCTTTCGATAAATGGGGCATGGACTTCGTTGGACCATTTAATCCACCTTCGATGGGAAGGAGGTTTATTCTAGTCTACACGAATTACGTCACCAAATGGGTGGAAGTGCATGCATTAAGGGACTGAAAGGAATGAACGGTCGCCGATTTCTTATTTGCCCATATTTTCACATGATTTGGGGTTCCTCGGGAGATAACAATAGACCAAGGGCCCTAATTCACCTCCAAATTGATTGAGGAGCTGATGGAGCAGTATAGAGTTTGGCACAATAAAACCATGCCCTACCATCCGTAGGCGAACGGGCAAGTAGAAGTGACAAAAAGGGAGATAGAAAACATCCTAACCAAAACCGTGCAACAACACAAGAAATATTGGGCCACACGGTTGTCGGAGGCAGTTTGGGCATATAACACCACGTGGAAATCCACCACAGGATGCACACCTTTCCAACTGGTCTATGGAAAAAATGTGATGATGCCCATCGAGTTCGAAATCAAAACTCTGAGGACAGCTTCAAAATTAAATTTGAGCTTGGATGAAGCTCAAAAACAGAGGATTCATCAGCTAGATCTGGTGGACAAAATCCGACTGGATGCTTTACAGAGGACAGAGATTATACAAAAGCAGAGAAAGAAGTGGCATGATCACCACATCAAGCTGAAGAAGTTCCAGGTAGGGGAATGGGTACTGTTGTATAATTCTTGATTCCAAGAAAGGAAGGGCAAACTTATGCAGAGGTGCATGGGGCCGTATGAGGTGGTAGAGTTCATTAGGAACGGGGTGGTGCATGTTAAGACAATTGACGACAGCAACACCATGTTCACAGTTAATGGCCACCGACTATGCCCCTATAATACGTCCAAAACGTTACAGGTGGAATCCAGAGTAGGCATGGGGGGGACCCCATCTTGCTAGATCTAGACCAAATTCTACAGGTAAAATGGTGGGCATGAAAGTGCTCTCCCAAATTTTTTTAGTTAATATATTTTTTTTTGTAATGTGGGTTTTTGCAGGGACAACGTCCGCATGCAAGCTGCAGGCATCCTAATCCAGGGCCTAACAGGCACAGAATGTGTCTAACTGCCTTTATTTTTCGATTGCTTTTTGTAGGTGGAGGACCTGACAACATGAGGGATAGGTATCTGGGAAACCAGGCCTGATTCGGCTCAACATTTCGACATCGGCTTGTAGGTAGAATCTGGGCAGCGTGAAAAACTGGGAAGGCTTGATCACCCTTTTTCTAGTCAAATCACCAAGTCCAGAAGAAGGCACCTTACTGCATCCAGAAGAAGGCACCAAGTCCAGAAGAAGGCACCTTACTGCATCTAGAAGAAGGTGCCAAGTCTAGAAGAAGGCACCTTACTGCATCCAGAAGAAGGCACCAAGTCCAAAAGGAGGCACCTTACTGCATCCAGAAGAAGGCGTCTTACTGCATCCAGAAGGAGGCACCAAGTCCACAAGAAGGCACCTTACTAAACCCGAAAGGTGCCCATCTAGAAGAAGGCGCCTTACTGCATCCAGAAGAAGGAACCAAGTCCACAAGAAGGCACCTTACTGCACCCAAAAGGCGCCCATCCAGAAGAAGGCACCTTACTGCATCTGGAAGGCGCAAAATCGAAAGACAGTGCCTCCCATCCATTCAGAAATTCTATTAATATATATATATATATACATATGTAGGCGCCTTCCGTGGCAGGAAGGCACCAAGTCTTAAAAAAAAAAAAAAAAAAATCCAGCCGAATACACCTTCCAACATCAAGAAGGTGCATTCATCCAGTCGAGACGCCTTCCAACATTAGGAAGGCACATTCATCCAGCCGAATATGCCTTCCAACATTAGGAAGGCACATTCATCAAGACGAACACCTTCCAACATCGAGAAGGCATGAACCAGAAGGAGGCACCTCCCACATTAGGAAGACGCATGCAGGCAAAAGTGCCTCCCACCAATCAGAGGCACCTTGTAGCACCGAAATGCGCATTCGTTCAAAGAAGAGCACTGACAACATCGAAAAGGCACTACAAGGACACCATCCACATGGGAAATGTACCAAAGAACACCTCCAGCATGCAAAATTTACATCTACCAGACGCCTCGAGCGGAACGAAGCATCGCACGAATTAGCAACATCAAAGGACCATACCCCTCCCTCATGTCACAAGTCAGAAAATTAGCGGCTACCACGACAATTGGAACAACGAATCAGGTACGTGCATACTAAATCAAATCGTTTATATAATTATTTATAAATACGCAGTACCAAAAAAGATACCGCCGTCATAGAGATCGTATCCCCCCATAGCTGAAATCGCGTGCCAATGATAGGGCGTCTTCCATAACTGCTAGGGTTAGGCATCTTTTCTATAAGAAGGTGCCTTCCTGAAGAAGGAAGGACAAAAAAAATATATAGCAGTAGAAGGCGCCATGGGAGGAAGGTCCAAGAACCACGCGATCAAGAAGAATGAACCTAGTGATACTGATGGGATCAGAGGGGCAGTGAAGACCCAATTCGAAGCCGAGAGGTGGCTCGAATACTGCACCCTAGTCAGTCAGGGCCAGGACATGGAGGCAGCTAGAGAATTATTTGCCTCTTTGAGGGGTGAAGCAGCCCAAGTACGAGGGGTGGAAATTCCAGTCACCCCTGAGTTCATATCACAGGCGACTGGATTGCCTCTCATGGGGGAATGTACATACAAGGGCGGAGTGTTAAAACTATACGCCGAAATACTACTGCCAGGAGGAAATGTGCAGATAGATAGGGAGGGGTTACTCAAAAATAGTCTCCCCATGAATATGTGGAAGATGTTTGAGCAGATTGCTCGATTTTTCACATGCACAGGAAAGTATACCCATTTGCACATTAATCATGTGCACTTCATCAATCACCTAGTGCATGGGAGGAAATTAAACATACCTTTCTACCTGGCGAATGCTTTGAAAGATGAAGCGACTCGATACCAGAAAGGGGCATCGTCCACCTTAGCCCACCATGGGCTGATATCGGCATTGGTCTGCCATGTAGAAGCACAAGGATAGAATCATAACACAGAGGGAGATGGTGGCCAAATAGAGCAACACAATGCGATTGTCGAATTACGGCAAGACAAAGCATCCCCTGTAGAGGAGATAACAAACATCAGGCAATTAGTGTTGCCCTATTTTCCAGGAGGAGCAGAGTAGTCATCGGTGCCCAAAGACATAGAGGATAGAGGGCATTCCCTAGTGCCCGAGTATGAGGAGGAAGGAGCACCACTCGCTGGTGGTGAGGATGAACCAATCCCCAGGAGGAAATTTCTGTGGTGATTCCTCTTGATAGAGGAAGGACAGAGTGACCTAGAGATAGATGTTGCCGCCCAAAACCTCTAAGAATTAACGAACTGAAGCCCACGAAATGAAGGAAATTCTGGGAGTAATGACTAGATCGATGCAGCCTTGGAGGAGGTGCTCGAATGGCAAACCGATTGCTAGATGGCACAATAGATTCTGGAAGATTGCCAGAACAAGCATAAAAGGGAATTGGAGGAAAGAGATAGATGAATTGCTCAGCTCGAGCAGCTGGTCTGGCAATTGCAGGAGGAAAATCAAAGGCTCCAGGATAGAGGAACAGCAGGATAGGAGGCATCCACTCAGACTAATTGGGTAGAAGAA
The DNA here is from genome assembly GCA_028583015.1 of Wollemia nobilis. Classification (NCBI taxonomy): domain Eukaryota; kingdom Viridiplantae; phylum Streptophyta; class Pinopsida; order Araucariales; family Araucariaceae; genus Wollemia; species Wollemia nobilis. The sequence goes on along the minus strand of JAQPPZ010001695.1, from coordinate 3,637,789 downwards.
GTGTCAACGAACTCTCCCACATCCACCGAACGAGTATTCTCTTCGGGGGAGATTCGATCGGACACCCGATAGAGCAGCCCGAATGCAGGGGAGGATTCCTCTATTTTTAGGGGTGAAAAGAAAAGAAGTCCTACCATAGCCCCTGTCATTGTCCTGAGTGACACAGAGCAGGATGAAGGTCTCTAGCAATAGATAAGACCAGAGGATAAGGAGGACCTCCCCAGGCCTAAATAAGGAGAAGAGCCTGAGGGGTCGACACCAGGTAGACAGGCGAATGAAGGATCACCCCCGAAGATAGCAGCACAACCATTCCTTCAGAGCAAGGAGAAGTCCCCAAAGAAGAAATGAGAGACCCCTGTCCAAGCCGCTACATTTTCTATAGAAGCCAAGGCAAAGAGGCCCAGGACGGCTCGACAGAAGGCAAAAGTGACCTTCGTCGACTCCGAAGAGGACGAATGGGACATGCAGCTATTCACCGAAAGGCAAAAATATTTCAAGCAGCGATGCAACAAAATGAAAGTAGCCAAGGAGGCCAAGAAGGCATCCTCGAGGGTAAAAGGAGATTATGGCATTTGCATCAATTTGGCAGAAGACAACCAGTTTTGGGACATCTATGTTCATCTCGAGGGCGGCCTTCCATGATGAGGAAGTACTTGGAACGGTGGGGAGTATATGGCCCACAATTGGAGGTCGCTGCGATTGCAAAGGAGAATGCAGGAGTGGCTGGATTATACAAGGCCCAAGTAGTGCCTTCCAGAGGGTATAACTCGGATATCCCTATGGCAGTGGTCAGACCTCCAGACGTTGACCTCTGGCAAGCTGCCGAAGCTGCATTTAAATCAACAGGAACAACGCTGGCTAGACCACCACCAGTAGTGGCCAAAATAAGAAGAGGACAATTGACAGCCACAGTTTCCCATAGGCAAAGGCGAACCACACCTTCAAATGTTGACACAAAAAGACAGACTCGGGCCACAGGGGCAGCAGAATCCTCCAAGAGATGGCAATGATGAAAAGTCAGAGGGCTACCTGCAGCTTGGATGCCACGAGGGCGTGGCATATGTTAGGCGTGGGGGGATGATGAGCACCATAAATGCTCATATTTTGTACATATTTCTTTGATCAATATGCGACTGTATAATAAGGATTGCGTAATTTTATGAATGATTATATAGATATTTGATATAATTATGCGTGTTATCTAATTTGTGTGTTTTTAGTATGTTTTGTGGAATTGCAGTTGATTTAGTTAGATTTGGAACGGTCGAGGTCCTTTTGATGGACCTGGCACTTTATTTCATCGGGGGTTAATGAAGATAATACGAGCACCTCCCTACAGTCGAAAGGCACCAACTTAATACCAGCGCCTCCCTATAGTCAAAATGTTCCAACTGAATACGAGCACCTCCATGTAGTCGAAAGGCGCCAACTGAATATGAGTGCCTCCCTGCAGTCGGAAGGCACCAACTGAATATGAGTGCCTCCCTACAGTTGGAAGGCGCCAACCAAAGATGAGCACCTCCCTGCAACCGAAAGGCACCAACCAAAGACAAGCACCTCCCCACAGTCAGAAGGTGCTAGCAAAAGGCAAGCACCTCCCCACAACCAGAAGGTGCCACTGATTCTTTTCTCGTTGACCAGATTTGAACGACGTGGACGGCAGTGGCTGGTGCAGTTCCAGCTCTACATCATGCAGAGCTAAATTGGAGATTGCACCAATGTATCAAAATGTCTTACTGATGCCAAGAAAAGCATGAATCGAACAACGAACACCATATGTCGATTGCATTTACTAGACTGTCTTGATTAGTCTAGGACAGATCGACTGTTGTAACTACTTTTGTAACAGAATTTCTGTGGGTGTGTTATATAAACACATGCAGATCGTTCTAAAAAATATATAGAAATAATTAATAAAGATCCATTTAGAGTTATAGAAGATAGATTGTAATACGTTGATAAATATATTACAGTTCTAGAAGTTCTAAAGAGCATGTTTGATCGGGAAGAAGCTGCTGAAGCCTGGGCCCACTCCAAGCCAGTATTTCTTCCCCATTTCCTTTTTGTTTATTTATTTTAATTAGTTTATTGCTTTCATAAGAACGTTCATTAGTTTGCTAGTTCCAGTATTTGTAGTAGATTTATTTTCAGGAATGTGTACATGATTTATTTCTGTAGATTTAATTTTGTTCTTCTTATGTAATTTATTGAGGAGTGTGGGAATGATTGACAACCATTTCAAGAACACCCCCAAATGTAGGATTAGCAGATTCACCTCCAGTGGTATTGTAGTAACCTAATTCTGACTCTTCGCAAGTTTACGAAGCTCCCTAGGTTGATAATTAAATGCACGGGCATGTGACAAAAATAGGAAACCATTCACCTTGTTTGGCCCGCAACAATGCGAATGTTGGGTTTCGTGCTGAGATAACGTGATTGGAGGATATCTTGTGAAGAAAGGATGAGGAGCATAGAGATTTATTGTAGGAGAGGGATCTCTTGCGGGCTCAGTTGGCACAGTGGGACAACACATTGGCTGTGTATCATCGATGAGATGTGAAGTGGGGGTAGTATCGGGTGGAGTTAGAGAGAGAGGTCATCCGCATTGATGGGCAATTAGCTGAGCTCGATAGAGGTGGCTCGTCGCATCACATGAGAGGCAGTGAGACTAAGCAGTCTGCATCCTCTCATCGTAGGTGGTTGGATGAGGGTAGAGTTGGTGGGCATGGTGCACGGGCTAGCAACAGCCGCCCTGAGAGGTCCCATAGGATCCATACTACTGGGGGTAGTTCCAGTCACACCGATCCTGCATGATCATGATGGCCGACTCCCTATGCTTTGGGGATTTTGAATGTTTGGTTTTTTGTGAGGTCAGAGGACCTTCTTATTGTAGCCTGAGGGCATTTTGACTCGATATATATATGACTTATTTTTGGTTTGATGATATGCTTGTCATGATTTATTGTTTCTTTTATGCACCTTTATTTATGTTGATGTATGCATATGCTATTATGACTGCAGATAATGTTAGCTATATGATATAGATGTATGCATATGGAATGGATGGAATGAATTATTGGTTTACAGGCGATGGCACCATAGACTATATAGGATTTACTGGCTTTTTGCACTATGTGATTGCTTTATGGAACAACTGTGCATTTGTTATTTTTGTTTTATATTTTTTGATGGTGATGTGAGTAATGAAATGTACAACAATTGTTTTTAAAATGTAGTTAAGGTTTTTTTGAGACTCAGATGCTTTAAGTAACTAATCAAGACTTTACATTATCTTACAAGACTTTTGAATAAGGTACGAATCAGACTTGAGTTTGACCAAGTTATTTCACATCCCTATGTGTACGATTGAGTTCATTTATGTGGTATTCATAAGTATACCACAAGTGCCAGGTAGGCTGTCCACCAAACCTGTACTGAGGATCACCTAATTAGCTCCACTAATTCCTTTGTTGCATTTAGTAAGATTAATCCATGTTGCAATCTAAGATACCATAAGCTAGCTCATCCACATGCAAACATTGGTCTACACACATGCAAAATGTGATAGACATATCGTCATGCGTTTAGGATATCTCCATTGCCAGGTAGGCTATCTACCAAACCCATAATGAGGATCACCTAAATGGTTTTTCGAATGCTGAGAATTCCAGGGATTCAATCTCAGGCGTATTTCGGTTGCTCAACTTGTTGGGATACTTGCTCTCATACATAGTGATGAAAATCACTGTTTATTTTTCTCTTTTTTTTTTTCTTGAGTAAGGGTTTTGAGTAGTGGTGATAACCACTGTTACTTTTTATTGTTGCCTTTTGAGGAGTTAGATTTTGAATTTTGTTTTCAAAGTTGAGCTTGTGGGTTTTTGGCTTGTGAATGGCATTGGTCATTTTGGCCTTGGGGATGACTACCCATATTTTTCAGGGACGTGTAGTACAAATCCTTACGACTTTGGGAATCAAATGTGGTTGGGAATTTTTTTTTAGAATGGCATTGATCGTTTAGGCCTTGGGGATGACTACCCATCCTTCTTAGGGGCGTGTAGTACAAATCCTTATGACTTTGGGGATCAAAGGTGTTTTAGGATTTTTGATGGTGGACTTTTGGGATTTTTCTTATGAATGGCATTGATCCTTTTAGGCCTTGGGGATGACTACCCATCCTTCTCAAGGGCGTGTAGTACGAATCCTTATGACTTTGGGGACCAAAGATGTTTGAAATTTTTGACAGTGGTGAAAACCACTATTTACTATGGGGAATTGGATGGGGAAGAGCTTGTCCTTTTGTCAATTCTTAGAATTCTTGAACCATTCGCATAGGGGGATGAGCAGGATAACATTTCACTTATGGTACCCTAGACTGCTTTGTAGGTTTTGTCTTGCGTTCACACAAATTGGGAATTTTTATGTGTTTTAAGCTTGTGTTGGGATGCTATGTAACAAGGCGTGATCCAAGTAAAACTCTACCTTGTAAAAATCGATCTAAATTTGTACAACAGTTGACTAGAAATCTAAATACAACTGAATGATGAAAACCCTAAAGACATTAGGAGACAACTGACTATAATATGGTGAAACTACGAAGGGCATTATTCTTGATGGATCTTTTTACCAAATGGATTGAATTTGGAAAATGATAGAATTTTTGAGTAATTACAGTCTATGGTGCTTTTGACATGTATGACCAGCAAATATGCAATGTATGTATGCGATGCCTAATGCAGCTTTTGTTTTCTTTTTGGTGTTTTGGTTTTTAAGAATATGTATGAAAGTGAGATGCAATTTTTTTTGTTATTTTTGATTATTTGTTGTTTTTGAATATTTGTTATGGTGGTTTAACCCGAATGGGTGCGGACCAAGTGATTCTTATGAATCCTTGGAGGTTTTGACCAAAGGTATTATAGATATCTTTGGGTCATTTTGGGTGACCAAGCGATTGTAGGAACCCTTGGAGCTTTTGGTTTGACCAAAGGGATTACGGATACCTTCGAGGCATTTTGGATGACCAAGCAATTACGGGAATCCTTGGGGATTTTTGTTTGACCAAAGGGATTATGGATACCTTTAGGGCTGTTGGTTCGACTTTTATACACACCCTGTGAAGAATGAGCATAAAATCCCGATAACACTTATAAGGGATAAATCCCACTCACTTTAGGATCTTGTTGGATATCCAAGGTGTGAGTTACAGAGTTGGGTCAAATGTCTATTCACTCTTTTCTGCTTTTGGAATAGTTTCAAGTGGACTGTCTGTTACCTTACAACGGGTTCTAGACTTTGGTTCAGTAATGTTTTTGGAATTGGTTATCTTGGTGGACACTCAGATTTACAATCAGTTCTTTGATCTAGCTCTTTATGTGTTAGCAGATTTAAATAAAAGACAAATTTAAAAGAAAATAAAAATGGATCATTCAATCGGTGGAATAGAGAGAGTAGGGTAGGGCAGAAAGAGAAATTTATCTAACTTAGCTGCAAAACCAAAACTACCAATTTTAGTTATACCGGTTAGCTTCAAAATAGAACAAAATCAAAGAGGAAAGTGTCCAGCTTTCTAAGATCACTTTCTTCTAAGAGCATAAGACAGAGATGAACAGATCTGACAAAAAATCATAAATAGAAGGGAAGTCGGTTAAAATTGGTATCTCTCACCAGCAGCCTAGCTCACACAGTGAGGACAAAGCAATTAGAACAGGCCTGAACCTTAAATCTATAATTTTCCCTAACATACAATAAATAAAATGAAGCCTAGCAGCATATCCAATCCTGGTAGCACAGATCTACATCATAAATTTCAATAAACCTTAATGAAACGAAAACAAAAGAAGATGAACTTATCACAATCTGAAAGAGATTAGGCTCCTGGCCATGTTATCACAGAAAACGAAAATCACACCAACTCTAAGTCCAAAAAAAAGCTTTCAAACAAGATTTGTAGGAAATTGCTCCAATAGCTTTTTTTTTTTAAATTTTCGCCTCCTGGAATTTACATTCAAAAGAAGTATTTATAGACTCAGGAAAGACCCTGATCTTTTTAGAAATATCTTCTTCTCAAACCCTAAATCTTATCCTCTAAACCTTACTACCCAGGTTTTACAATATAAGGCCCTTTAAAAATAGAGTTTTTTATAAACCCTAACCACTCTGCAAATCTTAGTGTAGTTACTTGCCATAAATGGAGAAGGCATGATCTGATATTATTCTCATCCATCTGTAACTGCAAGTAAATATCTTCGTTTTTTGGCCGGTCGTCGATATATTCCATAAATGGGCACTATGTAAGTAAATATCTTCATCTTTCTGGTGCACTTGCTGGGAGCACCTCATTAATTCCTCAGAGAAATTTAGAATGAGTCACTGGTTTCTCTGACATTTTATCTTCGTAGAGCCGCTTCTGAGTTAAAATTCTCTACACGCCATTACTTTCACCATAAATTCTCCTGTTAAATGCATCCATCGACAACTTTCGGTAACTGTGTAGATATTTTCATTTTCTGGTCAATTATCGACATATTCCATTAAATGGGTAGCTGCTTAGTCACCGTAATGTCTCCTTGCGGCCAGATCTATAAAATCTGGATGAACCAAAAATTCCTAGCATCTCACATTTCCATTTGACGGCCTTCGCTTGATCCGCGCTTATTTTATCTTTTTTCGCCATTACTTCCGCTAGTATGCAACTGCCAGCTCGCTTTCTGCAAAAGACAAACAAGGATTAGTATTTTAATATTATTAAATTAAAACCTAATGTTCATTATATGTCGACTTTATTTATTTTGACATGTGTCGCGAAATCGCGACGTCCCCGCCCATTCTACTTTCTTCCCTCTTTCTCGCAACGACGACATGTCACGATTTCGTGACATGTTGAAAACGTGACATCCCATTTGCACTTTTGTTTTGCTGTCACGATTGTGGCGAATGTCGTGAAATCACGACGTCTCCTTCACTTTTTTCTTTTTGTAACATGAACATCGTGATTTGTGACATTCCCTTCTGCCGTAAGCACCGATTTTCGACGTCACCTCTTTCTTTTCATGTCGTCGATTTTATTGCGTTTTTTTTTTTTTTAGATTTTGCTTTCTGTTTCTTTTTTTTAACCGACATGTCACGATTTGTGCAACAACGAACATGACTCTTCTTTCTCCTGTCGTGAATCGCGATGTCACGATCGTGACTTTTGTCGGTTCAACATGCCTTACTTTTTTCTTCATGATATCGTGACGTTTTCTATCGTGAAATCATGCTTTCAATTTTTATGTCGTATCTTGACTTCCCAAAAATGGAAAATGTCGCGAAATCGCGACGTTTCCAAAAACGAAAATGTCACGAAATCGCAACGTTTCCAAAAATGGAAAATGTCACGAAATCACGACGTTTTCATTACTTAGCAAATTTTCCAAAAATTGTAGGTTGACTCCAATGAATTCATTCATCTGTATTCTGCATTTTACATATTAGTGAAAGATCTTCTTTACTCAGAATGATTCTAACATTTAAAAAATGAATTCTAAATTGAAATCAAAGCCATATGCAAGCCTACTTGGATACTTTGATATAGGCAAAACTTGAAGAAGAAGGAGGCAAGCAAAATTTGGAATTTAAACCTGAAAAACATCAAGAGGGTCCCTGCGGTAAAATGAAAACTTAAATATTTTCAAAGGATGGAATTTCATTTTCAGTGGGGGTGTGTTGCTTCTCAACAAATGGCGATATCTACGGGGAAAATAGTAGCACTATTTTAGAATCCAGGACTCTAGTTTCAAAACAATATAGACTATGTACCATGCCTTGCCACAAATATTCTTCAAAATAATTTAACTACTACCTGATAGTTGTTAAAATTTCCCAAGGACATACTAGGTTGAATCACTTAAGGAAGATTTCTGATGTGCAATTATAAGCGTATAAAACTTTCTTCAAGAATGACTGGGCCTTCGAATGTTGTACTATGGATTGATCAGCTTTTCTAGATTGTGAAAGGGGAAACCGAGTAGGGCTCTGTTTACTAGTTTAGCCTTTTACAGCCTCGACAGAGTTACTCTTTAGATTTTCACGACCCTGATCCACAACTGTGAGGTGGTATCTACAACTTGGTAAAAGAAAACATCTTCTGAAGCCTTGGCTATCTCTTTCATTACATAACTTCTTCCTTCCCTTTTTTTTTTGTGGGAAATAAAAGAGTGCTAGTTTTATGTTGCCTTGCTCAACTTTCACCTTCTCTCTCTCTCTTTGAAATATACCGAAATCTGGAAAGCCTTGCTAAAAACAATTTTTTTTTTATTCTTCATCGATCTGGAAATTGCTTCAGCCTGGGTACTGATAGCCTCTATGGACACTTAAATAATTTCACGAATCAGAGTCCCCTCTTGCGACCAACTTTTCTTGGATTCCCTGGGAGTTTCTTTAGCCCAACAGTATAGTAGTTTCTTTATAATTAAAATAATTGTGGCAAGCAAGACACAAAATCCAATTATCTTTCTACTGTTGTTCTGAATAACAAAATAGTTCCACTGTTCAGTTTAAGTAGACTATCTCTTAATTAGAATAAAACAAAATGAACACAGGATTTTGAACTCAGAATAAAAACAATTTTTTTTTAAAGGCTGATTCTTTCTTTTCTGCCCAGGCAAAACCTTAAAAAAAACAAAGCTTTAAAAGCTAAAAGAAATTTGTACAGACCCCAAAGGATAAAACACAGAAATTTAAAAACAAAAAATAAAAACAAACTACGTTGTACATACCCCAAAGGATAAAACACAGAACTTTAAAATCAAACAAAATAAAATAAAACTACTTTGTACAGACCCCAAAGGATAAAACACAGAACTTTAAAAATAAAAAAAATAAAATAAAACTACTTTGTACAGACCCCAAAGGATAAAACATAGAACTTTAAAAATCAAACAAAATAAAATAAAAACAAACTACCTCAAAGCTTATTTACAATATATACACATGTTACAATGTCTTTGTGATTTATTCAATTGATGTATTGGATGGAACAACTGAGAAATAATGCTTTAGATATTGACCATTAATAGGAAGGTTCAAAAAATTACCCTCCAGGTCCTGTAGAAGAAATGCATTATTACCTAGGGTTTCGGCAATCTGGTATGGCCCTGTCCATAAAGGTTGCAGCTTGGTGTTTTTACGCTTCTTTTCATGGGCTTTGTCCCATAGAAACACCAGGTCTGCAAGTTTGAAGGCCTTCGAATTGGCCCTCTTGTCAAGCCAATGCTTGACTGTCTCTTGGTGTCGACTAAAATGCTCTACGGCTTGAAGTCATCCACCCTACAAATCAACCAAGTCCAACACATGAGCTTTCATATCTGCATGATCAAAGTAATGTAAAGCAAATTTTAATCCTGGTACTAATGCTTCATATTCTGCCAAGTTATTAGTGCAGGGAAACTGCAAGCGATAAGACATAAAATCGGTTTGATTTTTTGGTCCTTTAAGAATAGCCCCTGTACCAGAACCTTGCTTAGATTTAGCTCCATCAATATGAAGCATTCCAACTTCATTATCGTGATCTTGGTGAGCTTTAACCGGTTTCTCCCTTTGAGTAGTTGTCAAATTATAAACCCCGATATAACAGCCCTCAACAAGATTAGCAGTCTCATTCTTGGCATTATACTCTATGATCATGAGTTTATATCTTGGTTCTCTATTGATTCTTAATTGATTTGCAAAACCATTCCAGGGTAACCACATATGCGAAAAATTAGTAGCCAAATACCCATTCAAGGATTTTGACCAATCCCTGCTCAGAAGCATTCCGTATCCTACAGGAATATCCACCACCTGAATGTCAATTCTGTGCTGTGCTCTCGGCTCAGATGCTAGCTGGATGTGTATATTCTGAAGTTCACCTACCACTTTAACCTCAGACTTATCCAATTGGATGACTCTCATCTCGGAGTTCATGGGGGTCAAACCCAACTACTGACAGATGGCTAGAGGCATGACATTGGCTGAAGCACCTGAATCTACCAGACAGTTGTGTAAATTTTTCCCAAATATTCGGACAGTCAGTAGAAAAGGCGAAACTTCAGTCTTCTCTTTATACATGGCCACATTTGCATTTGCCATCTTCTTTCCCTTTTCCAAAGGTTTGGTAGTAGGTTCAGAATATGTTTTGATCAGGTTATCTCTTTGTTCAAAAATTTGGGCTAACTCATGGAGAGTGATATTAGCTTTGATCTTCTTCATGTCCTCCACTATATTATATCCCTTATTGAGTGGAGGGACAAATGCATCTGGTCCTCTCGGATTTCCTCCCTTGGGTGGGGATGGGTTATTGCTTGAAGATGGATCTGGAGGAACACTGTGGGAGTTGTTCGGAGGGGTAGATGTAGTGTTGGGCTCCAAATTTTTGTTTTTGAGGTTGTAGTTGTCCCTCCTGTACTGTTGAAAGGCTTGCACTTCATCCATGGGTAGCTCCACAACATTCTCTTGATTATTCTGGGAAAGTGAAAGAATCTAACACCATAGCTGCACTATGTTTGGATGAACTTGGAGCATCCGTAGTTCTTTGATGTTCAGGAGAAACCAACTCACGAGATAGAGCTTCAAAGGCATTACAAAACTCTAAGCAATCCAATTCCCCGTGCTGAGAAGTGGCATGTATCCTGCACCAGTTAGGCAAAGCCAAGTCACAAATATTTACATCATGCCCTTTACCTTTATAATATTTATTGGGTTCGTATGGGGGCCGAGTGAATCTGTTTTGTTGATAAGGAAATCTGTTTGGGTTTTTGCCAATGGACACTTGCCTTTTGAAAGTCAAAAAGTCATTTGCCAACTTTTGGACCACCCTTGAAACTTCCTCAACTCTTGTGTTATCAGATTCTTTATTTGAATTCTATACATTTTCAGCAGGTGTTACAGCCAATGGATTTCCTGATGGTGGAGTTTGATGTACTGGCAACATCATCTGATGTGGTATGGGATTGAAGATAGGGGTACCTTGTGTGACCAAAGGAATTTGATGAGCATTCAAAGGTTGAGGTCCCAACTATCTTTCCAGAACCAAATCTTCTTTGTAAGCCTCTGTTAGATTGGTAATAGAGGCATCTCTTTTCAAGAAAACAGAAGTCATTGGATCTAGAGAATTCCTAAAAATTTCTAATGCCAGGTCTGCATTTGGCACATAATAACCAGATCAGTCTACCATAAGCCTTCTGAAATCTGACATTATAAGATCTGATAGATTCATTTATTTCTCTTTTAATACCAAAAAATTACTGATATAATACACTGGGATCTATCACTTCACCAAACTGCGATACAAAAACCTTTTCCAAGTCATTCCAACTGGTAATAGAATCATTAGTGAGATTCAAAAACTAGTCGTATGCTCCCTCCTAGAGAGTGAAAGGGAACAATCTGCAAGCCACATCTTCATGCTGTACATTTAACAATTTTAGAGCATTCTTGAATGCTACTAGGTGTTCTTCCACTGTCCTAGTTCCATCATGCTTGTATCTGGAAAGATATCTCTCAAGATTTTTGGGCAGGTCATGGGTTGCACCCGAGATATTTAAGGCAGTGGAACCCAACTAGTTTGCCATTACTACTTGATTGACGATGATACTTTTAGTTGTAGTTGGAGTAATTACAAGTGGTGACAAAACTATTTCAGACAAGGACTTGGCCCTTCCGAGGCTGCTTCTTCTGGGGGTTTCTAACTCAGGCACAAGGAGCTCTCCAGCTCTGGAGTGGGACCTTGTTACTCTGTAAGTAGAATCCAACTTTTTACAAGCAACTTACAATCTTACAATCCTTAACAAACTACTGAACTTTAGCCCTCCTTCTAGCGCCAATTTTAAATGTTGGTGTTGAGTTTCGTTGTTTAGGAAAAAACTCAAACAAACAAGATTAAAAAGAGCTAAAGAGGAGGGAAAAGGATTCAAAAGATAAAACACCAGACTCTGCACAAACAACTTACAATACTGAATAGAGTTTAGGGCCCTCCTTCTAGCGCCAATTTTAAATGTTGGTTCGAATTTTATACACACCCTATGAAGAATGAGCATAAAATCTTGATAACACTTATAAGGGATAAATCCCACTCACTTTAGGATCTTGCTGGATATCCAAGGTGTGAGTTACAGAGTTGGGTCAAATGTCTATTCACTCTTTTTCGCTTCTGGAATAGTTTCAAGTGGACTGTCTGTTACCTTACAACGGGTTCTAGACTTTGGTTCAGTAATGTTTTTGGAATTGGTTATCTTGGTGGACACTCAGATTTACAATCAGTTCTTTGATCTAGCTCTTTATGTGTTAGCAGATTTAAATAAAAGACAAATTTAAAAGAAAATAAAAATGGATCATTCAATCGATGGAACAGAGAGAGTAGGGTAGGGCAGAAAGAGAAATTTATCTAACTTAGCTGCAAAACCAAAACTACCAATTTTAGTTATACCGGTTAGCTTCAAAATAGAACAAAATCAAAGAGGAAAGTGTCCAGCTTTCTAAGATCACCTTCCACTAAGAGCATAAGACAGAGATGAATAGATCTGATAGAAAATCATAAACAAAAGGGAAGTCGATTAAAATTGGTATCTCTCACCAGCAGCCTAGCTCGCACAGTGAGGATAGAGCAATTAGAACAGGCCTGAACCTTAAATCTGTAATTTTCCCTAACATACAATAAAGAAAATGAAGCCTAGCAACATATCCAATCCTGGTAACACAGATCTATAGCATAAATTTCAATAAACCTTAATGAAACAAAAACAAAAGAAGATGAACTTATCACAATCTGAAAGAGATTAGGCTCCTGGCCACGCTATCACAGAAAACGAAAATCACACCAACTCTAAGTCCAGAACAAAGCTTTCAAACAAGATTTGTAGGAAATTGCTCCAATAGCTTTTATTTCTAAGTTTTCGCCTCCTCGGAATTTACATTCAAAAGAAGTATTTATAGACTCAGGACAGACCCTGATCTTTTCAAAAATATCTTCTTCTCAAACCCTAAATCTTATCCTCTAAACCTTACTACCCAAGTTTTACAATATAAGGCCCTTTAAAAATAGAGTTTTTTATAAACCCTAACCACTCTGCAAATCTTAGTGTAGTTACTTGCCATAAATGGAGAAGGCATGATATGATATTATTCTCATCCATCTGTAACTGTAAGTAAATATCTTCGTTTTCTGGCCGATCATCGATATATTCCATAAATGGGCACTACGTAAGTAAATATCTTCATCTTTCTGGTGCACTTGCCGGGAGCGCCTCATTAATTCCTTAGAGAAATTCGGAATGAGTCACTAGTTTCTCTGACATTTTATCTTCGTAGAGCCGCTTCTGAGTTAAAATTCTCTACACGCCATTACTTTCACCATAAATTCTCCTGTTAAATGCATCCATCGGCAACTTTCGGTAACTGTGTGTAGATATTTTCATTTTTCGGTCAATTGCCGACATATTCCATTAAATGGGCAGCTGCTTAGTCATCGTAAAGTCTCTTTGCGGCCAGATCCGTAAAATCTGGATGAACCAAAAATTCTTGACATCTCACATTTCCATTTGACGGCCTTCACTTGATCCGTGCTTATTTTGTCTTTTTCGCCATTACTTCCGCTAGTATGCAACTGCCAGCTCGCTTTCTGCAAAAGACAAACAAGGATTAGTATTTTAATATTTTTAAATTAAAACCTTAATGTTCATTATATGTCAGCTTTATTTATTTTGACACGTGTTGCGAAATCACGACGTCCCCCTGCATTCTGCTTTTTCCAAGCTCTTCTGCCGCGAAACCATGACATGTCACGATTTCGTGACATGTCGCAAAATTGCGATGTCCCCTTTGCACTTTGGTTTTCCTTAGGCCTTCTACTGCGAAACCGTGACATGTCGCAATTTCGTGACATGTCATGAAATCGCGACGTCCCATTTGCACTTTGGTCTTTCCCAGCTCTTCTGCCGTGATTTCATGACACGTCGTGATTTTGCGACGTCACGATTTCATGACGTCACGATTTCACGATGTCGTGATTTCACAACGTTTCCTTTTGCTTTGCTCCTGTTTGCAACTTCGTCGTGAAATCGCGACACGTCGCGATTTCACGTCATCCTCTTTCACTTTGCTCCATTTGTCTTTCCTCCGTCGTGAAACCGTGACATGTCACGAAATCGAGACCTGTTCTACACTTGGCGCCTCTCTTGCCCCTTTTGCCGTGAAACCGTGACATGTCACAAAATCGTGACCTGTTCTGCACTTGGCGCTTCCAAAAACAGAAATGTCATGAAATCGCGACGTTTCCAAAAATGGAAAATGTCGTGAAATCGTGACATTTTCATAAACGAAAATGTCACAAAATCGCGATGTTTCCAAAAATGGAAAATGTCATGAAATCGTGATGTTTTCATAAAAAAAAATGTCACGAAATCGCGACGTTTCCAAAAATAGAAAATGTCACGAAATCGTGACGTTTTCATTACTTAGCAAATTTTTTAGAAATTGTAGGTTGACTCCAATGAATTCATTCATCTGTATTCTGCATTTTACATATTAGTGAAAGATCTTCTTTACTCAGAATGATTCTAACATTTAAAACATGAATTCTAAATTGAAATCAAAGCCATATGCAAGCCTACTTGGATACTTTGATATAGAGAAAACTTGAAGGAGGCAAGCAAAATTTGGAATTTAAACCTGAAAAACATCAAGAGGGTCCCTGCGGTAAAATGAAAACTTAAATATTTTCAAAGGATGGAATTTCATTTTTAGTGGGGGTGTGTTGCTTCTCAACAAGGGCGTTTTTGGTGACCAAGTTATTACGGAAATCCTTGGGGCTTTTGGTTGGACCAAAGGGATTATGGATACCTTTAGGGCATTTTGGGTGACTAAACGATTGCAGGAATCCTTGGGGATTTTGATTTGACTAAAGGGATTATGGATACCTTTGGGGCAGTTTTTGTGACCAAGCGATTGTAGGAATCCTTGGGGCTTTTGGTTGGACCAAAGGGATTATGGATACCTTTGGGGCATTTTGGGTGACCAAGTGATTACGGGAATCCTTGGGGCTTTTGGGGTGGGCTATGACTTCTATAAATGTTGAATGGCATCAAATGACTGATGTTCAAGGGTTCTAGTTCCTTGATTCCTTCCAGAGAGGCGAGCTGGTATGTTCAAGGTCCTATTTTACTGTTGATTACATAAGGACCTAACCAATTTTCTGTGAACTTGTCCCTTAAATAGGGCAGCAAGTTAGAATTTTTTTGGTTCTCTTTTAAGACCAGGTCACCAACCTGAAAGTCTCTCAGGTGAAATTTCATGTTGTATGCTTTCTTAAGTCGCTCTTGATAGATACGTAAATGCTCAAGAGCATTGACGCATCGTTCATCGAGTAATGTAAGCTAGTCTAACTGGGCCTGCTATGCAGTGTCATCATAGATGAACTCTTGCATTGATATGTACAAGGAGGGTATTTCCAACTCAAGAGGCATGACTGCCTCGGACCCATACACCAGTGAAAATGGAGTTGCCCCAGTGGGCGTTCAAATGCTAGTATGATAAGCCCATAGTGCAAGTGGTATTTGGATGTTCCAATCCTTATGATTATCTATGACCGTATTTTTAAGGATGGCAACTAGCATTTTTTTTTGATGCCTCTGCTTGCCCATTTTCCTGCGGATAATAGGGTGTCGAAAAACTGTGCTAAATTTTGTACTTTATTATCAAAGCACGCACATATTTGTTCTTAAATGATGTCACATTATCCGAGATGATCTTGGATGGAATACCAAAACAACATATGATGTTATGTAAAATGAACTTCGCAATGCAAGGTCCAGTCGTAGAGGTAAGCGGAATTGTTTCCACCCACTTAGTGAAGTACTCTGTGGCCATTATGGTAAACGTGTGATGACCTGACGATGTAGGGGAGATATTTTCGATGAGATCTAAGCCCCACTGTGAAAATGACCAAGTCAATTGGATCGACTGCAAGGCCTGAGAAGGTACATGTGTCAAGTTAGCATGGTGTTGACACTTCACGCATTTCTGCATATATGCACAATAATATCGCTCTAAATATGGCCAATAATAGCCCATGCAAAGAATGTGCTTGGTGATGGCCATATCATTGAAGTGGCCACCACACATACCATCGTGCACTTGGGTGATCGCCCAAGTGGAATCCTGTTGGTCCAAGCAACGAAGGAGGATCCCTTCATAGCTTCGATGGTACAAAATATCTCCCAGCAAGACATGTTTTGTCGCTTTCTATTTGAATGATATTTTTGCGGCATGCAAAAATCCAAGTGGGAGGCTACCTAACTTGAGATAGTCTCTTATGGGTGTGTACCAATCCTGCTGATCAGAAACCTTGATGGTATGAATGGTCGATCCCTCTTGAAGTTCATCCCTAGCAAAACCTGAGTGGGAAATAACTTGTAGAAATAGTGTTGTGTTGCTATTAAGAGGGGTTGGGGAGAACAAAGACCCCCAGTTGGCGTGATTCAGACTATCATGGATTCGAGAGAACCTATCCAAAGATGGTTCAATTTGGATCACGTGGATTCCTGGTGTTATGTCGAGCTTGCACGCTCCATCGTAGATTGTGATAATGTTTTGACTTGAATGGTTGTCATTTCACCAGAAGGGTCTTGCGGGATTAGTGACCCCAAGGAGGCCATAGTATCCACAAAATGATTCAATGATCGAGGGATTGCCTCGATGTCGTACCATTCAAGCTTTGCCAAGAATTTATCCATAAGGGATTTGTAGGCCTATAGAACTGGGCATTTGCATTGGAATACCCCTTTCACTTGGTTGAAAATTAATAGCGAATCACCAAAGATATTCAAGTGTTTGATGTTCATGGTGATGGTTGTCTGAAGACCTATGAGCAAGGCTTCGTATTCAGCATTGTTATTGGTGCACAAGAAATCAAGTTTAAATGATAAAGGTATTGGAGCCCCTTGCGATGTGAAGAACACGATTCCCATGCAACCGCCTTGCTCACATTTACAACCATCAAAAAATAAGGTTATGTCATCCTGTGACTCAGGCTCATCAGAATCTAGCGATTATAAGACATGGAAGACCCCATCATCGGGTAGCTCTATGGTCAGAGGCTGATCATCTTTGAGAGGAGCCTCTGCTAGTTGATCGACGATGACTTGACCTTTGATGGACTTTTGTCCAATGAATTCGATGTCAAACTCCATCAACAACATGATCCATTTCGCCATGCGACTACTATGATAAGTACGACTCATCATGTATCGCAATGGATTCTCCTTAGACACAACATACATCGTATTGCTCAGCATGTAATGGCATAGCTTTTTGGTGGCAAATACCACTACCAAGCATAGCTTCTCAACATATGCATAGTTAAGTTCATAACTGACTAGGGTGCGGCTGAGATAATAATTAGCCTGTTCTTTATATAATTCATTTTTCTAGGCTAGCATGGCACCCAGTGCCACATCAGTAGCTGAGATGTATAAGTAGAACGACACTCCTGGTCTAGGTGGTGCCAATACTGGTGGTGAAGCCAAGTATTGTTTGATGTCGTCGAAGGCTGACTGGAACTCGTCATCCCAATGAAATTCTACCCCTTTGTGTAATAATTTATTCATGGGTTGGCACTTGTCAGATAACTGCATTATGAAGTGCTTGATTGACGTGACCTTACCCTGCAATCTTCTGAGCTGCCTAATGGTGGTTGGGGGAAGCATTTCAAGGATTGCCTTGAATTTATTTGGATCTACCTTGATGCCTCATTTTGAGACTATGAAACCCAAGAGTTTTCTAGATATGATGCCAAATACGTACTTCTTGGGGTTTAACCTAACTTTGTGTTCGATGAGGCGATCAAGGATATTGCGTAAGTCATTGAGATGATTTTGGCACAAAAGAGATTTGGCCAACAAATCATCCATATAATATTCCAAAATTTTATGCCTGTGATCGTGGAAGATGTATGTCATAGTGCATTGGTAAGTGGCGCCAGCATTTTTAAGGCCAAAGGGCATGACCTTATAACAAAATGTCCCCCAAGGCATCATGAACGCCATTTTTAGTTGATCATCGGGATTGATACGAATCTGGTTGTATCCCAAGAAACCATCCATGAGGGAAAGCATTTCATGGTCTATTGTAGCGTCTACCAATGCATCGATGCTAGGCAAGGGGAAATCATCCTTGGGACTCGCTTTGTTTAGATCTCAAAAATCGGTGCATATGCGAATCCTCCCATCAGGATTTTTGATGGGTACCATGTTGGACAACCATGGTGGGTAATCCACACAGATGATAAACTGTGCATCCAATAGCTTTTGTAGCTCATATTTTACCATTAAGGCCACTGTTGGGTGCATCTTACGTAGCTTTTGCTTGACTGGCTTGACTATCGGATCAAGTGTTAGATTATGCGTGACTAGTTGCGGGTCTAGCCCCGGCATGTCTTTGTAGGACCATGCAAAAACCTCCTTCTTCTCTTTGAGAAGGGCAATGTAATTAGCTTGCTCTTTGAGGGATAGACTTACCCCCAGCTTGATGATTTGTGGATTCATTGGATCATAACCTATGTCTACGTCAATCATCTCTTCGACTGACATATGGGATCCGTCATCCAATAGGTGTGGAGTTGGGATCAAGTGGATATCATTTGCCGAATTTAGATCTACATTGGGAACGTCGGGTTCCTCTTCAGCATGGAAGATATCTTGAGTCTGTCCTAAGGTGAAATGAAACATCTCATTGCAAGGCCAGTACTCTTATGGGGATGGTGGTGAGTCAGCGCGATCCCAGTCTATGGCATCTAGGTCTATATACAATGGTCATGTTGGATTAGCTGGGTTGTGGATGGGGCAGTTAAATCAATGGAGATCATGTTGATGGAATGAATTTCACCTCCATTATCGCACAGGTGTTGGTTCGGACATTATTGGTGATCCTTGTGCCCCGAATCTGGCTCTATGGGTACTAGCACAAAAGGATCGGCCCTATGTGTGGATAAAAGGATGAAGTCTACCCTTGGCACTAGTGGCCCTATAGGGTCTCTAGGTGGGAGGTGCTCTCTGTATGCCCAAAGTGGTGGATGAAGCACTTGGTTTAACTATGCTTGGTTTAAATGCCACCTATGCCTTGGTCCTATATTTAAATGTTCGAACATATCATCGATGTCTATGGGGTATTCTTGTTGCCTCATATGGTTGAGATATGCCATCTCAGTCTCATCCTCATAGTCACTATCGAAGATCCATAGGCCTTCATTGGCTTTGACAACTGTGTGCTCCTCTGGCTGGTAAGGCCCCCCACTAGGCGTTTCTTGATCACTTGGCCTTATGGCCAGCCTGGGAGGCTCGTTTTGTTTGAGCATGTTTATTTTGTCCCTTTTGGGTTGTTCCACTCTTTGTGGGAGGGCTAGATTCTCTGGAGGTGGCAATTGCCCAATTGGAACATTAAAGGGGAACATTGCCACAAAGTCCTCTTGATAATCATCGATGGGCATCACCTGCGAGTGATTGCTATCGAACTCAAATGGGTCCCAAGGTGCTACCTCATAATCCGAATCATCTTCCGAAGAGCTCCCTTGATTCTATTCATATCCCTCTTGGATGTTACCTCTTGAAATTTCTCCTTTCTCTATCCAAAGGGAGGGGCTGTTGAGGTCAATAAGGTTTGTTGCTAACAATGGGAAATAATTCCCCAATGTGTATGTAGTGTTGGGATTGGCATACAGATCTTGTGCCAATCCATCCCTGTTGCCTAGACCTAAGCCTTGCATGGTTTCTACCAAGATGCAAAGGGGTAAAGGGTGGTTGAACCCTACTCCTAATTTATCATATGGCATCTGGTATCTTGGTTGACAAAGAGTGCGCATTCCTTGTTCGTATCTGCCCAATCCATATCCTTGCCAATTACATTGGTCTAGGTATTTCAAGGTGAAGTCTAGGTTGGATAGATAATCAACATTCTCAGCAAATGGCTCTTCGTCCTCTTCCTCTTGTAGGTAGGGTTCCAGACCATTCTTGATGCCCCCATATACAAAGTTGGTCTGATTTGGCGGGTAGCCTAAAGGGACAATAGTGTCGATGGGGAGGTGAGGTCTCCCCATGTATTTTATGGTTTTGAGCATGGGTGTTGCCATAATGTTCTACACTAGGTACTCCCCTAGGCCCATATTGGCCATCTCTATGGTAATCATCGACGGTTGAGGGGGAGGAAATGGGAGTTATCCCTGAGTCCACTCCATGTTGGGTGAATCAGGTGTCTTAACTTCCATTCGGCTGGGAACCTCCTCGATAGAGATGGTTGAGACTAATGGTGGTGCCTACTCTAGGGGCTACTTCCCGTTGTCCTTCAGTGTGACCACCATGGGTGGCATTTTTGGTGAAGGGACAGATGATGAAGATGGGCCAGGTTGGTTACTTGAGGGACTCAACAGCAAGGATGTAGGCAAAATTGGACCCTAAGTGGACGAATTCAATTGAAAGTCCAAATGTGTCTATGGGAGGGTCAATTATGGAATTAGTTGCATCACATTACAAAACTTAAAGGGCTTTAAGTCTGCTGGGACTACATGTACTTGCCCTTCATATGTGTATTTGAGGCATTGATGGGCTATCGAAGGGACACACTTAATGTCCCTGATCCAAGGCCGGCCTAGCAAGATATTGTAGGCCATATCACCCTCAAGGATGTGACACAACATAGGAATGGTCTTTTGTCCTACTTGGATGGGCAGGGCAATTGTGTCAACCGTTGAGCATAACATTTCATTGAATGCTCGAAGAATGTAAGTGGATGTCACAATGTGGGATGCTGGTAGCTTAAGATGTTTTAATGTCATTGTCGTGATTATGTTGCTAGATGAGCTAGTGTCCACCAACACCCTCTTGAATCGAATTCTATTGACCCAAGCAATGACGTGCAGGGGTGGATCCACCATATCACCAGTCACCAATTTTATTTCGTCTTCCTTGAAGGTTATGATCAATTTTGTGCATTGTCTCACATGCCCCACAAAGTTGTTGAAAGAATTGGGTTCGTGGGGCTGTAGCTCAATGGCTTTGAGTATCTCCATCAAAGCCTCCCGATGGGGCGATGATTATTGGATGAGCTCATAAATAGAGAGCCTAGCTGATGTGATCCTTAAAATTTGAGTAAGCTTAGTCCAAATCATGGCCATTGGTCTAGGTGGGGGAGGTTGCGTAGGGCATTGTTGAGGTTGTGACATTGATGGAACATCTCTTGTAGCTGCAGTGGGTGCAGCCGTGTTGATGGTCTAGGCGAGGGAGGTTGCATAGGGCATTGTGGAGGTTGTGACATTGATGGAACATCTCCTGTAGCTGTAGTGGGTGCAGCAGTAGTCTGAAGAGCCTTATGCTCTAGATTTGGCCTACAAGTTCTAACAATAATGAGGGGTGGAGGAGGAATGATATAATCATGTGGGCCCTCCTTATGAACCCTATGTTTCTCTGGCACTTCATCGTGTAGTGGCCACTCATAATGAGTGTCTAATGGAGCCTTCCCATGTATGTAATCCTCCTGAGAGGGTCTGTGTTGAACGGGAGTGCCCCTCAAAGGGGTGCCTCTATAGTCCTTTTCTGTAGTGGCATAGTGTGGACCACGTTGTGGGTCAGGCTTCCAATGTGGTATAACCAAGTCCTTGGGGCTATAACGGAGGTGACTTGTGCCTCCTTGTACACTTTTTGTAACTTTTGCCCGTGATTGGGCTTGGCTACGGGTATACACCATGGTGGTGGTATTTCTAGAAAGATATGTGTATTTTTATCCCCTTTATAAAATTTTATGCTACACCAAACAAAAGGGGACCACACAAGCAAAGAAATGATTATCTCGTTTATAGATTAAATGTGTGCCCTAGATCTAGTGTGTTTGATTTTTGTTGTGTGAATCTCATAAAGGAAACTTTGTTATACATGCAGAATGAGGGCTCTTGTATCTCCAAAATGGTCACCCCTTCAATATACCATTGCTAGGCCATTATACCAAACCTCTCAATATACCCGCCTTTACATGAGGAAAACTATTGGTACGCAAGAGCAGAACAGTACGTGGAACATAGATGGTACGGAAGGGGGATCACTCTATTTTTGACACCTACCATAGAAGACTTACCCTCATGCATGGGGTATCACCCCCATTACACTTGGTCAGCTTTCATCAGGATTTATGTCTAGCAACAGTCGCTATCAGGGTATATGTATGCAAAATCCAAGCCAAGGTGGTGATGAAATCCACCATTGGTCTTGATCAAGTGTTGGGGTATTAAGACCAACTCCTTGATGTTAATTTTATTAGGTGGTGTGCATGTGGTTCCTTTTAATCATGTAAAGAAATAAAACATACAAAAAAAGATGATTTTCACTAATGTGATGCTTTAAAGTACGTTTTATATTTCAAAAACAATTAGCAGCAAGAAGGAAACCACAAAACCTACCTAGAATTGAAACCTATGATGAGGACTTGCCATTGGTGCAAGTATCATGCAGGCAAACCAGAAAATAATGCATTCCTAATAAAGTTCCTTCCATTTAAGTTACTCTATGTTTTTATTTTATTTTTCTTTTTCTTATTGTAAGAAGGAAAACAAACTACTTAAATTTTTAGTGCAAGCGAAGAAAATAGAAAATTGCAAAAACGAAAAACAAAAAAACACAGAGGATGTTTAGAAAACCTACCTCCTTTCTATCTAAACTAGATACCTCTGAGTTTTTTCTCAAAAGATGTACAAAGCTCTAAACATCCCAGGGTGGGATGAATAGCATGTTTGCATTCATCACAGGGTAGGGTGAATACATATTCATCCTGGGGTGGGACGAATAGCAGGTCTGTATTCGTCCCAGGGTGGCACAAGTAGCAGTCCAGCACCCGAAGGATTAATACCTGCAAGGAAAACCACAAAAATTGGATTAGAAACCTGATATTAATAGTAGGGGATAGGGTCACAGAGTGACGACATGCCAGATTATTGATGCAAACAAAATTGATATATGGTGCAGATGCTAAGTCCTATGAATGGGATGAAACAAATGCATGCAAGAAATAAAACAAAAGAAGTGAGGTGTAAGCAAAAAAAATTGGGGCATATTTTATTAATGTTGCTTTCAATATGGTTACAATATGTCTCCCCCATATCTAGGGCTCAGAACATTTTGATACAGTTCGTTACATCAACGAATGGTACGATTCAAGTGTCCTCTGCATGCCCACATTTGAAATGGGTGGGCCAAACATTACCGCCGCTTGTGTCCATGTGTTCATAATTACTTACTACCCCTTTTGTGTTCCTGGTGGTGATATCCTATGCACAAATAAACAACAAATAGTTAATAGCATATGCGGATGTAGGAAAACATGCAATCCCCAAAGCCTCCGGCTAGTAAGTACATAAAATAGTAAAATGGTGGTCAAAACATGTCCTAATGAACCCAAAATTTTACAAAAGCATCAAGACATAATAAAGGACCCATTTAAAAAATAATAGTCAGGAAATCATGCATGGATTCCTAATCGCTCCGGGGTGGGACGATTAGGACTATCACCAAATGTGTAAGAGCGACCTTGAAAATGTCCTACCTAGAGGCCTCCAAAACTCTTGTAAACTTAGGGTTAGGCTAAAAGGGGAATTTTGAGATGACCCAGAAGGTCAGATTTGGCATATTCTACCTAGGTTATCATATATCTGAAGGTGCTCCATGTATGTTAGTAAACGCATAAAATGATGAAAACAAGGTCAAATCAAGTCAGAATACCATGAAACTTGAACAGTAGCATAAGTACATGAAATATGATAGAATGAAAAAAGAATAGTAGATAAATCAAGCATATATTTCTAATCACTCCGGGGTGGGGCGATTAGGACTGCAGTAGTGCGAGGGGCGCTCGGGGGCAGGACACCCATCGTTTGGGGCTTGGTTTTGGCACCAATCCAAGTGGTATGGGTCCAAAACATCCTAGGGGGTTGTGTTGACAAGTTTGGTGTGGGATTGTGGCCGATTGCTTAGGTTTTGGGTCTGGATTACATTCCTAGTGTTCACCCGATAACCTCCCTTCCAAAAGAGAGATTAGGGATGTAGGAAGCACAAAAGGGAATGGGGGTATAATTTGGCAGCACTCCATCGCTCCAAATGCTCCAGCTCTGTTCCTTTTTTGGGGTGAGGAGGCTCACTATTTTATAGACCTGAGGGTATCTTTTGAATGCGCATGCGAGTGCACCACTTGGCTCACCATGCCTTTTGGAGGGAGAGAATATTCCTCCTGAATTTAGAGCCTCCATGATCAAGGAATGCTTTACTAAAGTCCCTCTCTCAGATTTTAAACCGCTCCTCACAATTGCATGCCTTGAAGGTGAAGTTGAGTGGTGGATCTGGGTTGCCATTTGTCAAGGCTTGACTTTTTGCCAGTCAAACTTGCTATTCGCCCCACCTTGGAGTGATTGCTGCTAATCATCCTAGGGTGGGGCGAATAGGATTCTAATCATCCCAAGATGGGATGAATAGGGATCAGAGTACTTAAAAGGTGCCAAATTGACCTCTGAACCTCCAAAAATTATTTGGGAGTGGTTAGGACCACTGTTTAACCTCTAGAGGCTACCCTAGGGGGTATGTATGCCAATTCGATTAGTGCTTGTAGTCACATAATCAGATTGGTGCTATTTTGGTGTCTACAAAAAGCATTATTTCTTGAGGTGATTGGTTGAGTAGAGTTGATTGAGCCTAGCCAAGTAATTGTATGAAGTGGTTGTTCAAGTTCCATGAAACAAACTATTCTATATTCTGATTTTAATTGATATTGAGATTTGAGAATAGAACATATAAAGTCTCTAAAAATTATCTTTATGCTTCTATGAGATTTATTTGAGTTGATATTGGGATTTGAGTATAGAACATATTGAGTCTCTAACAATTCTCTTTATGCTTCTATGATATTTATATTGAGTTGAGATTGGGATTTGAGTATAGAACATATTGAGTCTCTAACAATTCTCTTTATGCTTCTATGAGATTGAATTGAGATATTGATTGAGCATTGAGTATAGAATATAATGATCTCTAAAAATTCTCTTTATGATTCTATGAGATTGGAAAAGTTCTATGTGAGCTTGTTAAATTGATTTGAGGTAAGTCTTTGAGAAGGCTTATGGACTGATTTTGTGTAAGCTTTTGTGGAAACTTGCTATGCAGATTTGGACAAGTCCTAGAGAGGACTTGTTGAGCATATTTGAGTAGGTTCTGTGTGGACCTATTGAGCATATTTGATTAGGTTTCATGTGGACCTGTTGAGAATATTTTAGCAGGTTCTATGTGGACCTATCGAGCATATTTGAGTAGGTTTTGTGTGGACCTGTTGAGCAAATTTGAGCAGGTTTTGTGTGGACCAAAAGGAGCATATTTGAGAAGGTTCTATGTGGACCTATTGAGCAGATTTGTGCTAGACTAAATGAACTATATTTAGTGTAGATTTGAGTGGACTTGTGCTAGATCAAATTAACTATGTTTAGTGCAAGAGATTGAGCAAAGTTGTGCTAGACCGAATGAACTGTGTTTAGTGTAAGAGATTGAGCAGAGTTGTGCTATACTGTATGAACTACGTTTAGTACAAGAGATTGAGTAGAGCTATGATAGACCGACTAGAATATGTTTAGTATAATATTGAGATAGAGAATTGGAGGTGACATATTATAGAGGACAGAGTCTCAGTGGATAGAGATCTAGTAGTAAGGAAAATTTAAGACATATCTGAGTGAGGAGTCTTCAAGTGGAGAGAGATCCACTAGTCAGTACAGTAGAGAGACAACGTCTTCTAGAAGATAACTAGCCAGAGCAAAAGGGGAAAGAATTCTCCTGTGGAAGAGATCCACAAACTTGATATTTAGGGGATCATCATCTCCTTTGGACAGAGGTCCATAAACATTGTAATTGGGAAGGATTACCATGAGATTATTTGAGAAATATTTAGAAAAAATGTTTTCTCTATGGAGGTAGCCCACATTGGATGAACCACATTAAAATTAGTGTCTCTATTGTGTGTGATGATTTGTGCATTGCTTTGGTTATTGCTATTAATACTGCCATTGATTATATTGATTAATACTATTTGGGAAAGAAAATTAAAAAGTGGTCTTATACTGTTCACCCCCCCTTTCAATATAAGCTTGTGTTCTTCAGGAATGACAACCTCATTCATGCTCCTTCTTAGGAATTGCATGAAACAGATGGTACTTCTTCAACAGAACTCTTGAACTTTTTAAAGAGAAGCTGATAAGAAAACAATATATCCGACCGAATTGCACATTGTGTGGAACGAAATAAATGCTAAACAACAGTTCATTTGTAACTAACAACAATTCGTTTGTTAAGGCCTAAGTGAAAACAATGTGGTTTTATCATTTGCTAGAGCAATGAATTACGGAGTAATTCCGTCGGTAGATGGGATCAATCTATTTTTTATTAAATGAACAAAATTAATTATATTAATCAACAAATTGACAGATCCAATCATCTAATATCAAATCAATTTCGATCAATGAGAATTAATGATTTGCCCTGTTCCCATGTTCCTATTGATTTTCATAAGTAGAAGAGAAGAGTGGATACAATCTGAAAGAGCCTTTCGGGTTAGGACTGGGTCAGAAGGACAATATGAAAAAAAAGGGAATATAAGAGTACCAAAACTTAGTGGAACATATAGGGCTATACGAGGCAATCACTTCTCCATGGTCCTCCATATGAGGCATTGACATCATTGGAAAAATTAACCTACAATAATATGATGAACATAAATTTATTATCACAACCACTGAATATTTTACCAAATGGGTCAAATCCATGCTATTATCTTCCACTACCAGAGTCCAAATATCTAGATTCATACTCAATAAAATCCTTTTCCATTATTGTATACCTTTTATCTTGGTCTCAAATAATGGTACTCCTTTTAAAAATAAAGAGGTCCAAAATATTTGCACCAAGTCAATGACCTATTATCCCAAGGAAATGTCCATTTAGAATCATCTAATAAAATATTAATCAAGATACTTAAGAAATTAGTCAATAAAACTGGTCATAATTGGCACTTGCAACTATATCCCACCTTATGGATGAGCCAGTGTTTGAACTCCTACTAGTGTGACACCCTATGCCATAGTATATGTAATTGATCCCATTTTTATTTTGAAATTGAGGTTCCTTTGCTAAGAGTCTTATTCCAATATTAATTGGTAGGAAATAAATATCATCTTGGTTGTCTCAATCAACTAGAATTTCTAGATGAAAAATAAATTAATGTCCTAGAGAACTTATGAGCCTACCATGATTGAATTAGATGCACCTACAAAAAAAATGAATGATCTAGATCCTTTGAAATTGGTAATTTGGTTCTCAAAGAAAATCAAAATAACATCAATGCTAATGCCAAACTTAAAGGTAAATGTGAACCCAACTTTTTGGGTCCATTCATCATCACTATAAAATTTAGATCTAGGGCCTATCACCTAGCCACTTTTAATGGAAAAGAATACAAAACTGATTAATATAATACATCTTAAAATATACTATGCTTGAGTATCATACCTACTTGAAAACCACATCCTCATGTGTCTGATTGCATGCTTGTCTACATGCATGGTTGCTTTAATATCATACCTTTTTGGACACACATACTTGATTACATGGCTACTTGGGCTTGCTTGTTTCATACCATAGAATTATGAGGTCTACAATGATACTTGATGATCCTAGTTAGCAAAAAGGAGCACTTGCATTGCATTTTCACTAGGTAACTAATGCTAGTAGACTCTCTCATTCCCATAATTCTCTCACTATTATTTCTTCTTTCAAAACCACTTTCCCTTCTATTGGTTCGACTTTTATACACACCCTATGAAGAATGAGCATGAAATCCCGATAACACTTATAAGGGATAAATCCCACTCACTTTAGGATCTTGCTGGATATCCAAGGTGTGAGTTACAGAGTTGGGTCGAATGTCTATTCACTCTTTTCCGCTTCTGGAATAGTTTCAAGTGGATCTGTCTGTTACCTTACAACGGGTTCTGGACTTTGTTCGATGAATGTTTTTGGAATTGGTTATCTTTGTGGACACTCAGATTTACAATCAGTTCTTTGATCTAGCTCTTTATGTTTTAGCAGTTTTAAATAAAAGACAAATTCTAAAGAAAATAAAAATGGATCATTCAATCGGTGGAACAGAGAGAGTAGAGTAGGGCAGAAAGAGAAGTTTACCTAACTTAGCTGCAAAACCAAAACTACCAATTTTAGTTATACTGGTTAGCTTCACAATAGAACAAATCAAAGAGGAAAGTGTCCAGCTTTCTAAGATCACCTTCCACTAAGAGCATAAGACAGAGACAAAATAGATCTGAAAGAAAATCACAAATAGAAGGAAAGTCAGTTGAAATTGGTATCTCTCACCAGCATCTTAGCTCGCACAATGAGGACAGAGCAATTAGAATAGGCTTGAACCTTAAATCTGTAATTTTCCCTAGCATACAATAAAAAGAATGAAGCCTAGTAGCATACCCAATCTTTGATAACACAGATCTACAACATAAATTAAATAAACCTTAATGAAATGAAAACAAAAGAAGATGAACTTATCGCAATCTGAAAGAGATTAGGCTCCTGGCCATGCTATCAAAGAAAATGAAACTACACCAACTCCAGGTCCAGAACAAAGCATTCAAACAAGATTTGCAGGAAATTGCTCCAATAGCTTTTTATTCTAAGTTTTCGCCTCTTGAATTTACATCCGAAAGAAGTATATATAGACTCAGGACAAACCCTGATCTTTTCAGAAATATCTTCTTCCAAAACCCTAAATCTTATCACTTAAAATCTACTACCCAGGTTTTACAATATAAGGTCTTTTAAAATAGAGTTTTGATAAAACCTAACCATTCTGCAAATCTTAGTGCAGTTACTTGCCATAAATGGAGAAGGCATGATCTGATATTATTCTCATCCATCTGTAACTACAAGTAAATATCTTCGTTTTTTGGTCGGTCGTCGATATATTCCATAAATGGGCACTGCGTAAGTAAATATCTTCATCTTTCTGGTGCATCTGCCGGGAGCGTCTCATTAATTCCTCAGAGAAATTTGGAATGAGTCACTGGTTTCTCTGACATTTTATCTTCGCAGAGCCGCTTCTGAGTTGAAATTCTCTGCACGCCATTACTTTCACCATAAATTCTCCTGTTAAATGCGTCCATCAGCAAATTTTGGTAACTGTGTGTAGATATTTTCATTTTTCGGTCAATTGCCGACATATTCCATTAAATGGGCAGTTGCTTAGTCACCGTAAAGTCTCTTTGCGGCCAGATCTATAAAATCTGGATGGACCAAAAATTCTCGGCATCTCACATTTCCATCTGATGGCCTTCACTTGATCCATGCTTATTTTGTCTTTTTCGCCATTACTTCCGCTAGTATGCAACTACCAGATGGCTTTCTGCAAAAGACAAAACCAGGATTAGCATTTTAATATTATTAAATTAAAACCCTAATGCTCATTATATGTCGGCTTGATTTCTTTTGACACATGTCATGATAACGTGACGTTTTCCTCAAGTTGCTTTTCATTTTGGCCTTTCTGTCGCAAAACTACGACATGTCGCGATATCGCGACATGTCATGAAATCACGATGCTTCCCTTCACCTTGCCTCTATCTCAACTTCCTTGCCACGAAACTGTGACATGTCATGATTTCGCGATGTCGCAATTTCGTGACGTCGCGATTTCATGACGTCTCCCTTCACCTTCGACACTTGCTTCCAAATGCGTCACGATTTCGCGGTGTCGCGATTTTGCAATGTCATGATTTTACGACATTTCTAAGGCTTGGCATTTTCTTTACTAAATGCGTCATGACTTCATGATGTCGTGATTTCATGACATTTATAAGGCTTGGCCTTTTCTTTACTAAGTGCGTCGTGATTTCGTGACGTTTCTGAGGCTTGGCCTTTTTTCACTAAATGCGTCGCAATTTCACGACGTTTCTAAGGCTTGGCATTTTTTCACTAAATGTGTTGTGATTTCACGACATTTATGAGGCTTGGCATTTTCTTTACCAAATGCGTCGCGATATCGCGATGTTTTCAAAAATGGAAAATGTCGTGATATCGCGACGTTTCCAAAAATGGAAATTGTCGCAAAATCGCGACATTCCCAAGTGACTTCCACTTTGCCAATTCTCCAGAAAATGTAGGTTGACTCTAATGATTTTGTTCATCTGTACTCTGCATTTTTTTACATATTAGTGAAAGATCTTCTTTACTCAGAATGACTCTAACATTTTAAAAATGAATTCTAAATTGAAATCAAAGCCATATGCAAGCCTACTTAAATACTTTGGTATATGCAAAACTTGAAAAAGAAGGAGGCAAGCAAAATTTGGAATAAAAACCTGAAAAACATCAAGAGGGTCCCTACGGCAAAATGAAAGCTAAATATTTTCAAAGGATGGAATTTCATTTTTTTAGTGGGGGTGTGTTGCTTCTCAACAAATGGCGATATCTACGGGTAAAATAGTAGCACTATTTTAGAATCCAGGACTCTAGTTTCAAAACAATATAGACCATGTACCATGCTTTGCCACAAATATTCTTCAAAATAATTTAACTACTACCTGATAGTTGTTAAAATTTCCCAAGGACATACTAGGTTGAATCACTTAAGGAAGATTTCTGATGTGCAATTATAAGCGTATAAAACTTTCTTCAAGAATGATTGGGCCTTCGAATGTTGTACTTCGGATTGATCAGCTTTTCTAGATTGTGAAAGGGGAAACCGAGTAGGGCTCTGTTTACTAGTTTAGCCTTTTACAGCCCCGACAGAGTTACTCTTTAGATTTTCACGACCCTGATCCACAACTATGAGGTGGTATCTACAACTTGGTAAAAGAAAACATCTTCTGGAGCCTTGGCTATCTCTTTCATTACAATAACTTCTTCTTTTTTTTTTGTGGGAAATAAAAGAGTGCCAGTTTTATGTTGCCCTGCTCAATTTTCACCTTCTCTCTCTCTCTCTTTTGAAATATATCGAAATCTGGAAAGCCTTGCTTAAAAACAAAAATTTTTTATTCTTCATCGATCTGGAAATCCTGGGTACCGATAGCCTCTATGGACACTTAAATAATTTCACGAATCAGAGTCCCCTCTTACGACCAACTTTTCTTGGATTCCCTGGGAGTTTCTTCAGCCCAATAGTATAGTAGTTTCTTTATAATTAAAATAATTGTGGCAAGCAAGACACAAAATCCAATTATCTTTCTATTGTTGTTCTGAATAACAAAATAGTTCCACTATTCAGTTTAAGCAGACTATCTCTTAATTAGAATAAAACAAAATGAACACTGGATTTTGAACTCAAAATAAAAACAATTTTTTAAAGGCTGATTCTTTCTTTTCTGCCCAGGCAAAACCTTAAAAAAAACAAAACTTTAAAAGCTAAAAGAAATTTGTACAGACCCCAAAGGATAAAACACAGAACTTTAAAAACAAACAAAATAAAATAAAAACAAACTACTTTGTACAGACCCCAAAGGATAAAACACAGAACTTTAAAATCAAACAAAATAAAATTACTTTGGGTAGATCCCAAAGGATAAAACATAGAACTTTAAAAGCCTATTTACAATATATACACATGTTACAACGTCTTTGTGATTTATTCAATCGATGTATTGGATGGAACAACTGAGAAATAATGCTTTAGATATTGACCATTAACAGGAAGGTTCAAAAAATTACCCTCCAGGTCCTGTAGAAGAAATGCATTATTACCTAGGGTCTCGACAATCTGGTATGGCCCTATCCATAAAGGTTGCAGCTTGGTGTTTTTACGCTTCTTTTCATGGGCTTTGTCCCATAGAAACACCAGGTCTGCAAGTTTGAAGGCCTTCGAATTGGCCCTCTCGTCAAGCCAACGCTTGACTGTCTCTTGGTGTCGACTAAAATGCTCTACGGCTTGAAGTCGTCCACCCTGCAAATCAACCAAGTCCAACACACGAGCTTTCGTATCTGCATGATCAAAGTAATGTAAAGCAAATTTTAATCCTGGTACTAATGCTTCATATTCTGCCAAATTATTCGTGCAGGGAAACTGCAAGCGATAAGACATAAAACCGGTTTGATTTTTTGGTCCTTTAAGAACAGCCCCTGTACCAGAACCTTGCTTAGATTTAGTTCCATCAATATGAAGCATTCCAACTTCATTATCGTGATCTTGGTGAGCTTTAACCGGTTTCTCCCTTTGAGTAGTTGTCAAATTATAAACCCCGATATAACAACCCTCAACAAGATTAGCAGTCTCATTCTTGGCATTATACTCTGTGATCATGAGTTTATATCTTGGTTCTCTGTTGATTCTTAATTGATTTGCAAAACCATTCCAGGGTAACCACATATGCGAAAAATTAGTAGCCAAATACCCATTCAAGGATTTTGACCAATCCCTACTCAGAAGCATTCCGTATCCTACAGGAATATCCACCACCTGAATGTCAATTCTATGTTGCGCTCTCGGCTCAGATGCTAGCTGGATGTGTATATTCTAAAGTTCACCTACCACTTTAACCTCAGACTTATCCAATTGGATGACTCTCATCTCGAAGTTCATGGGGGTCAAACCCAACTGCTGACAGATGGCTAGAGGCATGACATTGGCTGAAGCACCTGAATCTACCAGATAGTTGTGTAAATTTTTCCCAAATATTCGGACAGTCAGTAGAAAAGGCGGAACTTCAGTCTTCTCTTTATACATGGCCACATTTGCATTTGCCATCTTCTTTCCCTTTTCCAAAGGTTTGGTAGTAGGTTCAGAATATGTTTTGATCAGGTTATCTCTTTGTTCAAAAATTTGGGCTAACTCATGGAGAGTGATATTAGCTTTGATCTTCTTCATGTCCTCCACTATATTATATCCCTTATTGAGTGGAGGGACAAATGCATCTGGTCCTCTCGGATTTCCTCCCTTGGGTGGGGATGGGTTATTGCTTGAAGATGGATCTGGAGGAACATTGTGGGAGTTGTCCGGAGGGGTAGATGTAGTGTTGGGCTCTGGATTTCTATTTCTGAGGTTGTAGTTGTCCCTCTTGTACTGTTGAAAGGCTTGCACTTCATCCATGGGTAGCTCCACAACATTCTCTGATTCTTCTGGGAAAGTGAAAGAATCTAACACCATAGTTGCACTATGTTTGGATGAACTTGGAGCATCCGTAGTTCTTTGATGTTCAGGAGAAACCAACTCACCAGATAGAGCTTCAAAGGCATTACAGAACTCCAAGCAATCCAATTCCCCGTGCTGAGAAGTGGCATGTATCCTGCACCAGTTAGGCAAAGCCAAGTCACAAATATTTACATCATGCCCTTTACCTTTATAATCTTTATTGGGTTCGTATGGGGGTCGAGTGAATCTATTTTGTTGATAAGGAAATCTGTTTGGGTTTTCGCCGGTGGACACTTGCCTTTTGAAAGTCAAAAAGTCATTTGCCAACTTTTGGACCACCCTTGAAACTTCCTCAACTCTTGTGTTATCAGATTCTTTATCCGGATTCTGTACATTTTTAGCAGGTGTTACAGCCAATGGATTTCTTGATGGTGGAGTTTGATGTACTGGCAACATCATCTGATGTGGTATGGGATTGAAGATAGGGGTACCTTGTGTGACCAAAGGAATTTGATGAGCATTCAGAGGTTGAGGTCCCAACTGTCTTTCCAGAACCAAAGCTTCTTTGTAAGCCTCTGTTAGATTGGTAATAGAGGCATCTCTTTTCAAGAAAACAGAAGTCATTGGATCTAGAGAATTCCTAAAAATTTCTAATGCCAGGTCTGCATTTGGCACATAATAACCAGTCAGTCTACCATAAGCCTTCTGAAATCTGACATTGTAAGATCTGATAGATTCATTTATTTCTCTTTTAATACCAAAAAATTGTTGATATAATACACTGGGATCTATCACTTCACCAAACTACGATACAAAAACCTTTTCCAAGTCATTCCAACTGGTAATAGAATCGTTAGTGAGATTTAGAAACCAGTCGTAAGCTCCCTCCTGGAGAGTGAACGGGAACAATCTGCAAGCCACATCTTCATGTTGTACATTTAACAATTTTAGAGCATTCTTGAATGCTACTAGGTGTTCTTCCGTTGTCCTAGTTCCATCATGCTTGTATCTGGGAAGATATCTCTCAGGATTTTTGGGTAGGTCATGGGCTGCACCCGAGATATTTAAGGCAGTGGAACCCAACCAATTTTCCATTACTACTTGATTGACGATGATACTTTCAGTTGTAGTTGGAGTAACTACAAGTGGTGACAAAACTATTTCAGACAAGGACTTGGCCCTTCTGAGGCTGCTTCTTCTGGGGGTTTCTAACTCAGGCACAAGGAGCTCTCCAGCTCTGGAGTGGGACCTTGTTACTCTATAATTAGAATCTAACTTTTTCACCAGCACTTACAACCTTACAATCCTTAACAAACTACTGAACTTTAGGCCCTCCTTCTAGCGCCAATTTTAAATGTTGGTGTTGAGTTTCGCTGTTTAGGCAAAAACTCAAACAAACAAGTTTTAAAAGGCTGAGGAGGAGGGAAAAAGGCTACCAAACTCTGGATAAAACATAGTATTTGTTAAATACCACATACAATCATATTTCTCAACTCAAGCGCACTAAGAACGTAAGTTCTGGCCCTCCTTCTAGCGCCAATTTTAAATGTTGGTTCGACTTTTATACACACCCTGTGAAGAATGAGCATGAAAACCCGATAACACTTATAAGGGATAAATCCCACTCACTTTAGGATCTTGCTGGATATCCAAGGTGTGAGTTACAGAGTTGGGTCGAATGTCTATTCACTCTTTTTCGCTTCTGGAATAGTTTCAAGTGGACTGTCTGTTACCTTACAATGGGTTCTGGACTTTGTTCAAGTAATGTTTTTGGAATTGGTTATCTTTGTGGACACTCAGATTTACAATCAGTTCTTTGATCTAGCTCTTTATGTTTTAGCAATTTTAAATAAAAGACAAATTCTAAAGAAAATAAAAATGGATCATTCAATCGGTGGAACAGAGAGAGTAGAGTAGGGCAGAAAGAGAAGTTTACCTAACTTAGCTACAAAACCAAAACTACCAATTTTAGTTATACCGGTTAGCTTCACAATAGAACAAATCAAAGAGGAAAGTGTCCAACTTTCTAAGATCACCTTCCACTAAGAGCATAAGACAGAGACAAAACAGATCTGAAAGAAAATCACAAACAGAAGGAAAGTCAGTTGAAATTGGTATCTCTCACCAGCAGCTTAGCTCGCACAGTGAGGACAGAGCAATTAGAACAGGCCTGAACCTTAAATCTGTAATTTTCCCTAGCATACAATAAAAAGAATGAAGCCTAGTAGCATACCCAATCTTTGATAACACAGATCTACAACATAAATTAAATAAACCTTAATGAAACGAAAACAAAAGAAGATGAACTTATCGCAATCTGAAAGAGATTAGGCTCCTGGCCATGCTATCACAGAAAATGAAACTACACCAACTCCAGGTCCAGAACAAAGCATTCAAACAAGATTTGCAAGAAATTGCTCCAATAGCTTTTTATTCTAAGTTTTCGCCTCCTGAATTTACATCCGGAAGAAGTATATATAGACTCAGGACAAACCCTGATCTTTTCAAAAATATCTTCTTCCAAAACCCTAAATCTTATCACTTAAACTCTACTACCCAGGTTTTACAATATAAGGCCTTTTAAAATAGAGTTTTGATAAAACCTAACCATTCTGCAAATCTTAGTGCGATTACTTGCCATAAATGGAGAAGGCATGATCTGATATTATTCTCATCCATCTGTAACTGCAAGTAAATATCTTCGTTTTCTGGCCGATCGTCGATATATTCCATAAATGGGCACTGCATAAGTAAATATCTTCATCTTTCTGGTGCATCTACCGGGAGCGTCTCATTAATTCCTCAGAGAAATTCGGAATGAGTCACTGGTTTCTCTGACATTTTATCTTCGTAGAGCCGCTTCTGAGTTAAAATTCTCTGCACGCCATTACTTTCACCATAAATTCTCCTGTTAAATGCGTCCATCGGCAAATTTCGGTAACTGTGTGTAGATATTTTCATTTTCCGGTCAATTGCCGACATATTCCATTAAATGGGCAGTTGCTTAGTCACCGTAAAGTCTCTTTGCGGCCAGATCTATAAAATCTGGATGGACCAAAAATTCTCGGCATCTCACATTTCCATCTGACGGCCTTCGCTTGATCCGTGCTTATTTTGTCTTTTTTGCCATTACTTTCGCTAGTATGCAACTGCCAGATGGCTTTCTGCAAAAGACAAAACCAGGATTAGCATTTTAATATTATTAAATTAAAACCCTAATGCTCATTATATGTCGGCTTGATTTATTTTGACACGTGTCGCGATAACGCGACGTTTTCCTCAAGTTGCAAAATCATGACGCTTCCCTTCACCTTGCCTCTGTCTCAACTTCCTTGTCGCGAAACCGTGACATGTCACGATTTCGTGACGTCTCCCTTCACCTTCGGCACTTGCTTCCAAATACGTCATGATTTCGTGACGTTTCTAAGGCTTGGCCTTTTCTTTACTAAATGCGTCGTGACTTCACGACGTCGCGATTTTACGACGTCGTGACTTCGCGACATCACGACTTCATGACATCACAATTTCACGATGTTTCTGAGGCTTGGCATTTTATTTACTAAGTGCATCACGATTTTGTGACGTTTTTGAGGCTTGGCCTTTTTTCACTAAATGCGTCACGATTTTGCGACGTCGCGATTTCGCGACGTTTCTGAGGCTTGGCATTTTTTCACTAAATGCGTCGTGATTTCACGATGTCGCAATTTTGTGACTTCACGATTTCATGACGTTTCTGAGGCTTGGCATTTTCTTTACCAAATGCATCGCGATATTGCGACGTTTCTAAAAATGGAAAATGTCGCGATATCGCGACATTTCCAAAAATGAAAATTGTCGCAAAATCGCGACATTCCCAAGTGACTTCCACTTTGCCAATTCTCCAAAAAATGTAGGTTGACTCTAATGATTTTGTTCATCTGTACTCTGCATTTTTTTACATATTAGTGAAAGATCTTCTTTACTCAGAATGACTCTAACATTTTAAAAATGAAATCTAAATTGAAATCAAAGCCATATGCAAGCCTACTTAAAAACTTTGGTATATGCAAAACTTGAAAAAGAAGGAGGCAAGCAAAATTTGGAATAAAAACCTGAAAAACATCAAGAGGGTCCCTATGGCAAAATGAAAGCTAAAATTTTCAAAGGATGGAATTTCATTTTTTTAGTGGGGGTGTGTTGCTTCTCAACACCTTCTCTTTCAAATCAAATATTCTTCTCTTCTCTTTCCTCAATTGGGTTAAGTTATGTATTACATGATTATATATGGTCCTGATGACCCAATAATTTCTCTTTTGTCCCCTTTTGGCATCATTTAAAAATTATTAATAAACTCACTAAAAGGTGTACTAGGCAATCAATGAGTTTTTCCATTTTCTTTCTTTATCTAAATCATCAATACCATTATCAAGTTTGATGAATAATCCAAAAAACATCAATCTCATGATTTTCTAATAAGCCTTAATAAGGTCCAAGTTTAAGGATTTAATATTTTACAAAATTTCAATTACTTGTATACTTATCAAGAAATGAATCTATAAGGTTGGATCTTGTTGTTGTCTGTCAAGCAATCATGACAATCAAGTATCACCAGCCATTGATTATAAATTTTTCCACCTTAAACTCTAGCTTATTAAATAGACCACTCTTGGATTTTAGGCTTACTAATACGATATCTTATAGATATGCAATTATTTGTAAGCCTGCTAAAAATTTGATTAATAGAATTAGTCTTTCCAGCTTGGTCTATTAGATAGACATGATACAAATATAAATATATCATGTAAATCCTTTGACCTAATATCTACTATAATATTTTATACAATCACGAGTC
This sequence comes from Wollemia nobilis, assembly GCA_028583015.1. Classification (NCBI taxonomy): domain Eukaryota; kingdom Viridiplantae; phylum Streptophyta; class Pinopsida; order Araucariales; family Araucariaceae; genus Wollemia; species Wollemia nobilis. The sequence goes on along the minus strand of JAQPPZ010001695.1, from coordinate 3,599,760 downwards.
CTCTAGTAGCCATTATTCTTGTATTTAGTTATGTTGTCTGGTGTTCCACCCAAGGAGGTAGGACCCTTACACATCTAGTTTCTCATGAATTTATTATTATTTGCAAGTGTGCTAGTTAATGGATGCATGGTTTCCACTACCATAATTCACACATCCAACAACATACTTATTGAAAAATCTTGATTGCCTTATATATCAATGAGAGGATTGAATATTTATGTCCAATAACTTATGGATCTATAAATATTTTGCACCTATGTCAGGTAATAGACACTGAGATTCAAATCTCCTATTGATATACTAGGCAATTAAGGAGATTTTAAAATCACTACTTATTTTCAATCAATCTAGTCGACTACCTCATACACCATTGTGAGGATAGGCCTTAAGCATCAATGTTTTACAAACCTATAATTATTTATAAATATTCCAGGCACTAATGCACATGGCTTGATCCTTGCAAGGGTCTATCTAGAAGCTAAACTCTAATATCATCTAGACATTTTACATTTTAAATCTATTTGATTGCCTCATATATTATAGTGGGGTCCAAACCATATGAACCTATGACTTCCAGATATGCAATTATTTACAAATTTGCTAGGTAAGGGTTCAAAGAGGTTGGCCCTCATTAGGGTCTATCAAGCAACCAAATGGTGATATCTCTTATTTAATACATCCAAATTTTTCTATACATATTTATTAATTAGTCTAACATTGATTTAGTTGTATTATACATCATTGTAAAGTCCAAGCTATATGAACTAATGTCTTGCAAATGTATATAGATCTACTAGGCAATGACTTTTAATGCTTAGCCCTCATAAGGGTCTATAAGGCAACCAATATTAACCAACCTTATGCTCACTACCTTCTTTATTGTTTATAGACTCATGAGATGATGAGGTCCTCTTGATCAATGCTTTATTGACCCATAAGGATCTTATAGGTGTGTCAAGTTGTCAATCATTTGTACCACCATTTCTCATTGGTATACAAACTAACTATGATACACCTTATTAAAATAATATTCACATCATATATCTATAGTTTATCATAAATACATGAGTTGGGGCAACCCACTCCCTCCACAATTTTCTATTATCATTAATATTATCTTTATTTTGTCCATGCTTCCTTATATACCTCCTAGGATGGGTCATATTTCTAATCATTGTCTGGCACATGTATGATGTTTCATAGACACACCAAACCATAGCCAAAAATATCACTTGTTCTAGGAGATGCACAATATGGCATAGACAATATTCTATCAAAAATCTATCCATTTTTAACATCATTTTCCTATTAGAGGACAATCAGTTATTATAAATGCAAAATTCATCTAAACAAATTAGTTATCTTATCATTTCCAAGCACTATTTGCTTATGAATATTACATTATTTGGTACATGCTAATGTACCCCCATGGTACCTTCATGGTACAATTTTAAATATGTAATATATTAGGGTTGAGTCTATAGTTTAGAGTGTGATTTATATTTTCCTTTTATGTAAGTGTTAATGTGCAAGAAATGCACAAGTGTCATGTAAGAGTGCAATGTGCAGGAAATGCACGAGTGTCATGTAAGTTAGAGTGCAATAGTAGATTGAGAGAATGTGCACAAGTGCCATGTATGTAATAGTGCAAATATATAATGTGAGGATGTGAACAAGTATCTTAGATTAGGAGTGCATAAAGAAGTGTAAGAATGTGCAAGTGTCTTAGAGTCAAGTGTCTATCTAGTATGAAAGTGGTAAGATGATAAGCCAAGTGTCATGGTACTTGTCATATGGAGAGCAATAGTCAAGTACTTGAAGAGTCACATTACTATGGATATATTATGGAGATAAACTCCATGAGAAAGTAATATGAATATCAGATTACAGAGTTGTAAAGGGAGAAAAGTAATAAATATTGTATAAAGTTTTTTGAGAAATTAATATTGTAAGTTTTCTTCATGCATAGTTCATGAATGATTCAGGCTATTTACATTCATATTTGTAAAGGGATAAAAGTAATAAATCTTTTATAAAGTTTTTTGAGCAATTAATATTGTAAGTTTTCTTCATGCATAGTTCATAAATGATTCAGGCTATTTACATTCATATTTTATTATATAAGTGAATGTTTATTTCAGTATTATATAAGCCTTGATATACATATTAATTTGCTCATATATTATTCTACTCTTATATTATTATTTTGACCTTTAATATTGTGACTATTTTATATTGGGACCTGTGATATTTTTTTGGTAGTAAGGCTTAAAAACCCAACACTATTGGCATGCAATTAGTTATGCCTAGTCTTTAGATCATTTTTGGCATATACTTTTTGCATCTACCATCTACATTTTAGACATTGCATGCCCCCAAATGGTGTAGACATTAAAATATTCCTAAAATGCATAAGATATTAAATGCCCCCTGATGGCATAGATATTAAATTCCCTCAAAAAATATATGACATTAAATTCCACTATATGACACAAATATTACACATCCCTAAATAATGCAAAAATTGAACACCCCTAGATAGTGTAGACATTAAAAATCCCTAAAATTCATAAGAAATTAAATGCCCCTGTATGGAATACACATTGCATGCCCCTAGATGATGCAAACATTAAATTCCCCCATAAGGTATTAGACATTAAATGCCCCTAAATGGCATAGACATTGCATGCCCCAATATGGAATAAATATTACATGCCCCTAGATGTTGCAGATATTACATGTCCCAAACAACACATACATTTGAAGTCACCCTTGGGAATTTACTAATCAAAATATCCTATGACATTTACTATCTAAAGTATTTCGATGACATTTACTATCTAAAGTCTTCCGATGACATTTACTAACCCAATATCATATATCTTTTGTATTATATTGTACATATTCCATGTACACCACCATCATGAATTAAGTGTTTATATTATTATTTGGCATCAAGGCCACTACTTAGACATGATGTGTCTTATATATATAATAGATATATTTTTACATCCCTCTAGGAATTTATCCATTATCAAGCCTCTACGCCATCACTTAGAGATTGGAAAATATTCATTTTATACATATTCTTTTAGATATCTCTTTCCTTTCCTAAATTATTATCCATTCATCATAGGATATAGGCCATCATTTGTAAATAGAACCATAATTATATTTACATGTTATTCATGAGTTCTTGTCTATCATCTAGCTCACATGCCATTGCTCAAAACAATAAATTACAAACATTAATATTTTCATGAGCATTTATATCCCATCAGACTCATAGATCACCACTCAATAATAAATCAATCAAATTGCACTTTTACTTACTCATAGTGCATTTCTATTATATGTATCCTAGGCCATCGCTTAAGGTGAGATTTTGAGGCATCATTTTTGTTTTAGCTTCTTTTACCCACATCTTAGGCATTTTCTTTTCATGCCCTCCATCATACCAAAATTTCCCATACCTCTATATCTTTTGCACCATGCATCTTCTACTCACTTTTACTTCATTTATTCAATGTCACTAGTATATTTGGATGTCATCCATCCTATAAAATAGCTTATTTAGCAATTTCTAAAATCCCCATGCCTTAATAGCAAGCCATATCATAAAAAATTAGCTATAAATACCTCATTAAATAAATTGATTTAAAATACCTAATGAAGCCTTTGTCTAATCATTTTCACCAATCTAGACTTATTTCATATAAAATAAGGTGTCTAGGCATTAATATTTAATCCCTAACCAATCCTTAATTTATTATATTTTTTTCTAAATTTAATTAATTACTTTGCTTTTAGGTCCAGTTTAAATGACTTCAATAAAAATGGTCCAATTGGCTAGCATTCACATTTGTTAGGATACACCGTATCTTAATGAGAGTGGTTGAATCAATCGATACCCTAATTTTGATTCACAAATTAGTCAAATCACAATTGACCTAATTCGCCTGTCTTCACACCTAAAGTTTTGCAAATCCAGATTAATTCATTAAAATTATCCCTACTTGCCAACTTTACTCACCAATGGGTCCATAACATTCTCTCATCATCATATTTATCATATAAGGGTTTTTAGTGGTCTCCTTGAGTGGCATGAATTTTAAATCAATTTTATTTTTCTTCATTTTTTATAGTCCATGATATTATCATGATTTACAAAATCTTAGCAAATCTTCACAAAATTCGTCCAAATCGCTCCTAAATCATTATGATGTCACATCCATCCCAAATTTTTTTACTACCTCATATTTTTCCTCAATAGAATAAATTTATTAAAAATATTAAACCATCATCAACTCATACAAATCGCATCATAAGTTGTTTTATACATCAAATACAACCCATCAAAGCATCAAAACAACATTTGATCAAATTATGAATTTATTCTCAATTTATACATGTAAACCAAGACTTGAGGTTGTTGGTCTCCAGACCTAAGGGTTCACACTCAAACAAAGATTCTTGCCTGAATCCCATCATTGTTCAAGTTCTTTGGTGGAAAATATGGGTTCACCAAGGGTATTTAAATATTTACTTTAAATCTATGTTTTTGTGTGTGAATTCAACGATAACCTAAGTTTAAAAGCTAATGAGAATGAAATAATATTTGCAGAGTGAACCGATTTATCTAAATACAACAGACAATAATGTATAAAAACAAGGGTCTAAGGTCTATATGATTTGGATCATTTGTATGAAACAAGAAATTTAAACTTTATGGAGTAAAAGTTATAATATTTTAATGCATCAAATAAATTTAGCCTAAATGTGCAAACTATATGCCATTTTGGGATTGTTGGATATTTTGAGGAGTGTTTGTTGTCATTGATGTCAAAAGCATTCTTGTGCTATGTTCGTCATCTTTGAGGACATTAAGTGTTTCTTCCAAAAGCAAGAAGGTCTTGAAAAGCAATAGGTTATAATATTTATTTTTAAATATTATATACCCAGGAGGGCTCAAAGAATGAAAATCCAAGGAAGGAGAAGCAAGTTTAAATTAAATAATAATATTTTATTATTATTATTTCGGATCAAAAATCGAGTTTAAGAAGATCAAGGATCAAGTTGGAAAAGACCCACAAGCAGATTTAATTTAAATTAAAATATTTTAATCTTTGATTAAAATTTTAATTTAAATAATGATGGGTGCTAAGGTTTAATTTAAAATATTTATTTAATATTTTAATATTCAAATTCAAATTAAAATTTGAATACTCATCGACGTTGGAGTATGATATAGTTTACATATAAATAATGCCAAAGTTTGGCATTTGAAAAATCATCCATGCGATTGTTTATTGGCTCGTGCAAAGGAAAGACGTGTATTTTTTGCATGTGTATTTGAGCAGAGAAAAGGACAAAGTGTAGTGGCCTCCAAAATCTACTCGAAGCCCCTCGTAGCTGAGTTGGCAGCCAAGGGTTGTGTTAGACGCGTTCGGGATGCCTGGTGCGGGTTCAAACCTCGTGCACGCCATTTTGTTGAAGGGAAGTCTGTGTTGTGTTTGCACCATTCGAGGGAGAAGGAAGTCAAAGGCACATTTGTGCCTTTTGGCTCTTGTGGAGCCACGCAACCCAGTTGGTGGGTGCGAGCACTATGGAAGCACTTGGGGGAGAACCATCGGTGGTTTGAATCCTACCAAGGCCTTTTGGGCAGCATAATAGAGGTATGTGCATTGTTTGGGTTGACTTGGCTTGCAAAAAATAAAAAGGGAAAAATATTTTTTGTTTCCAAAGGTTTATGTTAATTAAATTTTTTGCATAATTAATTTGGATTATAAGTTGTTTAGGGGAGTTAAAAGGGGAATGCAAAACTTTGATTTCTGAATTGAATTTTTAAGTGATTAAGGAGTTATAAGGTAGTAAGAAAGTTTATTTTTGAGATTGAAGGTTGTTGAATATTATTTTAAAGTTGGAGATTATAAGGTGTATTTGAGTATTATTTTTGTATTGAAGAAATATTTTGAAGAAGTGTTAGAGTGATAATTATTGTCATCTAACCTTTGTGCTTGGAAAGGAAAGTGGTTATAATTGAGACAGGTTTTGAAGTCTATTCTTCATCAAGTAAAAGGTATGGGCATATTCTTCTTTGGTTGAAATAATTGATTGGTTGAGATTTTCTAAAAATAATATTGGAGTGAAAAGGACTTGGTTAAGTTTTCCTTTGTGGGTTTGTTGAGTGATGAGTTTTCTGAAATGGAAGTAAATGCTATAAACCTTGTTTGATAAGCATTGTTGGAGATTTTGAGTGAGTGAATGCATACTTCATTGTTGGGTGATTGAGATCCCTTGTTGTTGAGTTTGAATATTGGATTAGGGTTTGAAAGAACATGAGTATCATTGTTATGTGAAGTTGTGAACTATCTTGAACTAGGGTTTGTGCAAGAACATGAGTATCATTGTTATGTGAAGTAGTGAAGAACTTGAACTAGGGTTTGCAAATATCATGAGTATCATTGTTATGTGAGGATTACTTGATAAGCATTGTTGTTGAAGTGATTGGTTGAGTAGAAGTGATTGAGCTTAGTTGAGTGGATGTGTTGAAGTGATAGTTCAAGTTTTGTGAAACAAATTATTCCATATTCTAAATTGATTTGAGAAATATATTGAGTGTTTGTAAGTGTGAAACATATTGAGTCTCTAACAATTCTCTATATGTTTCTGTGATAAAAAGAGATATTAAAAGTGATTGAGCATTGTAGTGAATGTGAAGCATATTGAGTCTCTAAAAATTCTCTATATGTTTCTATGAGATTGAACAAGTTCTAGTGAGGACTTGTTGAGTATATTTGAGGTAAGTCTTAGAGAAGACTTGTGGACAGATTGGTGTGAGCTTTTGTGGAAGCTTACAATACATAATTAAGGACAAATATTATTGAGCAGATTGGATAAGTTATAGTGAGGACTTGTTGAGCATATTGGACAAGTTCTAGAGAGGACTTGTGGATATATTAGTGTGAGATTTTGTGGAAGCTTACAAGGCAGATTTGAGATAAGTCTTTGAGAAGACTTGTGAGCAGATTTGGTTGATTGATTTGTTCAAACCTTGAGTTAAGATTTGGGGCAGATCTAGCAGAGTTTATTTGTGATTAAGTCAAGCTTTGTGTTAAGGCTTGAGGATAGAGATTGAGGATATATTTGTGCTAGACCGAAGGACTATGTTTAGTGCAGATTTATGGATAGAATTTGGTGCAAATTTGAGGATAGATTTGTGCCAGATCAAAGACAAACTTTGAGGACAAATTTGTGCTAGAACAAAGGACTGTGTTTAGTGCATATTTATGGACATAATTTGGTGCAGATTTAAGGATAGATTTGTGCTAGATCAGAGATAGATATTGAGCAGATTTGTGCTAGACCAAAGGACTATGTTTAGTACAGATTTGAGATAGAGCTAAGAGTAAGCTTTGGAGGTGATAGAGTATAGAGGACGACAGTCTCTAGTGGATAGAGATCCATTAGCCAAGGTAGTGAGGATAGGTCTTCTGAGTGGGGATAGGAGTCTTCAATGGATAGAGATCCATTAGCCAATGCAGTGGAGGTAGTAGTTCTTCTAGAAGATCACTAGCTAGAGCAGAGGAGAAAGGAGTTCTCCTATGGATAGAGATCCACAAACTTGATTAGGGGATTGGTGTCTCCTTTGGATAGAGGTCCATAAATATTGTAATAGGGAAGGATTTCCAAAGATATTTGTTGAGAAAATATTAGTGAAATATTTTCTCCGTGGAGTAGCCCACATTGGGTGAACCACATTAAATTGGTGTCTCTATTGTGTGTGATGATTTGTGCATTACTTTGGTTATTGCTATTGATATTTCCATTGATTATATTGGATAATACTATTTGGGAAAGAAAAGTAAAAAGTGGTCTTATACTATTCACCCCCCCTCTCAGTATAAGCTTGTGTTCTTCAATTGGTATCAGAGTTGGTTTCTTTGAAAAAGGTTTAACAGCTTGAAGGAAGATCTTACAAGAACACAAATAGCAAAGAAAGGAAAAAGTAGAACCATGAGACACAAGAAGAAAAGAACACACATGGTCATGAAAGAAAAGGAAGATGAATTTAATGTTGTTGTTTTGGGAGGAAAAATGGAAATAGATTCAAGAGATGAATCAAGCAGTGGAGAAAAGGCCAGATTGATAAAGTTTTGTACAAGATGTAGGAAGACAGGTCACCTTGCAACTTATTGTTCACAAGAAGGTGAAGAATGTTTTATTTGTGGTCAACTTGGTCATGATGCAAGTTATTGCAATGGGTTTAGTAGTAGTGAAGATGAAGATGATACTTTAAAAATTGAAATCCTAGAGGATGGGTCAGAAAAGTATAATAGGGATAGTCAAAATAGGTATGAAGAAGAAACTCTACTTTGGACAATAGAAGAAATTGAAGACCAAATAAAAGAGAAAAATTTAGAAAGAGAAAAGGAGGAAGTCACTCTTAAGGAACTTGTTGAGTTGAAAAGGGAGAACTTAGAGTTAAAGGCTCAAATACAAGAGGATGAGAAATATAAGATAAAGCTTCTACAAGATCTCTCTGACTTGAAAGATAAGGTTGAAAAGGCAAGGAGAGTTGAAAAATATATGGTTGAACAGTCAAAGGTAAAAGAGCTAGAATGTGAAAAAATTATTGTTGATCTCAAGGAATTAAAAAGGGAGAACTCAGGATTAAGGTTTCAAGCTCAAGAAGAGGAGAAAACAAAAGCAAAGTTTCTACAAGAATTCACTAACTTCAAAATTAAGGTTGAAGAGGTAAGGAAAATGGAGGAAGGTATGGCCAAAAAATTAAAGACAAAATATCTAGAGTGTGAAAGATTAGAACATGAGATAGTTTCACTAAGGATGGAAGAAAAATACTCTAAGGTCAAGCTAAACAAGTTTGAGAAAAATTCAAAGACCTTGGACAGGATTATCAATGCATAAATATCATCAATCACCAAAACAACACTTAGTTTTGAAGAAGAACAAGGGAAACAGGAAGCAAAAAAAGGAGAGTCAAGCTCAAGCACCAAATAAGTAGAAGAATTAAAATAAGAGAGTGAAAGAGAGAGTGAGACTTCTAAGGATAAGTTGGACAATAGAAAGTTCAATAAGGAAAGGAACAATGCACAAATAAGGAACAGATGGAACATGAAATAGGACATGATAGAAGAGACTAAGAGACCAATGGGGTCAAGGCAAGGTTTCTTCAATGGACGATGCTTCTCATGTCATAGGTTTGGGCACAAGGCTACATAGTGCAAGACATAAAAAATAGGAATATGGAAGGTTCAACAACAGGAAGCTTTTCAAGGGTATTGCTACTCTTGTAATCAGTTTGGTCACAAGGTAGTGAACTGCTACAGGGTTCATGACAAGAATAGATATGGCTTCACTAGGAGAAATCCCAAGATATTTGCACCTCCAAGGAATAATAACATTAAGTGTTATAAGTGCAATAATGATGGACATACAATAAAGTGGTGTAGATAAAATATTCCAAAGATAAGCAAGAACATAAATAGTCAGAGGAATCAAAAGGATCAGATGAGGAGGAAAGTAGACAAAGGAAAAGAGCAATGCATGCTGGGAGTAGAAATACTCCCACCCCAGAATTAACCACCTCAAGAGGAGGTGGGGGAGGGGCTAAGATAAGAGTTTCATTCTTAGCCCCGAGCCCCAAAGGTGACCCTTTGCCATTGATGTCAAAGGGGGAGAGATTTGAGTAAGGGGGAGAGATTTGAGTTAGAAGGAAAGCATTTAGTCAGGGAGCAGTTTCCCAGGGGGAGCATAAAATAAAAAGGTCAAGGAAATGGTAAAAAGTAATTGGGTTGCCATCAATGACAAATGGGGATATTTTTGGACATTTTGAGGAGCGTTTTTTGTCATTGATGTCAAAAGCATTCTTGTGCTATGTTGATCATATTTGAGGACATTAAGTGTTTCTTCCAAAAGCAAGAAGGTCTTGAAAAGCAATAGGTTATAATATTTATTTTTGAATATTATATACCCAGGAGGGCTCAAAGAATGAAAACCCAAGGAAGGAGAAGCAAGTTTAAATTAAATAATAATATTTTATTATTATTATTTCGGATCAAAAATCGAGTTTAAGAAGATCAAGGATCAAGGTGAAAAATACCCTCAACCATATTTAATTTGATTTCCCTATAATGTAAAAATTATGATATTAATGAACATAAAAGAGTCTAATTTCTTTCATTTCCCTTTCTTTAATGTGATATCCCAAGTAAAAAAGAGAAGAGACAATGGTATTTGAAGTTATAATAAAACAAAATAAAAATGCAAGTACCTAAAATATACAAATGATATATTTGAGGTCTAAACTCAGGTTTTTCACCTACACGAATTCATTGCCTATGATTCAATTTTACCACCTATGACTGCAATTTGTTTTTGATCGGTTAAAAGAATTAGATTACGAAAGGGTTTTGACAAGGCCCCAAAACCTGATTACAAAAGGGCTGAAGAATCCCATAGACCAGAAAGTTTTAGAATAGGATACACTCCATCAAAAAGCCAACCCTCCAAGGTTGTCCATAGGTAGAAGCCAATACAACAAGCCAAAAAGAAGGAAACCCTTGAATAGAAACAAAAAACAATAGGACACTTATGACTGGAAAATTCTAAGAATGTTCTAGGATATCCCTAGGCTTGACTAAGATTTTATTTTGATGCTAAAACTGATAAAATTATTTGAGAAATATTTGTAACCTATAGGGCAAGTTCACCTCCTAGAGGACATGTTCACACTCTATAGAGCCTATGAACTATGAACTTGATTTTAGAGATGAAGTAAAATATTTTTATGGTGCAAAAAAATAAGAATGATTTAAACTAATGTCAAGGAATTAGAAGGATTCAAAAAATTATTAAAAACTCAAATAGAGAGCATTTAAACAAATTTGTCACCTTTCAATATTGTTGGCTATGAATTTGTAAAAGATATTACAGAGGTGAAATCAATGCTGAATTTGGAAGGTGTTGCTCCAAGGACATAAATAGAATATATTTATTGATGCTTGCAAATCCTACAATATGATTAAAGTGACAAGCTTAATAAACGGAATTTAGAGTGCTAAAAAAAATAATATAGGGAGATTAAAATCCTTTGAAAGGAGGTTAGATGAAGGGATAAAAGTGATAGATCAAAATAAAAGGGTTTAATAAAGAATTAAAAAATCCCTTAATGCAAAAAAAATAGCAAGAGAAACTCCCATTTCTTGCATGAGGACTATGCTCTTGCATGCAATTTGATGATGAAAAGGCACTTACAATAGAATCCTCAGAAATATCTCAAAGACCTACAAAAAGAAGAAAGGGATAAAGCTTTGCTATGAAATCCTTTGCTATGAAGATCACTCATGTCAAAATTAAGTCCATTATGTACTCATCATGTGCTTGTTTCCTTACGGGTATTTTGGAGCATAAAGAGTGATGATCTCGTGTTGTCATAGCCACTTTGGATAGGATGACCCTAGCTAATAGGGTCATCTTGGATATTGTGGGACTTGGGTATGTAGTAGCAATGCTCAAGGTTAAGTTTGATCATGCCTTTCTCATAACACTTTCCAAGAGGTGGAACTCTGAGTATGACATCTTCTTCCTTTCGATGAGTGAGATTATTGTAACATTGGAGGACATATGGAGGATTTTGAGGATACCCATTTGAGTAGTCTCCATTTAGATGATCCTAGACTAGAGGTTAGCTCTTTAGGGCTACTATGCACATGCTGACCAATAACTAATGTTTGTTGGACATTTTGAGTAGATAAGTGCTCGTTGATGTCAAGAGTGAGTGGTCATTGATGTCAAGCTTCAACACCAGTCAGTGGCAGCTTCAGTGGGCAACATCAGTTTCAGGTTCTCCAATATGTGCAAAAGATTACCCGATTTCAAGAGATCAGATGTGGACCAAAGTGCAAAAGAAGATGCCCAAGTAAATAATATTATAATATTTTTATAATATTATAAAAGGAGGTTTTAAATTAATTATAAATTAATTAATATAATTTTTATTATAAATTAATTTATAATTTAATTTACTTAACCTAAGTTATGTAAATTAATTATTAATTAGTTTTAATATTAATTATAAAGTCAATTTAAATTAATGTTTTAACCCAAAGGTGGGTTGTTAAAATCATAATTCGAATTACTAAAAGCGCCAACGTGGGATAAAAATCAAATTGTGTATAAAAAGTGGGATCCACCCACCTTAGAACTTACCATGTCTTCATTTGAAAATTAATGTGAATTGCTTGCGACGTGTGCTACAACGAAGTGAAGAGAGTAGTGGAATTTGAAGAAGTCAAAAGGTGCACAAGGCATAAGGTAGAGGAAGTGCTTTTTCCTTCATGTGGGAACAATAGCCCACACGATGGGATCCTAAGCACTAAGGTGCTTAGGCCTTAGGGAGACGATGGATCGAATCATGCCGAAACCCCTTTTTGGGGAAAGCAAGGTATGCATTGGAATTTAGGCATCGTAAATTTCGGAAGTGGTTGTTGAAAAATTAAAAATTAATTTTTGCATTATATTTGGTTTATAAGGTTGCATGGGAAGTTATAAGGGTTAAGCAAATTAAATTTTTGATGTCATTTTCTTTAATGGTTGGAAATAATTGTAAGGTTTTTGTGAAGTGTTGGATATTATTTTAAGTTGGAGTTTATAAGGTGTATCAAAGAAATTATTTTTCATGTATGGTATGATGAGTGTTATTTTTAAAAGGAAGCAATAAGGCATACATTGAGTTGTGATTATTTTGTGTCTAAGGAATATTTTTGAGAAAGTGGTGAAGTGATATTGTTGTGTCTAACCATTGGAATTGGAAATAAAGAAGGAAATTGTGATTGAGACAGGTTTTTATAAAGGCACATTTACATCCAACAAAAGGTATGGGCATATTATTTCTAGTGAGTGATTGTTGAAAGTTGTGAATGCAAAGTTGGAATGAAAAGGATTATTTGGTAAACATTGTTGACTGTGGCTTGAATTAATTCTTCAAGGTTTTCTGGAATAAAGAGTTGTTGATAAAACCTCATTTTATAAGAATTATTGTTGAAGTGATTAGTTAAGTTAAGAATTTGAACTAGGGTTTGCAAAGAACATAAGTATCATTGTTATGTGAAGTTGAGAACTATCTTGGACTAGGGTTTGTGAAAAGAACATGAGTATTATTGTTATGTGAGATTGTTTTATAAGCATTGTTGGAAACATTTGAGTGAGTGATTATATGCTTGGACTAGGGTTTGTGAGCAAGGTTTATTTTATTGAGTGATTGGTTGATCCTCGTCAAGTGGATGTGTTGAAGTGATTGTTCAAGTTATATGAAATAAATTATTCTATATTCTGAATTAATTTGAGATAGTGATTGAGAGTTTGTGGATGTGAAGCATATTGAGTCTCTAACAATTCTTTGTATGTTTCTAAAAGAGTAATTGAAAGTGATTGAGTATTGAGGTAAATGTGAAGCATATTGAGTCAATAACAATTCTCTATATGTTTCAAAAAGAGTGATTGAAAGTGATTGAGCATTGTGATGAATGTGATGCATATTGAGTCTCTAACAATTATCTTTATGTTTCTATGAGATTGGATAAGTTATAGTGTGGACTTGTTGAGTAGATTTGAGGTAAGTCTTTGAGAAGACTTGTGGACATATTTGTGTGAGCTTTTGTGGAAGCTTACAATACAATTTGAGGATAGAGATTGAGAGCAGATTTGGACAAGTTCTAGTGAGGACTTGTAGAGCAAATTTGGACAAGTTCTAGAGAGGACTTGTGGATAGATTAGTGTGAGCTTTTGTGGAATATTACAAGGCAAATTTAAGATAAGTCTTTGAGAAGGCTTGTGAGCAGAGTTGATTGATTGATTTGTTCAAACCTTGAGTTAAGGTTTGAGGTAGATATAGAAGAGTTGATTTGATATTGAGTCAAGCTTTGTGTTAAGGCTTGAGGATAGAGATTGAGGATAGATTTATGCTAGACCGAAGGACTATGTTTAGTACAAATCAAAGGACTGAGATTGAGGAAATATTTGTGCTAGACCGAAGGACTGTGTTTAGTATATATTCGAGGATAGAGTTTGGTGCATATTTGAGGATAGGTTTGTGCCATATCAGAAATAGATATTGAGCAAATTTGTGCTAGACCGAAGGACTGTGTTTAGTATATATTTGAGATAGAGTTTTGAAGGTGACAAAGTATAGGATATGATAGTCTCCAGTGGATAGAGATCCATTAGCCAGGCCAGTGAGGACATGTGTCTTCAGTGGATAGAGATCCATTAGCCAGACTAGTGGGGCTAACAGTTCTTCTAGAAGATCACTAATCAGAGCTAAGGAGAAAGAAGTTCTCCTATGGATAGAGATCCAAAAAAATGATTAGGGAATTGGTGTCTCCTTTGGACAGAGGTCCATAAACATTGTAATAGGGAAAGGATTCCCAAGATATTTATGAGAAAATATTAGTGAAATATTTTCTCCGTGGAGTAGCCCACATTGGGTGAACCACATTAAATTTGTGTCTCTATTGTGTGTGATGATTTGTGCATTGCTTTCATTAATGCTATTGATATTTCCATTGATTATATTTTATAACACTATTTTGGAAAGAAAAGTAAAAAGTGGTCTTATATTGTTCACCCCCCTCTCGGTATAAGCTTATGTTCTTCAATGTGATATGGATTACATGTTAACATGATGCTTTTTTGTGGTCATATCAATAGGTTGACTACATTGTTGAGTGTCATCAACTCTAATGTATTAGTGGGAGACATGAGCAGTTACATTCTACCATGGGACTGGTATGGGGTAATCATAGGGATGAGGGACCGACATGTTAGATATGCCTAGGGTCCTTTTGTTTTGGATCACCTTTATAGAGTGTTGCACAAAGTTATGTATAGAGAGGTGAAGAGCCTCATTTGTTGTACCCTCCTCCAAATTTAGTTCTTGGAGCATATTTTTATCTAGCATTTGTTTGGTTTATCCAATCAAGTAGCATATGTAGGGGCTCTAGTAGCATATATATGGGTACATTCTTTTGATACCCATAATCATCCTTTTAGAGGTATGTTGATGATAGCTAGATGGACTATAGATGATTTTGAGCTTGATAAAATTGTATGAAGGTCATGGAGATAGCATTCAATATGGGATAAGGATAAATTGAGTTAGATCATATTTAAAGGACCTGATAGATCATTATCCTGAGCAATAGTACAAAGGTATACATGCTTCATCAAGTTTTGAGATGATTAGGTCTTCGATAGAATTCCAAATAGATAGGAGAGTAATTATATAGGTGAATAGATCAAGATTAGGGAGACATGGGGGACCCTTCTGACCCCACCTTATTTATGGGGAGTATGTTGATGACCCTCCAGTTGTAAATTAGGTTATAGATGATGTAGCGGCTACCATTACATATAGGTAATGGTACAAGGGTGCTCAACCTTAGAGACTAACTCTAGCTCCACCTATATGAGGGACTAGGTCATTTATTAGAAGTCATTTTAGAGAGGTCAAGAGGCAACAACCAAAGAGGGATAAGGGATTCCCAAATATTTCTTTATTAATATTATACCCCCACCTTAGGTATGTGACCTAAGAGCATGCCCTAATAGGACCATGGAGGATATGGATAATTCAAATAGATCCACTATGCAACAACAAATTGATGTTCTGGTTATAGAGGTAACTTGGATTTAGGGAGAGCAAGACCAAAAAATATTATAGACCCTCAATTTGCATCGAAGAGAGATGCAATTGTAGCTCAGGTGGCTCAAGTGACTCTAGAGTGAGATATAACCAAGAAAAAATGGGATTCTAGGATATCCCAATTGAATTATTAGAGGGATGCAATATTGGCTTGAGTGGCATAGGTGACCTAGAAGAGGGATGATGTTAGGGTAGTTATTATAGGTTTATATGTATTAGGGATGTTAGATCACTTGTCCATATTAAAGTATGATCTAGAGGTATATCAGGTTAAAAGTGACCGCTATAGGAAATTATACCATTAGGTTTTCCTCCAAAGTAGAGGTAGGCTTCCCCACCTTATGCCCCTTCTAGATTGTTGTCTACCACTCAAGTTTATCAGTGGTCATTGCATGGGCTAGTATGGGATACAAGATCTCAATGATAAGATTTTATAGATTTTTGATGAGATTTTGTAGGCCCTTTGGCCAAATTTTGGAGATTTTTATGAGATTTTGTAGGCCCTTTAGATATATTTTAGAGATTGAGTGCACCAATTTTGTGATTGTGGTGCACCAATCCTTGTGACTTGTGGTGCACCAATTTTTATAGTATGCTAGACCACTAGAGATATGTATATTATTCATTGTCACATTTATAAGGCCATTATTCTTTGTTGATTTTCATTTTGTATATGATATATTGATGATGTAATGATGTGATTGTTTATTATTTTAGAGTTTTATGTATAATGATGATTTATTTGATTATGATTATTGTAGTTTTATGCTCACATGAGATATTTATTATTACCGTAAATAAGCTATTTAGACAACATTAATAATTTTGCCTTGGGATAAGTCATTTATGGCATTTTTAAGGCCTTTATTTTGCCTAGATCAAGATGGTATAAATGAATTTTATGTTGTTATGGATTTTATTATGCGGAGGCCATTGTTAGCCTGAAGAATTAATTGCTTATACCTATACTTGCTAGGGATTTTATTTTTGAAGGCCATTGTCAACCTGTAGAATTCTATACATATGCCTATACTCGTTAGGGCTTTGCTTATGTTAAAGTCATTGTCAACATATAGAATTATATACATGTGGTTATAATTGCTAGGGATTTTATATGTGATGATATTATCTATATGACTTAATCAACATTGCCTAGAGGACTTAATTAACATCATTTAGAGTACTTCATTTTAGCAATGCCTGAAGGACTTAGTCAACATTTCCTGGAGGACTTCTAGTGCCTAGACCTTATGAGTCTGAAGGAAATTTAAGCATGATGTGTGCCTTGACCTTGTGGGTCTAAAGGAATTTCAACATGATGTGTTCCTAGACCTTGTGGTCTTGAAGGACTTTAAGCATGATGTGTTCCTAGATCTGGTCGGTCCAAATGACAATAAGCATGATATGTCAAAGTACCTAAGATTAGCTAGGATTTTTATGATAGGTGCCCCCTATTTGGTAATAGAAAGTCTCATTATTTGTTTGCAAGTTCTAAAATTAGTTTTAGAAGTTTATTCTTTGTTAAGTGTGAATTTTTTAACAAGAATTTTTTGTTAAGTCACTTTCTCATTTATAGAAGGGAGAAAAAATTCTTGGCCATCCTACTAGGTGCCTTTATGATTCTCTATGTAATCGCGAAGAAACATGGTTGGGTCATAATTATATTTAAAAAGAAAAATTTAATGCTTATATTAGATTAATGTGGGATTTATATTTTTCAAACTTTAGGATTATTCAAGTTGTAATTTGGACCACAATCTTATCTCCCATTAACAACCTAACAAAGGAAACAACATTGTATCAATTTTTGTTGATGATCCAAGGTTGCTAATATCCTTTAGTCAAGGTTTATTGATAATGTTTGGTTACCTTTGATAAATATATTATAGGGGGAAAAATCTATGGGATGTAATTCCAAGTGATGAGTTGATGCCAAAGAGTTGTTGAAGATGAAGGAAAATGAATATGAGAGATGTAAATATGATGTATACAATTATTTTCATCAAACTAATTTATGCAACTAAAAACATAAAGTCTACTAGAATTTGATGCCCTTATGCATGAAAACCTATGCTAATATGGGTTATCATAACATCCTGGCAGGTGTAATCATACATCAAGCAAGCTAATTTCCTAAGGGAAAGGATCCACTAGCATGAGAGATCTAGTGCAAGTGCAATGCAAGTGTAAGCTATCTTGACTAGTTGTCATCATTGCATCCTTATGAAATCCCTTGATTCTATATGCACCAGGTAACCAAACATACATGCAACATGCAATCATATAATTATGTAGGCAATTAGTCATGTAAATGAAAGGAGAAAACTATTGGTATAAATAGTTTGTTGTGGATAGGAGGTAATCCGTCATAAATTTTTGAATTAATGAATAATATTTTATATAAGTATTTCTTTTGTTAGGAGAAAGAAATATTGTTTGTCGAAGCACCTTTAAAGAAAATGAAAATACCTAGCCTCCTTGATTGGCACTTCTATAAATTTGTATGGACTCACTGAAGCAAAGTAAACCAGGTAACCACTTTCCTTTGAAGATAAGGGTTTAGTGCTTTTGAATGTTTGTACATATGGTATGATTATCAATGTTTGTAAAACTTTGGGAAATATATAAGTTTCTAGGAGGTGATGAGATAAGGCCATTAGTAATCATGAGGATTTTGTAATGTTCATCATATGGACTTGATTATAGTATATGAATCATAACTTGAGTTTTCTAAAATACCCCTATACCAAGGAAGGACATTTGAAAAAATCATCCCATATTATTGTATGTGCAGGCATGCTAAGATACTTTCCAAGCATAAAATGATTCTATCACTCATCCTTTTTAGGTATAAGGATAAATCAGGTTACCAAATTTTGAAAGTGATGAAGTGTGTTGAATGTTGTGTCACATCTTGATATTTTTGATATACCTTTATACCAAGGAAGAATGTTTAATAGAATTATCCCATGTTGTTGGGTGTGTAAGTATATAAAACAATTTCCAGGTGTCAAATAATTCTGCCACTCATCCTTAGATATGAGGATGAATTAGATCACCAATTCTTGAAAGTGATGAAGTATGATGTTATCCTATCATAACTTTTTTTATAGACCCTATATAGAGGAAAGATTTTTGCTATAAGTATCCCATGTTTTTGAGTGCATAAGTGTATTAGGAACTTGCCATGCATAGAATAATTATACCACTCATCCTTCTTAGGTATAGGGATGAATTATATTGACAAGATATGTGAGATGAATTTTTGTGTCAAGGAAGAAAAATGGAATATGATGTTTGCCTTGGATGACTTACAAATAGTTAGGAGATGAATTATAGACCTGTATAGTGCTTGACACATCTATGATTATACATCTACCAAATATTGACCATGATTACAAACATCTCCCAAATTTTTATAGGGAAACAAGGGAGGATTGATGAGAGGAGAAAGAACTTACTAACTAAGATCTTTCTTAAATGCAATGTATATACTTGCTTTATAGTATCAAAATTATCATGTGGTGCTAGTAAGCTATTGCAAGGGATGATGGGAGTGAGTTGATAAATATGTTTCAATATGCAAAGCTAATGTGTTGAATTATTGTATTGTGTATTTATCATTAAAGAAGAGTCTTTGGAGAGATCTACCACCTCAAATTCTTAACTAAAATGTAATGCTATATCCTAACTAGGATCATCATGGTTCCTAATGAATATCTTGGCTCTGTATGTAGCAAGAAAATAGGTATAAACAAGCATGTAAACTTAAGCAAGTGAATTATCATTTAGTTATGTAATAATTAATTAATGCAAAAAATCACTTGATCAGGAAAATGATGTAAATCTAAATAATAAGTTGTTGAGATGAATTATATTTATGGGTTCTTTTAGTTCGTGTCCATCAAGGATAGTCATTCGATAGGTACTTGAGCTATACTTAATGGCTACGATGAATGCTCCTAACCAGTTGGGTTCAAATTTACACTTGATTTCATTTTGGGTGTTAGTATTTTTCTAGTTTTCTTTGAGGGATAGATCCCCAATTTCAAATGAACAAGGTTGAATCCTCTTACTATAGGCTCCTTTGAGTATTTGCTGATAGAGTTAGAGGTGCTCTAAGGAATGGATCCTATTTTCATCAAGGAGTTCTAATTGACTTAGATAAGCATGGTGATATTAATAACTTACTACTATGTATTTTAGCAAGATACAAAGATAGGGAACTTCAATTTCAAAAGGGAAGATAGCCTCAATCCCATAAACCAAGGCATAGGGTGTCACACCAATCAAAGTTCAGACACTAGTTTGATAGATCCAAAATGAGAGATATAACTAAAGGTGCCAATCCTATCCATTTTTGTTTACAAGTTGCTTGAGTATTTGAATAAGAGTTTTATCTAAAGCCCCAACTTGGTTGTTACCTTAAGGGTAGTAAGAATGGAACATTTATGCTAGATTTTGTACTTAGTACAAAGTTTGAACACATCCTTATTTTTAAAAGGAGTGTCATTATCTGAGATTATGACCAAAGGAATGCCATAATGGGATAATATTTGATTGAGGATAAATTTAGAAATGTGTATGCATGTACAAGAAGATAGAGGCATGACCTTAACCCATTTTTTAAAATATTCAGTTGTTGTAATGATAATTTGTGGTCATCCAATGAGATAAAATTTATCTTTCCTATGATATTTAGACCCCATGTAGAAAAGGGCAAAGGAGAATTTAAGTATTGGAGCTCCTGTAATAGAGTGTGGATAATATTGTCATGTTTTTGACACTTTTCACACTCGTGAATTTAATCATAAGTCATTTTTCATGGAAGGCCAATAATATCCTAACCTAAGGAGATTTTTAGCCATGGTGTTTTGGTTGAAATGACTATCGTATATCCTATTATGGAATTCTTGTGTTGCATGATTAACCTCTTCTACAATAAGGTAATGAATAAGGTTACTATCAAAGGATCGCTTATATAGGACATCACCAATAATAACAAAGAGAAAAACACATTGCCTAATATTATTTTATTCATTGTGGTTAAGATCTTTACATATTGTGCCATCTTTGAGAAATAAATAAATGTCTTTGTACCAAGAGTCTAGAGGGATTGTTGATTTAATAACACTAATTTCTAGAGGTATTTGACTAGATTTGAATGTTTTTGGTTGCTTAATTTGTTGAATGATAATATTGGCTTACTCATCCTCTTATCTCTATCGATAAAATCCATCCACCTATCTTGGAAATTGATTAAAGCTCCATGTACCTTCAATCAATCCATCCCTAAGATAATATCAAAGGCATAAAGAGGTGCCACATACAAGTTTCATATAGTAGATCCCTCTAGTAGAGTTACCTCAGTTGTAGGTAAACATTGATCCATTGGGTAGGTTTACCCAGAACCATACTTGACTTTCCATGATTGTACCAAAATCCTAGGTCTTTTTAGCATATCCTCGATAATACTAGTGGAAATAAAACTATCTATGGTCCCACTATCAAGCAAGATTTGTATGTCCCTCACAAAAAACTTACTATTTAGCAGCATCGGTGTTGCTTGGTCATCTAAATTCTAACTTCCAGTGGTGACATAAATTTGGTGTTATGGCTCCTCCGATTTGTGACTAGACTCTACTCTTTGAGTGCACTTTATAGCATAGTGAGGACCCCCACAAATGTAACAACCTACCCTAGGTGCCTAGGACTCTCTTGTGTTATTACCTATATCTCTTATTTTTGTTCTACCTCATGTTGTTTAGGGGTATTGTGAGTGGATCCCTCCATATGAAATTTCTTCTTATTTTAACCCAAATTTCTATTATTCCTATTATTGAAATTTGGATTATTTTTATTTATTTTATTTTGATCCTTATCCCATTTTATGAATCCCACACTCTTTATTTTTCTCAGATCTTATCTTTCATTTAATTTTGTTCCTAAGTAATTAAAGGATGTCTTTCTTGTTTGAAGGTTGGTTTCTTCCTACCTAGCCATGTCATATGCTTCTTGCAAGGTTTTTGGTTTGAGTAGGTTGATCATTGTCCTTATTTTAGGGTCCAACCCTAGAATAAAATTATGTACCTTAATATGCTCATTTTTCTTGTATTCTAGAATATATTTTTGATAATATACTTCTAGAGATAATGACCCTTGTTGGAGGGTAGATAACTCTTCAAAAATTTCAATATAAAATTGGTCTATGAGAAACCTTTTCTTAAAATCCTTAACAAAATCCTCCCATTTAAGGTCCATGGTTTGAATTTTTTCTAAGTTGGACATGTACCCCCACTCTAGGGCCACATCTAAGATATGTATAGGGGCCCATGTTGTCTCAGTCTTGGATGAGTAAATTTTTAAGGAAAAGAAAGTTTCTAACTCTTTCAGTCATGCCTCGACTGCATCTCCTATTCTTTCACTAATTTTTTCTATCTTAACACCCTTAAGATCTCTTGCTAACTCATCCTTAACTTACAGTCTATCCTCTTGGACCCTTTGAATAGGATTTTCTTCTTGTTGACCCTCTCTATTTCTATTGTAGACCTCTCTACTGACCAAAGAGTATTAACTTTTTTTTGTTGTTCCAATCACTCCTGGAGTAATTTTACCAAGGAGGAAAGATCTTATGTTTATCTACCAGAATATGATGTTCCTCCAACATTTCCTTATGGGTTCCTTGCCATCTTAGGCCCCTTACCTAGAGTTGTTGACTTCCTAGTCTTCTTATCAGGGTCTAAAGTTTATCTTACCCTTTGTATAGTATTACGCTATGGCACAATTATTTTGGTTTTCTTCAATGAACTTCCCTATTTAATAGGTGATATTTCCTATTCACACAAGGGAATTAGTTAAGCTACAATCCTTCTCCAATCATACTTAATTTTCTTAGCTTCAATATAACAATCTCAAATTTCATTCTAGGGTCACCCTTGCCTTTTTACAAGGATTATAACCCAAAGTTGCACATCAAGTCAAGTCTCAACCTAAGAACACTCTATAGAAGCTTATAATACTATGACCTAGAGCTCTGATACCAACTGTAACAACCCAAACTACCAACCCAAATTTTTTTAAAAAAGAGCACTTATAATACAAAGGCTCTCAAGGGAAAACACCCTTGTTATAAATATTTCAACATACAAGGCTTCACCACATTTGAGTTCCAAGTCATTGTAGATGACACTCAGTGGACATGACAGGCCAACTCCCATAGTTTCTAGGGTTCAACTTGATAAACCTATGAGTTTATGAGGATGCCATAAGTGGTCCCTCCACCTTTCCTATACTCTACTCAATATAGGACCATGTGACCACGGTGTAGGGATTATCCTTTAAGGTCTATAACACTTAAAGGGAGATGCCAATTCCCTAACCTGACTCTAGCTACTCCTAGATAGGTTATTTTATGTAGAGCCTTGGTGCTTAGTTACCACACCTCCATAGGATAACTAAGGTTATTGCCACTCCAAAGATAACTAACATGATCTCTGGATCCTATGCAATCAAGGAGTCACCACTATTGCATTGTGAGTAGGTTTTTCCCACATGCTTGATCCTTATTGAACAAGATGTGACTACTCACAAGTACTCCGGATATTATACACACAACTCCTTCCAGGTCCATGATGTCCTAGCTAATATATGTTTACAACTCCTAGGACTCTCAACTACGTGGATATTGCATTCATGCAACTCTTTCAAGATTTGGATTTTATGGTTAAAAAGAGGAAATAACCCTACCTATTGGGGTTTGAATTGACATCAAGGTAAAATTGAACTATGACTATCATATACAATGATTTTGAAAGGTGAGCACCCGCTAATCACAGCCAAACCCCAACATTGGATGGGTCAAAATTACTTCAACCCAACCTCCAAAGTAGGCTAGTATACCTTGTCAACTTGCTGAATGTTGAATTTTTTAAGCTTGGTTATGTATAAATATAGGGATAGAAAGGGTAAATGGGTTAAGAAAGTAATGAATTAATAGTGGATGGATAAATCTAACAACATTGGCATCTACAAAGAACCTCTAAAAAATCAATTTCCAGTAGACAATACTTAGGACTAACAACATTCAAAACCAGTCATCTTCATCATTAAGACACAATAACATGCTTGAAGAATTATTTCAATATTATAAGGTATTAACAATCCAAATAGAATAATTAGATTAATACTCTGACTAACAAAAAAATAAATCCTTTCCAAGCATACATTTAGACATGAAGCATTCCAATTTGCTCTAAGTTAGCAATCCAAATTAGAAAAATGGACTAACCATAGCAATAGTAGCATAAATAACTTCAAGATTTTGTAATCTACAAAAGATAAGATACAAGTTTGAGGCAAACATCAAGGTAATGCTCCTATTAATTTGTAGAGAGTATACAATAGTAGTGTAGAAAAATACTTTAGAGTTGACCATTTAAAATGAGGGTTCAACATCTATTTATAGTTTTTGCAATAAATTTGAAATATTTTAAAGTATTAGGAACATTACAATGGATTTTGAATGTTATATCAACAAGATTTTGAGGTGGTAGCATCATATTTGATTTAAGAAAGAGGAGAACTATGTGCTCCATTGATCCATTACACCTTGACCTCTGCAAGTTGTTCAATTTTTCATGACATCTAGTTGTAGAATCTTGCCAAGAAGAGATCCATATCATCCCCTATTCTTGCTACTAATTTTTTCATCATATATCTAAAATGGAAAGAGCTCACGAATCTTGGATTTTATCACTTTATCTTCTTGTATCATCTGCCTCAGCTTAGAACTAGCTCGGATAGAAACTTACAATCCTACGCTGCATTGAATATTATATTTATACATGGTTCATGCTAAATTCAATGTGGTTTATTGATCTACTTTTGGATGGCTAAGATTAGAGCCCTACTAAGTTTGGCACGCTTTCATTGTTTGTGGTCTAGAACATCCTATGACCTAGAGCATATCATGACCTACAACATATTTACCTTGAGCTCTTTTAACCTCTCATGAAATAAAACATGATTTTATTCAACATTTAAATCTTCAACTTTGAGTCGTTTGACCAATCTGACCGTGACCTAGGACAAGAGTGTGCTAATATGGAGTTGCGCTTGTTAAATTTTACTCTAGACTAGGCAATGCAGAATCATGTTTTGACCCACACTTTAGATTTGTCTTTATGCAATTCAATAAAGTTTAACCATGGTATAGAGCATTGTGCTAAGTTGCACAGTGTATAACAATGTGCTAAGTTGCATGATGGGGAACCATATTCTGAGCCACAATTTTTAAATGCTGCAATGCCATATTTGACCATGCTGAACATGACATAGAACCATGTTCTAGGCCACGTGGTATAGAACCTTTATCTTGAGTTAGGCCCTTGAATTCTATTCTAAACGAAAAATTAAAATATGTGAAGAGATATTTTGACCAAGTTGACTGTAGCTTAGGACATATTACGCTGAGCTACTATCTTAGTCTAAAAAACATATCTACACTTAGAGAAAAATTGGAAAGTCTACAAAAATTTTCTAAGTATGTGGTCTTTTGGGCCTACATTCTGATGCCTCTTGGGGAACTTTGCTAGAAAATTTTGAGAACCTAGAGTCTTATCCTTTAGGTATATGGAGTTAAAATTCAGATGGAAATGCATCATGGAATGATGATGTGGAAGAATATGGGAGGATGGAATGGGATGAATGAATGAAACAAGGATATGAGGAAGTAAAAATGAATTATGAATGGGAAATACAATAAGGGAAATGAAATAGTAGAATTGATGAATAGAAATAGGGAGATAGGATAGACTCCAACCAGCTAAAAAATGTGTCTTAGAATATTGCTTCCATATGACTCTTACCCGCTTAGATGTTAGTAAAGCATATTCAGTAGATAACAGATCACATAGAAACAATGTAGGAGGTAAAAATGTATATCTCATCAACAAGGATCTTCCTACTTTTAAAGGCTTAACATCATGGCTTCTTCATGATGATTGCATGATCATGCTTTTCTTATTGTATTTGATACTTTTCAAGCTCAAAACATTTACAAAGCATGTTCTCTAGGTATCTTTTATAGTTGTGGTAATTTGTACTTCTTCTATGGAGATTTAAATGCTCCTTATTCCCTTTATTCCATGTTGTGCTAGAACTGGTTTTATTGCGATATTTCATCCTTTATCTTGACAACAATTTGCTCTCCTCTTCACCCTATTCTTACTTCAAAATTAGACTACTTTTATTGGAGGTCAAGGGTAGCCAAGTGTATTTTTGGTTTCTTGAGAGCGTTGTCACTTTTGTAATGTCAATATCTTCTTGTAATGCTTTTGTGACTCATATTACACCTTTGTAACATATGACAATTTTCTCTGGCACTTGTAATTCCCATTTGATGGTCTCTTGAGTGTTAGTAAATGAGAGGTACTAGAGAATATTATACCAAGTGGCATTCAGTATTCTTGCATGAGAATTTTGATGTAACACCTTAAAGGAGATTGTAACTGTTTTGATTATCTTCCTCCTTAGCTTGCTTTGTTTTCTTGGGTAGCAAGCAACCCATTATTCTGTAAGTGAATTCATGAGGCATATTGGATATTCGATCATGGATGATAGCACTTCCTTTTGTGGATTTTACTATCAATGTAGCATCTATCCTTCTCTTTTTTTTCCTACCTTCAATGTGCTCCCTGTTATGTTGCATGTTCACCTTGGTAGGAGTGGAATCTTGACGATATTTCTTTGTGGATGAGCTCTCTTCTATCTACATAAATAAGCTTATTATTTTTATCTTCATAGGTTTCCTTAATAATCTTACTTTAGTTTATGTAAATCACTTTGATGAGCTTCCTTTGTCTTGCAGGTTTTCCCATGGAGAGATTGCCCTTCGATGGTTGAAGAGCGCTAATATTTTAGCCCTTCTTTGGTTGGTTTTTCTTGCATCTATTTTGCCCTTTGAGGGACCTTAAAATATGCTCATTTCCCTGTATATAATGTATTGTATAAGTGCAATACCATGTAAATTTTACATGTATATAAAACCCTTTTTTATTGCACCATTTCTTGCACTCTTTTGCAGGCCTAAGATTATGATTTTGTAATAAATTTTATGAGTGCATTATGAGGGTTTTGAGGATGTATATTTGGTTAGACTCCTTACCATATTTTCTTGGATATTTTATGGTGAATCCAAGCCTTGTAAATACTGTAAAATAGAAAATTTATTTTAGTTGCACTAACACCTTGAGTGCTTTGGATTTTGAAGAACACAAGCTTATACTGAGAGGGGGGGGTGAACAGTATAAGACCTCTTCTTACTTTTTACTTTACACTTCAAAATAGTAAAGCAATATACCCAAAGCAATATCAAAACAATGCACAATATCATCCACAAAGTGACACCAATTTTAACGTGGTTCACCTAGAATGCCTGGGCTACGTCCACAAAACTTTTCTCTAAAAGTTATCTCAAATTTCTTTGGGAAACATTCCCAATTACAATGTTTATGAGCCTCGACCCAAAGGAGATACCTTCCCCCAATATGAATTTATGAGCCTCTGCTCAAAGGAGATACCTTCCCCTCTATCTGAATTTATGAGCCTCTGCTCAAAGGAGATACCTTCCCCTCTGTCTAAATTTATGAGCCTCTGCTCAAAGGAGATACCTTCCCCTCTGCTCTAGAAATGATCCCTCAGAAGATCAACTGCCTCTACCTCTTGCCAACACATGGAACTCCTTTCCATCGAAGACCTCCTGTCCTCAATGCTTAGCCTAAGAGACCTCTACCTTCTATTATCACATCCACAACATCTCAGCAACCTGTACCAAACATAGTCAGTTGGTCTAGTACAAGTCTTCCTCTGTCTGTCAGATCTGTCCAACACTTGAATAAATCAATCCTCTGCACACAAGCCTTCTCAAAGACTTTCCAAATCTATCCTTAGGTTCTTCTCAAATAACCAATGCACCTCTGTCCTCAAGTTCTCTGATAGAACTCTCAAACTCAGCTCACAAGTCCTCTGCTAGGACCTGTCCAAAACCTCAGCAAGCTCACCAAGAAAAACTTGCTTAGCATGAACCCACAAAGAGAATTTTTAGAGACCCAATGTGATTCATCAACCTCATAGAAGCATAAAGAGAATTGTTAGAGACTCAATATGTTCTATACTTAACTCCCAGTATCAATCTCAACTCAATCTCAATCTCAACAGAATAAGATAGATGTAGTATGCTTTTCTCAAGAACATGAAACACAACCCAACAATTTCCAACCATGCAATATCTCATATAACAATGATACTCATGTTATTTCCACAACCAATTAGGGTTTTAACAACAATGCTCATCAAACAAGGTTTAGTCAACCAACACCATTCAACTCAACATCAACCTTGAAGCATTCAACCAATCATCACAAGAAAAGGAAACAAGTAGAAATCCTTTTCCCTCCACACTTATTTTTAGAAAACCATCAATCAATAACAACCATGGAAGAATGTGCCCATACCTTTACTTTGATGAAGAAGGAGAACTCAAAAACTGTCACAACATTAACTCTCAATTTACCACCAATTAGAGTTAGAAATTATACAATAATACACAATAATAAAAATCCAAAATAACACCTTATTACTCCAACTTAATATTAACCACCAAAATTATAATATACAAAGTAAAATCTCTTTACACCTTATTACTCCACATAAGCATCAAGCATTAATAATAACAATGTCAAAACAAATATTACAACTTAACCTTATACCTCCATCAATAATTCTTGATCAAATCAACTCAAATGTCCCAAGTCAACAATAAAAAGATTTACCTTGGCAATACTTAGTTCTCCAACCTTAGGAGAAATGAGGAGCCACCACTATAAGCGCTAAAGTGCATTCTCCTCTACTTACGTAGCCCAATCACAACCACTCTCCTTCGTGCATCGCAACAAAAGGAAAAATGCACTCGACGTGATTCAAAACCTGTATCTCTTCCTAGCGAGTGCCTTTACTCAAACTCCATCGTCGTTGGAGCACAAGTGCCCGACAAAGAAATATTAAACTATCCTTTATTTTATCTTCACTTGATCATAGGATATGGAAAATGTATTCGTTTTCCTAGCACTGTCCAAAATATAAGTCACAACACAGTGTAGAAAAACATAGTTCAGGTGCAATTGCCAATCCACTAACGTCAAGCAAAAAAGTAAGGATGCAACCCAAGCTCAAATCTGAGTATGCCAAGCATGGTTTCCAAGACACAGATCAAGCACGATTTCAAAGACATTAATTGGATATTCAAAGACACAAAGCAAGCACAAATCGAAGACACCAAGTGCTATTTGAATGATATAGAGCAAACACAAATCGAAGACACCAAGCACTATTCGAATGATACAGAGCAAACGCAAATCGAAGACACCAAGCACTATTCGAATGATATAGAGCAAACACAAATCGAAGAATCCAATTAATCGGTGGTGCACTTACTTTAGAAAATCATCCCCACTTATATAGCCATTTCTCCTTAACTGTTTGACATCGACGCTCCTCCAATGATGGCAACACGTCGATGAAATAAAACTTTATCTGTGTCGCTTAAGGGTTAAAAGACCCTTTAATAATAATTAAAATAATAATTATTATTATTTTATTAATAATAAATTAAACTTATAGCTTTGTCAAAGGTTTGAGTTAATTTAATTATTAATAATAAACATGGACCTTCAAGGTTCTTCAAGAAGCACAAACCTTTGCATTAAGTTAAGCTTGGTTTTAATAAAAACCCTTAATGAGTCCAAATGGTTTTAAGAAAAACCTTTAACCTTGTCACCATGGTTTTAATAAAAACCCTTTAACAATATGAAGCTTTCTCAAGATATTTTTGACATCACACTCTTTTTGATATCAACACAAAAATGCCTTTTGACATCAATGACAACTTATACACTTGAGCAAAAGCAATGTACCCAAAGTACCCAAAATTGCCAACAGATTTTAGACTCACCAAGTCTCAATATTTGAAGCTTCTTTTTGGTTAGCTTTTCTTTTCTTGTACTAACAAATTTTGGTGGCTAATATTGGCCACTAAGAGTTGCAGATTTTTGTGCTTTAAGAGTGTCTTTAGACACTTGATAAAAAGTAGATTTTGTACATTTTTTCAGTGCACAAAACTAATATCTTTTGAGAGTAATAATAGTGCAAATAACTCTAAAAAATTCTACTTCGTAATGCACTAAAAAATTACACCTTATCACTTCAATATACTCTAAAAAAAAATTACTTAATCAGTTCACTGGAACTAATCAAGAATAATTTGAAATGAACCTTCAAATATTCTATAAATTCACTACAATTAGTATTGTAGGATTCAATATTCTTTTCGATTTCCAAATTAGATAATAGGTAGTTGATAGATAATTAATATTTGGAATCTAATCAACTCCTAGTGTGCAAATGAACTTCTAAAAGGAATCTTTTTATTTTGCACTTTTGAAGACTGTAATTTAGGTTGCAACTTTAATTTGGATTAAGGTGCTTTAAAAAATCTAAAAAGTAATCCAATTAATGAATCTACTTGCACCAATAGTTGCTTACATTTTTTTGAAATATTTTGTAGCTTCTTTGCCACTTCTATAGAGGATGTAGATATTGGTGTCTTAGATCACCAAGTTGTTTCCTTGAGTAAGATCTTGCAGCTCTTTGGAGACTGTTTTGAATAGCTCCTTCACCAAACTGTAGTCTCAAACTTCCTTTTATGAACCTAATATTTGATACTTTGTTCTCCTCTTATGGTCTCCTCCTTCGGCTATAGATATAGATAAGTCTATGTCTTTGAAGTAGTGTTCTCTTGCGATGGGAGGTAATCTTCAATATTATGGTTTTGGCCAACTTATTCTATCTTCAAGTCTTCTTTTTGAGGTCTGACTTCAAGCAAGATCTTCTTCTCAAGATTATGAATGTCTTGAGGTCTTCACTAGATTCTTTTTCCACTCTCCTTGCCAAATTATTCTCCTCTTGGTCTTGTTGTTAGATGGTGATAATTATCCCAAGTCCTTCACTATCAGGGGTTTCTACTTGGTAGTGGACTTCTCCAATGAGTTCTTATTTGATGATTTCTTCAGTAAGGCTCTCTTAGCCTTTTACTAGATGCTCATCGAGACCTCACCAAGGTATTTGATATTGTAGTTTGTTTTGGTCTTCCTTGAGACCTTATTTTCAACCTTCTACCTATGGAAGTATTGGTGGTGAGATATTCTCCTGTATTTTTGATTCTACTACTTTTTAATTCAAGCAAGACTCTCCTAGTCCTTATTATTTCTTGTCTAGAAGTTCTTGAATGAGATATCCTCTTGATACCTTTTGCTTTAGGTGCTATATTGATTTTGAAGAGCCTAATCTTGCTAAATTTCTTGTAGGAAGCTTTCTCGACTTACTGGATCTTCTTTACCTGCAACAAAATTATTAGTACTAAAATCTACTTCTACGTTAAGTAATCTCTTTTGGAGTATTCTTCAGGATAAAGGCATATGTGGCCTATTTTAGTATCAAGGATTCTATGGCATTTTCTTTAATATCAAGGCTTTTGTGGTCTTTTCTTCAATATTAAGGCTTCTATGGCATTTTATAGGCTTCTGTGGCCTTTTATTCTGGATAAAGGCTTCTATGGCATTTTTTTTTTTTTAAAGTTCTTCAATCTAGTAATGGAGATCTCCTATCTCCTGAATTCACCATGATTCTTTTCTAGAAGTTTCTTCTGAAGTATTCTCCTTTATGCAACAATTAATCTCTGCACTATGAAGGCACTCCAACCTTCGAGCAACGAATTTGGGGTATCCTAGATTTCTATTGTAGGATGTATCCCAATCATTTGAGAATTAATTCCTTGTAATAAAAGAAACTTTAGGTAAATATTTCCATATCTCTTAGATGAGCTTCACTAGTTGTTTCATCAAACTAGTAGATCAAATGCTGAGTCCTAGTCTTCACAATTTTTTTCTACAACTCTATGGAAAGACTCTAGCCATATGTGATACCAGTATTTATGAAACTGATATTTCATTTATTCCTCACTTATGGCTCTTCCTAATTCTATCACCTAGACTCTTCTGAGAAATTTTGACAATGGCTAGTCCAATGGTGCATCAGGTTGATAAAAAACTTAGGGTCAATGATAATGGTGATTTTCTTATTGATCTATTGTAGCTCTGATACCATTGTTAGCTTTTGATACAACATGTAATGGGAGATAACATTCACAAGATGTAGAATAATAAGAAAGAAAGTAAATCTATGAGATAAATGAAATATGCTATAAATAGAAATGATGGAAATGAGTACAATAGTAGCTATGGAGGAAATGAACACTCCATGATACAAGCTACTTCTCAATGAATGAGCTCTGAGCTTATAGGTCACACACACTACACTTTTGTCTATCCTACCCTACTGTAATCCTACACTACTGTGATATCTCTTCTATATCTATGGCCCTTTATATAGGAAAATAAGTTCCTTGGCCAACACTCTATCTAGTTGTACAAGTGGACACCTTGCACATTACAACTTGCACATGGACACTCGTGCATTTATTACATTGCATGAAGTAACAAGATAAATTCACTCTAAAGTAATATAATGTCTTAAGTATGTACCAAGGTACATTTACATGACCCAAATAATGTAATATAAGCTATTTCTAACAATAATACTCCTATGCTTTAGGGTTGCATGCAACCAAACATGGATGGGTTATATTCTACACTAAACATTACCCTAATATCTTCCTCCATAATAAAGAATGATATTTATTCCCAAGGGAGTGGCCTTACATTTTCCCTTCAAAATCATAACTTTTATCATATATCTCATATAACTTTGGATAATTCTAAATTTTTACAAAATTCATAACAAGCCCCAAGGTCAAACCTCACTTATACTCTAGAAGCCTATGCCCATCCCCAATTCGTATTACCTTAGTGTATATTTCTTTACCTTGATTGATGAACATTTATTTTTTCCTTACTCCACCTTTATGTAGGGTTCATTAATATTCTCTTAGAGTCTTTTAGGTGAAGGGGAAGCCTTCTTATTCTTCTTTCTCTTACCCTTCGCATTTGATGAGCTTGCTTGTGTTGTCAATATTGTAGACACCAAATTTTGAGCACATTACTAATCTTCATGTTTGGCAATCTATTCATCAATCAATCAATCAATCATCTTGTACCCAATCTTAAAGCATTTATTTATTTAGAAGCAAAAGCACTAGGAAATGAGTGAAAGTGTTGCCAGTGCTTTTGTGTCCTAGGAAATATTTTTACCAAATTTTGACTTTTGGTATTTCATGCCTAAATTTGACCTCCAATGGTTATGTTAATGAAATCATCATCTTGAAATTACTACCAAAAATTTCACCCACTACTGCTTTTGATTATCATACACCAAAACCAAGAAAGTTGACTACTAGTACCTTTCAATCCTCTTGAAGACACCCAATTTTAAGCACATCATAAAGTACCTAAAAATCACCAATATTTACATCACTTAATCAATAAAGCATCTAAAAACTAAACTTGGGGGCACTTATTAGCAATTTTGACACCACCAGAATCTAGTTTTGATGCCCTAGAAGCACTTTTTGATACCTTGGATGTACTTTTTATGCCCTTGTGGAACTTTTAATGCCCTAGTAGTGGTTTTGACACCCTAGTGGAAATTTTAATGCCCTTGTGGTGCTTTTTATACCCTAGTGAAAATTTTAATGCCTTATTAGTAATTTTGACACCCTATTGACACTTTATGACACCTTGGTGTTTTAAACACAATGGTAGTACTTTTGAAAACCATATCTTAGTTGGATATACAAATATAAAACTTGCCTTTTCCATTTCTCATCCTAGTTAAATGCTAGGATTTTTTACTTATCTTTTCCTTAGCCTACTTGCATGTTGAGATTTTTCAATCATCTACATCACCTTCATGCAAACATGGCATCTAACACCCTTGACAATATTGGGAGATCCTCTAGACGATCCTGTAAGGGGTACATGGGTTTATATAAATATATCCATTAGGAGACCAAGATATATGACATATGAACATATCAAAGCCATGTTAAAATTCTTACAAATGCTATATCTCAATATAAGCAATAAATCTCTTTATGATCTTATCTTAGCAATAAAATTTATTTACAAGGAGCATTTGCCAATGCTCTTGTGGCTATAAGCTTCTTTTATTTGATTGTTTGTGTCATTTTATCTCTTAGATTATCATTATATTCATTTTATAATTTTGTAATTAGTTTATAATTGCATATTAATCTTGCACTTGTTTAACCAATAACTTATATGTTATCCCTTTGTTCTCATTTAATCATAGTTGCAAGTTTTATCATTACCATTCCATGGATTTTTTATCTTATAATTGAATAGGGATCTGATTCTAGCCAAGGAAACCTAATAATATCCTCTATCTTAGGTAGATCCCTTTACCATTGATCTATTCTATTTTATCTCTTTTATAGGTAAACAAAAGCACAATCAATAAGTAATAGAACCAGCAATGCTTCCATGGGATGAGTAGCACTTATTTAAGTTGTGATTTTAAAGAACAACATTGATTCTACCTTAGAGATAAAAGGACCAAGTTTTGGATTTCAATCCATTATTTTTAACATCCTATGTTACAGATCTATTTGGGTTGGAGAGGGAAAAAAAATAGGGAATTGACTGGGTAGGCAAAGCACTTTTGGTTGTTGCAAAATTGAATATGAGAATGTTGCCCTGGGAGGGACCAATGTGGGTGCCTCAAGATTATATTTTAGATAGATAGAGTTTATTTGTAGATTTGTTGAAGGAAAAATTTCAAATAGATACTAAAGAAGCAAAAAAAACTATGTTAAAAATGTTCTTTACAACTGTTGGAAAAATATCAACACCTCAAAGAGTCAATTGATGCTTTGCCATAGTCTGAATCAAGACTTAAGATCGTTATTGAGAAGAGTATAGTAGAATAAATGGTCTTATATAGATCCAACCATGACTTGATTTATAAATTTATGGGTATTCACCCTTAGCATTTTTTCGCATTTATGGGTTTGACAAAATTGGGAGCCTCTTGGTGAGTATTCTTTGTGGTTTATTAATAATGGATATTTTATTGTTAGTTTTTCCTCACTAGTTGACAAAAATAGGGCATTCAAATTAGAAAAGAGGAATCATGACCTAGTAGGATTATTTTTTCAACCTCGGAGAGTGGTATTTTATCCCTAAATTGAACTCATTGTTGTCCTAGTTTGGGTCTAATTGTATGCACTTCCAATGGAGTTCTAGAGTGAGCATGTATTAGATATCATTAGTAACTTCCTTGGAATATATTTGGGTGTCTCTAGAGATACAATCAAGGGAAACATAATTATTTATGCTAGATTGTGCATTGCAATAGATCTCAACCAACCTCTTTCGACTGAGGTGGAACTAAAACTTGCAAGACTATCTTGGATCCAACAACTAGATTATGAGGCATTGCCCTTGGGGTGTAGAGTTTACCATAAATATGGGTATTTGGTCTAGTTTTGCCCAAATAATATGACCATAGAAATGGGGCTTGGAGGGTATGTCCACAATCACTAAATAAGCAACCAACCCTTCTTAGGAAGGAAAAGCAAAGGGATATGGTTTTGAATAGCCCAAAAGAAGGAGGAAAAAGAAAAAATATGGCAAAGAACAAACACAACCCAAACCTTCAAATAGGTATGAGATATTTAAGAAATTGGTGGATTAGGAAGGAGAACAACTCATGGAAGGAGTGGATGCAAATAATAAAAGCAATAACAATCATGTTCAAGACCCAATTTGGCTCCTCCTATACTAGAGCATGTAATAGAGGGCAATGCGTTACCATAATTAGATATAGTAGGGGCATTGATAGTGCATAATAAAGAGTAGCCAAGAGTAAAGGATATCATCATGGGTATGGTAGAAAAGAACAAAGATAAGCCAATTCTGGGGATCAACCAGGTAGAGAAGAGATCAAATAATATCAAATCTCATGAAGTGGGTAGAAAATAATATAAGAAATTGATAGCATATTAAGGATACAAATTGATCACTAGGGAATTGGTGATGATAATAGACTCTTACTAGTCTCAAGGTACTCAATGATTATTCAATTATAGAATATTAGGGGTTTAAATAACATAACCTATCAATATTCTATTTGAAGAATCTTAAAGAAAAGTAAAAAATATTTTTTGCTTATCCAGGAGACCAAAATATCATTGGATATCATATATAAAATAGTAAATAGAATTTGGATGGGTGCTAGTCATATGGAAGTGGCTTCCAATGGGCCTCATGGGGGATAATTATCTTTTGGAACTCTCTTAAATGGTTAAAAATAGAATATATAGCATGGAGGGGTGTCCTCACATCCCATTTTAGGAAAAACATGATAGTTGATTAGGTTTTAATCATAAATTTTTATGGGGTTCAAAACCTAGATGGTCAGAATAGTCACTGGAAAGTGGTGCATAATATGAGAGTCTCGAGGGAGGAGTTAGACTAGATTGTTGTTGGGGATTTTAATGCTAAATTATCATTCAAATATTAGGAAGGAGGAATTTCAATTTTGGACTCAATGGATCGACTTATGATTGTCTAGGTCCACACATTACACTTGGTGGATATTAAATATCCTGGAACTACCTATACTTGGACTAATAAGAGGAGGGAGCCATAGAGAAATAAGGTGAAGTTAGATTGTTTTTTTATTTTAGAGGAGGTATTTGTGAAATGGAATATACAATTTTATATTTTGGAGGGTTCTGTCTCAGATCACTTCCTCATTCTTTTTGGAGGGGGGATCAAGATAGGGTAGCATCAAAAACCATTCAAATATGAAAACTTTTGGTTACAATAGAAGTAGTTTTATAAGAAAATCCCATAGTGGTAGGGAGAGGGACACCCAACATATGGGACAATAATATTTAGATTCCACAAGCAGCTTCATTATATCAAGGATCAACTAAAATGATGGAGGTAATCTAACAAGTTAAAATTACAGGCCCAACAAGCTTCATTGGTGGTTATATGGGAGGAGGTACAAAAATTCTTTAAGAAAGGAAACATTACAGAGAAACTCAAAGAATAATATGATAAGTTGCATAAAGTAGTTGAGGATATTAACAACCAAGATGAGATCTATTAGAAACAAATAGTAATAATGAATTTGTTATTAGAAGGTGATAGAAACACTAAATTTTTCCATCGGGATGCTTGTTCTAGGAGATAAATGAACAAGATGTAAGCTCTTTAGTATGATAATGGGCTCTCCTTTGATATGATTCTAGGTATGAATTTTTATTCAATGGATTATTTTTCTAAATTATTTTTAAAAAAGTATTGCAAGATGAAGAGGCTCAAAAAGAAGATCTCGCTACCATATCCTCTATAAACTTTGAAGAACAAAACTAAGCACTATTTAAACCCATTGATATAGAGGAGTTGACTAAGGTAGTCTTTGCAATGAGTATAGGAAAAATACCAGGTCTATATGAATTCCAAATTAATTTTTTTAGACCTTTTGGGACAGCTTGGAGGAGGATGTAATGGTTGTTATAGAGGAGTCCAAGGGTAATAAAAGAATAATCTAAAACATTAAATCAAACATTCATTACCTTAATTCCAAAAGGGGAGGAGGGGGTGCATATTTTAGATTATAGACCTATAACATTATGCAATTTCATATACAAAATAATCACAAAGGTAATGGATGAGTAGTTAAAACCTCTCCTAGACAACATCGTTTCCTTGGAATAATAGGGTTCTATAGATGGTAGATAGATCTTGGATGGTGTGGTTCTAGATCAGGAGGCAATCCGCTCAATACAAAAATATAGCAATAGAGAAATGTTCACAAAATTGGATATGTTAAAGGATTATGATAGGGTGGAGTGGTTCTTCTTGTCAAAGATGATGACAAACTTTGGCATCTCTTAGAATTGGATAGAGTGGGTCATGAGTTGCATCTCTACTTTGACATACTCAATGTTAATAAAAGGTCTTCCGTCACACTTGTTTCAAGCCACTATAGGTCTTTGGTAGGGAGATCCTTGTTCCCCTTATCTTTTTTCTCATAATGGTTGAAGGCTTGGGTAGACTTATCTTTAGGAGAAGACAACAGGATTTACTCATAGGTATCAATGTGGGTGAGGAGGTTTTGACTCACCTACAATTTATGGATGATACAAGATTGATGGGAGTGGCCAACCTTAGGGAAGCAAGAATGATCAAAGATACTATTAATGATTATCTTAGGGTCATAAACTATGTCATCAATGATAAGAAATCCAAAGTGATTTTCTTCAATATTGATTGAAGTCTTTAAGACAAAATTGTAGAGATATTGGGATTCATGAGAACTTATCTCCCAATGGTCTACTTGGGAGTCCCTTTAAAAAAATGAAGATAGTTTTTGGGAGGAATATTTTGGATTATATCAAATAAATAATTAACCATTGGTATCACAAATGGTTAACCTATGGGGGTAGATTAACGTTTTTACAATTAGTCATTCAGGCCATACTAATATACAATTTTTCTATCATTGATGTCCCACATACCATATGGAAATATTTGGATAAGATGACAAGAAAATTTTTATGGGGAGGATCAAAAGGAGAGAAGAAATGGACATTGCTAGGTTGGGAGAAAGAAAGAAAGCCTATGGTAAAGGAAGGTTTGGGCCCGAGGAGATCAAAGCTAAAAAATAAATCTTTGGTTAGAAATATTTACAAGAGGTAGATCTCCCAACCAACTTCTTAATTCAACAAAGTTTTAACTAGTAAATATTTAGGATACATGAACTTGAATGAGGTGAGTGATTTTCCTTTGGATGGTAATGGGTCCCTGGTGTGGCAGTAACTAAAACTAGAATCTTAGGTAGTGAAAGATGAATTATTTTAGAAAGTTGGGAGAGGAAAAAAGGTATGATTGTGCACAAATTCATGTGATTAATACCCACCTATCATTGTTGAATTTCCAAAATTACAACCAATAAAAATAACCATGGATAGTAGGGGTTGGATCAAGATTGAAAGTTATTTTAATACTATCCAACCAGGGGATTATACACATAAGAATCTTAAGAATTTAGATGAGTGGCCAATTCCAATCCTTCTAGAGTTGGTATTCGTCATGACTAAAATCTTGGCAGAAATATTTCTCACAAGTAGGTATGAGAAGGATGAATTAGCTTGGGG
The DNA here is from genome assembly GCA_028583015.1 of Wollemia nobilis. Lineage (NCBI taxonomy): Eukaryota > Viridiplantae > Streptophyta > Pinopsida > Araucariales > Araucariaceae > Wollemia > Wollemia nobilis. The sequence continues at coordinate 3,560,773 of JAQPPZ010001695.1, read as the reverse complement.
CTATGGGAGCCTTGGAGTCTACATAATGAAGGATGGATATGAAAATATTCTTCTAGAAACTCATGCATATTTTGTTGAGGATTGGAGAAATATTTGGTAGTCCAAGGGTTGACCAAAAGTAAACTTATTTGCCTATAAATTCATGCACAATAGAACTCTTACTTTTGATAATTTGAGACGTAGGGGAATTGTTGGCCCATCCTAGTGTGTTTTATACTAAAAAAGTGAGGAAACATTTGACCACCTCATGTTTGAGTGTTTTTTTATGTGCCAAATCTAAGAGAGATGGTTTTTAGCTTATAAAATCTAAGACAAAAATTATATAGATTGGATTAATATTTAGGAAAGATAGAAGAGGGGCAAATTTAAATTTGAAGCTCTTTGTATCAGGTGAAAATCTTGGATTAAACTTTATATGGTGGTAATTGTGGCTGGAAAGAAATAAAATAATTTTTAGAGAAATATTTTCATCCTTGGATGGCATCTAGTAGGTCATTTGGAGCAAAGTCATAGAAATTGTGGTAGTGTATACTAAAGAGGAAACTTAGGTTGATATAGGGATGATGGTGAAGGAATCTAAAGAGTATGAGGTGCAAGACAAAGCTAGTTGGAAAACACCCCCAAAAGGCTGAATTATTAATATTGATGGAACTACAAAAGGTAATCTGGATAGAGTTGGAATTGGAGTGGTCTATAGGAATCATGTTGGAACAATGCTCTATTGGAAATTGCAAGGCTTGGGAAAGGCCACGAACAATGAAGCAAAAGCTTTAGCTATTAAATCTACTTCTATTTGGGTAGTAAGACAAGGTTATAGGAGGATAATCATAGAATTTGATTCTCAAATCTTGGTAGGAGCTTTGGATTGCATGAGAAAATTTGTTTTGGAGATGTGGATGTTGAGAATTCATATCACCCAAATTAAAGAATTATAGAGGGAATCAGATGATGTGATCTCGATTTATGTGGGTAGAGCTCAAAATATAATGGTATATTTTCTAGCTAAGATAGGTATTGAGAAGGAGGTAGGGGTTTAGTGGCACAATGGAATGGCTATTGAGGATGAGAGGATTGGGTAGGTTGGTGAATAAATCTAGTGTTTGGCTAATTTGAACAACCATTACAGACATATGGTTTCGGATATTTGGCTCCAATGTTGATTTTCTTTTAGTGTTGTAACCAAATGTGGTTAGTTCTTAGGATCTTGGGATTTAGATTTATGGAAGTTTGTTAGTTAAAATGAGGAAACAGGTACTCTTCCTAGGTAAGGCTAAGAGGAATCTCATCCCATATTGTTAATAATCATGTCCTAATATAAAATTTTCAAATTCTTTTCAAAAAAAACAATATTACAAATATGTTTGTTGTTTGTAAATATTTTTTTTTGTTTTCCTTTATTTATTTGCTAAAAAAATAAAAAGAAAAAAGAATGAACTAGTTAAAACTAGTTTTTGTTTTTTTGTTTTATATTAGTTAGCATTTAGGCTTCAAATCTATTTGTTATTTGTAAAAAAATGTTTCTATTTTTCTATTTTATTTTATTTATTTGCTAAAATAGAAAAAGAAACTAGTTAAAATTAGATTCTATTTTTCTGTTTTTTTTGGCATTTAGGTTTCAAATCTATTTATTATTTACAAAAATCAGTTTTTATTGTGTTAATTTATTCAAATAAATAATAAAGAAAAAAAATGAATCATTTTAATCATTTAGGGGATTAACTTTAATCTTGTCACCATTAATTTTGAATTTCATATAGCTATAGTTAGGCTTGTTTGTTGTATCTCTCTATTGAACCCTTGATTTTAATTTATCATCAAATTAAAATCATTTTAGTTTTAGGCCTTGTTGTTGTATTTGCATGGTGCATTAAGGCTAGATTAAGGTTAGGCTTAGTCAAAGAATATATTAGGAGAAACATAGTTGTTGTTTAATGAATCCATCAAACCATAAGCTCTAGACTCATAAAATACCCCTATTTTTGAGGTGAAGGAGAAGAGGGAAGCATAAAAAATAAACCCTTCATGATCCCGTTCCAATCCTCTTCTCCATATTTGATGAACCTGATGTGAACACCCTAAAGAGTCCATATATTTTTCTTTGATCAATCGAAACCCTTAATCAAGCTAAAATTTATCAAACTTTAATAAAGGTAATTAATCTTATTTTTTTTAAAGAGATCATACTAAATTTTAATAAATGAATATAACCAATTGCTAGTCCTACTAAGGATCTTTACAATCCTTTAAGTAATTGTCATATGAGTTACTAGGCTATATTGTGTATATTGCAAACTTGTGCTTCCAACCACCCACATAGGGTCTCGTGCATACTTATACTTAGTAAGGAGTGTATTAAAATGGGCCAGTGGGAGTCATAAGGAGAAATAATATTACCCCTTGTATCATCTTGGCCATGTATTGAAATTTTTACTACATGTATTATTGTAATCCTACGTATTAGTTTTCTCTCATGTAATGATAAGTATATAGAAAGGGGATAGACAAATAGAGACCTTATGTATATAGGGAGGCCCTTGTTGGTCTAAAAATATTTCTATGGAAAGGTTGTGCACCCATAGACTTTGACCAACATTGAATGATCTAGAAGGCGTGAGGCTTCAATGGTCAATCTCTGGAGTAGGTTGGTTCTTGTGAAGTTCTAACTAAAAGTTCTTAAAACATGAGGGGAAAAGGGTGCTAAAAGAATAAAATAGAGTTAAAGCTAGAACTTATAGTGATGCATATTAAGCCACATCAAGATACAAGTATCATAAAATACTATGCAATTTAAGAAAATAAGTAAACTATCTAATAGACCAACCAATTTTTACTAATCATAGAAAATTCATTTAAACAATGTGCAACTATTCATATTACAAATTATAGAACTAGGGAATGGATCATGAAAATAAATACAAAAAGTAGAATTAAAACCATGAGCATTCAACAAGTTAAAATTAGAAATAAGCAATCATCCATACATACATGTCCTACAACCAAACTAAACCATAAGTGAAACATCAATCCCTTTGTATTTAATAATATGCAATATGCTTAATACATGCAAATTATAAAATCTTAAGAGCCAACCATTTTACATTCTTCATTCTAGTAATTATAGCTTTTTACAATACATGTAGTTATGGGGCATCATTACCTCAGATATGAATTGTCGTTATGTCAGAAGATTCACCAGTATGCTTGTTCCAACCACCTAGTTGTGGCTTGCTGACCTGGCTAGAATCTACTTCATCTTGAGTCGTATTGACCTTATTTTTTGCATCTATTTTGTTGATTCTTTTTTGACATTTCTATTGAGTCACCTCGTGCATCTACATGATCACATTGGTAGTGATTTTGTTGTTAAAATTGTCTAACAAGCGATCTTGCCTTGTAGGTAGAATGGGATGATTGTCACTCACATGTTGACAAACTGATACCAAATATCAAATTTGATCTACTTTTGTTGATCTATGATTGTCAAGTACATAACAAGGTTGCTGACAAATGACAAAATTTTGGTACCATGACTTGATTATTTTAGGTGCAAAAGTTTCGATCGGTCTAGGAATTTATCATTTTTCCTCGTTTTATCTTTTGGCTCTATAATAAGCTTTTGGTACCTTCACTGGCTCCCTCTAGGTACAAATTTTTTGGCCAGTCTTGGACTTAGTCATTTTTTTCATTTTGCTCTTTTAGCTCAGCAACAAACTTTTGGTACCTTTGTTAGCTCTGTCTAAGTACACAAGTTTTGGTCGGTCCTGTACTTAGTCATTTTTCTTATTCTACTCTTTCAACTCCATGAAAGACTTTTGGTACCTCTACTAGCTTTGTATGGGTATAAAATTTTTTATTCATCCCAAAATTAGTCATTTTTCTCATTTTACTCTTTTGACTCTATGATGGACTTTTGGTACCTTTGTTGGCTCTATTCGGGTACAAAACTTTTGACCGGTCCTAGACTTAGTCATTTTCTTTGTTTTACCTATCGACTCTACGATAAAATTTTGGTACCTCTATTGGCTCTGTTCGGGTACAAAAGTTTTGGCCAATATTGGTCTTAGCCATTTTTCTCATTTTGCTCTTGCGGTTCTATGATTTTTAAGGTTTGTCCTTAGCACACCTAGGCCAAAAGTGTCTGACTTCCTCCTGATTTTGCTATTAGGGCCTGAAATGCTCTCACTCATACCTTTCACAAAAGTGCATGTGGGTAATGCTCAAAAATACCCACATTCTTGGTGACTCAAAGGGAATTTTTCTTAGCAAAAAAGAGAACTTAGACTGACTTATTAAAAGCAACAAAAATATAAAATGTTTATTCTACTTATATTTACATAGACATGAGCAAGGCTTAAGTGGGATGAAAATGATAGGGGACTGCATGGATATTACTGTATACCAAACAAAAATCTACAAAGAAAATAGGAAATAAAACAACGACAACAATATGGGTGGTGGAGTTTGTGGTAAATTTTACAAGTAGTAAAATAGAGTGAAATGGAAATGGTGAAGCAAAGAGAGTGCATGGGGATACCTTTTGTGGCCATTGCACAACTTACCCTAAAATTGGAGACCCACCTTAAATTTTTTTTGTTTAGGAGTATTTGGGTGTCCTTGAGCCTTTGATTGGTAGATCCTTATCAATTGCCTTGCAATATGGGCACTTTGGTTGGGTTGTTAGTTTAGCTTATTTTTGAGTCTCTTATGACTTTTTTGGAGTTTTGGTTAGGTTTTATTATTTTGAATTTGACCAATTCAAGCATGTGAATTTAATTAATTTGAATTTAAAGTAAAATAGAGTCAATGTGTTGAAATAAAAAATGAATATATATACATATATATAATCTAAAATAATAATAAAAAATAAATAAATGCTTAATTAAATAAATAAATAAAGTGTATTTCCTTTATAAATATGAATATCGTGACTTCTTTTGCATACCCTATGGAGGTGGGCATTAACTTATTTAATGCAATGTTTGTAAATCATAAGTGAAATACATTTTAGTGACCTTTGTAGCCTTTTGAAGGTATTTAAAGACTTGGTGGTTTATTCATTATACAAATAATGTTGAGCTAATTGTTCATCGGGTGCTTGTGCATGTAGGATTAACGTGGGGGAAATGATCCACAGACATAGATAGAAGCTCAAACAGGGCAGTTAGATGAAATATGTGGGCCTTGCCTAATGTAGACAGGTGATATGGTAGACCGCTAGACCCTGATGACTAGGAATGATGCGACATGTACGAGGAAGATAAGACTAGTGATAATGTGGTAGTGTGTGAAGCTATGGACGATGCTGTAACCCAAAGTGACATGATAATACGGTAGGTGATGTGGATGCATACATGGATCTTGTGGGGCCAAAACCCATCAGGATGCATGACTTAGTTGATTCAAGGTGACAAACACCATGGATTGACACAGTCCACTATTGTGTGAATATGGATTCTAGGTACATGGTAATGACATGAGGTTAGAACATCATGGCTTTTTGAGTGACGTGGGTAGCAGAATAATGGTGACATGGTAAGTGGAAGCATCGACTAGCAACATTTGTGATAGTTGAGATGGTCGATGGGGCTAGCACAGTGAGTGAATAATGAAAGAGGTATGCAACAGTTGAAAGTAGTGTCCTTAGAAATTTAGGTTACCCAAAATTTACTACATAGTGGTACGTTCGACACAATAGATGTATTCATTTACTCTTGGCATATAAGAAATAGGTGTAACGTGAATTTTTAGAAACTGAACAAAGAATGAAACATGGACCCAAGTGCAACCACAAACTCGCTCACCTTGGTTCATGTACAATCAACGTTGATTAACAATTATGAATTAATATTTTGTTACTTGGCACTACAAAATAACAACCAAAGAGTAGTGTTGGTCAATTAATGTCGATAGGAAAGGAAATAAAAGAGGTCACATTATGAGGTTGTCCAGTGTGCAGTGAAACAATACATTGTGGTACAAAGGAGTAGCAGAACAACGTGGAAATGTATATTGTAGCTGGATTCATGCATAGAATAGAAAACAAAGAGACGAACTTGGTATTTTTGATTTTATGGTAGCAGCGATGGAAACAAGTATCAACACAGTTTTTGATGGGTACGTCAACATAAGTAGAGGAGCTGCATATTATAAAATATGTTACGATATTCTCATACATGAGGTAAGAAGCCATTTTTAGGGTATCTAAATGAAAGTATATTGAAGATAGTTGTTATATTATTATACGTTAGGCTTGGTAGAGAATCAGAGGATGTTTTGTCGAATGGGCATATATACACCCTATTTGGCAATTTCAACACAGGTGTAGATAACCTGCCAATGATGATATGGATGATTTAGATGCTTACCATGGCACATAGATTTGGATGTTCTACCAACACACTGATCATTTTAGAATGTTGTATGGAAATGGTTAGCCAGGACCTAAATCACAATGAGCAATTTGGATTGATGTAGGTGAACACAACCACATAGGCCAAAAATAGTTATGAATTTGCTATAGATGACAGTCAGATCAATAGTGCGTAGCTGGCATCCTAGTAAGCCGTGTTAAAGCAAGGATGAAGAATGGTTTTTAAATTTCACAATGAATGACACCGTATGTATAGATTTTGGGGACAACCCAGGTGGCAGCGTAGATGACTATAGTTGAGTGGCCATTTTATAACGTTTAAACATTGATTACCACTTGGTAATAGGAGAAATAGGGTACCCATATACAACTTCATGAAAATGTATAAGGCCAAATTGGGACTCTCAGGCTATGTGGTGGTCATATTCTGTCACAACAATCATCGCGGTTTAACCTGGAGGTCACTTCATTTTCATTTTTTTTTCTTTTGATAGTAAAGGAATCATGAACGCAAATAACGCATCGTACAATAAAAAAATCACGAGGTTTAGGGTATTTTTAGAAGCTTAATTTTATAAAATATGATCAATAGCCGTTGTGTGGGCCATGGTGATGTATAATTAAACATGTTTCCAGTACACATGGATTCTATGTAAGGATATTCCAAATAGTAAGAAATAAATATAGAATAGGAAACAAAAAGAAAGCGAGCAAGCAGTTGGAAACCAAACGGATAGGAAGGAAGCAAAAAAATTTTTGAGGAAACTTTAAATATCCATTTCAAAGACAAATCAAGAGCTGAAAGTTTTGGGACTTTCTGGAAATATCATGTAAAGCAGGACTGTATTTTTTTTGTTTTGAATACAAAAATACTTTAGAAACTTGCATTTTGTTAGCAAGATTGGAGGAGATTCTTTTTTGCATGTTTGGATTAATTGTCTATTTTTCCCCTTCCAAGTTTTAGGTTTATAAACAAAGTTTTATGCAGTTAAATGGTAGCTTTGTCGAATTTTTAAAACATGAAATTTATTCTTTTTTTTTTCCTTAGAAGCTTGCACGTAGGTTACTGCAGATTGTGTAAATGCAGATTCGTATAAACTAGGTTACATGTAAAAATTTCTCACCTCTTCATTTTGCAGGACATGATAGCATTAGACTGTGAGTACTTTGTATGTTAACATTTTTATCTTTCTGGTCCATTTTCTAGAATTTATTTTTATTTTTCTAACCTTTCCCTTTTTGCAGTTTTTTAACTTCGGCAATTAAAAAAAAATACCATAAATAGGTGCACAAGTGTGGATAATAAGCTTTAATGCTCCATTTAGAACAATTTTTATTTCAATTTGAAGTCATTTCAAATTATAAAAATTATTCAAAGTTGCTGTTTTTACAAGCATTTTGTAATTTTGGATTTTACTTAATTTCACATTTTGAAGGTAAATCAAATTTTAATATTTGCATGCTCATTTTACAAGCAATAAATTAACTTTCCTTTATGAAAATTACAATTTCATTAAAGGGGAGTGATTTATATGGCATTTCAAAAGGTCATTATTTTTAAAGCAATAAATTGACATCTCTTTATGAAAATCAATTTCATAAAAGGGGGTTATTTATTTGGCTTCCACATTTTAAAGCTAGTCATTTCATTGTTTTATTTCATTTACAAAGCAACATAAAAGGAATCCAATCATCATTTAAGATTCACACTAAGATAAATTTTTAATCTTTTGGTTTAATGCTTAAAGCAGGGTTTAATAACACAAGATAAAACTTGTTTAAAAATCTGCTTAACTAAAAGAAGATAAATCTACCTAAAATAATTCAAGATAAAATGAACTAAGGCTTTACATCATTGTCATATAAGGGCCAATTACATTTTTCTTTTTCTTTAATTTTTATGAACAATCAATAGCATAGCATAATAAAATAAACCAACACATGCCCCTTGTTAACAGTTACTTGCAAATCACTAAGGTATTCCTAGCACTTATTTGATACATCTTCACAAGATTACAAGCACACATTAAGTAAAAGGAACCTTGGAGAAATTTTTATTTCTTTACAAGAGAGGATTTTCTAATCAAAATCCTGACTATGATGGTGATTTTGCAATTGGGCAAAATTTCCACTCAACAGAATTGGCGCTAGAAGGAGGGCCTGAATTGGTTTAATTTATTACTATTTAGATGCTAAATTGTTCACGTTTCTTTGAAATATTTATGTGAAGGCATTGGTCTTGACTAATGAGATTTTGTTGATCACTTTTATTGATTTAAAAATTCTCTAATTAATGATGCATTAAGGCTAACCTGTTACAAATTTGAGAATGTTATTTAACGTCATGGTTTAATTGATGCAAATATTTTGGTTGATGCTAACATGATGATTTATATGCTAAACATTTGATATTTGTTAGTCATTTTATGTTTCCTTGCAAGATATTTATTTGACTAACAAAATTGGTATTAAAAGTTGTATTCTTTGAGGTCCATTAATGGAATTTCTTACTTCTTAGATGGCATGATTTCCTTTAAATATGCTTGGGTCTTCACATCATATGCCTACATATATTTGGGATCATCTACCTCAATTTAGGCTTGATGGAATAGAATCAGTTGAGGAACATATTCAGGCATACAAGAACACTTTAATTCAATGGTAAACTATGCATGAAGATGTTGCTTGTTATACGTTTCCATCTACATTAGATGAATTTGCTTATGATTGGTACCTCAGTTTACCTGCAGGTTCTATAAATTATTGGGCTCAACTAGAAGCAACATTTCTTAGTCATTTTGGAAAACCAGTTGACCCAATCCTCATGTACAATCAGTTTGTCACTACCCGTAAAGGACCTAATGAATCTTTGAAGTTGTTCAATGAAAGGTTCCATGGGTTATATGCTCAATTGGTGGTACCTTATGTTCCTCCTGAGGGAGTTGCTATCCAAGTTTTTTTCAATGCTATTGACCCATTAATATCTATGTATTTGGGAGGAATACCTCAAATCACATATTTTTCCCAAGCTTATGCCAAAGGAATAACATTTGAACAACAGTAAAGTTTTCATGGTTTTGGTGTGGATTTTGGATCGTACAATCCTCAATCATTTAATACCACACTTATCCACCCAAAAATTTGTGCACCTCAAAATACCATTCAAAATCAACCATTATTCTTAAGTGCGAATCAATTCCAGAGTACCCATCTTGATCTTATATCGAATCATGTTCCTAAGATAAATTTCAATGATTTTCACAATAACATGATTTTAGGCAATGGAGGAGTCCTACATATAACAAGTATTGAAACATGTGATAGGTCGGGACCTTCCATAGAATTAAATAAAATAGTTAAAGTGGTTGAGCAAGAAATCCAACATGTTCCAAATAATGACCCTTTATAAATAAAAGGCTTAGAGTCATTATTCATGAAAGAGGATTGGGACAATCATAGAAAGTTAAATGTAATAATTAATCTCACTAAATAAACTCGTGACCCATTGAAAAATGAATCTGAGGAAGATGAATTTTTGAAATTGAGGAGCATGAATATGAAGAATAATTTTATGAAATTAAGGTGGATAAAGGTGAAAAAGAATAAATAGAGGAATCTAAAGATCATACCAAAGATACAATAGAGTTTTATAACATAGATTTAGATGATAATTTTTATAATGGTTGGGGAAGATATAAAGAATCATTGGTTTTTCACACCCCTATTGATGAAATTCCTATTGATATGCAGGATGCTGAAAATGCCATCTCACATGAAGATCTTGTAATTCCTGTAAGATCACAAGATGGCATGTCATTTGTAGGAACAGAGAAGGTACCTAAATTTGATAATTTTGAATTTGAGTTTGTGGAACACCTTGTCAAAATAGAAAATAAATAAATGGTAAATGTTTCGTATGATTCAACTGTTTGGGATCAGGAAGAAGTAAAACCTCCTCTTTCATTCTGGAATACTAAAAACTTGGATGCAAATTATCATGATTTTCCTAAAGATTCTAAGGAAGAAATACCATGGATGGTAAACAAGGAATGAGAATAAAATGATAAAAATGTTGCTTTATTTGAAGCAAATCAAGTAATTGATCATGGAGAGGTGTTATTTGACACATCCCTTGACAAAAAAATTTATGGTGCGAAAAGGATAGACATGCTTTTGATTGGGTGCCTAATTTTGGCATTTTTTATGAATAGGTAATTGATGAAGAAGAAGAGCTACAAGAGGATGATGAAGATAAAGACCATGAGGAAAAAGAGGAAATCACAAAGGTTCACCAAGTCTTGGTAAATGAAAGTGCACAAAAGGTAGAATCTCACAATTATGTTCAACCATGCGAACCCTAGGTGAACACTTGCCTAATTGTCTATGGAATTCAAATGATATTTATGATGAAATACCATTTGAGGTGAATGAAGAACTAGAGTTGATTTCTACTCACACCACTAATGATATTACTTTGTTGAATGAAAGAGAAGTTGATGTGCTTAAATTGTTGAATCAAGTTCATCAACAATTAACAATTGAATCTAGGATAAAAACTCATAATGATCCTCATTTAGTAGATATCCTATATGATTGCAAACTATTACATAAACACGAGTGGCCTAAATATGTGGAAAATGATTTGTCTTTGAATTTATAGAAATAGGCTCCTACTTGCAAGATCTCATATCTGAAAAGGAAAGCCTAATTCTAAATCATGAATCAAATTGTGAAATTGACATTTTAAGGAATAGACAAGAAAGAATTGAAAATTAGTTATTGTCTAATCAATTTAATGATTTGAAGCTCACCTATGGAATTGTTAGTAGAACTGGATCAAATTCATGGGGTGAAGAGGCAAAATGAAGATTGCTTTGTTTGGCCTAATTTTAGGTTGTTTTAATTTCTGTAAAGCTTGGCATGTATATCATGTTGGATGTATTTTAAAGTGTGCTAATCATGTTTGGGATCCAGGGAAGTGATAGCCTATTTTGTGCATCACCTTGTACATAGTGTATATTATTGTATATACATTTGGATTTCATGTTTTAGTTTTAGTTTTTTTTTTTTTTTTCTTTTTCCTTAAGTTTTAGTTTACAAGTTTTGTGTTTTGGGTTGTTCCCTTGTTTTGAGGTGATGTTTTGTGATAGCTACTAATGGCCTCTTGATCATTTTTGTGTTCCTTTGTCATGAAGGGTGAATTTCCTATCATGTGGATCAAGGAAAAGGGGATAAAATTGTTTAGTAACCTCTCCTATATTTTGGGACTAAGTGAATTTTGGAATACTAAATCATTTTTTTAAAGCTACACGCGAACACATCATATTAAAGGGTATGCTTTGATATATCGAAGGATGAAGTCATTTTGGTTTGAAAATTAAGGTGAAAATCTAATAAGATCCATCCCTAATTCCAAATACTCTCTAACCCATGTGGTGCATAAATTTTTGCAAGGCCTTATAAAAAAACAAGCAAAGGAAAACATGCTAAAATCAGTCACTAGATCTAGATAAAATCTACCAGTGCTATGGATGCCTGACTAGCAGTAGGGCTATGTCTAGACAAATCTTGTTCAAAAAAAAAAAGGTATTGCAAAATATCAATTAAACCATGGGTAATGTAGATAAAATCTATCGGGGCTATGGATGCCTGATTGGTAGTAGGGCTCTATCTATAAAATTCTTGTTGGGAGCAATATTTCTATAGCCTAAATGCTAATCACGTGATGGAGTTTGGATGGTTTTCAAGAATGCAAAATAAACTCATGTTTACACACACTAAGCGATAGCAAATGTTTCATGTATTTTATTTGAAGTTATCTCTCCACCTTCTTAGAATTTTCTAGATAATGTATATCTTTCTGATCTTTGGTTGTTTGTTTTCAAAACTGGGTTCTTCACCCAAAATGCTCAAGAGCATTTCCCAGTAGAGTCACCATTTGTTGTGGCCATTGCACAACTTACCCCAAAATTGGGGACCCACATTAAAATTTTATTGTTTAGGAGTATTTGGTGTTGAGCAAGGTGCAACAAAAGTATTGTCATTGTTGTCAACATAGTCAGATAGATCGGTTGATGCAGTGGACAGGAGTTCAAAGGTTATTTAGAGTATGTATAGTGATTTTAAAAGAAGACCGAAGTGGCCCATATGCAAAAGATCAAAGAAAAAGACAAGTAAGAAAAGTGTCGCGATATCGCGACATGTAGAGCAAGAAAGAAAAATTGTCGCGATTTCGCGACATGCAGAGCAAGGAAGAAAAAATGTCATGATTTCACGACATGCAGAGCAAAGAAGAAAAACTGTCGCGATTTCGTGACATGTTGGAAGAAAAAGGGCAAGGAAGAAAAATTGTCGTGATTTCGTGACATGCAGAGTAAGGAAGAAAAACTGTCGCAATTTCACGACATGCAGAGTAAGGAAGAAAAATTGTCACGATTTCGTGACATGTTGGAAGAAAAAGGACAAGGAATTAAAACTGTCACGATTTCGTGACATGCAGAGCAAGGAAGAAAAACTATCGCGATTTCACGACATGTTGGAAGAAAAAGAGCAAGGAAGAAAAAGTGTCACGATTTCGCAACATGTTGGAAGAGAAAGGGCAAGCAAGAAAAAGTGTCACGATTTCGTGACATGTTCAAAGAGAAAATGCAAGGAGGAAAAAGTGTCACAATATCGCGACATGTTGCATTTTTGCAGCCAAAGAAAAGAGAAAATGCAAGGAGGAAAAAGTGTCGTGATATCATGACATGTTGCATTTTTGTGACTCAAAAAGGGCAGCCAGGCAGAGAAAGAAAAAGTGTCGCGATATCGCGACATGTCGCATTTTTGCGACTCAAAAAGGCCAGGCAGGAAGAGAAACAAAAGTGTTGTGATATCGTGACATGTCGTATTTTTGCGACTCAATAAGGGAAGGCAGGCAGAGTAACAAAAGTGTCGTGATATCGAGCCACATCGCATTTTCACGATGCAAGAAAGACAGGTCGTATGTGCACAAGACAAGAAGAAGAGCCCAACAAAAATGAGAAGTATGACAGTGGACCGACATATCTACAACATTTACACGGGAAAATATAGAGTGAATTTATGTAGCTAAAATATGAAGAGTGAACAAAAGTCAGTACGGCAACTATAAGGACTGTTACCAAATGAAATCTTTGAGCGATGGAATTATCAAATATCTTCATGAGTTGAAGTCGACTAAGACCGATGATAGCCGACTAAGATTAGGGTTTACAATTGTTATGAAAGTCGACTAAGATTAGGGTTTACATTTGTTATGCAAGCCAACTAAGATTAGGGTTTTCATCATGAAAATATTGTTATAAAAGGAGGGTTGTTTGGAGAATTGAAGTGTTGTTACATATGTCATCGAATGCGTGTCGAAGTGTGAAATGCAACCATAAGAGCACCTTTGTTTGATGAAACTAATTACGTGATCTGGAGAATAAGGATGCAGACATATCATTGTGCTTTGGGATACGACATATGGGATTCAATAGATAGTGAATACACAATACCCATCACTCCTCCAACCGATGCTGTCGATAAGAATTTGTTTGAGAATGACTCAAAAGCAAAGAATGCTATCAGGTGCGGATTAGTAGACAGTGAACTGGTAAAGATCATGAGTTGTAAAATAGAAAAATAAATATGGGACAAACTAAGGAGCATTCATGAAGGATACAATGAGATCAAGGGGGTCAAGTTACAAACACATCAAGCTCAGTTCGAAGCATTAAAGTTGAATGACGATGAGAACATAGAGGCATATATGCTGAGAGTTAATGAAGTCCTAGAGGATGACTCTAAAAATGAAATAGGTGGAGGCCTTTTCATGACACTCGAAGAAAAAACAAAAAAAAGAACAGGAATGTGATGAAGAAGAAATTGATGCAGAAATAAATTTGAAAGAGGAGCTAATTGCAGCTTTGGATGAATTGAAGATAGAAAGAAAAAAGAATAAGGAAATATTAAGAAAGCTTGAGGATGAAAATGAAATAATAACCAGTTTGAAAGTACAGGTAGAAGAATTCAAAAGGATTGAAGAAACTCTCAGGTCACAGATCAATGAGATAGAGATTGGTTGCTGCAAACAAGAGGAAGAGATTGTTTTATTGAAGAAACGACTAGAAGAGGCCAATACAAATCTCAAATTTGAAAAGAGCATAGAGTTGCTAGATAAAATGATAATCCAACAAAGAAGCTCCACGGATAAGCGTGGTCTTGGATATGAAGCTGAACAACCTTCATCTTCGAACTCTGTAGAGAAGAAGTTCACTGTTGAAGGATCAAAGCAAGAAAATTTTGAAGCTGAATCTTCAAAAGGAAGAAAATATCAAAGGAGATCTACAACAAAGAAACCACAACAAAAGAGGTTCTATCACTCTCACTCTATTCATAATAATACTTTTAATGGCTATTGTTTCAGATGCAACCAGTATGGTCACAAGGCAATTTATTGTGGATTGAATAATAAGTCAAAGAGTTATGCTGGTAGAAATACATATGCATTTTTGAGTGAACACTATGTACAATGTTTTCAATGTAATGGTCATGGGCACATAGCAAGGTTTTGTCCAAGCACTTTTGTATCTAATCTAAGGCAAAATAGTAGATTTCATCAGACGCAAAGAACGCAACACAGACAGGGAATAAATCATGTACATATAAGAAAGGAACATAATCATTCATCAAGGATGCACAAGAGACAACCACATGAGAAATGTTCGAGTTCATGAAAAGGTGCAAAATAGGGATGTAGTTGAAAAATCCAAGCCCGAGTTCAAGAAAGTTTGGAGAAAGATAGAAGAAAGGAAATCGTGTCTCCTTGGACTGAAGGAGACTACTCCTCTATTACACTAAGCAACTCCAAGTAGCACATCCTTAGGGGGAGCAATCTTGAAGTTTCATTTTAATGCTCCTATGTATTTGTTTGATTACCTGAGGATGAAAGGCAAGTAGTCAGGGAAGTTGTCGTATAGTTGTCGAAGTGTGTTTTCAGTTCATGTAGTTATTTGTGGAAGTGTCGTGAAGGGTGGTGATTAAATTGAGAGTTGTCATTATTGGTAGTATTGCTATATGTCATTATTGTACTGTTGATGGTTCTTACTATCACTGTCCAAAGTTAAGGATTATAATAGTTCAAATAATTTGGTTAGTGAAGGAATGTTGCCGTAGCCGCATATATGTGTTTCAATAAAAGCAGTGTGTATTTGAACTACACATTGATGTGAAGATTGTTAGATCTATTATGACATTGTGGTGAAAAATATTGACGTTTTATTATTGATTCATGTTTAGCTCATCAAGATGAGCGACTTTTCTTTGTGAATCATACCTATCCGAGGTCCAGAAGTATGAGTTTGAGTAAGGTGCACTATAGTTGGCCATGAAGTGTTTGACAAAATGTTGTCTCCTGATTCGAACAGTTGAAAGTAAGGTGTGACCAGCGGTGACTGTAGAAAACATAGACCAAGTTGAAAATGTAAAAAGGGATTTGGTTGGTGTTGTGGTACAGTTTTTTATGCTTGCACAGAGTTGGCAATAAAATTGTAGTGTCGGTACAGTGTTGGACAAACGCTGGTACAAGTGCGAGTCACTTGACAATTTTTTTTGACAGATGTGAAATCAGAATTTTTGAATGGGAAGCTTGAAGAAGAGGTTTATATTGAGCAGCCAGATGCTTTCCAGCTTGGTGATGATTCCAACTTAGTTTGTAAGTTGAAGATATATGGCTTGAAACAGGCACCCCAAGCATGGTATGCAAAGCTAGACAACTATCTCACTCAACAAGGGTTTAAGAAAGATGATATCATATTTGGAAGCAACAAAGATGAGTCATGTAAAGATTTAGCAAATAAGATGCAGAAAGAATTTGAAATGTCAATGATTGGTTGCAAGTTGAGCAAGGATGACAAATCTCCACCTATTGATCAAACCATGTACAAATCTATGATTGGGAGCTTACTGTACCTGACAACTACCAGACCAGATATTTTGTAGGCAGTATGCATGGTAGCACAATTTTAGGCTAATCCCAAGGAGACTCATGTGATAGCAGTGAAGAGGATTATTCAGTACCTCAAGAGTACTATGGAGTATGGGTTATGGTATTCGAAAGGTAAAGACTTCACCCTTATTTTGTAATCAAATGCAGATTGGGCAGGAAGTGTCAATGACAGAAAGAGTACCAGTGGAGGTGCATTCTATCTTGGAGATAGGTTGGTCGCATGGCATAGTAAGAAACAAGAGTCAGTTTCCTTATCGACAGCAGAGGCAAAATATATTATAGCGACAACATGTACGTAGGTATCATTTTTTGAAGGAGAAATTTGCGAAGGTGAGGTTAAGTTGGATTTTGTTCCAACTACAGAGCAAGTAGCAGATATCTTCACAAAACCATTACCCAAGGAATTTTTTGAGTACCTTCGCAATAAATTGGGAGTGGTCACACTTCCCAAGAATTGACTAGCTACAGGGATCACATTCTCAGGGGGAGCATTTAAGTATTTGATTATATTTTTGCTCATGTTCATGATTTTTGCTAAGTATAATAAATTTTGCTTGAGAATGTTGTGCATGGACTCAGGGGGAGTCTGCAGTAGCCCTTTGGTATTATTGTCAAAGGGGGAGAAGAGTTACAAGAAATTGCACATGTGTTGCCAACAATTCCAAAGGGGGAGATTGTTGAGCAAGGTGCAAAGAAAAGTATTGTCATTGTTGTCAACACAGTCAGATAGATCGGTTGATGCAGTGGACATGAGTTTAGAGTTTATTCAGAGTATGTACAACAATTTTCCAAGAAGACCAAAGTGGCCCATATGCAAAAGATCAAAGAAAAATACAAGTAAGAAAAGTGTCACGATATCGCGACATGTAGAGCAAGAAAGAAAAACTATCGTGATTTCACGACATGCAGAGCAAGGAAGAAAAACTATCACGATTTCACGACATGCAGAGCAAAGAAGAAAAACTATCACGATTTCATGACATGTTGGAAGAAAAATGGCAAGGAAGAAAAACTGTCGCGATTTCACGACATGCAGAGCAAAGAAGAAAAACTGTCACGATTTCGCGACATGTTGGAAGAAAAAGGGCAAGGAAGAAAAACTGTCGTGATTTCACGACATGCAGAGTAAGGAAGAAAAACTGTCATGATTTCATGACATGTTGGAAGAAAAAGGACAAGGAAGTAAAATTGTCGCGATTTCGCGACATGCAGAGCAAGGAAGAAAAATGTCACGATTTTGCGACATGCTAGAAGAAAAAGAGCAAGGAAGAAAAAGTGTCGCGATTTCGCGACATGTTGGAAGAGAAAGGGCAAGCAGGAAAAAGTGTCACAATTTCGTGACATGTTCAAAGAGAAAATGCAAGGAGGAAAAAGTGTCGTGATATCGCGACATGTTGCATTTTCACGGCTAGAAGAGAAGAGAAAATGCAAGGAGAAAAAGTGTCGCGATATCACGACATGTTGCATTTTTGCGGTCCAAAGCAAAGAGAAAATGCAAGGAGAAAAAGTGTTGCGATATCGCGACATGTTGTATTTTCGTAGGCCGAAGCAAAGAGAAAGAGCAAGGAGAAAAACTGTCATGATATCGCGACATGTATTTTCATGGGCCGAAGCAAAGAGAAAAAGCAAGGACAAAAAGTGTCGCGATATCGCGACATGTTGTATTTTCGAGGCCAAAGCAAAGAGAAAGAGAGAGAAAGAAAAAGTGTCATGATATTGCGACATGTCGCATTATCATGACTTAAAAAGGGCAGCCAGGTAGAGAAAGAAAAAGTGTCGCGATATCGCGACATGTCGCATTATCGCGACTCAAAAAGGGCAGCCAGGCAGAGAAAGAAAAAGTGTCGCGATATCATGACATGTCACATTTTCGTGACTCAAAAAGGCCAGCAAGCAGAGAAAGAAAAAGTGTCGCGATATCGTGACATGTCACATTTTCATGACTCAAAAAGGCCAGGCAGGAAGAGAAACAAAAGTGTCGCGATATCGTGACATGTCACATTTTTGCGACTCAAAAAGGCCAGGCAGGAAGAGAAACAAAAGTGTCACGATATCGCGACATGTCGCATTTTTGCAATTCAAGAAGGGCAAGCAGGCAGAGTAAAAAAAGTGTCGTGATATCACAACATGTCGCATTTTCGTGACTCAAGAAAGACAGGTCGTATGTGCACAAGACAAGAAGAAGAACCCAACTAAAATGAGAAGTATGACAGTGGACCAACATCTCTATAGCATTTACAGGGGCAGATACAGAGTGAATTCATGCAACTAAAATATGAAGAGTGAACAAAAGTTAGTGTGGCGGCTACAGGGACTGTTACCGAATGAAATATTCGAGAGATGGAATTACCAAATATCTTCATGAGTTGAAGTCGACTAAGACCGATGAAAACCGACTAAGATTAGGGTTTACAGTTGTTATGAAAGCCGACTAAGATTAGGGTTTACATTTGTTATGCAAGTCGACTAAGATTAGGGTTTTCATCATGAAAATATTGTTATAAAAGGAGGGTTGTTTGGAGAATTGAAGTGTTGTTGCATATGTCGTCGAATGCATGTCAAAGTGTGAAATGCGGCCGTAAGAGCACAGAAAGTGCAAAAGTGGCAAGATGATGGCGAAGTGCATAGAGTGAGCGAAGAGTCATGTTGAATTGTCCTAAGTACGTCTGTGAGTGCGCAGAGAGAGCAAAGTGTGCAGAGAGCGAAAAGGTTGAAGTTTGACCAAGTGCAGTTGTGATTGCATAGAGAAAGTAGAAGGCATAGAGAGTGCAAAGAGAGAAGACAAATGCAAAGTGCAGCTGTAAGGGCACAGAGTGTACGAAGACAGTGCACAAAGGGTGCATAGAGAAGCGACTCAAAGAAGGCAAAGTGCGACTGTAGATCGCAGAAGATGTGTCTATTCCATAAACAATGAGAGAGATTGGGTAAGCAATAGACCAGTCAGGGTCTTATAAAAGTGAAGGTATTTTTCTATTAAACTTCTAGATTCAAAATTGAAGTCTAGGTTGCAGCTTGGCATCAGGGGTTGGTGCTCCTTCTAGTAGGTGCTGGTAAATCAGGGGTTGGTGCTCCTTTCTATTGGTGCAGATAAATAAGGGTTTGGTGCTCCTTCCAGTGGGTGCTGGTAAATTGATTGTAAAGTTGGTGCTTTGCAAAGGCTAGATTTGGATGGTAGTCCAAGTAGTCATTCTTGAGTAGCCAAATTGGTGAACATCGTTAAATCTTGTGTTGTGTGATGTTCTCTTGTGATACCTGCTCTATCTGGTTTTAAAGTTTCATTATTTCAGTTTTAAGAGTTGTGAATTTAATTTTAAATAACTACACTGATTCACCCCCCCGTCTCAGTGCCATTGTAAGACTAACATTTGGATGTCCTTGAGCCTTTGATTGGTAGATCCTTATCAATTTCCTTGCAATATGGATGCTTTTGTTGGGTTGTTTTTATGAGTTGTTTGGATATTTTGTTAGGTTTTGTTGTTTTTAATTTGACAAATTCAAGCATGTGAATTTAATTAATTTGAATTTAAAGTAAAATAGAGTCAATGTGTTGAGATAAAAAATGAAAGATCCGCAAGTACCAGAAGAGAATTGAGTTGCTTTTTAGGAAGCTCCTCTTCCAACACCTAGTTCGCGAGACCGTCCAGGACTTCAAGATGGATCTATGCTTCCAGCCAAAGATATCCAATTGGCCTATCGCATCTAAGGAGAGAGGGCTTAGATCTCACGTTTTAGTGTATTAGATTTTTTTGGGAGGGAGTTAGGGTTTTGAAGGAGCCCAATCGGTGCAGATGAAGATAACAAGATCCAGATTGCATTCTAGGTTGGGAAGATTTAACCCTTATGGATTTTGGGTGCAGAGTGGAATGGTAGATGAGCCAATGGAAGGGGAGATCATAGGGGCAGGACCATGTTTGGATCTCTTGAATTCTTTGTGATAGAGTTCTGTGTTCATTGGTTTGATCATTGTTGGTTGTAAAGCTTTTCTCGGGCCTGGTGGAGACTCTGTGGTGGTGCCAAAGTTCCCTATTCTATTTTTTTCTAATCCACTATTGTGCAACTGGCTAGACGATGGTGAAACATCTTTTGTGCCTTATGGTGACCTGATATTAGTACCAGAGTCCCCTGGTCCAACTTTTTTCAAAATGCTATTATTATTTTGGTTGGGCAGTGGATGGGAGCTTTTTTGGTCCAAGGGCAATGTTTGGCTACTTTTTTTTTTTTGGGTTCCTTCATTGGGGGTCTTCTATTCTTATGCATACCAGTAGGATTAGAACCCACAAGGGTGGGGGTTTTTTCTCGTTGGTTGTCTATGGGGTTTGAACCCACAGATCCCAAGGTTTTGGGTCCTTTCCAAAACCTTGCTCCATGGCCCCTATTTTTTTTCTAAGATGGAGGTTTGGTATGAGTTGTTCTCTAGAGTTTAGAGGATGGTTGGAATCCAATAGGATCTATGGGGTTTTAGTCTTCATAGATTTTTGATATGGAGGGTTTTACTATCACTGGGGAAATATGTTGTAGATCTCCATTTCTAGTGGTTGGTTTCTATTGAGTTGGTTGAGTGGGTGATCCAAAGTTCAAATCCTTCTTCTACGCTCATGTCCCAGTGGTGTTCTCAGGGAAGAACATTTTTTATTTCTATGGAATTATAGGGACCCTATGTTTTTTATGCCTCAGATATGAATCGTTGATACCATGAGTCTTGGTTTTTAGGGTTTGATGGTACTATTGGTCGGTTGGTTGGTCCCCCACTAGGAAATATGAGGATAATTTTGATTTTGATTTTGTGTTCAAATTGTTGTGCTCCCATTGGACATGAATGTAATTTTAATTATGTTTTCTTCTGATAACTTTTCTGTTGAGCCTGCACTTGTGTTAGATTGAATATTATATGTTTTGGAGATTGGTTGACTCCTTTTGGAGCTCTATGTACAAGGTTTTTGGATCCTTTTAAAACTCGCACCTTTTACCTACCAAAAAAAATGAATATATATAATCTAAAAAATAATAAATAAATAAATGCTTAATTAAATAAACTAATAAAGTGCATTTCCTTTGTAAATATAAATATTGTGACTTCTTTTGCATACCCTATGGAAGTGGGCATTAACTTATTTAATGAAATGTTTTTAAATCATAAGTGAAATAGATTTTAGTGCCCTTTGTAGCCTTTTTAAGGTATTTAAAGACTTGGTGGTTTATTCATTATACAAATAATTTGGTGGTTTACTCATTATACAAATAATGTTGTGCTAATCGTTCATCGGGTGCTTGTGCACATAGGAATAGCATGGGGGACCTGACCCACTGACATAGATCAAAGCTCGAACAGGGAAACCAGATGGAATATGCGATTCCAGCCTAACGTATAAAGGTGACATGGCGGACCACTAGATCTCGATCACTAGGACTGATGCGACATGTATGGGGAAGATAAGGCTAGCGATGACACGACAGTGTGTGAAGCTGTGGATGATGTTGTGAACCAAAGTGATATAGTAATACAATAGGTGATGTGGATGCATACATGAACCTTGTAGTACTGAAACCCATTGGGATGCGTGACTTAGTTGATTTGGGATGACAAACATCATGGATTGATACAGTTTGCTACTATGCGAACATGTATGCTAGGTACATGGTGATAATATGGGGTTGGAACAGTATAGATTTTTGAGCAATGTAGGAACCAGAACAGTGGTGACATGGTAAGTGGAAGAATCGAATGACAACATTCGTGGTAGTTGAGGTGGTCAATAGGGCTAGAACAGTGAGCAAATATTAAAAGAGGCATGCAGTAGTTGAAAGTAGTGTCTTTAGAAACTTAGGTTACCTGAAATTCATTACATGGTGGCATGTTCAATACAATAGACATATTTGTTTACTCTTCGTGGATAAGAAATATGTGTAACATGTATTTTGGAAATTGAACAACGAACGAAACATGGACCCCAATGCAACCAAAAACTCGCTCACCTCGACTGGTGTATAGTTAACATTGATTAACAATGATGAATTATTACTTTGTTACCCAACACTGCAAAATATGGCCAAAGAGTAGTGTTGGTCAATTAACGTTGACAATAAAGGAAGGAAAAGAGGCCACGTTAGGAGGTTGTCCAACATGCAATGAAAATAATGCACCATGGTACAAAGGAGTAGCTGAATAGTGTGGATATGCAGATTGTGGTCAGATTCACGCACATAATGAACAACAAAGAGATGAAATTGGCATTTTTGATTTCATGGTAGTGGTAGTGGAAAATAGGTATCAACACAGTTTCTAATGGGGTTGTCAACATAAGTAGAGGAGCTACATATTATAATGGAAATTACCACATTCTCATACACGAGGTAAGGAGCCATTTTTAGGATATCATTATGTCTAAATTAAAGTACATTGAAGATAGTTGTTATATTGTTATACGTCAGGCTTGGTAGAGAATCGGATGATGTTTCATCGAATGGAGAAATATACACCTGGTTTGGAAGTTTTCAACATAGGTGTAGACAACCCAACAATGATGATATGGATGAGTCAGATTATTACCATGGCACACAGACATGGATGTTATACCAACACAATGGTCATTTTAGGACGTTGGATGAAAATGGTTTGCCAGGACCTAAATCATAGTGACCAATTTGGATTGATGCAGGTGAACACAACCATAGAGGCCAAAAATAGTGATGAATTTGCTATAGACAATAGATCAACAATGCATAGTTGGCATCCTAGTAAGCCATGTTAAAGCAAGTATGAAGAATGATTTTCAAATTTCATAGTGAATGACATCGCATGTACATATTTCAGGGATGACCTAGGTGGCGACGTAGATGACTATAGTTGAGCGACCATTTTATAACATTTTAACATTGATTACCACCTAGTAATAGGAGAAATAGGGTACCCATGCACAAAATTATGAAAACGTATAAGGCCAAATTGAGACTCTAAGGCTATGTGGTGGCCAGATTCTCACGACAATCATCATGGTTTAACTTAGAGGCTGCTTTGTTTTAATCTATTTTTCTTTTGATATTAAAGGAATCATGAACACAAATTTTGCATCGTACAATAAAAAATCATGAGGTTTAGGGTATTTTTAGAAGTTTAATTTTATAAAATATGATCAATAGTCATTGCGTGGGCCATGGTGATGTATAATTAAACATGTTTCCACTATGTATGGATTTTATGTAAGGATCTTCCAAACAATAGGAAATAAAGATAGAATAGGAAATAAAAATAAAGTGGATGAGCAATTGGAAACCAAACAGATAGGAAGCAAGCACAAAGTTTTCTAAGGAAACTTTAAATATCCATTTCAAAGACAAATCAAGGGCTGGATGTTTTGGAACTTGCTGGAAATCTCATGTAAAGCAGGACTGTATTTGTTTTTGTTTTGAATAAAAAAATGCTTCAAAAACTAGCATTTTGTTAGCAAGATTGGAGGAGATTATTTTTTGCATGTTTGTATTAATTGTCTATTTTTCCCCTTCCAAGTTTTAGGCTTATAGACAAAGTTTTACGCAATTAAATGGTAGCTTTGTTGAATGTTTAAAAACATGGAATTTATTCTTTATTTTTCTTAGAAGCTTGCACCTAGGTTATTACGAATTGTGCAAATGCAGATTCAGATTAACTAGGTTACATACAAAAATTTATCACATCTCTGTTTTGCAGGACATGATAGCATTAGACTGTGAGTACTTTGTATGTTAACATTTTCAGCTTTATGGTCCATTTTTCAGAATTTATTTTTATTTTTTCTAAACTTTCCCTTTTTGCAATTTTTTTATAACTTCGGCAATTAAAAAAAATTGAAAAAATTTAAAATCCCAAAAATAGATGCACGGGTGTGGAGAATAAGCTTTAACGCTCCATTTAGAAAAAAATCAATTTTATTTTGAAGACATTTCAAAATTATAAAAATTATTCAAAGTTGTTTTTACAGGCATTTTGTAATTTCAGATTTTACTTAATTTTGCATTTCGAAGGCAATTCAAATTTTAATCTTTGCATGTTCATTTAACAAGCAATAAATTTACTTTCATTTATGAAAATTACAATTTCATTAAAGGGGAGTGATTTAGATAGCATTTCAAAAGGTCATTATTTTTAAAGCAATAAGTTGACGTCGTTTTATGAAAATCAATTTCATAAAAGGGGGTTACTTATTTGGCTTCCACATTTTAAAGCTTGTCATTTCATTGTTTTATTTTATTTACAAAGGAACATAAAAGGATTACAATCATCATTTAAGATTCACACTTAGAGATAGTTTTTAAATATTTTGGTTTCATGATTAAAGCAGGGTTTAATAATGAAAGATAAAACTTTTTTAAAAATATGCTTAACCAAAAGAAGATAAAATCTACCTAAAATACTTCAAGATAAAATGAACTAAGGCTTTGCATCGTGGTCCCTTTAAGTTTCATGAACAATAAATAGCATAGCATAATAAGATAAACCAATGCAAGCCCCTTGTTAATAGTTACTTGCAAATCACTAAGGTATTCCTAGCACTTATTTGATACATCTTCACAAGATTACAAGCACACATTAAGTAAAAGGAACCTTGGAGAAATTTCTATTTCTTTATAAGAGAGGGTTTTCTAATCAAAATCTTTATTGTGATGGGGATTTTGCAATTGGGTAAAATTTCCACTCAATAATACCTAGAGAATGAGACACCTCCAAAAAACCCAAGCAGGGACTCAAAAGGTTGAATTTGTGGCACAATTTAGAGGCACAAATATGGATAGAAATGGAAAAGGGAAACAAAAAATAAAATTGAGGATACCTCAAACATGGGACTATAAGATGCACAAAATATCTAACACCTACAAATGTAATATGAAAGAAAATGGCAAATGCAAATTATGTAACGTTTATGACAAAATATAGAGAAATAAAAATACCCTTCTCATTGATATTCAAGAATGTCTTTACAAAAGGTTACAAAATATCCCTCTTAGGGATTCACCAAATGATACAATATTACAAATGAAATCCCACAAGGGTAGGTGTCTTCCAAAATATCCTTGTAATCTTCCAAAACTGATTATGGAGGGTTTTCTTAATGACCTCCGCTTGATGATGCCAAGATTGAGGAATCTTGAGGTGATTTACTCCTATGGAAACCTAAAATCTGCACACATAAGCACCTACAAAGCATCAATAGTAAATGTAAAGCCTCTCAATATGAGGACCATTTCATGATAATACAAATTAAAAGAAATTACATTAAACTATAAAGAAATGTATGAAATACCGAATGAAAATGTGCTATACTAGGTTAAAAATTGAATTAAAAGCTGTTAAAACTGATCTAACTAAAAATATGGAGAAAATTAGATATCACCACCAGGTCATCATTGGCTAAAATGGTTGGCTCTGTTAGCCATCATCGGGTCCATCAGCTCCACCTACGGACCGTTGTGGGGCACAACAAACTTTGGATAGAGGCCCTATTCTTTATGCTTGATGCGTGGTGATGTCAAAAATATCTGTCAAATGGATTGTCATTCTTGGTGTGTTCTTTATGAATGACTTACGATGGGATTTGAGTATAATTCATGGTGAATTGATGGTTAATAGTGATGATATTTGTCCTTTAATCTCCAATGCACTCTGGATGCAAGGGATAGCTTCATGATGAAATTTTGTTAGCACCTTGACTTTTATCAGAGAATGATCTTTCTAATATCAAAATGGTAGCACTTTATCATATATAATTAAGGATTATTTGAGTGAAGGAAATGCTCTAATTTATATATTTCCCTCAATTGCATTCTTGGATTTTTTAAGAAAGCAAGACCAAGATTTAGGTAGGCTTAAGGAGACCATGTGTCACTTATGGAAGGTTTTGGCATGTAACCGTTCAAGATCATCTACCCTGTAATGAATTTGACTCATCTCAGGGAGTTCAAGTTTTTTATAGGTGAGGCCATCCCAGGGTGAAGCGGCCAGGCTTGGGGGCCATCACATGATCCAACGACCACTCAAGACCACTCCTGGGTCTTGGGAAGGCCCAAGATGAGTCATATGGATTGTAAAGGTGTCCACATGAGTAGCCTCCTCAACATGACATATTTTAGGTGTCTACAAGAATACCCCACAAAATTGAAGCTTCATGAGTAAATTTGGTTGTAGTTGATGGCTACCTCAGGTCCAAGTCAAGCACTTTAGGAAATCACTATTCTTCTACTTCTTGTGTTCCTTTTTTTCTCTTTTTCTTGAACCAACTAAGTAAGAACATCTTCATTCTACCACCTCTAAGAATCAAAATCTTCCTACTTTTTCCATCACATCAATTATTAGCATTGAAAAATACTCTTTGAATGTGATATTAAATAGGGCTAATCCTTGAATCTCGATTGTGCTAGTTGACAAATTTATCATAATTGTGATTCAAGTAATATTTTGAAAACCCTATTGGTTTGACATGAATTTATTACCCAGTAATAGGTCTGATGTGAATTTAACAATCAATACTAGGGCTTATTTCCATTCTCCTAATGGAATGTGGTATCGTTGTCTTCTTGTTTGTTGTGTTGGTATGATTTTTATCAACATAACTTATTTTTTTAGAGCTAATCTATTGGTATTTGAATTCATCGTTACTAAAAGGACTATATGATACAATTTTATAAGTGTGACGTTTGTATGGTACAAGAAAGTATTTATTTCATAATATCATCAATCATACCCTCTGTCTAGGGGGTGTTGTGACTCTTTTTTCTATTGGTATGGCATTTTTGAAGCTACCTCTAATGATTCACCCTAATGTGAACCCTCTTTAGATGTGGAGATGTGGAGTTCTTGTCACATCCTAGTTCAAAGTTTTGAGGAAGGTTCTATAATTCCCTTAAGTTCAGATTCAATATTTTTAACCTACAAAGGTTCGCATAGGGAGGATTGCTATGTCTTTCAACTATATCCTCTACCTTGGATAAGACTCAAGAAATTTTATAGAAGAATGCAAAAAATTTATCTTCCTCTAATGGCTCTAAAAGTAATTCAATCTCACTTTCATCTTGGATCAGTTGGTCAAATAGTTGATTGATCATCTCCATGCTATGGAAGAGCATGTTTTCATCCCATAGACTTGGTGTACCAAGAGCCTTGATGTCTTTAATAATTGTGCTCATTTAATTAGTTTCTTTTTTTAGAACAATGAAAAACTCCTCTCCTTTCTAGATTAGATCAATAGCTTGATATACCTAATGAGCCATGAATATGCATTCCTCTACATCTTTGTCAAACTGCTTTTGTAGAATAGGATAATTTTTAGGATTTTTCAACATCTTTCTTAATTTTTGTGCTTCTTGAATCTTGACCATCAACTTCTTATTTCATTTATCAAAATATCTGCTAGCTTCTAGAGACATGGCTATAGTTTCTTGTAGTTTAGTACAAAAAGGACAAAAAGCTTATAAGATTGCTCCTTTTATTTTTCTCTAATAGTGGTGCTCGACCTACCTGAGCCATTAATTCAAGATTTATGATCCATGTGGCTTATCCTTCTCTTATTGCATTTCGTTCATGACAATAGATAAGGCTTTCTCATGTTGCTCCAGTTTAACCTTAAGTTCTAGCAGCTCTGATCTTGCTGCTGCATCGTATCTTGTATCATTTATAGTTCTGTCTCCAGGTCCTTTATTTTCTCATTTTTTTCTACAACTCTATTTTAGAGGTGGCCTTGTCAATGATGCCTTTCAATCTCCTGATTTCATTCTTAAGGGCATCTTGATCTAATTTTTCTCTTGTAAGCTTGACATTCAAATTTTCAATCTTCTTCTTAGTAGCTTCTAGGTTTCTATGTATTTTCATGTATTGTACAAACAACCTGTCCACCTCTATATAAATAGCCCAAAGGGTTTCTGCTTTTGATATATTGAAGATATCTCTATTGTATTCTTCTATTTACTAGTCTTTTGTTCTCATTTGGGATGCTGGCTTCTTGACCTTTGGTCAACAGTCACCTTTATTATTTTTCCTCTAATTGGGTCCAATGTGTTATAGGCCATGGTGATTGGTTCTTCCTCCATATATTATAGCTACTCTTGCTACTCTTCTTCTTCTCTCCAATTTCATTGATTTTCTTTTGCAGTCCAAATGGTGTAAAATACCTTCAAAAGTGGTTCTTCAGTAGCGAGGGGAAGTATGGAAGTAGCCAAAAATGTAGGTAATATGGTAAAAGGATAAGAAATCATTATCTTTGTAGGTGATATATTTTTGTACAATTATTGGCACTTTTGATTGGTGGATGATGGAGTGAGTGATAGAGTATGTGATGGTGATTCTCATGAAATTAATGATTGAGTTGGTGGAGTATATATAAGGTGTGGAAAAATAGGTGATTGAGTTGGTGGAGTGAATGAGGTGGATGGCATAATGAGAGGTGAAGGATGTATTTATGATATAATATTTGCAATGATATGGATCATTTTTTATGCCTGAAGAGCTTGAGGGGGTGGAGAAGCTAAGATATCTATTGATGAGAAACTTTGAGGAGATGGAAAGGATGTTTAAAGTACATACCTTTTTTTGTACCTCCCACTCCAACTCCTCCATTTGGATGACTTTAGCTTTTATTACCTTGAGCTCCTTCTCCTTTACCTGTTTAGCCTCTGCTAGGGAAATTGCTACTTCACACCTTTGTGCCTCTTGTTGCAAATCCTACCTTTTACGTACAACCCATTCTATTTTTTCTTGCACTCATTACATTATAGCTAAAGCATTTTTAGTGTCCAAAATTCTAGTATTTGGTGGTATTTTTTCTTATTTCTTAATTTTTAACTCTGATCAGAGGACTTGGACTGCACCTCCAAAGATGTTTTAGTTGTTTTGGGAGTACTTGATCTCCTGGTGTAAATGGCATTTGAGGTCGAGCTAGTGATTCTTCTTCAACTTCAACATCAGTGGTGCTAGGTGAGGCTTGTGGCTACTGTCATATTTCTATTTTTAGCTCTTATTCCTCCTCTTCCTCTGATTCTTGTTGTATTAGCACTTTCAAGAATATTTCCTTCTCATTTTTCTTCTTCTAGCTGATATATTCATTATCAAATCTTATGATGAATAGTTTATCAATTTTATCATCTGGGAGGATAGGCTTCATCAAGTTGCGCTCACACCATGATACCCATAATTATTTAATTTAATAATCTTTCCATCCCTTATCTTCCTTAATACTTTTGATGAGGTCTGAGCTAATCAACTGGTCTTGATTTATCTTCAAGTCAAAATCCCGCTTAAACTCGTAGTATTTTATCCATGGTGACCTTTCTTGCATTACCATATAGTTGAATGGTACCACTTGATCTTTATATGGATTCTTGGATATGTCAATATTTGGGTATGACACATGTTTGAATGATGGTGCTTTGTTATTTTTTCTCAAAATCTTCTCAAAAAAGATGTTGCCTAGGTCATAATGCCACATATGCAACACAATTGATAGTTGCAAAGCTACCAAATTAGATTACACAACATCATATTGCTTTGAATACCTCTTGGATAAATGATGCATTCAAATTTGATGGGAAACTTAAAAATTGTAATCTTTTTGGCCCATGGGAAAAGAATTTGCTCTATTGCATATATTTGTATATAATATTATAATACAAAAACCCAATTGATGATATAGTATGGCAATAAGTATGGGTATTTGGAAAAGTCGTACAACCTGATAATAATACCTTATTCTAGGAAAAAATAGTCTCCTTGCTCTCACCTATTTCCTCTTAGTACATATTCAGCTTCAGGCATGATGCGTGGGCATATTCCATAGATTTTTGCTATAGCAAGTCCCATGAATTATCTATTGAAATCCAAGTATGGGGTATTTTTCCTTAGAACATGAGTCTAGTCTACTATCAAATGTGCTAAACCCATTTCATTTGTCTTCTGCACTGTTATGTCTTGTTTGCTCTAGGTCATGTAGAAAAGGGTGAGCCAAGACAGATATGATGAGTATGTGAATATACCACATCACCCATTTTTCATGGATTTTAATTGTTGGATTTTAAAAAGAAAAGAAAAAAAGCAAAACTAATAAAATATTCAAAAAAATAAGAAAAGGATAAATTTGCATGCAAAAAGTATTGAGGTGGCAGTCATTTGTACAAAATCCAAAAAGTACATGTAAAGAGGTTGAGGTGGTATATTTTCATGCACCATGATGTTTTGGTTATAAAAATAAGGCGCCATATATGGACATGCACCAAGGAGCTTCCTTTAGTCCAAAAAAACCAGCTGATATAGAAAATACTTGGAAACAAACCCTCAATGGTGGAACCTTTTTCTAAAAAGATAGGGTTTGAAGTAATTTGTTACAAAGTGGTGAGAAATTTCTAGGGTTTTTCTTTTTCAGAAAAGCTAGAGATGGAGTAAAAATTTGAAACCCTAATTTGCATGAAGAAATATTCTAGTGAAGAGGAAGATGTTTCAACCATTGCATGCAAAAAATATAAGGGGAAGGTCATACAAGAATTTGCATAGATTACCACAATGAATCATACATCTAAATAAATACACATTTAGAAGATACAATTACATAAGTGAATCAAAAAGTGTACCAGAGAAAAAAATTGCACAATGACAAAAAAATGGTGCAAAAAAAATCATACAAATTTGACAAAAATATGGATTTTGGGGCAATTGCAAGCTTGAATAGCTGATTGTATGATTTTATGAGGAAATTGTATGATTTAAGGCCAGTAGTACAATTTCAAGGTAAAATTATACAAATTGGGACATGAATTGTATAATTTGAGTGCAATTGTACGATTTTAGGCACCAGTGTATGGAATCAGGGTGCAATTGTATGATTTAGGACATAATTGTATGATTTGGTACTTAATTGTATGATTTAGTGTGCAATCATACGATTTGGATGCAATTGTATGGAATTGAAGTGTAGTTGTATGATTCTGGGAGTAACTGTATGATTTTAGAGGTATTTGTACAATTCTAGGAGCAACTGTATACTTGTGAGGAGCATTTGTATGTTTTTAGGAGTAGTATGTTTTCTGGTGCAGTTTTATGGAATTCAAGCAACTTGTATGATTTTAGATGCAATTGTCCAAATATTGTCAAATTGAACAAAATTGGTCAAGCGAGGTTCCAAGATGATAATTTTTGAAGAATGAGCTTGAATCAAGAATTTTGGGCTCATATACGATGAATTCTAGTGATAAGGAGGGAATTATCACTAGGACCACTACATCAAAGAGATTCATGACCTAGGCAATAATAACCTACCCTGAACAAGGCCAAGGATGAGGATTTTAATCGAGAGGAGGGTAAGGCTACCATCCTTGGAGAGTAAGAGGTTATAAGTCATGGAACGGATATATGAATTGGTGTGGTGGTAGAGGAAGAGCACAACCACACTTTCATAAGGAGACTTAGATGGAACCACCCATAACACATTAAATGGAGCTTCGTAGTAAGGTGCATAGAGAGGCTACATCTAAAGAACAAATAGACTTACTCAGCAAGGATGAAGGAGGGTAGGTGGAGTTGAAGGACATTACCTTTTCATAATCGACAGGTGAATTATGTTAAAAATGGTGGAGTGTGCATGAGTACACTCACTCATTGGAAGAAGAGTTGACTCAGGCTAGAGTGAGTGTGTTGGCATAGATACCACCATAGGATAAAGCATTATTTAATGAATACTTGTTGCAGATTGTGCACTTATACAATTCGAGTAAGAATTGCACCTTTATACATATTGAGAACCATCATCTCTAGGTGAAATTCTCTATCAACTACTAGGCTTTTTGTCCTAGAGTATGAGGAATCAAGTAGAGTATGCTAAAAATGAAGGATCTTATGTATGCCATGAACGTGGCCACGTATCGATTGTTAGATGAAGTATGATGTTTAAAAATTCCAATTTGGATAGCATAGTATGTGGAAGGAATTATCAAGGGAGTACAATATGATTAGGGTATAGACTTGTCTCAGAGGATACAATGGTTATTCTAGAGGACCAAGAAGAATTTTTCAATGACATTCCATGTAATTGTTGTAATTATGGATGTAGTTTCTCAGGTAGGTATTACATTTCATGGACTAACAATGCCTCATGATCTACTGAAATATTAGCCTTCCATACTATGATGGAAAAAGTTAGTATCAATCCAAAAAGCTACTCCAAAAAAGCTGAGATAGAAGAACACCAGAAAGCCAGAACCTCCCTTGGTTGATGAAAATGAGACTTCATCAGAATAATTCCACCATAGAAGTAAAGAACTTCATTAGCTACACTTAGAATATGATCAGGAGCAGCAGGCACCTACACAAAGGCTACAAGAGCAACCACTATCTTGCACAAAGGAGGAGGCAGTAGCACCAAAAACCAATTTGATACAAATTTTAACACACAGGCAATGGGAAAGGAAGATGCATGAGAAATATCCTATACCAAGCGAGCAACTATAATAAATGCTCACTAATGCAGTTGATATGCACTTGGGATCTCCTACATTGCTTGAGGTCAATGAGTTTGAACTATTGGAGACATCCAAATATTTTTTAAATAGAATGGTAAAACCAACATGAATAAAAGCAAAAGAATTGATGGTGGCCCCACTAGATGAGATAAATGAGAAGAAGAAGCTACAAGTATAGATCATCATGAGAGGAGGCAATAGTCAGTCAATGGAGGGGAATGTGAGACAAGCATAAGAATGATCTGATTTGGTACCTGTATTCAAAGCACTGGTAGAGGAACAACTAAATCCACAAGAGGAAGAGTTTCCATAACCATAGGAGGTATTTTAGGTACTTGTAGAGGAACCATAATCAACTAAAAAAATCACTAACATGGAGGTGATCATATCAAAGGAAAAAGAGGGTAGAACTATAGCCCAAATTATGCTACAAGAGGATATTACAATGGGTATAATTAAAGAAATTAAGGGAAGTTCATTATCATTTGAGGACGAGGAGGAAAGGACTCCACCATAGGAGATGGATAGAAGCATTCAGATAAGATTTTTTCTTGAAGTGCCATAGTTTAGAATTTTAGATGAATAAGGAGAAGATAAGGATGAAAAAGTAGACCATTTCCTAGAGTAAATATGTGAAATCTTCTTGAGTACCTGATTGTAGTTTTGCATAGGTTTTATAGGATAGCTAAAGTAGTGGAGGGAGAAAATATTCATGGAGATGGAGAAGGTCATGGAGTGGGTGTGCAATGTACACCAAACAAGAAGAATAGCTAAGATATATAAAAAACACCCATGGTAGTTACCTAAGGCAGAGGTAAAAACCATGTTAGGAAATGATGATTTATTGAAAGGGATCAAGACAAATTATAGAGAGCACACATGGGTATATCTAGATTTGGAAAAAAATCAAAGGTATCCATTGAATACAACCGATACAGAGTACCAGAGGGCCTCATCAGAATTGAACTTCATTTTTTGGAAATTCAATTTCCTAACACATTGGATTGAATGATTTATTTTGGGTCTTAAACATATCTATCAAGCTAACGAAGCACAACAGGAATAAGTAGATGCAACTCAGAAAGAAATGGCTATAATTGAAGAATAATTCAACAAGAAAGAAGCTTAGGAGAGGTTGAAGCGGGTGGAAATAACAATGATAGGTATGAAGCAAGTCTATGAGGATAAGCTAAAATTGTAAGAGATAGAGAAACAACTTATGGTCCAACAAGCAAAAGAATAGAAGCGATTGGAGGAATAGGAAGTGTTGTTATATAAATATGCTACACAACTAAAACAACAAGAAGAGTAGATGAGTGTGAATAACCAATAACTCAAGCAGTAGGATCAACAATTGATAGTTTATAAGGAGTAGTTGACAAAGCACGAGGATCAATTGAATATGTATGAAAACAAACTACAACTAAATAACTATAAGATTTAGGAATTAGAAAAATATGTTAACCTCTACACTCAAATCATCATGAATTATAAGGCTATACTTCAAGCCAAGGAGGAACTTCAACAATCCCATCAATAAAAATTGTAGTGAAGAGATCAGGTGATTGCAGAGAAGAAGAATGAGGAGCTCGTTATAACTATATGAATATAGTATTCTTTGAAAGAAAAGCTATATCAAGGTGCAATAGAGAGGGAGAATGAGTTACTATAGCTATTGGCTACTACATAGGATAAGGCAAACACATATGGACTTAAAGCTGTAGATATCAGTAATTATGCTAACAAGCTACAAAATGAGCAATCCATCCTCTAAGTTCAACTACAATATCTCTAGTAGGATGATGCATTAAATTGAACACCAACTAATTTAAAGAGGATGGTAGATGTAGGCAACAAATCCACCTCCTAAAAGAAGAATATAAAACATGTATTTGCATAATTTTATCAAATTTTCAAAAAAAAATTAAACATACAATGTAGGGTTTGTGTAATTGTACAATTGGGTGTAATTGTACAACTTGGTCATAAACGTACAATTGGAAATTAAATGAAATAAAGTGAAATGCACATGAAAGGTAATTTGATGAAAATCAAATTAAGACTTAGTAAAACCTTAGTGCATTAATTATTTTAAGATATTGTGGGAAGGTAGTTGTGAATGATGCATTGTCTCAGGAACCACTTTGGAATGGCCTAGGCAAACATTATAAAGCCCCCCATTCAATTTTTGGAGGTTGTTCATCATTGTTCACAATAGTTGTTCATACTTGTAGAAGATTGTTCATCGATGGTTGTTATAGTGCAATGTTGTTGTTGATCCTAGTTGTTCAGTGTTCATGACTATTGATGGTTGATGTGGTGTGAATGTTCATAGTAATGTTGGCTATGATCAATGTATAATTACTACAAACTATTCATGTATATTTCTAGTGGAATATGGATTACACATTTCTGTGCAAGTATAGGAGAGATAACACTGTAATTGTATGATTCTATAATGGAAATAAAAGTGTAGATTGATACTCAACCATGTGTGATATAGGAATTGCTCATGAATCTCTATATACTACAAATATGATGTTTTTAGGGTGTTGTACGATTTCCAATAATGGTCAATGAGTACATTGTTTGACTCAGATAAAGGATTGGTATTTTGGGTATGCATGTTGGACTACTAGATTGGTAATTCCACCATTTGCCTATCTCACTATATATTTGAGATGTATATTTGTAGCAATATTTTACTATAACTATACAATTAGTCCCCCTAATCGTACATTTGGATAGTTACTTTGTATTTTGCTTGTAATTGTATAGTTTGTACTTGTCAAATTGAGAAATGAGCATTTCCAAGTGAACGATTGTAATACTACCAAGTTTTATCAGTAACCTAAGTTTTGGACATATTGTATGATTACAAATCATATATTTTAGACTATTGTATGATTACAATTGTACAACTAAATGTTTTGGAACTATATAGTCACTTTTTGTACATTTTGGGAATCATATAGTTGTAAATAGTACAACTATATGGATTGTCCAAATCAAGTGTAAATTTTTGGAATTCATCCCAAAAGCTTCAAATTCACCTTCCTCATCAGGAATACTATCACTCATGCTACATTTGGCATTGCAGCCTATCAAAATTGGGTCAAATTATCAGTCAAGGACCTATGATTGACAATTGGTGAGAAGGAATGAATTAAAATTAGAGGTGAATGATAGATACAAGTCTATGAATATGTGGGAGATGGGATCATAGAGAAGAATGTTCTAGTAAGGAGCACAAGAATTTCTCAAAGATAAAATATGTACAATCTAGCACATGATACAAACAAACCAATAATATAAAAAGTATGGACTTCATACAAAGGAGATAGTGAAAGGTGGGAAAAATTACTGATAGAAATGGAAGAGAGGGTACAAGGACCACCAAGAGTTGAGGAGAATGTTGACATAGAGACCATGCAAGGATTTTATGAGTGCATGGTAGCACCTGAACAAGCAATAGATAGGTTTTTAAGAGGTGCAGAGGATGGGAGTCAGACACCAAAGCAACAACACGTGATATCTTAGGAAGAAATACCAAGACCACAACTAGGACACTAGGGAAGAAAGTCACAAAGTGAGGATGCACAAGAAGTTAGGAGAAAATTATTTGCTAAAAATAAGGTACCTAAAATAGAAATATCTAACAAAAAGTAGATTAGTCGATCACCTACACAAAGGAGAAAACAATTAAGTATTCTAGAAGACACTTCATCAAGTGATGATGATGGAGGGACCACACTAATGGCTAACATAGCCACAATATTAGGAAAGAAAATATGCCCATACTTCATAGGATAAGGGAAGGAGAACCCAATAAAACATATTGGCACAT
Source organism: Wollemia nobilis (assembly GCA_028583015.1). Taxonomy (NCBI): domain Eukaryota; kingdom Viridiplantae; phylum Streptophyta; class Pinopsida; order Araucariales; family Araucariaceae; genus Wollemia; species Wollemia nobilis. The sequence goes on along the minus strand of JAQPPZ010001695.1, from coordinate 3,524,080 downwards.
GCATAACCATCTAGAAAGTAAATGGTGTAAACCAACCAGATGAATAGTTGCAACTATTCCCTAACACATTATGAGGACTCGTAATAGATTGGTATCTAAAGCAAGAAAATACACCAAAATTTTGGGTATCGAACATGATGAAATATGCATTCATCGAGGAATTTTTTCTTTTGAGAGATGATAATGACATTATAATATAAATATACGCCACAAATCAAGGAGGAGACGATGATGTTAAAACATATAATCATCGATTAAAACAACTAGCAAATAAGATGTGAATACCTCCAGCAGATGGACTTGTTAAATGATGGTTTCTTGATGGGTTACTGCCTAGTGTACAGGGGGAAAACTACCCTATCGTGTATGATTCTTAGTTAGATCCATTAGGAGCCAAGGTGAACTACAGGGGTGTGTTATATTCTCTACACTCAAGGATACCAAAAGGGATGGGTTCACTAGGAATGGTTTTAGGACTTGCTCCAAGTCTAGGGTGGAAATGTTTAATGTGTTCAATTTAAGCAAACCACCTATGTTTGGCCTCTATGAACTAAACTATGCAAAATAAAAGAGTAATGCAAAACACACAAGATGCAAGAAAACAATGTCTAACCCTAGTATGATTCTTTGATTGGATGATATCTAACCCTAGGTTGCAATAATAAAATTCTTTATCTTTTGAGCAAGGGCACAAGTGAAATGCACAAACAAAACTAAACCCTAGATGCACACTATATGCTCTTATTCTTTCAAATGCCTAGAAAACAATCAAAATATTTTTCTTTTATTTTTTGTTTATATTTAAAGCAAAATGATAAATAACACAACAACAAACAACCTAAATATTTATCGAGGGCACTTATCTATTTTGGTATTTGATCCAAGATTTATCTTGTGTCCAAAAATATCCCACAGCTTCAACCTACAAAATAGCTTTTACAAAATCCTAGAAAATATGATCAACGTTAGGGGGCCTACTTAGGCCACTATGTAGTAGAGCTTGGGAGCACAATAGTCAAGCCCCCTAGGTCCTTTTAGTTGACCTTTAGAAATCAAGAATGAATGTTGACCTTTTTTGGAAATGGATAAATAGAATGCAATGAAACACAACAATGCAAAAAATAAAATGTAAACAACAATATTATGTCCTAAATGCAACATGCACACCAAGACTTAGGGTTTGGGAGTGAATCTTACCCCTAGACTTGACGTAGCCAAAATCATACCCTGTATGGGGTGATCATGATTTTGGCTCTGCCAAAATAATGCCCTATAAATACAAGGTACGATTTCACAAAAGACCAAAGAAATAGTAGATCAATGCAAAATGAGTGATGACAATGATGCAAATTAATAATCTAGGAATGATAAAATGCATGAAACAACCTGGTGGTAGCGAAAGAGGTAGACAAAAGGATGAAGACCTCCACAAGATGGTTGACTCCTCCTCAAGGCTCCAACACTTGTCCACCAAAGATAGTAAAATCAACAATGTAACAGAATAACACCAGAAAACTTGTCAAAGATCACTTGAACACTTGAGTAGTAAGATTGCCCAAAACCCTTGATTCACTTCTTAGCTTGCTCATTAACTTTTTTTCCAAGATAGAAAAGGAGATCCAAAACCCTCTACTTATAGGGGTTTTGAAACACAAATGGGTAAGAAAACCCTAAGGGAGGACCGAATTTGATGAAGTCAGCCCAAAAGGTGGGTTTTCTAAGAGAAAACCCTAACTTGTCAAAATCATACCCTGTAAGGGCTGACCATAATTTTGATAAAACTAGAAAAAAAGGGAAAAAAAGGGAGGGGAGAGTCCCAAACTTGCACTTGGGCAAGTTGGAGGATCTCTCTAAGGCTCTAGGGAAAATGACTCACTTAAGTGGGTCAATTTTCCATGTCTACATTTTACCCCTCTTTGATGCATTTATGGCCTAATAAATGCATCAAAGAAATATGTAGACACCTATGGGTAAAGAACGACAAGAAAAAAAGGGGTAGCTAGTTTAGAAGAAAGGGATGGTGCAAAATGGTGTCATTCTAGGAACTTTTATATTTTACATGTAAATCGAGGTATTAGGGATATTAATGCCTCTCAGGCTAGGGTGCCCCCTCAAGTTTTGGAAGGAATGCAAAATTCCTAAGGAAACTCAAAATGGTAGACTCAAAAGAAAGCAAAGGAGCAAACAATGAAAAAGGGTACCAAAAAGAGAAACAAAAGGTAAAAGGGGGTGAAAACCCTAACCATTTTCATCATATAAAGAGGAAGAAAAGGGCTCTAGAGAAAAGGAGAAAATGGTGCTACTTATACACCATTCGATAGTTGCAAGGGGTGAGGCTAATGTAGTAGTAGAGTGAGCATAGGTAAGGGCTAAAATCCTCCCTCGAGATTAGGTTAGGTTAGATTTTAGGTCCTTTTTTGCATTTTTATTTTCTCCATGATTCATTATGCATGCAACCCCAACATGATTTTAGGGTTTGACCATGATTTTGGTTGGTTCATTATGGTGATCAAAATTGTACCCCAGAACTATGGAGCAATATTTCATGAAAAAAAAGGAAAGGGATGAAATCACGCCCAAAACTAAATGTCAAAAAAAGAAAAAATAAGAAAGCAAGCAAAAGGGAAACAAGAGCAAAAATGAGCTAAAACAATGAGAAGCAACAAAGAGCAAATGGGAAATCCTTTTATTACATAAATTATTATATATATTTTTATTTATTTTATTATTTTAAATTAATTTTACTATGCATGTTGAACTAATTAATTTTTTTTTTGTTTTGGATGCAACATGATGTACTAGAGAGTCGTGAGTGGTGACCAAGCTCCTTGGAGGTAGAGCTAGATGGCCTCTCTTAGGTAGATCAAGGTACCCTAGAGGTAGTGGGGCTACACCACCTGGTGGAGATACCTTGGGTTGAGGTAGATTGGATATTACTTACAATGCTAGTAGAGAGATGGTATCTAGAGTCATCGACCTTCCAATTACCAATAGGGGAGATGATGGTCACACTAGAGGATGTGTGGTGCATATTGTACATCCCCATTAGGGAAGAGTAGTTTATAGAGCATGAGGATAGTGGCCCATGCTATAGAGATTATCTAGAGGTTGGGCCCACCAGGTGTGAGAGAGCTTGATCTTGGTCGATGAGCTAGTAGGGTGCTATGGGGTTGATGCTTTGATGATCATGCTCTATGGGATGGTGGTAGGGTTTCTGGTATGCCACATGAGTTGATGATACCTACCATGGGTAATGGTAGGAGTAGTGGTAGACATGTGAGATTAGAGAGTTAGATTTACATGGGGTCCATATGTGTTGGTCTAGTTGTACAAGATATTGTATAATGTCATGTACAAATAACATATAGGGATAGTTTGTACGACCTTGCTCTAGGTGTGGTGCTAGGAGCACATAGTAGTGTAGAGACCGTATGCACTTCTAGGGCCATTTCCCAACCTAGAGTGATTAGTAACATATAGATGGGCTAGGAGCTATGAGCGAGTCTAGAGGACATACATGGGTAACCTACCACTAGGGAGGTAGGTGATAGATGAGCTATGAGAGCACCAGCTCATATGGTGACCATGGCATCTACACCCTGGATGGACTAAGGATGTGGAGGAGCTAGCTAGGGTGAGGAGGATTAGGTGGGTCACTATAGAGAAGGAGGAGCTAGAGCTCTTTTGATTTGATCGAGTCCAATGGTAGTTTGGTATCTTCTAGGAGATCCTAAACTTAGGAGACTATTGGTATAGGTGGGTATAGAGGGACCCATCGAGAGTTAGAGGGGATATCAATGTGGGGAGATGGGTAGAGGAGGACCTAGATGACCCACTCTATGTGGATCTAGGGGTGGATGATATTGGGGTGGCTCTTAGGTATTAAATATGGTACAGGGGTATCATGCCCTCGAGGATCTCCCCACTAGTGTTGGTGTAGAGGCACTATATTATGGGTTGATAGATGTAGTTGGCATTATGAGAGGCCACTCGATGGTCCATAGAGTGGTAGAGGTAAGGCCAAGAGGTCCCATAGTAGAGATAGACATGAGTTCAAGTAGAGATAGTGGTAGCAACCACCACCACTATTGGGACTAGGATGATGATAACAATAGGAGTTGCCTCCACGATGGTTGAGGATGGGTTAGGTAGAATAGTTGCATTTACATCGATGAAAACTAGCTTGAGTGGGACCATAGGTTAGGAGGACCTATGGAGAGAGGTACTATAGGCCTAGATAGTGACCCTATAGTGGGAGATGGACCTACTCTAAGAGGATAGGGCCAAGAGGATCGAGGGTCTATAGAGTGCTTTGAGCATAATGGAGATCGAGCGAGACATGACATGAGTGGAGGTAGATCACCTCAGGGGAGAGGTGAGCTAGCTGGACTAAGAGAGGTAGTAGGCTTGGGTAGAGAGGATGGCTATTGTCACCAACAACCAATAGGGTGATGGGATCCACGTACTATAGGTAGAGCTATAGAGGGTAGGAGAGAGGTTAGAGGTAGTCATGTAGAGGGTGACCTTCTACTAGATAGTGTACTTCTAGGTAGTCCCAATAGAGCAATGAGTGCCACCACCATCATCCCTTCTAAAATTAAGTTGATATCGATCTAGATCATGGATAGCTACATGGTCTATGAACATACCCCCACCAGGACCACCTTCGATGGGTAGAGTAGAGGAGATAAGCTCCCAGAGCTAGGGATAGGATTGGGGTGACATGCCAATTTTTTAGTGTGGCATGCATCCCTAGGGAGGTTCGAGTGTGCTAGGCTTAAACTATGGCACATCGATTAGGTAGACCTATGTACCTTACTTCTTTGACCTCTAGTAATATCATGCTGCTTTTGTGCAATGTGTGTGCATATGTATTTATTGCTTTTATATGTTTTTGTGTTTTAATTATGCATGATTGTAAGCAAACTATGGAATGAATTAACCTAAAATGCAAATGTATGTAATGCAATGAGGTGGATGCAAGGCATGAAATGCATGGATGGAACAAAACAAAAGAAAGAGAAAAGAAAAAAAATCTAGCCAAAATCATGCCCCATAAGAATGGAGTGCAACATTGATGCAGAGCAAAATTATGACTCATAAAGATGAGGTACAATTTTGAAAAAAGAGAACAAGGGAGAATAATATGGAAGGAAAAGATCAACATAGGGAAAAGGAGTGAAGTATGTAGTGCATAGAGACCAATGTGCAAACAAGTAGATCAAGCGAGAAGAAAAGAGTAGAGTGAAACCTTATAGGATGTATGCTCTAATGTGATTGAGAGGTTACCCCTCACTGTGGCCATGAAGCTATCCTGTAAGGATGTTATGCTCACAAAATATGGATAGGTGGAGAGATACCCACTATGGGTGTAGTGCTCACTAATGGCTAGAGAAAAGAAGAGATATACCCACTAGGATGTATGCTCGCAAATGGTTGAATGGAGGCTACCCCTCGCTTGTGACCATGAAGCTATCCCTTATGGGGTGCTAAAATGATATGATTGATATGCCAAAAATGAGTACTACCCGATAGGGGTGTGGTGTGTGCAAAATATGAGTGATCAAAGTGAAGCATAACTTGTGTGTGCATGTGCTCAAAACAAGAGAAGAAATGGAGATGAAGATAAAAACACGGTGGTGTGTGTGCATCCTTTCAAAATTTTGAGAAGTAAGAGATGTGTGTAAGATAGTCAGTGGTTGTATGAACACCATAAATGATATTCATATGGTATCTATCCTATCTCATGAGGATCCCTTAATAATCAAAATATTGAGAAAGGAGAAAGTGTGAACAAAAGGTAAGATTTACAAATAGAAGAAAGAATGTGTATCCTTGTCTTGATGAAAAGAGAAAGAAAACATGCAAAGGACAAGGATACATAGAAGAAGAACTATATTCCTTGACTTGGGGAAGATAAAAATATGATCATTAAAACTTTCAAGGTCAAGGAATATAGAATGACATGAGTGGATGCAATGATGGAAATGCATGGAAATGAGCCCTAGGTTTGGGGATTCGCTAGGCATCAGAGCCCTAGTGTGAGTGCAATGCATGTGAGCTATGACCTAACTAGGTGTCATCACTTGCCATTGTCATGGATCCCCAAAATCTATATGATCAAGCAAGCATGCAGATATGAGCAAGCAACAATGCAATAAGTATGACAAGCAAAATGCAACGAATAGAATGTTAGGCAAAACATGCAAAAGTATGATAGGTAGTCATGCAGTATGAACAAGCAAGGATGGATGCAATATGTGAACTAAACTAGATGAAGATGCAACATCATGCATAATATCTTGTTTTGTTTTTTTTAAATATTAAATGACATTCATTGGTTTTTAAAGTCGGCATAAATTCTGAGTGTGCCACCTATTTTAACAAACATGATGGTAGTGCAAGGATCTGACCCATCAAATAAAGGACTATGATGGAGGGTATCTTCATGATTCACATCATGAAGGGGATCCACCACAACACATTCTCTAGGAGATGTCACATGAAATTCAGTGCAAACTCTGACTGTGCCATCCTTTTTTATGAAAGGGGGAGTGATTCCCAACTTTGCAAGATCTCTATAAGATAGAGGAATATGGTCCTCATGAGAATGAGGAGACTCACCATGCACAACATAAGGGATAAACCCATCAAAGGAGAAGCTATTCTGGGAAATATCCTCATGAGCTATGTCACAAGGGGTATTCCTTTTAGCATTCTTCTTTGGGGTCACATGAGACTTAGGATGCCCAATGGTTACCATATTGCAAAATAGAATATCTGAGGGATAAGGAGGTCCCTCATCCTCATCACTCCACTCCAAGCTTTGATGATCTAAATATTCAGCATAAGTAACAATATGATCATCATTATCATAGGGTAAAGGTTGGTTTTTATTAGGGATGTAGCCTATGCCACATCTCCCAGGCCAAATATCCACATCCAAAGGCTCTTGAATACCTTTTTGGCATGGCCCCAAACCTTTACCGATATATCCCATGCTAGATAGGATTTTCTTGGGAAGTGGGTAATCATTGGATAGGTAACAATGGGTAAAATAATGCTCTATAGGAGGAGGGTTGCTACCATAGATATTTTCTTCGAAGGCTATACCTGCAAAGATAAAGGTACACATGCCAATGTGTACAACTTCACCCTTCTTATGAGGTAAACCCATAGTCCTTGGTGAAGGTGGTAGCTTGGAAAGATCTAGAAGAGGCTCTTGAAGAAATGATGATTAACTTGATCCCATGATGAAACATTGATCATTGGTTCCTCACTCACTTTAATATTTTCAAGTTGTTTGGTTATTTGAGATGAGGAGATTGATGGACATAAATTGAGATCAAATTGAGCTTGCTCAACCATCGAACAATATTCAAATGGGTGAGGATCACCTAGAATGGTGACTAGTTGATTCTTAGATTTGAACTTCAAACATTGATGAAAAGTGGAAGGGACAACCCTCATCGCATGAATCCAAGGATGTCCAAGAAGAAGATTAAAATATGTAGGGCAAGACACCACATAGAACAAGGTATCTAAGATCTTAGGTCCAACCCTAATGGGGAGGGATATAATGCCACAAGCCTCTTGGGACTCATTGTTGAAAGCTTTGATGATGATATCAGACTTAGTTAAATCTTCCTCTTTTAATCCAAAATTTTGGAAAAATTGATAAGTGCATAAATTGAGGGAAGAACCATTATCAATCAAGAATCTATTTGATAAAAGTTTCTCCTAATAAATGTAGTAATGTAGAGGGAAGAATCCCCTTGTAAGTCTGAGGAAGGAATATCATCATCCAAAAATGTGATATGATGTATCCCAAGAGAACTTACAACATTAGCTATAGCACTAGGGAAAATATCTTGAGGAATATATTGTTGTCTTAGAAGTTTTAACAAGGCTTCCCTATGAATAGGAGAAGTTTGCAAAAGTTCTAAGAGAGAGATCTTGGTTGGGGTACTAGCTAGCTATTGTTGAATGTCAAAGGAGACTTTAGGTTGAGGTTTCAACACTAAAGGTGGGTTTTCTAACCTTGTGCTCCTTTTTTGGGTATTCTTCAAAACTAAGGTGGGTTGGATGAAGAACTCGTCTCCTACTGAGAATGTTGAGTCGGTTGATTATATGCTTATTGCCTTGTAGTTATTGCTATCATACCAACCATATTATCATAGGGAGGTGGCACATTCTAATATGACACTTGATTAGCTACCTACTGACCATGCTTAGGGAGGGGATCTTGGAAGATCCCCATGTCTTGATTAGTTGTGGGTGCTTGTTGTGTAGGAGGTTGATTGTTTGTTGGAGGATTGGGTTGAGAACCTTCTATGACAAGTTGTCCTTCATCAATTAGGTCCTGAACCACATGTTTCAACCTCTTACAAGAGTTTTTCTAGTGCCCCTCCACTCTATGATACTCACAATGTTGACCAAACTTATACCAATTAGTCATGGTATCAAGTTGCCTTATGGGAGGTAACTCAATCATTTTAGCTTCCAAAAGTTGTAGGACCACATTCATAGGCATGTTGAGTCTTGTAAAATTTCTTGGTGGGGGTTTTGAGGTTGGCTAAGCACCATATTTTGTAGGGTGTTAACCACACTATTAATAGGCCTACTATCCATTACCCCATCACCAACTACATGCTTGTTCTTATACTATTTTTTAGTGGTCCTATCTTCCTTTATCTTAAGCTGACCTCTTCTGATAAGGGCTTGCTCTACCCTTCTTGCTAGATCTATAGCTTGGTCAAAATATGTGATAGTTGTTGTTTCCAATTCATAAGATATTTGTTCTTGTAAATTTCTAATAAATATCTCAAGCATGTCTTGAGGAGGTAAGGTATATCTTAAGCATCCAACTAGACTCCTCCATCGAGATAAATTTTTAGAAAAAATTTCATCTTTAGCTTGTTTTAACATATAGACATCTTTCATAGTCACATTCTTTTCAACATAAGCACCAAATTTTTGAACAAACATTTCAGTTGTCTCTTCAAAATTCCTCAAATAATGATTAGGCAATTGATAATACCACTCTAATGCCATACCACCAAGGCTCTTAGGAAATATCTTTAGCAACAACATGTCATCATATATGATATCATGGCATGTTATCCTAAATATTCTTAAATGCTCAATTGGATCTTTTGTTCCCTTATAGATAGGTAAAAATGGTATTGAAAATTCTTAGGGTAGGGCCTAGAGGCAATGATAGGGTCTAAGGGTTGATTGCACATTTATCTATAGTTGTAGGTGAAACTAGGTGGCTGAATCATATCCACTCTAGAAACCAATTGTTTCACCATATTAGTTAAACTTTGCATTTCAGTATTATTGTTGTGCAATGCCCTTAGGTTCCCTATGGGAGGGGTATATGTAGGTTGTTGAAAGGGAACTTGGCTTATGTTGGAGGTATTGACATTATTATGGTATGGGTTATGATATGTGGTATCTTGATGGAGAGGATAACTAATATTTGGTGGAATAAAAGCATGAATATTGAGATTAGCTAAATGAGGAGGAAATTGAACATAATCTTGAGATGCACTACTAGTTGGAGGGACTTGTGGAACTCTTCCAACATTGGTGGTCATAGTAGTAGCATATGTTGGGTTATGAACAAGATTACCATGATGTAAAGATTCAAACAAGGGGTTGTTATGAACATTCCTAGGAGATATGGTAGGAGGAGGAGGTACCTCACCTCTTTCGAGTAGGGCCTCCTCATCCATAACTCTAATCAAAGTCTCTCTGTGGTGTTTTATGAAACCCCATAAATGATCAACTGATATAAAAGTGAAGCCACCATTAGGCCCCTCAAAGGGATCATAGTTAGTATCAATTTCAACATGTTCTTGCTCTTCTGCATCAAGGTTAGGATTCTCTCTATCAACTTGATCATCTTCTTGAGGAATTTGATCAGATTCTAGATGCCTTCACTGACTTCTAAGGAATGGAGCCATTAGAAGAAGTGAAAGGATAGAGGAGAAAACTAAGGAAAGACACACAAGAATATTCTTAAGATATTTTTAAATATTTTTTTATCTAAAAAAATATAATTAGTGGTCTTATTTAAAGTTTTCAAAAGAGCAAAGGAAGAGGCTTCCTATCTTGGCCACTAAGATGTGTTTTCACGAGTTCACCAAATATGTAGAGGGGGAAAACTACCCTATCATGTATGATTCTTGGTTGGATCCATTAGGAGTTGAGGTGAACCATGGTGGTGTTATATTCTCTACACTTAGGGGACCAAAAGGATGGGTTCACCAAGAATGGTTTTAGGACTCACTCCAAGTCTAGGGTGGAAATGTTTAATGTGTTCAATTTAAGAAAATCACCTATGTTTGGCCTCTATGAACTAAACTATGCAAAATGAAAGAACAATGCAAAACACACAAGATGCAAGAAAACAATGTCTAACCCTAGTATGATTCTTTGATTGAATGATCTCTAACCCTAGGTTGTAATAATAAAATTATTTTTCTTTTTGAGCAAGGGCACAAGTGAAATGCACAAACAAGACTAAACCCTAGATGCACACTATATGCTCTTATTCTTTCAAATGCCTAGAAAACAATCGAAATATTTTTCTTTTATTTCTTTGTTTATGTTTAAAACAAAAATGAAAAATAACACAACAACAAACAACCTAAAGCTTTACCGAGGGCACTTATCTATTTCAATGTTTGATCCAAGCTTTATCTTGTGTCCAAAAATATCCCACAGCTTCAACCTGCAAAATAGCTTTTACAAAACCCTAGAAAATATGATCAACGTTAGGGGGTCTGCTTAGGCCATTGTGTAGTAGAGCTTAGGAGCACAACAATCAAGCCCCCTAGGTCCTTTTAGTTGACCTTTAGAAATCAAGAGTGAATGTTGACCTTTTTTGGAAATGGATAAACAGAATGCAATGAAACACAACAATGCAAAAAATAGAATGTAAACAATAGTATTATATCCTAAATGCAACATGCACATAGAGACTTAGGGTTTGGGAGCGAATCTTACCCCCAAACTTGATGCAACCAAAATCATGCCCTATACGGGGCAACCACAATTTTGGCTCTACCAAAATCATGCCCTATAAATATGGGGTATGATTTTGCAAAATACCAAAGAAAAATTAGATCAATGTAAATGGATGATGACAATAATGCAAATTAATAATCTAGGAATGATAAAATGCATGAAACAACCTGGTGGTAGTGAAAGAGGTAGACAAAAGGATGAAGACCTCCACAAGATGGTTGACTCCTCCTCAAGGCTCCAACACTTGTCCACCAAAGATAGTAAAATCAACAATGCAACAAAATAACACCAAAAAACTTGTCAAAGATCACTTGAACACTTGAGTAGTAAGATTACCCAAAACCCTTGATTCACTTCTTAGCTTGCTCATTAACTTGCTAGGAGAAAAGGAGATCCAAAACCCTCTACTTATAGGGGTTTTGAAACACAAATGGGTGGGAAAACCCTAAGGGAGGACCGACTTTGTCAAACTTGGACCAAAAGGTGGGTTTTCTAAGAGAAAACCCTAACTTGCCAAAATCGCGCCTCGTAAGGGCCAACCATGATTTTGGCAAAACTAGGAAAAAAAGGGAAAAGGGGGAGGGGGAGAGTCCCAAACTTGCACTTGGGAAAGTTGGAGGATCTCTCTAAGGCTCTAGGGAAAATGACTCACTCAGGTGGGTCAATTTTCCATGTCTACACCTAGATATAGAAAAAATATGAAAGCAGTATCATCCTCAACATATGAAGAAGCACTAGAGAAAGCAATTTTTTTGAAATTGAGGTGAAGCAGACAATAGTAGGAATTGTGATACATTCCAAGCATGAGAACTTTGATAGCGATTTAGAGGATATGATACACCAAGCTATCCAATAATTCCAAAAGGAATTCGATAAGCCCTGAAAATGCTCAATTTTTTACAGAATTTCCATATTTATTGGGCATTTATTTTAATAGAAATATATATTTTATGTAAATTTTATATGTATTTCACATTAGATTACGTATGTTGTCTAATATTTGTTTTTGAGTGGATTATGTGTAAATGCAGTGGATTTTATGGTATTTTGGCATGTTTACATCAAGGTCCCATTTGGACCTGGCACTTTCCATTTATGATGAAAATTTTAAGGTAAAAATATCTGCAACAAAACAGTGATAAAGCGCTAAGTCAAGCACCCAACTCCTATTTAGGTGCCCGACTCTCGTTTAGAACCTAAATTTTGGGCACCTAATACCCGTTTGGCATTTGACTATTGGCTGGTTGATTCCCATTAGGTTCCCAACTCCCGTTAGTCACATGATTCCTGTATTTTATAGAGATGGCACCTGATTCCCATTGACGTAGAAATACAGCGCAACCCCTATTATCGAAAAAACAAAATGATGATTTCAGTGATGGATGCGGATGCAATCTCAAATATGGATACAAACCAAGGACAACATCAATGATCATATGTCATCTATTTTTCAACAATCACATAAAAATCAATGTAATCGAATAAAGCAAAATATCAAACGTATTCTGTTCTGATATAGAATACACTGAATATATTTTGAGTTTAATGTTTTTCTTTATCTCATTTATTCCTACATATTGTTGTAACAACAAAATAAAAGATCAATTTGCTTTCATAATATAATAGGGCATGGCTACATATCTTATAAATATGTAGGCCACCCCTGAAACACAGATTCTGAATTCTTTGTAAATTTCTAGTAGATGTGCAGTTTTGATTTCAAAAGCATTTTAGTTATTTATTTAATAATGCAAATTATATTAGTGGTTTAGAAGATAAACGAGAACTCCAATGAAACAACATCCCACCAAACCATAGGATATAAGGGACTCATTTGATTAAAGGGAGATTACAGACATATATTGTATAGGGTTACTCGCAAGTTTACGAGTTGTCTTGGGTTGAAAATTAAATGGAGGTAATGATTTATACCATATAAAACTAACCAATGTTTTGCCCAAGATTTTGGTGCCATTGTTGGGGAGTAGCTTATTGTAATTTTTTGTTCTGAATAAAGTATGTTAAAATTAGTTTAGGTTACTTTCTACAAAACCACTCTGTTCTAAATTTTGTATGAGTCCACCTAGAGTTAGAGGATCAGATAGTCGTTTTATCAAGAACACAAACATTATTTCTTCAAAAACTTCTATTCTAGCTATACCAGATCCTTAGGGTGAAAAATCTCCACCACTGTCTCCACCTGTGCATTGGAGTCAACATCCATTATTTGCACAGGATCCTTCTAAAACAAACCAACAAAATCGTAGGGAAGGATCTGAGATAGGAAGAGTTTAATCTAAGGAAGATTTACTAAACCTTCAATGTTGGCAAGTAGTTGAGGAAGGGACTATTTCAAACACTGATTTAGTAATCCTTTTGGAGGATAAAATAAATGAGATAGAAGCCTTGAAATCTTCCCTAAACACATCAAGTGTAGAAACATTTATAGAAGATAATATGCATGAAACACTAGAAGAAGCATCCACTAGCTTTAACTTTCGTATAAACAAGGCAAGAGGAGACCACAAGATGAAACATATATTCCCTTCCCACATTTTAGTATTTAGAGGACTTACAATAGAAGATCCCAACATATTCCTTTTCAAATTTGATGTTCTATGTAGGTCAGTATATTATACAACCAATGCTCAAAAACTAAAGTTGTTTCCCTCCACTCTTGATGATTCAGCTTTGTGTTGGTTCATTAGTTTGGTGAATAAATAGATAACTACCTGGAAAGACATGAAAACACTTTTCCTAGATCAATATTAGGACTTTGGTAGAGCACAAGACTCCAGAGAAGAAGTCCTGGATATGGCACGAAAGGAATCATTAGAGTATTGGGATAAGTTTAGCTTTAATTTGTAGAGATCTCCCCATGCAAGACTAGGAGACAAATGAAGCTCTTGAATCCTTAAATATGATTTTTGGGAGGATATTTATTAACACCAAATATCTGATATCTGGCAGTAGTGTCAAAAATTTTCAAGAATAAAGGGTAAGTTGAACCCTAGGAATATTAAATAATCAGCCACTATCACTAAAATAGAAATAGAGAATATGCTTAAATACCTCAAGAGTGAGATGTTATCATATCTAGCACTCCAAATGGATACCCTTCTGCTTCAGAAAAAGAAGCAGGAAAATGAGGTAGCACTAGCCTATTTTCATCCTAAATGCAAGGGAAAACGCCCCAAAAATGAACATCCTGAAATAAAGTTAGAGTGTCCGTTATGTGTCAAAAATATCATAAAACTAATTTGTGTCTACAATTATCAAAATCTAGAGAGGAACCTAAAGTAACAAAAGCATACTTCATGGGTAATAGGAGAAATTGGCAACAGTATCCTATGGAAAACAACATGCCAATAGGAATGCCATCCTACGGGGGTAGTAATTATCAAAACTAAGGTCAAGTTCAGCCATCGAACATGTTGGTGGGGACAATAACCTTGGACTCAATTTTCTGAAGGAGCAAATCCTTACAATCCCTACCCATGGATGCCATACAAATAGTCTGGAAAATAGTGGAGAAATTATAATACCTGGAGCCAAACTCCATAACATCCTGCACCAATCCCACTATAGCCAAGTCTTCCAGCTCTCCCTACTTTAAGACATGCTTAATTTTTGGTACATCCTACTTCTAATCCAAATAATAAACCACAACTAGCATACCATATGGAGAATGATATGTATCCCATGTATAATATCAAAGTAGATTGTAGTCCCATACAATTAAGGTCAGGTAGATAGGTAGGTGTAGAAGAGCCTCCTTTGGTAGAAGAGGAGGAAAGCATAGAGTGAGAAAACGAGGAATCATCTCTTATAGAAGAAGTAGAAGAGGAATCGCCTCTTAAATAATCAACAGTTATGAATAACATATAAGGGGTTCCACCTTCTCCAAAAAGGTTGTAGGAATGCAAGAAGCCAATACAACCAAAATTTGATATTCTTTCTAGTTTGAAGAACCTGACAGTCACAATCCCTCTCTTTCAGGCCATTAGAGACATTCCTATCTATATCAAGGCCATAACAGAGATGTGTCTGATAAAAATAGAAAGAAAACCAACATAGACAATCAATTTGGTAGGACAACTAGCTGATCTTATGCTAGGAAATACTTACAACAAAAAAAATTCAGACCCAGGAAGCCCTATTTTATTGTGATTATTGGGGGTTGTGTTTTATCCACTACATTAGTATATCTAGGGGCTGCCATTAATATCATATCCAAGGAAACCATGTAGAAACTCAGTTTGACCAATCTGAAGCCAACCAAAACTATCCTTCATTTGGAAGACAGGTCTATAGTGCTCCCTGAAGGAATACTAGAAGACATAACTATCACAGTGGATGCATGGAAGTACCTAGCAGATTTCTTAGTGTTACAATCCAAGTCTGGGCTAGGTGGTTATCCACTCATCTTAGGTAGGCCTTGGCTGGCAATATTTGATGTCTACATAAGTTGTAGAAATGGGAAAATGACCATTTTTGATGGTCAGAATATAAAAAATATGATCATCCATCCACCTGCATAGTATGTAGATTTGTTGGAAGAACCTAAATGTGAGAACCAGAATATGAATGGTCTATCAATGATTCAATCCACATGGCACTTAATGAGTTGGAATATGAGAGTGCTGAGGATAGGGTGATATCAAAATTTTTCCAAGGAGAACCCTCTTGTCCTCTTCTAGAGTTGCCATTAGTGGGAGGTAAGGATCATCGTATTCAACAAATAGAAGTTTCACCTGGGAGAGTATTAAACATAAATGATGGATTGAAATCTGAAAAATAGGCCAAACTAAGAAAAAAATTAGTTAAACATCAAGGTGCATTTTCTTGGGAGTATTCAGACATGATATAAATAGCTCTTGAAACTTGTACTCATTGAATATATTTGGAAGATGAAATAAAACCGGTAAGGTAACCACAACGAAGAATGAATCCAATGATAAAGGAGATTGTCAAAGCTAGATTGTAGAAACTCCTCACATTTGGTTTCATCTACCCAATTTTAGATAGTGAGTGTATATCACCTTTGGTGGTGGTTCCCAAGAAGAATAGCAATTGGAGAATCTGTGTTGATTATAGGTTGCTGAATAAAGCAACCAAGAAAGACCACGTCCCCCTACCCTTTATAGATTAGGTCCTTGACACCTTATCAGGTAATAAGTACTTTTATTTCTTGGATGGGTTTAGTGGATATAACCAGATTCATATATGGGAAGAGGATCAAGACAAGACCACATTCACTTGCCCATTGAGAACCTTTTCTTACCAAGTTTTACCCTTTCGTTTGTGTAATGCACCTACCACATTTCAGAGGGAAATTTTGAGCATCTTCTCTAATATGATTGGAGAAACTATGGAGCTATCTATGGATGATTTCATTGTATATGGTGAAACATTTGAAGAAGCCATATAAAATTTGGAAAGAACACTTCAGTGGTGTGAGGAAACCAATATGTCCCTAAGTAATGAGAAATGTTATATGCTAGTGCAGGAGGGGATAGTTCTAGGACATCATATCTCTACAAATGAGATCAAGGTAGATAAGAAGAAGATAGAAATTATCCAAAACTTGCCTACAACTAAAACTCAGAAGGATATTTGTAGTTTCCTTGGATCATCTAGTTACTATAGGAGGTTTATAGCAGACTTTAGCAAAACTACTAAACCCCTAAGCACATTGTTATCAAAGGATATAGATTTTTTTTTGGATAGAGGAACGTGAACATGCATTTAACAATTTGAAGGAAAAACTGATTGTTGCTCCAGTCTTGAGAGGTCCAAATTGGACCATACCCTTTCACATATATGCTGATGTATCCAATAATGCAATAGGGTTAGTTCTAGGATAGAAATATGGTGATGATTTCTATGCCATCTATTATGTCAGTAAACATATTACAGGTGCTAAGTTCAATTATACTATCATAGAAAAGGAGTTACTTGTATTCATACATGCTCTTAACAAATTCTACCACTATATAGGTTATTAAGTTTTTATGCATTGATCATTCAGCTATCAGATACATGACAAACAAACTTGGAATCAATGGCAAGATTATCAGATGGTTGTTATTTCTACAGGATTTTGATGTGACAATTGTAGATAAACCAGGTAAGGAAAATGTGGTGGTATATTTTCTTTCTATATTGACACCTCCTGATCATTCAACCATAAAATATCAGTTTATAGATAAATATTTGTTTTCTATTAATGAACAAATATCATGGTATGTAGATATGGCTAATTATTTAGCCACTGTTAAAGTATCCTCTACACTTTGACCATGTGAGAAACAAAATTTTATTGAGAAAAGTGTATACTTCTTATGGATTTATGGGTGCCTATTTAAAATAGGGTATGATCAGCTCATGAGAAGATGTGTTGTTGATAATGATATTATAGAAATACTGAAATCTTGCCATAACGAACCTTGTGGTGGTCATTTTGCAGGAAAAAATACTACATTCAAAGTATTGTAGGTTGGTTATTACTGGCCTTCACTATTCAAAGATGCAGCCAAGCATGTGAGCCAATGTGACCAATATCAAATGATGGGTAGACCAACCCTCACAAATGAGGTTCTACTCCAAACACATGTGCACATAGATCCATTTGATAAATGGAGAATGGACTTCGTAGAACCCATTAATCCATAGTTAGTAGGTAAGAGGTATATCTTAGTTTATACTATGTGACTATTTGGGTTGAAGTGTAGGCATTGCATGATTCTAAAGAGAAGACTATAGCAGAATTCTTGTATTCATCTATTTTATCTATATTTGGGGTTCCAATGGAGATCACAACTGATCAAGGGCCTCAATTTACTTCAAATATGATTCAAGAACTTATGCAACAATATAAAATCAGGCATAACAAAACCACTCCTTACCATTCACAGGTAAATGGTAAAGTAGAGATAACCAACCATGAACTGGAGAACATTCTCACAAATATAGTACAACAACATAGTAAGGACTGAGCCACAATATTACCAAAAGTAGCATGGGCTTACAGAACCACCTATAAAACTACTACTAGTTTTACACCATTCCAACTAGTATATGGGAAGAATGTTATGATGCCCATAGAATTTGAGATTAAAACTCCCAAAAATATAGTAGATTCAAATTTGAATATGGATGAGGAAAAAAAGGAGAGGATTCAACAACTTAACCAGTTGGATGAATATCGAAGAGATGCTCTGCATTGGCCAGAGTTAATCCACAAACAGAGGGTCAAGTGGCATGATTGTCACACTAGGCCAAAGTAGTTAAAAGTGAGAGAGTTGGAATTATTGTATGACTCTCGGTTCTAGGAAAGGAAAGATAAACTTATGCAACACTGGATGGGACCATATGAAGTGATTGAGGTCATCAACAATGGAGCTATGAGGATCAAAATAATTGCTAGTAACAACATTATATAAACAGTCAATGGTCACCGACTACATCTATATCATGTGTTTGAGACTTATATGATGAATTCCATATTAGGCATGGGGGAGACCCCAGTTGATTCTAGTTTTAAAATGATTCAATAATATGTGGACGTAGTCCACATGGTCCAAAAATAATTATTCTTTTAATTTTTTGCAATTTTTCTTTCTTTAGTTGTATTTTTGTTTTGCAAGAACGATGCCCTGGGTGCAACTATTAGGCGGCTTGGGAAACCTAGGGCTAACAAGCATAGGATCCATGAACTTGTGTAATTCTAGCTTTCTAGGAGATTAAATTCTAGTAGAATTAGCTCATCCCAACTTGGAGAGGGAAACCATATATGAACAAGTTTTTTGGTGTTTTTTTTTTGGTCTTCATGAAGAAAAATACCCAGATACTAGTTTAGGTAGCGGATGCTAATTTTATCTTTGTTCTTCAAACCAGAATGTAGAAGGCCTAGTCAACTATAAGCGTACACTAGTGGACATATAAGCAAATATTAAAATAAATGAGGAGCACCTACTTCCATATTCTAGAGAAGAAGATGCATGATTCCTATTTTATAGAGAAGGCACTTGACTCCCATTTTTATGAAGGACGGCGGTTGATTCCTATTTGTACGATAAGAAGGTGCCTGATTCCTATTTTTATGGTAGAAGGTGCTTGAGTCCTATTTTATGGCATACCAACGCTTGATTCATTTTTTTTATAAGGAAATGGCACCTGAATTTCATTTTTTGGGAAAGCAACACCTAATTTCCTAGACATAGCCCAAAAAACAAGGTTTGTATAAAGTTTTTTTTTAAGTTTGGCACACGATTTCCAATAAAACGATGCTTGCTTTCTATTTTATACTTTAAGTACGATGCTCGATTACCAACAAAAAACACCTGCTTTCCATATTAGGCATAGTGTCCGATTGCTAATGAAAGGTGCTTGCTTTCTATTTACCGAGCACCTGCGTGTCTTGATTCGAAAGAAGACACCTGATTCCATATAAGGAGGCACCTAATTTCTATTTTCATAGGTAGTTATGCCTCATATAAATAATCATCAACATTGGGAAGTGGCCCAAGCCACGTCAGCATTTCACCCATGTGCATAAGTCAAACTTCATAGATGAAATTATTTTAATTTTTTCATTGAATATTTATGCACATTCCAAAGTCATCAACAAATAACTTCTAAGGAGGGGATGTTTGTCGTCTCGAGAAGATAATTTTTCTAACCTTTTCTTGAAAATGTGTAGGAATTTTCAAATGTATCAAATGGCAGCAACCAAGAACTAGACAAAACGGGGAGAAATTCATTACATGAGAAATATGCCTATTATTCTTTGTTTTGGAATGCCCAGTCACCATGAAGCAACCAATGCTAGTGCACCATGACTGTATGCACATTATACGTGCACAAAACATAATACGGGTACATGTTTAATTTTTTGTTATATATATATTGTTTCCATAGGCATATGTTTCTATAAAATAGTGCTGGCACATTCCCCATTGAATTACTAGCCACCCATTTCTCTCCACTTGGAATTTTTCTATGTGTCACTACTCTTATTGGGGAAAACACTCATGGTCATCATCTACGCAAAATCTGGCACATGATTTAATGATATTTTGCATAGATAACTGTAATTATTTTTAATTATGGCAATTAGGTGCCAGTGTTCATGGATTTGTTCGCATGCGAGGATTGAAAATTTAAGTCACCAAATATTACATTGTTGCGTAATAGGCCTTTCCCAGATAGGGGAACACATGTATAAGGACAACCCCACACTCTACACATAATAATTATTTAGGTACCGACTACAATACCTGATGCACACTGGTTTATCGAAGCAATACATCCCTGATCTCTGGAGGTCAGTCTTCGAGTAGATTGCCTAGTTATTCACTTGTACAGGTAGGCTTTACAAAATAAACTCTAATGATTTTTATTTGCTAAACCATTTACTGCATGGGGACAATATCAATGTCCCCCATTACCTTGCATGTGCACTCAAGGATGAGGTCAGCCAGTACCAGGTAGGCACAACATTTGCCTTGGCTCACCATGGCATGATTTCGGTCTTGGTGTGACATGCCGAGTCACACAAAGATGCAACGATTGAGTAAGCTAAAGGAAATAATGTAATTCATGAGGTAGAGGAAGAAGTGGTGGCACTAGACTAGATTGACCACCTGGATCCTAGCATGAGGAAGATATATGAGATGTAGGGCAAGCCTTGTCTCCTACTTTCCCTCAATTTGATAAGGCAAGACATGCTTCATACCCTATTGGCCCTCAATTTGAATATGAGGTAGGGCATGATCCTCCAAGCCCTACTTACATGTTTATTTCCACCAAAACCAGAATTAGAAGGACGAAGTCATCCATGGTGGTTCATAGCTCATCAGATGATGAGGTAGTAATTGATGAATTGAATAATGATGAGTTTGTGGCCTAGATTTTGTGAGATTTATCCACTGGATAGACTCCTTAGTAGGAAATGTAGATGGAGGATCTATACAGCATCTATAGATAATGAAATAATGAGCTTGTACTTGGGAGGTCAAGTATAAAAAGGAGTAAACTCTTTTTCATGAGTCTAGAAAAGCAGATGTAGCAAAATTGTAGGAACTATTTTGGATCATCCATCAGTTGCCATAGATAATTTTGAAATTGTAGCCATAGGTCCAACAAACTAAGGTTGAACAACCAACCAAGGTAGAAGTGACGATGCAAACTAACTGGGCTATGGAAGTGCCCACTACCTCTCTAGATTTTGATGAGAAAATTACCTCCTCTAGCCATTTTTAGTTAAACACAAGGAATTCCAACATGGAAGTTGAGGTAGGGGACCAATCAGTTGCTTCTACTAGAAATATATCTACACAAGGGATACCTAATTATTGGGCAAGGAACCCCACAATTATTATTTAAAGTGCAATTGAAGAATACTCCTAAAAATCCCATGAAAAAGTAGAGCAAGAAATAAATGAAGTAATGGAGGTTAAATAACTCCATTCACCAGATCATTTTGTAGAATAGAAGCAAGATTAGGGTCCTAAAGTTGATATGGGATAGTCCCCAATATCTTATTCCTCTGCAGATACAAAGGTAAATCAGGAGGAAAAAATTGAGGTTGAAGAACCTCAACTTTTAGAAAAATACGTAGAGGAAGACATAATACAGGAAGATGAAATTGAGGTTGAAGAGCCTCATATTTTAGATAAGGCTATAGAGGAGGATCATGGGGTTGAAAAATATTAGGATTTTACTCACTCTGTAGGCCAGGAACTAGAAGGATATGCAGGGACTGAACCTGAGTAGCTTCAGGCAGAAAATGGGACTTCAACAGAAGAATCACCTGTTACACAAAATATGACTGAAGGGTCACCTGAGCAAATGCCTATAAAGCAGGCACAAAAGACTAAGAAGTCTCCAACTTTTGAAGGTCAAGCAATAGTAGAAGCGACAAAATAGCAAAAGGTAGAAACCTCCTATTTTAGATATATCTAAAGGCCCTGTAAGACAGTCCAAGAAGTTGAGATCAAAGAGGAAGGTTGTAAGGGGACCTTAACGAAGACCTAGAACCAGAGCAAGGACTGCACAACTAAAATCATTAGGTATGGATTTTGACGAAGAGTGGGAAGAGACTTTGAAGTTGTTTTATGAGTAGAAAAAGTAGTTCAAATAGCTCAAGATAGATATCAAGGTAGATAAGCAGTATTATAGGAAAGCCTCCAAGAGAGTGGCCAAGAAAACTAGAAAAGAGGCCAAAGAGGCATCCAAAAATCCTCGTAAGAGAATCAATTTTTCCTGACCAACACAGTTCTAGAATTTTTATGGATTAATAGGTGATCAACCTTCAAGGATGAAGGTATATTTCATGAATATGGGTTTTCTAGGTTCTGTACCACCTACAACTCAGGTAACAACAAGCAAATCTCCCCTAGTGGAAGAAGCAGAGTCTGAAGATGATGCTAAACTTGAGCCTGTAGTGGCTAGTTGGCCCAAGGCCAAGGTTTTTGAGAAATCTAAAATTCTATTTGGTGATGAATCTGTAGTGCTAGTGGGAGAATGTTTACCTCCTCACCATGAATACTAGAAGCAAGATGAGCCAACATTCCAAAAGGATACCTCCACTTTTACTGGCTACTACTTAAGGAATGTGGTAGAGAGGAAATTTTGGACAAAGGAACAACCAGGTGAAGGAGTAGGGCCAAGTCAACCAACTCAACATAGTAAGTGCTTGAAAATGCAGCAACAGGAGGGAGACACCCCCAAAATGTTGGATATTTTGAGTCCCTATGTCAAAAGTTGTCATTGATGTCATCAAATAAAGTCATCATTAATATCAAGGAATTCGACAAGAAATAAATTCATCAAAGGTGTCACTAATATCCAGGAAGAAGCTTCAACATTGCAGAAGTTAAATATTAAAGGGCTCCATAATATTTTAATATTATATGAGAGTATAAGTTAAAAAGGGTTTTCATAAATACCCAAGAAGGCCTATTGCAAAGTTCAAAGGAGGTCTACTATTTATTTTATAAAATATATAAATTCAAAAGGAATTTAAATTTTATAAATAAATATCATAAATACAAAGTTGTGCAATAAGAGAAGGCCTTAAAAGCCAAAGGTTATAATTATAATTTATAAAATTTAAATTCCTTGGAATTTAAATAATTTATAAATTACAAAGGTTAAATGCGCCAATGTCACCGAAACATTTGGAGCACTGACGTTTGAAGACAATGGCAGCTTTGTGTATAAAAAGGAGGCCAAAATACCTTACAAATCATCCCTCATCGAATTTAATTAATGCAAAAAAGTAAATTGCATGTGTGATTCAAAGTTTTAGGTGAGGAAGAAGACGAACAACTTTTCATCTTATGCGCAAGGGTTATAGCGGAGTAAGGTTGGTGCCCAAAACAAGTTGGATACTGTGGTCCATTGGCAGTGCATGTTTTTGCTAAGGCGTTTGTGGGGAGACAAACCTTCGTTCGAATCCTGAGGAGTGTATGCACAAAGGGAAAGGTTTGAGTTTTTGCGTTTTTCATTTAAGGTGTTAGGAGGAATATAGTGCACAAAGAGATTTTTAGCTCTCAACATGCATTGAGCACACGTGGTTGAGGAGCCCATGGCTAGGGCGTTCACGGAGGCAAAGGTCAAGGGTTCGAAACCCGTTGAGAGGTAAAGGTAATTTTCTAAAATAATTTTTATTACCTAAATTTTTAATTAAAGCCTTTATTAGGAGTTATAAGGGGTTTTTAAAAGGTTTTTAGTTAGGCAATAAAATTAGTGGTTAGGAGAAATAAGGAGTGAATAGCAAATTGTTGTGTTGAATTGTGATTTATAAAAGAGGATATATTCTTTTTAAGTTGGAGTAATAAGGTAATAAAAGATTTTGAATTTTAGTGAGTGTTGATTTTATTTGTAAAAGGATTTTTGCCAAAGAGATTATTATGAGGGTATTGGATATTATTTTAAAGTTGGAGTGATAAGGTGTATTTTGTTTGATATCATTTTGTATTGTGTTGTGTTGAGGAAATTATTATTTTCTAACCCTTATTGAGATTGGCAAATAAGTAATTGTGAGTGTGATAGATTTGTGAGATCTACACATTTTCAAGCAAAAAGTTATCGGTAAATTATTTCTTAGTTGAGTTGATTGATTGTTTTTCTAAAATTAAGTTTGGAGTGAAAAGGACTTGATTAGGGTTTCTTTTTCAAGACTGTTGAGTTCATGCTTCAAGGTTTTTTGGAATAAAGAGTTGTTAAAACCTTTTTTTATAAGCATTTTTATTGAAGCCATTGGTTGTGTGAAGAACTTGAGTTAGTATTGTGTAAAAGAACATGATTATCATTGTTATGTGAATATTTATGTCTAAGCATTGTTGTTGAAGACATTGGTTGTGCAAAGAACTTGAACTAGGGTTTGAAAAGAACATGAGTATCATTGTTATGTGATATTTATGGTTGAGCATTGTTGGAAACATTTTGATTTGGTATTTACATGCTTGGACTAGGGTTTGTGAGCAAGGGTTGTTTCTTGAGTAATTGGTTGATTAGAGTTGATTGAGCCTAGTCAAGTGGGTGTGTGAAGTGATTTTTCAAGTTCCATAAAACAAACTATTCTATATTCTAAATTGAGTTAAGAAAGTGATTGAGCATTGAGTGTAGAACATATTGAGTCTCTAACAATTCTCTTTATGTTTCTATGATATTGGAAAAGTTTTGAGTGAGCTTGTTGAGAATATTTGAATAAGTTCTATGTGGAATTATTGAGAAAATTGGACAAGTTCTGAGTGAGCTTGTTGAGCAGATTTGAATAAGTTCTATGTGGACTTATTGAGCATATTGGACAAGTTCTAAGTGAGCTTGTTGAGAAGATTTGAATAAGTTCTGTGTGGACTTATTGAGTAGATTTGAATAAGTTATGTGTGGACTTATTGAATAGATTGGAAAAGTTCTGATTGATCTTGTTGAGCAAAGTTGAGCAAGTTCTGTATGGACTTGTTGAAGCATATTTGAGCAAAATCTGTGTGGACTTGTTGAGCAGATTTGAGCAAGTCCTGTGTGGACTTGTTGAGCATATTTGAGCAAGTTCTATGTGAACTTGTTGAGAATATTTGATCAAGTTTTGTGTGGAATTGTTGAGCATATTTGAGCAAGTTCTATGTGGACTTGTTGACCATATTTGAGCAAGTTTTGTGTGGACTTGTTGAGCAGTTTTGAGTAAGTCCAATGTGGACTTGTTGAGAAAATTTGATGAATTTCTGTGTGGAATTGTTGAGCATATTTGAGTAGGTTCTGAGTGGACCTATTGAGCACATTTGAGCAGGTTCTGAGTGAGCCTATTGAGAATATTTGAGCAGGTTTTGAGTGGACCTGTTGAGCAGATTTGAGACAGAGCTTTGGATGTGACAAGATCAGAGAGGACAGTAGTCTCTAGTGGATAGATATCCATTAGCCAAGGTAGTGAGAACATGTCTAAGTCAAGACACGATTATTCAGTGGAGAGAGATCCACAAGCCAATGTAGTGGAGGTAGTAGTATTTTAGAGGATCACCAGCCAAAGCAGAGGAGAAGGAGTTCTCTTATGGATAGATATCCATGAACTTGATTTAGCAGATTGGTGTCTCCTTTGGACAAAGGTCCATAAATATTGTAATTGGGAAGGATTCCCAAGAGATTGATTGAGAAAATTTTAGTGAAATATTTTCTTCGTGGAGTAGCCCACATTGGGTGAACCACGTAAATTATGGTCTCTCTATTGTGTGTGGTGATTTGTGCATTGATTTGATTACTGCAATTGACATTGTTATATACACATTGCTTAATATTGATTTGGAAAGAAAAGTAAAAAGTGATCTTATACTATTCACCCCCCTCTTAGTATAAGCTTGTGTTCTTCACAAAAAATCGAAAGGGCAAAAACCTAGAGATAAGAAAAAATCCAAGGTCGTAGCTAAGAAAAGGAAGGAGAAAAATAGGGCCTACTGGAAGGTTGTAAATGAAGCTGGTAATTACTAGTTCAAAGTGGCACAGGGACGTGCCAACTCTTAAGCATGGAGGATGATGAACCCTGAAAATGATCATTTTTGTACAAAATTTCCATATTTATTACGGAATTTATTTTAATAGAAATATATATTTTATGCAAATTTTATATGTATTTAACATTAGATTACATATGTTGTCTAATATTTGTTTTTGAGTGGATTATGTGTAAATGCAATGGATTTTATGGTATTTTGGCATGTTTACATCAAGGTCCCACTTGGACATGGCACTTTCCAATTATGATGAAAAATTGAAGATAAAATGTTTGCAACAAAATAGTGATGAAGCGCTAAGTCAGGCGTCTAACTCCCATTTAGGTTTTCTATTCCTATTTGATGCCTAATTGTTGGGTGCCCGATTCTCGTTTGGTGTTTGAATATTGGGTGCTTGATTCCCGTTAGATGCCCAACTCCCATTAGGTGCCTTATTCCCATATTTTACAAATATGGTGCTTGATTCCTATCCTTTACAAATAAGGCACCTAATTCCCATTGATGTAGAATTATAGCGCAACCCTTGTTATCGAAAAAATAGAATGAAAATTTTAGTGATGGATGCAAATGCGATCTTAATGATGGATGTGGACCAAGGACAATGTCAATGACCATATGTCATCTATTTTTCAACAATCACGTAAAAATCAATGTAATAAAATAAAGAAAAATATCATATATTTTATGTTCTGATACAGAATATGTTGAATATATTTTGAGTTTAATGTTTTGCTTTATCTCCTTTATTCCTGTGTATTGTTGTAACAAAAAAATCAAATATCGATTTGATTTCATAATGTAATAGGGCATGGTCGCATATATTATAAATATGTAGGTCACCCCTGAAAAATAGATCCCAGATTTTCTTTTTAAATTTTTGTTGCACATGTCAATACAATACATATGAGTCTTTTTTTATCAAACTTAACTAGAATTCGGTGTATGAATTAATGTGGGTGGAATCTGCTGGAAGTGTAGGCCCTATCTCAACAGTATTCCTCCCTTATTTTCTCTATTTTCTATCACTTTAGTTTATTTTCCTATTTTCTATAGTTTAATTTAATACTACAATTTCTCCTATTTTCTGTAAATTTCCAACAAGTGTGCAATTTTTATTTCAAAAGCATTTTAGTTTTTTCTTTGATAATGCAAATTAGATTAGTGGTTTGGAAGTTAAACTAGAACTCCAACGAAACAACATCCCCCCAAACCATAGGATCTAAGGGACTCATCTGATTAAAGGAAGATTACAAACATATATTGTGTAGGGTTACTCACAAGTTTACGAGCTATCTCGGATTGACAATTAAATGGAGGCAATGATTTATACCATAGAAAACTAACCAATATTTTTCCCAACATATGAAATGCAATACCGAAGGACATACGAATGTGAATTATCCTTTGAATGAAAATTGCAATATATGTAATGTTTTAGGACATGAAGTGGCCAATTATCCATTGAATTTAAAAGTTTAACATCAGACACTATCAATTCAAGAGTAGGAGAAAAACCAAAACCTCAAAGAAATGGACAAGTTGCAACTAGTGGAGGTTATAAAAATAACCGTAGAGGGGGAAGGTCATATCAAGGCAATTGATAAGGAGGTCAGGGTCACTTACAGTATGATTCAGAAGGAAGACCAATCATATAATACCACAATTGCCAAGAATAGGGGTATTTTATGAATAATTGCCCTTCACCCCAAATATAGGAGACAACATAAACTAACGTTGTGGTCTAGGTAACCACAAGGAGGTCAACTATCCCAAGATACATGTACAAGTGTCTTGTAGAATGTTAAATTCTTGGACATTGACATATCCTTAGGAAAGGCAAAGGGAAACAAAAAAGTACTAGTTGTGACATGGAGTTAGGCTAATAAGGATACTTACCCAGAACCTACAAAATAAAAGAAAATATGGCAAGTGGTAAAAAGGGTAATTGAAGAAGAAGCATAGAAGGTAAAATAGATAAGGCTCATAAAGCAAAAGGAATTAAAGAAGCCATGCGACTCAGAAGATAAATTAGTTTTACAAAATTTGGTAGTGCAAGTTTTGAATACAATAATAGAAGTCAAAATGGTTAGTTTTCTTGAAGCCATACCATCTCTACAAAAGGCAATAGAGGAAGAGGTGCAACCACAAAAGGTGATGGAAAACTAGAGCCAGCCAATATAGGAAGAGGAATAGAAGGATTACTTTATGGATCCAACCATATTAATGATTGATATTGGAAAGAAACCAATATTGGTTCATATGGATATAATGGGGCATAAGTTAACACAAGTGATTGTGGATGGAGGGTCTAGTGTTGACGTGCTACCAAAAAAAACTTGGAGAGAGATCAGGGCTCCATTTTTATGGGTACCTAGTTTTAGATTGTATGGTGTTGACCAATACAACATTGAGACAAAGGGGGTGTTGACAACATAGAATATAATAATAACTGACCAAGAATTTATCTTAGATTTTTTTGTTATTACAATGTAGAAGCCTACATATGATGCACTGTTAGGGAGGGGTTTTTAAAAGGTTTTTAGTTAGGCAATAAAATTAGTGGTTAGGAGAAATGAGTGAATAGCAAATTGTTGTGTTGAATTGTGATTTATAAAAGAGGATATATTCTTTTTAAGTTGGACTAATAAGGTAATAAAAGATTTTGAATTTTAGTGAGTGTTGATTTTATTTGTAAAAGGATTTTTGCCAAAGAGATTATTATGAGGGTATTGGATATTATTTTAAAGTTGGAGTGATAAGGTGTATTTTGTTTGATATCATTTTGTATTGTGTTGTGTTGAGGAAATTATTATTTTCTAACCCTTATTGAGATTGGCAAATAAGTAATTGTGAGTGTGATAGATTTGTGAGATCTACACCTTTTCAAGCAAAAAGTTATCGATAAATTATTTCTTAGTTGAGTTGATTGATTGGTTTTCTAAAAATAAGTTTGGAGTGAAAAGGACTTGATTAGGGTTTCTTTTTCAAGACTGTTGAGTTCATGCTTCAAGGTTTTCTGGAATAAAGAGTTGTTAAAACCTTTTTTTATAAGCATTGTTATTGAAGCCATTGGTTGTGTGAAGAACTTGAGTTAGTATTGTGTAAAAGAACATGATTATCATTGTTATGTGAATATTTATGTATAAGCATTTTTGTTGAAGACATTGGTTGTGCAAAGAACTTGAACTAGGGTTTGAAAAGAACATGAGTATCATTGTTATGTGATATTTATGGTTGAGCATTGTTGGAAACATTTTGAGTTGGTATTTACATGCTTGGACTAGGGTTTGTGAGCAAGGGTTGTTTCTTGAGTAATTGGTTGATTAGAGTTGATTGAGCCTAGTCAAGTGGGTGTGTGAAGTGATTTTTCAAGTTCCATAAAACAAACTATTCTATATTCTGAATTGAGTTAAGAAAGTGATTGAGAATTGAGTGTAGAACATATTGAGTCTCTAACAATTCTCTTTATGTTTCTATGATATTGGACAAGTTTTGAGTGAGCTTGTTGAGAATATTTGAATAAGTTCTATGTGGAATTATTGAGCAAATTGGACAAGTTCTGAGTGAGCTTGTTGAGCAGATTTGAATAAGTTCTATGTGGACTTATTGAGCATATTGGACAAGTTCTAAGTGAGCTTGTTGAGAAGATTTGAATAAGTTCTGTGTGGACTTATTGAGCAGATTTGAATAAGTTATGTGTGGACTTATTGAATAGATTGGAAAAGTTCTGATTGATCTTGTTGAGCAAAGTTGAGCAAGTTCTGTATGGACTTGTTGAAGCAGATTTGAGAAAAATTTGTGTGGACTTGTTGAGCAGATTTGAGCAAGTTCTGTGTGGACTTGTTGAGCATATTTGAGCAAGTTCTATGTGAACTTGTTGAGAATATTTGATCAAGTTTTGTGTGGAATTGTTGAGCATATTTGAGCAAGTTCTATGTGGACTTGCTGACCATATTTGAGCAAGTTTTGTGTGGACTTGTTGAGCAGTTTTGAGTAAGTCCTATGTGGACTTGTTGAGCAAATTTGATGAATTTATGTGTGGACTTGTTGAGCAGATTTGAGTAGGTTCTGAGTGGACCTATTGAGCACATTTGAGCAGGTTCTGAGTGAGCCTATTGAGAATATTTGAGCATGTTTTGAGTGGACCTGTTGAGAAAATTTGAGACAGAGCTTTGGATGTGACAAGATCAGAGAGGATAGTAGTCTCTAGTGGATAGATATCCATTAGCCAAGGTAGTGAGAACAGGTCTGAGTCAAGACATGATTCTTCAGTGGAGAGAGATCCACAAGCCAATGTAGTGGAGGTAGTAGTCTTCTAGAGGATCACCAGCTAAAGCAGAGGAGAAGGAGTTCTCTTATGGATAGATACCCATGAACTTGATTTAGAAGATTGGTGTCTCCTTTGGACAAAGGTCCATAAATATTGTAATTGGGAAGGATTCCCAAGAGATTGATTGAGAAAATTTTAGTGAAATATTTTCTTCGTGGAGTAGCTCACATTGGGTGAACCACGTAAATTATGGTCTCTCTATTGTGTGTGGTTATTTGTGCATTGATTTGATTACTGCAATTGACATTGTTATATACACATTGCTTAATATTGATTTGGAAAGAAAAGTAAAAAGTGATCTTATACTATTCACCCCCCTCTCAGTATAAGCTTGTGTTCTTCACAAAAAATCGAAAGGGCAAAAACCTAGAGATAAGAAAAAATCCAAGGTCGTAGCTAAGAAAAGGAAGGAGAAAAATAGGGCCTACTGGAAGGTTGTAAATGAAGCTGGTAATTACTAGTTCAAAGTGGCACAGGGACGTGCCAAATCTTAAGCATGGGAGGATGATGAACCCTGAAAATGCTCATTTTTGTACAAAATTTCCATATTTATTACGGAATTTATTTTAATAGAAATATATATTTTATGCAAATTTTATATGTATTTAACATTAGATTACATATGTTGTCTAATATTTGTTTTTGAGTGGATTATGTGTAAATGCAATGGATTTTATGGTATTTTGGCATGTTTACATCAAGGTCCCACTTGGACATGGCACTTTCCAATTATGATGAAAAATCGAAGATAAAATGTTTGCAACAAAATAGTGATGAAGCGCTAAGTCAGGCGTCTAACTCCCATTTAGGTGTTCGATTCCTATTTGATGCCTAATTATTGGGTGCCCGATTCTCGTTTGGTGTTTGAATATTGGGTGCTTGATTCCCGTTAGATGCCCAACTCCCATTAGGTGCCTTATTCCCATATTTTACAAAGATGGTGCTTGATTCCTATCCTTTACAAATAAGGCACCTAATTCCCATTGATGTAGAATTATAGCGCAACCCTTGTTATCGAAAAAATAGAATGAAAATTTTAGTGATGGATGCAAATGCGATCTCAATGATGGATGTGGACCAAGGACAATGTCAATGATCATATGTCATCTATTTTTCAACAATCACGTAAAAATCAATGTAATCAAATAAAGAAAAATATCATATATTTTATGTTCTGATACAAAATATGTTGAATATATTTTGAGTTTAATGTTTTGCTTTATCTCCTTTATTCCTGTGTATTGTTGTAACAAAGAAATCAAATATCGATTTGATTTCATATTGTAATAGGGCATGGTCGCATATATTATAAATATGTAGGTCACCCCTGAAAAATAGATCCCAGATTTTCTTTTTAAATTTTTGTTGCACATGTCAATACAATAGATATGAGTCTTTTTTTATCAAACTTAACTAGAATTCGGTGTATGAATTAATGTGGGTGGAATCTGCTGGAAGTGTAGGCCCTATCTCAACAGTATTCCTCCCTTATTTTCTCTACTTTCTATCACTTTAGTTTATTTTCCTATTTTCTATAGTTTAATTTAATACTACAATTTCTCCTATTTTCTGTAAATTTCCAACAAGTGTGCAGTTTTTATTTCAAAAGCATTTTAGTTTTTTCTTTGATAATGCAAATTAGATTAGTGGTTTGGAAGTTAAACTAGAACTCCAACAAAACAACATCCCCCCAAACCATAGGATCCAAGGGACTCATCTGATTAAAGGAAGATTACAGACATATATTGTGTAGGGTTACTCACAAGTTTACGAGCTATCTCGGATTGACAATTAAATGGAGGCAATGATTTATACCATAGAAAACTAACCAATATTTTTCCCAACATATGAAATGCAATACCGAAGGACATACGAATGTGAATTATCCTTTGAATGAAAATTGCAATATATGTAATGTTTTAGGACATGAAGTGGCCAATTATCCATTGAATTTAAAAGTTTAACATCAGACACTATCAATTCAAGAGTAGGAGAAAAACCAAAACCTCAAGGAAATGGACAAGTTGCAACTAGTGGAGGTTATAAAAATAACCGTAGAGGGGGAAGGTCATATCA
Source organism: Wollemia nobilis (assembly GCA_028583015.1). Taxonomy (NCBI): domain Eukaryota; kingdom Viridiplantae; phylum Streptophyta; class Pinopsida; order Araucariales; family Araucariaceae; genus Wollemia; species Wollemia nobilis. Next base: position 3,491,623 of record JAQPPZ010001695.1, on the reverse strand, counting down.
AGGCAATTGATAAGGAGGTCAGGGTCACTTACAGTATGATTCAGAAGGAAGACCAATCATATAATACCACAATTGCCAAGAATAGGGGTATTTTATGAATAATTGCCCTTCACCCCAAATATAGGAGACAACATAAACTAATGTTGTGGTCTAGGTAACCACAAGGAGGTCAAATATCCCAAGATACATGTACAAGTGTCTTGTAGAATGTTAAATTCTTGGACATTGACATATCCTTAGGAAAGGCAAAGGGAAAAAAAAAAGTACTAGTTGTGACATGGAGTTAGGCTAATAAGGATACTTACCCAGAACCTACCAAATAAAATAAAATATGGCAAGTGGTAAAAAGGGTAATTGAAGAAGAATCATAAAAGGTAAAATAGATAAGGCTCATAAAGCAAAAGGAATTAAAGAAGCCATGCGACTCAGAAGATAAATTAGTTTTACAAAATTTGGTAGTGCAAGTTTTGAATACAATAATAGAAGTCAAAATGGTTAGTTTTCTTGAAGCCATACCATCTCTACAAAAGGCAATAGAGGAAGAGGTGCAACCACAAAAGGTAATGGAAAACTAGAGCCAGCCAATATAGGAAGAGGAATAGAAAGATTACTTTATGGATCCAACCATATTAATGATTGATATTGGAAAGAAACCAATATTGGTTCATATGGATATAATGGGGCATAAGTTAACACAAGTGATTGTGGATGGGTCTAGTGTTGATGTGCTACCAAAAAAAACTTGGAGAGAGATCAGGGCTCCATTTTTATGGGTACCTAGTTTTAGATTGTATGGTGTTGACCAATACAACATTGAGACAAAGGGGGTGTTGACAACATAGAATATAATAATAACTGACCAAGAATTTATCTTAGATTTTTTTGTTATTACAATGTAGAAGCCTACATATGATGCACTGTTAGGGAGAGGTTTGCTACGACTAGCCAAATTTAATTACAACTGGGGAAAAGATCAGATTACATTAAGAAGGGATAACATAATTATATGATTAACCTAAAAAATTAAAGGATTAGCGAGTATATCACTACGATGAATGAATTGGGTAGTTCTTTGGGTGAATAAGAATAAAATGGACTTGACAAAGAAGGGATGTTGTACCTCAAGGAATGTAGTGAGGATGAAGCATGGTCTAATAGTGGACTTTCCCATTCACATATGGAGGAGTATAAAGTATTTCAGCACAACTACCTATATATTAATATAGAGGAGATCATGGAAAAACAAGATGAGATGAAGGTCAACAAGAAACCAAAAGAAGAGGAGTAATACAAATGGATATTTTCCAAGAGTTTTATGGAATAGACAATTGGAGATGTAGAGATAGACACAATACCAACACATATGACAAGTATGGAAAATGCTAAAGTGGAGATGAAGAACATTAAGTATGAAAGAACCAAGTATGATTCATTACGGTGAGGATTGGGATAAGTAGCAACTTTCAAGATATTTTTAGAATACAAAGATGTTTTTGCATGGACATATAAGGACCTGAAAGGCATATCACCAAAATTATGTGTCCAGAAGATTACATTAATGCTTGACACACAACTAGTGAGGAGGAGACCATATAGAATGAACCCAAAGTTTGTATCTTTGGTAAATATAGAGATAGAAAAGATGCTAGAGGTCGACATTACTTTTAGATTTACCACAAAAAAATGTGTTTTACCTATTGTGATCACCTTAAAGAAGGAGGTGGATAATATTTGTATCTACATGGACTTCCATATCCTGAATGTAGTCACGATCAAATATCCATTTCCTATTCCATTCATAGATTCCATCTTGGAAGAAGTCATCAGTCACAAAATTAACTCATTCCTAGACATATTTTTGGCTATAATCAGATCAATATAGCCAAAGAAGAAACATTGAGGATCACATTTATCATAGAGAAAAAAATATACACATATAACAAAATGTCATTTGGGTTATGCAATGCACCAACTATATTTCATTGAATTATCTTGTATATATTCAACCAATTAGTAAGAGGGAAATTCAAGGTATTATTGGATGATTGGTCCATCTATGGTAAAGTCAAGGATCATATACCAAATCTAAGTGAACGTATGAGCTGATGTAGGAATGCATATATCTTCTTGAACCCTAATAAATCCCTATGGGGTGCTGCTAAGACACATAGTGTGCAGTGAAGGATTGAAGATAGATATTTGATAAAATTCATGTCATTTTGCATATGGAGGAGCTCTATGATATGAGCTCATTAAAAAAATTCTTGGAATATATGGGTAATTATCAAAGGTTTATTATAAATTATGCACATGTGTCATACCCATTTAACTTGTTGACAAAAAATAATGTTGCCTTCATTTGGATAGAGGGGCCTCAAGAAGCTTTCAAAGAGTTAGAATCAAAGCTCGTATGTAACCCCATTTTGGTGTCTCTATATTGGGATAAAGAGTTTCATGTCCATATTGATGCTTCTAATTTTACAATAGGATGTGCATTGGCTCAAGAAGGGTAGTTTAGGCTAGATCAACCCATATACTTTGCAAGCCACTTTTATCAAGAGCAAAAATAAATTATAGTACAATGAAATGAGAGGCTTTGGGAATGGTATATGTAGTTAAAAAATTTAGGTATTACCTACTGTAAAACCCATTTTCCTTCTATGTAGACCACTAAGAACTATTGCACTTAATAAATAAACCAATAATCCAAGGGAAATTCAGTAAGTGACTTGTGACCTTGCAATAAATTGTATTCTAGGTAGTAGTGAGACCTGGCAAGAAGCATGTGATTGTAGACTAGTTGTCTTGGATTCGATAAAGATAACCTATAGGAACAATAATTATAGATGAATTCCTTGATGCCCAATTATTTTCCATTAAATTTATACCATCATGGTACAAGTTAATTGGAGAATATATATCCATAGAGGAATTGCCACAAGAATTTACAATGATAGAGAAAAATAAGGTGAGTATGAATTCAACACCTTTTCAACTGATAGTTGGATTATTGTACAAAAAGGGTGTATATGGTATATTATAATGATGTGTAATGGAGGAGGAAGTCAAGACAACATTAAAGGAAGCTCATGAAGGGTTGGTAGGAGGGCACATGGGGCCAGACGGTACTGCTATAAAATAATTTTGGTAGGATTTTGATGGCCTACATTATATTATGATAAAAAATAATATTTATAGTCCTATGACACTTTTCAAAGAGTGGGAAAACCATAAAAAGATATTTTATACCTTTGCATCCATCACAATTTCAAGAGTTATTCAAAATATAGGGTTTATATTTTGTTGGACCATTGAAAATAACCCAACAATAGAAATGTTGATATATCATGGTAGCAATAGAATACTTGACCAAATGGATAGAGTCAAGGGTACTACTAGATAACACAACAAAACGTACAATCCGATTCTTGTATGAACAGGTGATTACAAGATTTAAAACTTTGCTAAAAATAACATGTGATAGAGGAGGTCACTTTATGAATGAGGTTATTAAAAAACTGACAACTGATTTTAGGATTTTCCATTTGTTGTCAAGTTCTTATTACCCTAAATAAAATGGGTAGGCGAAGGAAACTAACAAAGTCCTAGTCTCTATATTATATAAGACTTATGGTATAGAAGGATCAGATTGGTGATGAGCACCAGAAATGCTCATATTTTGTACATATTTCTTTGATCAATATGTGGCTATATAATAAGGATTGCGTACTTTTATGAATGATTATATAGATATTTGATATAATTATGCGTGTTATCTAATTTGTGTGCTTTTAGTATGTTTTGTGGAATTGCAGTTGATTTAGTTAGATTTGGAACAGTCGAGGTCCTTTTGATGGACCTGGCACTTTATTTCATTGAGGGTCAACATAGAGAACATAGGCGCATCCCTGCAACCGGAAGGTGCCAAGGGAACAAGCACCTCCATGTAGTCAAAAGGTGCCAAACCAAAGACGAGTGCCTCCCTGTAGCCAAAAGGTGCCAACTAAATATCAGTGCCTCCCTACAGTTGGAAGGCGCCAAACCAAATACGAGTGCCTCCCTGTAGGTGCCAACAAAATACCAGCACCTCCCTGTAGTCAGAAGGTGCCAACTAAATGCGAGTGCCTCCCTGCAGTCGGAAGGCACCAACTGAATGTGAGCGCCTCCCTGTAGTTGAAATATGCCAACAGAAGGCAAGCGCCTCCTCACAGTGGAAGGAACTAATAGAAGGCAAGCACCTCCCTGCAACCGAAAGGCACTGTGATAACAGGGTACCTTCCTTATAAGGAAGGCGCCACTGATTCTTTGCCCGTTGACCAGACTCGAAGGACATGGATAGCAGCGGCTGGTGCAGTTATAGCTCTGCATCATGCAAAGCTAAATTGGAGATAGCACCAACATATCAAAACATCTTACGGATTCCAGGCAAAGCACAAACCGAAATGAACACGTCACCATCAAAATAGAATGCCAGACGTCGATTGCATTCGCCAAACTGTTCTAATTTAGTTTGGGAAGAATCGACTGTTGTAACCACTTCTGTAACAGAAGTTCTACGGGTGTGTTATATAAACACACATAGATCATTCTAAAAAATATATAGAGATAATAAGGAAAGATATAGAGAGATATATAGAAATTCCATTTAGAGCTACATTGTAATGCGTTGATAAATATATTACAGTTACAGAAGTTCTAAAGCGCGTGTTCGATCGGGAAGAAGCTGCTGGAGCCTAGGCCCACTCCAAGCCAGTATTTCTTCCCCATTTCCTTCTTGTTTATTTATTTTAATTAGTTTATTGCTTTCATAGGAATGTTCATTGGTTTGCTAGTTCTAGTATTTGTAGTAGACTTATTTTCAGGAATATGTACATGATTTATTTCTGTAGATTTAAATTTTGTTCTTCTTATGTAATTTATTGAGGAGTGCGGGAATGATTGAAAACCATCTCAAGAACACCTCCCAAACGTAGGATTGGCAGATTCACCTCTAGTGGTATTGTAGTAACCTAATTATGACTCTTCACAATTTTACGAAGCTCCCTAGGTTGATAATTAATGCATGGGCATGTGACAAAAATAGGAAACCATTCACATTGTTTGGCCCATAACATTTTGGCACCATTGTCGGGGAAGTGTCTTAATTAGATTACTTTTAATACCCTAAAACCTTCCATCTAACCTTGTATGAGTTCTTTGATAAGAAGAGGACCTGACGGTTGCTTTATAAGAACTAATCCATCAGGACCTGAGTCAGCCGAGCATTTTGGATTTGAGTTAGACTCACCCGACCTACCAGCAGTCCATTGGAGTGAGGAACCGCACTTTGTGCAAAGTGCCGCCTCATCCCATCAACAAGGGGAAAAATGAATCATCATAAATCCCCTATTTAATAGGACTCCTCTAGAGGAAGCCCTATTGTGGAAGGCTATGGAGGATCAGACGATCTCGCCAGACAACCTTAGAGCATTGAATCAAAAAGTTTTAAACGACCGGAAGGCCATAAACGCTACATTAGAAACCAAATTTCATAAAAAAATGGTAGATAACGATGAAGTATCATCTAGATTTAGTTTCCCAATAGAGGAGGGAGTAGGAGATACCAAAATGAAAAACATATCCCCTGCTCACCTTTCGTCCTTCAAAGGACACCCGACTGAGGACCCTGACCTATTTTTATTCAAGTTTGATGTTTTGTGCAGGTCTATGGATTACAAATCAAACACGTAGAAGTTGAAATTATTTCCTTCTACATTAGACGATGCAACTCTGTGATGGTTCATCGGTTTGGGAGACAAACACATCACCAGTTGGGACCAGATGAAGAAGCTCTTTCTAGAGCAATATCAAGATTTTGAGAGAGCAAGAGACTCCAGGGAGGAGGTCCTGAGCATGACACAAAGAGAAGATGAGTCTCTTGAGGAGTATTGGGAGAGATTCAGCTTTAATCTTCAACAGTACCCTCACTCGAAGCTATCTGATAAGTCCCTCAAAAGCATCTTCTTGAGGGGACTTACCAATGAGTCACTGGAGGCTCTCAACATGATCTCTGGAGGTGATGTCTATCAACATGCTATGGACGACATCCAAAAATTATGCTAGAACTACTCGATAAGGCGAGGCAAAATCATCGCCAGGACCATGAAGGTGACTGCTTCAGTCACCAAAATAGAAATAGGCAACATGCTGGAGTATTTGAAGAGCGAAATGCTCTCATCTCTAGCACTACAGATGGATACACTGCTGTTAGAAAAGAAGAAACAATAAAATGACACAGCATTAGTCTATTTCTGCCCAAAATGTAGAGGAAGGCATGCAAAGAATGCATGTCCAGAAAATAAGGTTAGAGTATGCACAATTTACAGGCTGAATCATAAAACTCGATTGTGCCCACAACTGCCCAGTAACCAGGAAGCGATTGAGAGCATAGAGGCCTACTTCATAGGCAATAGGAAGAGTTTTCCACAGCCCCCCATGGGGAATATACCAACCGGGATGCCATCATATGGGGGAGGTTCATACATGCACCAAGGACCCCTCAACCACCTAATATGGGGTGGTGGGGACCATCACCCTGGACGAACGCACCCCCAACAACATTTCCAAATCAGTAGCCATGGATGCCATATCCATATCTTGGGCAGCAGTGGAGAGGCCACAATGCATGGAATCAGACTCCATAGAGTGCTCACATCCAACATAACCTACCAGCATTGCCAACAGCAAGGCCTACGTAGCTACCAGCACAACCGATAGCAAACACGAACAACAAAGTAAATCAATTGGCATACAACATAGAAGGTGAGATGTATCATATGTACAATATTTAGCTTAGATCAGGTAGGTAGCTAGGAGTAGAGACACCTCCTATGGTAGAAGAGGAGGAAGAAATAGTAGAGACACCTCCACTGGTAGAAGAGGAGGAAGAAATAGAGGAGACACCTCTAGTAGAAGGAGGAAAAGCACTTGAGAGAGCGGAGGCTCCATTTCCTAGCCGACTGCAGGAACAAAGAAAAACAACACAGTCAAAATTTGACATCTTGTCGAGCTTGAAGAATCTCACGGTGACAATCCCATTATTTCAAGCAATTTGATATGTCCCCATTTACACCAAGGCAATTAGAGAAATGTGTCTAAGGAGACTGGGACAAAAATCTACCTAGACTATCAATGTCATGGGTAAATTGGCACATCTAATGATGGGTAAAACACGTCATCCAAAGTATGCAGATCCAGGAAACCCAGTGCTGACCATAAAAATTGGAGGACATTCCCTGTCCAACACATTTGTTGACCTCGGGGCAGCCATCAATGTGATGCCTCAAGAGACCATGCAGAGGCTATAGCTCATAAACCTGAAGCCAACCATGATAGTGTTGTAGTTAGCTGATAGGTCAACCGTGTCACCAGAAGGGATGCTGGAAGATGTGATCATAATAGTCAATGCATGGGAATATCTAGCCAATTTTCTAGTTTTGCAAACCAAGACCAGGCTGGGCGGTTACCTACTCATTTTGGGGAGGCCATGGCTGGAAATAGTTGACGCTTACATCAGCTATCGGGATGGGTTAATGACCATCTCCAATGGGAAAAACATCAAAAGGCTAACCATTTCACCGCCAGCCCAGTACATGGACTTGAGAGAAGAACCCAGGATCACCGAGCATGGAACTACGGAGTTGTCCATAATCCAGCTAGTGATGACCTTGGAGGAGGTGGCAGAAGAGGACAAGGATGGTGCTATCGTGGAGTTCCTCCATGGAGAATCGTCCACCCCCACACCTGGATCACCGTTGACTGGTGCCCAAGATCAGAACATCCGACAAATACACGTTGGGCCAGGGAGGACATTAAACGTCAATAGCAGGTTGATGCCCACATAGCTAGAAAAATTGGAAGAGCTTCTGGTAAAACACCAGCAAGCATTTGCATGGGACTACATAGATATGCATGGCATCAGCCCAAAAATATGTACCCATCGGATTTATTTAGATGACCAGGCAACTCCTAGTCGACAGCCACAGAGAAGGATGAACCTAGCAATGAAAGACATTTTCAGAGAAGAACTGCACAAATTTTTGGCTGCCGAATTCATATATCCGATTTTTGACAGTGAATGGGTATCACCATTAGTGGTGGTCCCTAAAAATAATGGGAAATGGCGGATCTGTGTGGACTACCGGGCGTTGAACAAGGTGACTAAGAAAGACCACTTCCCACTCTCGTTCATTGATCAGGTCTTGGACACACTCTCAGGAAGAAAATACTTCTCCTTTCTGGATGGATTTAGTGGTTACAACCATATCCAGATAGGGGAAGAAGATCAAGATAAAACAACGTTCACCTATCCATGGGGAACATTTTCCTATAAGGTATTGCATTTTGGACTATGCAACACACCGACCACCTTTCAAAGGGTGGTGCTTAGCATATTATCTAATATGATAGGAGACGGGGTGGAAGTATACATGGACGACTTCACCACCTATGGAGAAACCTTCGAGGAGGCAATGACAAATCTAGAAAGAGTGCTCGATAGGAGAAAGGAAAATCATTTGTCCCTAAGTAATGAAAAATGTTTTATGATGATGCAGGAAGGCATCATGTTGGGACACCACCTCTCTGTGAAAGGAATAAAAGTAGACAAGAGGAAGATCGAGGTCATCAGAGACCTACCTAGCCCCAGAACGTAGAAGGAGGTAAGAAGTTTCCTTGGATCAACAGGGTACTATCGGCGATTTATCATCGAATTTAGTAAGATTGCCAAACCACTGCACACCTTACTTTCTAAGGATGTAGAGTTCAATTGTACGGGATACTGCAAAGAAGCATTCCAATTGCTAAAAGAAAAAATGATATCTGCATCGGTCTTGAGAGGACCGAATTGGGCCATACCGTTCCATATTTACTGCGATGCATCTAACAGTGCGATCGGAGCAGTCCTTGGGCAGAAAGACAGTGAAAATTTTTACGCCATCTATTATGTCGGTAAAAACTTGGCGAGAGCAGAGCTCAACTATACAGTGACAGAAAAATAATTCCTCGCAGTTGTCCATGCAATAGACAAATTCTGCCACTATATAACGGGATACAAGGTATTTGTCCATACGGACCACGCAACTATCAGGTATCTGATGAGCAAGCTTGCCATTGGTGGCAGAATTATCAGATGGCTATTGCTATTGTAGGAATTCGACATCACTATAGTCAATAAACCGGGCAAGGACAACATCGTGGCAAATTTTTTGTCTAGATTGATACCAGCAGATCACCAAGCAGTGGAAGATCAGTTTTCGGATGAACATCTGTTCGCTATTAGCGAACAAAATCCATGGTATGTAGACATAGCCAATTACTTGGCCATCGGAAGGACCTCACCTGCTCTCTCCTATCGAGAAAAGTAGGCGGTCATAGAGAAGAGAGCATCATTCCTTTGTATGGATGGTCTCCTATTTAAAATAGGACGGGACCAAATAATAAGAAGATGCGTAGTGATGAGGCCTGGAAATGCCTCAATCATAACATGTTTTGAACACTAAAATTGCCTATAAACTCTTATGTTTTATCTTATATGTTAGTTAAGTTGATACAATATGCTGTATATTAACCATTTTGCATGATCAATGTATTTGGAATATTATATGCTGATTTTTACAGCTTTTTGCATAGTTTTGTGTTTTTTTTGCTATGACTTGCTAAAATGGGATATGCTTAGAATAATAGCAAGATTTCACTAATCATGTTTTGATTTGTCTTAAGCATTTATTTCACCTAAATCTGGAAACAGTGCAAGCAGACTATTGTTGTGCAGCAAAAACTGGTCTTTCCCATGTAAATTCCAACCAACTGTCCATAAATAGCAAGGCATGGAATTCACATGTGAAAAGAGATGAAGACCATTGGAATTTGATCTTAAGAGATAACCCACCTGAGATATGTAGAAGAAATCACTGGAAAAGCACACATTTGTTCATTTCGAAGTATCTTCGGAATGAACAGATATCTTCGGAATGAGAGAAAACAGTGTCTTCGAAATGAGCGAATCTTCGGAATGAAGCCACTTATCTCTGAAATGAAAACAAAATGCATTTTTTTGACTTGTTGATCAATTTATGAAGTTGAAAAAAGGGAAATAAATGTCAGAAAAGTTAAAGGAAAAGATCTTCCATCTGTCTTTGCCATCATTGCCGACCAAAGCCATCATTAATGGAAAGATCAAAGAATAAACCCAGCATAGTAGGATTAGATATTTTGAGATATTATTTGTTTGTAATCAGATCATAGGACAGCTATAAATATTTCTCCCATTCAGGTTGAGCCTAGTAGGTAGTAAGTAGTGATAAAAGAGTAAGGAAGCTAGGAGAAAGCAGAAAATACAAAGAATAAGTAGAAATTGACTGTTACAGTCCTGTAATAGTTTTTTAGCAGAATTCTTGTAATCATGTTCTTTCATCAATAAAGTGCACCAGTTCTATTTCATATTGCTTGTAAATGAGTGTGATTAAGATCTAGGGAGAGAGAGAGACTCATACCTTCTTCTAGACAAGGAGGCTGGCCACTTCCAGACCTAGGAGGAGGACTAACAACAGGTTTTTATTCTAATTTTACTGCAGCAGAATGAGTTGTAGAACTTGTTATTTCAATTGCTTGTAAACAACTGACAATATCTGCAGTCTTAGTTTATTTATGCTTAGATTAATCTTGTGCTTAATGTTTTAGCTGTAATATTTACTTTAGCAAAGCTTCCATTTTATTTCATACTGTTATTTCTAAAATTTGTTGTTTTCTACAATTTTTTGCATTCTATGTTTTTGCTGTCAATCCCTGCATAGAAGATTGACAACCTTCTATTATAGAGTCTTGACAGAGTTTTATTTTCCATGCTATAATTAGATTTCCATTGCTACAAAATTAAATAGATTTCCTTTCTGCAATTAGAACCAGACTTTCAATTCTGCAACTGTTATTTCCACAACATAATTAGGTCTCATTCTGCAATTGTAAATCAGGATTTCATTTCTACAGTTAATGATTAGTTTCCATTTTTGCAATCATAGTAAGGTTTAATTTATGCAATTAGAGATAGGAATGTCCTAAAAACCCCCCACACAATCGGTTCCACCAATAATACCTATTGCTCTAGATTGACCTAAGTTATAGTTGTTTCACTTCTTCTTTCGCAGATAGCCTTGTACACAACCCTGGATTGACAAATTCATTGAGAATTAATGATGGTATAACGACTACGCATAATTTTGGCACCGTTTCTAGGGAATAGTGTTGCCAAAAAAAAAACAAACAGTCCAATAGCTGTAATCAGACTAAGCTATGAAAATTCAAGTTAAAATCTAAATACAACAGCTGAGTAAGGTAACAACTATTGATTTAATTTATGTCACTCAAGAGTAAACATGAATGAATAAGTCTAGGGATGAATGAGTAAGTCTAGAACTACCCCAAAGGATCCCTGGCTTGTTCCATTAAGGATATCTTCAAGCCTAAGGGCTGAATCACATGTGTTTGAACTACCAGAAATATTGATAAAAAAATCACCAGTCTCACCATCATTAGAAAATTTTGAGAAAGGAAAATCACCAATTTTATTATCATCAAAATATCCTAAGGAAGAAAATTCATCAGACTCATCATCAACAAAGAGGCTTGGACCTCTTGAAAGAACAATTTGGAAAGCTTTAACTTCTCCTAGGAAACAGGAAACTATGGCAGAAGGAGGCAATATAGATGGCCAACATGGCTATGTCCATAATGAAGGAGATGATCAGGATATGCCCCAACCATCATTACTCCAGTTCCATTCTATTTTGAGGACGATGCCCAACCTAATGAACAGTTTGAAGACTGGCTCAGAAACATTCAGGAAAATAGGGGGTATTATATAGGCAAGAAATTATTCTATAGGTCATGGAATCTAAACATGGACATATGTGATTCCATAGCCCAACAGAATGCATGAGGGCATGCATTAATATAAGTTGGGGGGAAAATGATGAGGCCTGAAAATGCCTCAATCATAACATGTTTTGAACACTAAAATTGCCTATAAACTCTTATGTTTTATCTAATATGTTAGTTAATTTGATTCAATATGCTGTATATTAACCATTTTGCATGATCAATGTATTTGGAATATTATATGCTGATTTTTACAGCTTTTTGCATAGTTTTGTGTTTTTTTTGCTATGACTTGCTAAAATGGGATATGCTTAGAATAATAGTAGCATTTCACTAATCATGTTTTGATTTGTCTTAAGCATTTATTTCACCTAAATCTAGCAACAGTGCAAGTAGACTGTTGTTGTGCAGCAAAAACTAGTCTTTCCCATGTAAATTCCAACCAACTATCCATAAATAGAAAGGCATGGAATTCACATGTGGAAAGAGATGAAGACCATTGGAATTTGATCTTAAGAGATAACCCACCTGAGATATGTAGAAGAAATCACTGGAAAATCACACATTTGTTCATTCTGAAGTATCTTTGGAATGAACAAATATCTTCAAAATGAGAGAAAACAGTGTCTTCGAAATGAGCGAATCTTCGAAATGAAGCCACTTATCTCCGAAATGAAAATAGAATGCATTTTTTTGACTTGTTGACCAATTTCTAAAGTTGGAAAAAGAGAAATAAAGGTCAGAAAAGGTAAAGGAAAATATCTTCCATCTGTCTTTGTCGTCATTATCGACCAAAGCCATCATTAATGGAAAGATCAAAGAATAAACCTAGCATAGTAGGATTAGATCTTTTGAGATATTCTTTGTTTGTAATCAGATCATAGGACAGCTATAAATATTTATCCTATTCAGGTTGATCCTAGTAGGTAGTAAGTAGTGAGAAAAGAGTAAGGAAGCTAGGAGAAAGTAGAAAATATAGAGAATAAGTAGAAATTGACTGTTACAGTCCTATAACAATTTTTTAGCAGAATTCTTGTAATCATGTTCTTTCATCAATAAAGTGCACCAGTTCTATTTCATATTGCTTGTAAATGAGTGTGATTAAGATCTATAGAGAGAGAGACTCATACCTTCTTCTGGACAAGGAGGCTGGCCACTTCCAGACCTAGGAGGAGGACTAACAACAGGTTTTTATTCTAATTTTGCTACAGCAGAATGAGTTGTAGAACTTGTTATTTCAATTGCTTGTAAACAACTAAAAATATCTACAGTCTTAGTTTATTTATGCTTATATTAATCTTGTGCTTAATGTTTTAGCTATAATCTTTACTTTCAGCAAAGCTTCCATTTTATTTTAGACTGTTATTTCCAAAATTTGTTGTTTTCTACAATTTCTTGCATTTTGTGTTTTTGCTGTCAACCCCTACACAAAATATTGACAACCTTATATTACAGAGTCTTGATAGGGTTTTATTTTCCATGCTATAATTAGATTTCCATTGCTACAAAATTAAATAGATTTCCTTTCTGTAATTAGAATCAGACTTTTAATTCTACAACTATTATTTTTGCAACATAATTAGGTCTCATTCTACAATTGTAAATCAGGATTTCATTTCTATAGTTAATGATTAGTTTCCATTTCTGTAATCAGAGTAAGGTTTAATTTATGCAATTAGAGATAGGAATGTCCTAAAAACCCCCACACAACTGGTTCCACCAATAAGACCTGTTGCTCTAGATTGACCTAAGTTATAGTTGTTTCACTTCTTCTTCCGCAGATATCCTTGTACACAGCCCTGGATTGACAAATTCATTGAGAATTAATGATGGTATAATGACTACACATCATGTAGTAGAATAGGATTTTTTAGAAGTGCTCAAGTCATGTCATGATGAGCCATACGGAGGACACTTTGCAAGGAAACAAACTGCCTACAAAATCCTACAGGTTGGGTATTTTTGGCCCACTCTGTTCAAAGACACGATAGCGTATACCAGCAAGTGTGATGAGTGCCATAGGATGGGTAGACCAACCCACCAAGATGAAATGCCCCTACAGCCCCAGGTACACCTAAAACCTTTCAATAAATGGGACATGGACTTCGTGGGACCATTTAATCCACCTTCGATGGGAAGGAGGTTTATTCTAGTCTGCACAGATTATGTCACAAAATGGGTGGAAGTGCAGGCATTGAGGGACTCAAAGGAAATAACGGTCATTGATTTCTCATTTGTCCATATTTTCACATGATTTGGGGTTCCTCAGGAGATAACAATAGACCAAGGGCCCCAATTCACATCCAAATTGATTGAGGAACTGATTGAGCAGTATAGAGTTTGGCACAATAAAACCACACCCTACCATCCACAGGCGAACGGGCAAGTAGAGGTGACAAATAGAGAGATAGAAAACATCCTGACCAAAATTGTGTAGCAACACAAGAAATATTGGGCCACACGGTTGTCGGAGGCAGTTTGGGCATACAACACCACGTGGAAATCCACCATAGGATGCACACCTTTCCAACTGGTCTATGGGAAAAATGTGATGATGCCCATCGAGTTTGAAATCAAAACTCTGAGGATGGCTTCAGAATTAAATTTGAGCTTGGATGAAGCTCAACAACAGAGAATTTGCCAGCTAGATCAGCTGGATGAAATCTAACTGCATGCTTTGTAGAGGACATATATTATACAGAAGCAGAGAAAGAAGTGGCATGATAACCACATCAAGCTAAAGAAGTTCTAGGTAGGAGAATGGGTACTGTTGTACAATTCTCAGTTCCAAGAAAGGAAGGGCAAACTTATGCAGAGGTTTATGGGGCTGTATGAGGTGGTAGAGCTCATTAAGAATGGGGCGATGTGCGTTAAGACAATTGATGGCAGCAACACCATGTTCACAGTCAACGGCCACCGACTACGCCCCTATAATACGTCCGAAACATTACAAGTGGAATCCATAGTAGGCGTGAGGGAGACCCCATATTGCTAGATCTAGATCGAACTCTCACAGGTGAAATGGTGGGCACAAAAGTGCTCACCCAAATTTTTTAGTTAATATAGTTTTTTTGTAATGTGTGTTTTTGTAGGGACGACGCCCGCATGCAGGCTATAGGCATCCTAATCCAGGGCCTAACAGGCACAAAACGCATCTAACTGCCTTTATTTTCTTTTCTTTTTCGATTGCTTTTTATAGGTTGAGGACCTGACAGCATGAGGGATAGGTATCTGGGAAACCAGGCCTAATTGGGCTTAGCATTCTGACATCGGCTCGTAGGTAGAATCTGGGCAGCATGAAAAATTGGGAAGGCTTGATCACCCCTTTTCCAGTCAAATCACCATCCAAAAGAAGGCGCCTTACTACACCCAAAAGGTGCCAAGTCTAGAAGAAGGTGCCTTACTGCATCCAGAAGAAGGCACCAAGCCCAAAAGAAGGCACCTTACTACACCCGAAAGGCGCCCATCCAGAAGAAGGTGCCTTACTGCACCTGAAAGGTGCCCATCCAGAAGAAGGTGCCTTACTACATCCAGAATGCGCCAAGTCCATGAGAATGTGCATTACCACATCCGAAAGGTGCCCATGCAGAAGAAGGCACCTTACTGCATCCAAAAGGCACCAAATCGGAAGACAACGCCTTCCATATATGCAAAAGTTCCAAAAAATAATAATAATAATAATAATAATAATACATATGTAGGCGCATTCCATGGCAGGAAGGCACCAAATCAAAAAAAAAAGAAAAAAAAAAAGAGAAGCCAGCCGAAGGTGCCTTCCAAAATCAGGAAGGCGCATTCATCTAGCCGAGGTGCCTTCCAACATCAGGAAGGTGCATTCATCCAGCCGAGGTGCCTTCCAACATCAGGAAGGTGCATTCATCAAGATGAATGCCTTCCAACATCGAGAAGGCACGAACCAGAAGGAGGCACCTCCCACATTGGGAAGACACATGTAGGCAAAAGTGCCTCCCACCAATCAAAGGCACCTCGTAGCAGCAGAAGGCACATTCGTTCGACGAAGAGCACCAACAACATTGGAAAGGCACTACAAGGGCAATCCACATGGGGAAGGTACCAAAGAACGCCTTTTGTGTACAACATTTACATCTATTGGACGCCTCAGGCAAAATGAAGCATCGCACAAATCAACGACATCAAACGACCATACCCCTCCCTCATTTCACAAATCAACAAATCAGTGGCTACCACAACAACTGGAATGTTGAATTAGGTACGCACATACTAAATCAAATCATTTATATAATTATTTATAAATACGCAGTACCAAAAAAATACCGTCGTCATAGAGATCATATCCCCCCATAGCCGGAACCATGTGCCAATGAGAGGGCGCCTTCCATAACTGCTAGGGTTAGGTGTCTTTTCTATAATAAGGCACCTTCCTATAGAAGGAAGGACAGAAAAATATATAGAACCGGAAGGTGCCATGGGAGGAAGGTCCAAAAACCACGCGATCAAGAAGAATGAACCCAGTGATACTGATGGAATCAGAGGGGCAGTGAAGACCCAATTCGAAGCCGAGGGGTGGCTCAAATACTACACCCTGGTCATTCAGGGTTAGGATGTGGAGGCAGCTAAAGAATTCACCACCTCTTTGAGGGGTGATGCGGACCAAGTACGAGGGGTGGAAATTCTAGTCACTCCTGAGTTCATCTCATAGGTGACTGGATTGCCTCTCATGGGGGAATGTGCATACAAGGGCAGAGTGTTAAAAATATACACCGAAATACTACAACCAGGAGGAAATGTGCAGATAGACAGGGAGGGGTTACTCAAAAATAGTCTCCCCATGAATATGCGAAAGATGTTTGAGCAGATTGCTCGATTCTTCACATGCACAGGGAAGTATACCCATCTGAACATTAATCATGTGCACTTCCTTAATCACCTAGTGCATGGGAGGAAATTAAATGTACCTTTCTACCTGGCAACTACTCTGAAAGATGAAGCAGCTCGATACCAGAAGGGAGCACCGTCTGCCTTAGCCCACCATGGGCTGATATCGGCATTGGTCCGCCACACAGAAGAACAAAGATAGAACCGTGACACACAGAGATATGGTTGCCAAATAGAGCAACACAATGCGGTTGTCGAATTAGGGCAAGGCAAAGCATCCCCTATAGATGAGATAGCAAACATTAGGCAATTGGTGTCGCCCTATTTTTTAGGAAGGTCAGAGCAGTCACCGGTGCCCGAAGATGTAGAGGATAGAGGGCATTCCCCAGTGCTCGAGTATGAGGAGGAAGGAGCACCACTCGCTGGTGGTGAGGATGAACCAATCCCTAGGAGGAAACATTTATGATGATTCCTCTTGATATAGGGAGGATAGAGTGACCCAGAGATGGACATTACTGCCCAAACCCTCCAAGAATTAACAAACTAGAGCCCACAAAATAAAGGAACTTTTGGGAGTAACGACCAGATCGATGCGGCCTTGGAGGAGGCACTCGAATGGCAAACCGATTGCTGGATGGCACAAAGATACTTTGGAAGATTGCCAGAACTAGCATAAAAGGGAATTGGATGAAATGGATAGATGAATCGCTCAGCTCGAGCAGTTGGTCTGACAGTTGCAGGAGGAAAATCAAATGCTCCAGGACAAAGGAATAGCAAGATAGGATGCAGCCACTCAAACTGATTGGGTAGATGAAGTGCCGATGAACTCTCCCATATCCGTCGAACGAGTATTCTCTTCGAGGGAGATTCGATCAGATGCCCGACAGAGCAACTCGAAGGCAGGGGAGGATTCCTCTATTTTTAGGGGTGAAAAGGAAGGAAGTCCTAAGATGCCCCCTATCATTGTCCTGAGTGACACAGAGCAGGATGAAGGTCTCCAGCAACAGATAATACTAGAGGATAAGGAGGACCTCCCTAGGCTTGAAGAAAGAGAAGAGCCTGAGGGGTCGACACCAGGTAGACAAGAGAATGAAGGATCACCCCCAGAGATAGTAGCATAGCCGATCCTTCGGAGTAAATAGAAGTCCCTAAAGGAGAAAGAAGAGACCCCAGTTTGAGCCACCACATTTCTTACAGAGGCCAAGGCAAAGAGGCCTATGTCAGCTTGATAGAAGGCAAAAGTAACCTTCACCGAGTCAGAGGAGGATGAATGGGACATGCAGTCATCTGTCGAAAGGCAAAAATATTTTGAGCAGCTACACAAGGAAATGAAAGCAGCCAAGGAGGCCAGGAAGGCATCCTCGAGGGTAAAAGGATATTCTGGCATCTACGTCAATCCAATAGAAGACAACCAATTTTGGGACATCTATGGTTCATCCCGAGGGTGGCCTTCCATGATGAGGAGGTACTTGGAACGGTGGGGAGTATATGGGCCACAATTGGAGGCCACTGCAATTGCAAAGGAGAATACTGAAGAACATGAACTTATAATGAGAGGGGGGGGTGAATAGTATAAGTCTTAACCATTTAATAATTTTAATTTCAGATAGCAGTGGCATCAACACAACATTAAACAAGACAAAAAACATCACACATTGAAGACTCATTTTTAACGTGGTTCACCCAGAATGGCTAGGCTACGTCCACAAAACTTTTCTCTAAAATATTATCTCAAATTCTTTGGGAAACCTTCCCAATTACAAAGTTTATGAGCCTCGGCTCAAATGAGATACCTTCCCCTAACTCTGCTCTGACCGGTGATCCTCTAGAAGACCTCTCGCCTCAGCCTGCCCTTAGCAAATGGAACTCTATCCACGGAAGACACCTGTCTTCCCTGCTCTGGTTGGAGACCTCTGTCCTCAACTCTATCACCTCAAAGCTGGTCCTCGAATCTACACCAAACACAGTCCTTCATTCTAGCACAAATGTCTTTGTCCTCTTTTTTTGGTCTGCACAAAAACATAGTCCTTCACTCTTTTTGCGCAATCACAGCTGCACTTGATCAATCTTCGACCTTTGCACCTCTGCACAATTACAGCCACATAGTCTTCATGCACTCTGCTCCCTTGCGATCTCTCTCACTTGGAAGATTCGACAGAATGCACTCTGCTCTCGGCGATCGAACTTCTTCTCTTCGCACAGTCTGCGAACGCCGCTCTTCGAACGCACACTTCGATCGATGTCATTTTTCTCTCCAAGCAGCCCTACTTTTATACTAAAACTTTCAAGATCAAAACCTTGATCTTAGTCGACTTCTACCCTTAACTTTTTCGGCTACAAAACCCTAAACTGCGTCGGCTCAAATTCAACTCTGTCGGCTTCAACCGCCTCTGTGGTTCTGTAGCTTTTCTCACGAAACTACAACATGTCGCGATATCATGACACCTTTGCAACCGAACACTATCTTATGGCTTTTGTCATGATATCACGACACTTTCTGCTTCTGCTGACGTCATCTTCTCTTCTGTCGTGAAATCATGACCCTTCTGACTTCATGGCCTTCTTCTCTACTTTTGTCATGAAATCGCGACACTACTACCTTTGTTGACGTCATCTTCACTCCTGTCACGAAATCATGACCCTTCTCGCTTTCTCAACCTTTTCTCGGCTTGCACTAGCAAAAATGGAACATGTCATGAAATCGTGACACTTTCGCTGCCTTGAGCTTCTCTCTGCCTTACTCCCATGAAACTGGAACATGTCACGAAATCGCGACGCTTTTGTCTTCATAGCCTTCCTTTCTGCTTCTATTGCGAAATCATGACACTTCTCCTATAGAAGACCTGCTTCCAGTTTCTATCATGAAATCGTGACACTTTCTCCATCCGTATGCTTTTCTTTCATCCTGTCATGAAATCGCGACGCTTTTAACTTTCGTACGCTTTCTTTGTATCCCGTCGCGAAATCACGACGCTTCTCATTTCAGACTCTTCCCTTTGCTGCATGTCACGAAATCATGACAGTTCTCACTTCGAGCTTTTTAGCATGTCACGAAATCATGATAGTCCTCACTTCATCTTTTGCAGCATGTCGAGAAATCGTGACTGTTCTCACTTCGAACTCTTCAAAGATGTCGCGAAATCGTGACACCTTTCGAGTAACTTTCTCTCTCTTTGAACTTGTAGCAAAATCACAACTATTCACACTGTGGACTCTCTTTTCAGCATTATGTCATGAAATCATGACATTTTTCCTTTCGGACTCCCTCTCCTGCAACATGTCACGAAATCGTGACACTTTTCGGTCCGTACAATCTTCTTTGCAATATGTCACGAAATCGTGACACTTTTCCTTTTCTGCCTTCCTACACTTTTCGAGTCGCGAAAATGTGACATGTCACGAAATCATGACACTTTCCACCTTGCTCTCCTTCTCTGCCAACATGTCATGAAATCACGACAGTTTTTCCAGCTTCTTCTCTCTCTTCCAACATGTCACGAAATCACAACAATTTTTCCAGCACTTTCTCTCTCCTCTAAAATGTCGCGAAATCATGACAGTTTTTCCAGCCTGCTACATACTTTTTCTAACTTGTCTTTTTTATTTGATCTTTTGCAAATGGGCTACTATGATCTTCTTGGAAACCCACTGTCCATGCTCTGAATAATCTGACATTAAATCAAATTCCTTCAAGAGCTTCTTGACATCAATGACAACTTCTACACTTGAGCAAAGGCAATGTACCCAAAGTACCCAAAATTGCCAACAATCTCCCCCTTTGTCATTGATGGCAAACCTTTATTGAAAACACATCTCAATAGCCAAAACTGAAACCAGCTGTGCTAACAACTGAGAATCTACCTTTGAAGATTTGCTCCCCCTGACTTGAAGCTCTTCTCTTCACTTGAAGCTCTCCCCCTTACTCATATCTCTCCCCCTTTGTCATCAATGGCAAAGGGTCACCTTTGGGGCTTGGGACTAAGAAAGAGCCTCTTAGCTTGGTCCCTCCCCCACCTCCCTGATGAGGTGATTAATTCTGGGGTGGGAGAACAACTCCCAATTTCTCCCTTAAATACTCAAACGTATCTCTTGGAAGAGGTTTGGTGAAGATATCGGCAATCTGCTCTTTAGTAGACACATACTATAGCTTGACCTATTTGTCTTGCACTTTCTCCCTTAGAAAATGATATTTGATGGAAATGTGCTTCGTCCTTGAGTGCATTACCAGATTTTTGGAAATACTTATGGCACTTGTATTATCACAAAGAATGGAGATGGGTTGTTCATGCTTGACTTTGAAATCCTCCAAGGTGGTTTTCATCCATAAAACTTGTGTGCACCCAGCCACTGCTGCTATGTATTCAGCCTCTATCGTAGATAAGGAAACTAAAGGTTGTTTCTTACTTAGCCAAGAGACCAAACTCTTTCCCAGAAAGAATGCTCCACCACTAGTGCTTTTCCTATCATCAATACTGCCTACCCAATCTGCATCTGTATAAGTTGTGAGGGTGAAATCATCACCTTTGGGATACCAAAGCCCAAAGTCCATAGTGCCCTTCAAATATCTGAATATTCTCTTAACTGCTGTAACATGAGATTCTTTTGGAGCTGCCTGAAATCTTGCTACTAACCCAATGGCCTGCATGATATCTGGTCTGGTAGCTGTACTGTATAGTAAATCGCCAATCATAGATCTGTACAACCTCTGATCTGCCACTGGAGATTCATCATCTTTACTCAGATTGCACCCTGTAATCATTGGAGTACACACGGGTTTGTTGTCCATCATCCCAAATTTCTTCAACATTTCTTTGATATACTTTCCCTGAGAGAGAAATATACCATTTTTTGATTGCACAATCTGAAGACCTAAAAATAATGACAACTCTCCAATCATAGACATCTCGAATTCCTTCTGCATGGTGTTAGCAAAAACTTTGCACATCTGAGTATTATTTCCCCCAAAAATAATATCATCAACATAGACAACTATAATCAACATATCATCATCTTCATTCTTAATATACAAGTTGCTATCTACCACGCCTTTCCTGAAGCCTTGCTCATGAAGATACCCATCAAGTCTTGAGTACCAAGCCCTGGGTGCTTGCTTTAACCCATACAAAGCCTTTTTCAGTTTACACACATAGTCTGACTGTTCTGAGAGAGACACTCCTTCTGGCTATTCTATGTAGACTTCTTCTACCAACACCCCATTTAGAAAAGCCGACTTTACATCCATTTGATATACCTTGAATGATTTGAAGCTTGAAAGGGCCAAAAACATTCTGATAGCTTCAAGACGAGCAACAGGCACAAACGTCTCTTCGAAATCAATACCTTCTACTTGAGCATAACCTTTACAGACTAACCTAGCTTTGTTTCTAACAATATTTCCATCCTCATTGAGTTTATTTTTTAATATCCATTTTGTGCCAATGACATTCTTGTCCTTAGGTCTTGGAACCAAATCCCAGGTTTCACTTTTCTCTATTTGATTTAGCTCTTCATCCATTGCTTTTACCCAAAACTTATCTGTACATGCTTCACTGAAATCTTTTGGCTCAATCTGAGATAGCAATGAAACATTCGCAGAATCATGTGAAGGAATGACTCTTCTTCTTGTTTGCCTGCTATTTGGATCACCAATGATCAAGTCTTTGGGATGATGTTTCTGAACATACCGTGAAGGAGTTTTGGGAAGCGAGTTGTTGTCTTTCCTCTTCTTCATCTGAAACCTCTCTCGAATTCTTCTTGATAGATTTCATCACCGAGTTCCTTGACTGGTTCTCTTATCCCTGTCTTTTCATCTACCGTTACATTTATGCTTTCTACAACTGTATGAGTTCTTTTGTTGAAGCATCTGTAGGCCTTGCTTCTACTGGAATATCCAAGAAAAATTCCCTCATCACACCTAGGATCAAACTTACCCAAATTCTGATCTTCCCTTCTGATGAAGCACTTACTCCCGAACACTTTGAAGTATTTTACTGTAGTTGGTCTTCCTTTCCACAACTCATAAGGAGTTTTATGATGATTGACTCTGATTTGAGCCTTGGTGATGATGTAGACTATTGTACTGACTGCTTCTCTCCAAAAGCCATCTGAAAGTTTTGACTCATTTAACATTGCTCTAGCCATATTTTCAATAGTTCTATTTTTCCTTTCAACTACTCCATTTTGTTGAGGAGTTCTTGCTGCTGAATATTCTCTTTTGATTCCGTGTTGCTCATAGTATTCCACAAATTCATTTGAAGTGAACTCTCCTCCTCTATCTGATCTTAAGCATTTGATTCTCTTGTCAGTCTCATTTTCAATCATTTCTTTAAAAGCTTTAAATTTTTCAAAAGCTTCAGATTTTTCTTTGAGAAAAGTAACCCAAGTCATTCTAGAATAATCATCTATAAACAACATGAAGTAGCTTTCTCCCCGAATGCTCTGAGTTCTGGTAGGGCCACACAAATCAGTATGAATAAGATCCAATGGATTTGAAGAAGTATACCCTTTTGATTTAAAACTGGTTCTGGTCTATTTTCCATGTTGACAAGGACCGCAAATGATGTTATGGGGCCTTTTTATTTTGGGCAAGTCTCTAACTACTTCCTTGTTACTAATATTGACAAGATTATCAAAGCTCAAATGCCCCAATATTTTATGCCATAACCAACTCTCATCTTCTTGAGTTAGAAAACACTTTTCCCTTTTTATCTCACTTAGCATGTAAATATTGTTTGGAGTCCTGGTAGCACTAGCAATGAGTTTTCCATTTTTTTCTTTACTTATTTCACATCTATCTGAAAAGAAAGATACTATGTGCCCTTGATCACAAAGTTGACTCACACTAAGAAGATTATGTCTTAGACCTTCTACATAGAGCACATTTTCTATTTTGGATTTCCCATCCAAACTAAGAGTCCCTTTACCACAGATTTTAGCGGACCTGTTATCTCCAAAACTGACTGTTCCTCTGTTTGTTTTTTTTAAGACCAAAAACTTTTCCTTTTCACCAGTCATATGTTTTGAACAACCACTATCAAGATACCATTTTTCTACTTTGTCTTGAGCATGAAAAGCAGTTTGAACTATCATTGACTTAGATTTGATCTCATTCCTCTTTTTAGTGAACTCAAGGCTAAATCTATCCAAACTGCACATCCTTGCTATATGCCCAAAATTCTTGCACTTGTAACACATGATATTTTTATTCATAAGAGGTGCAAATGAGTTAAAATTTTCCTTACTATGGCTATTCAGAGACTTATTGCAATGCATAGTTATGTGACCAAATTTCTTACAGGAAAAACAATAGCCATGGAAGGTATTATGTAACTTGTTTTGATGCCTTGGATGATTGTTCTTCTTGTGATCAACTGGAATCCACTGCTCTTCAGGATGAAGCTTGACCTTGCTCGTAGACCCTATTTCATGAATGGTGATACCATCCTTCTTTTGCTTTTCACACGGAGTATTCTGTCTGAGAGTCAACTGTTCCAACTTCACTCTAAGAGACATAATCTCTTCTTCTAGTTTCTCACAATCAGCTTCCTTTCCTTTTAGAGCCTGTGTCAAAACCTGTTCAACCTTCTTCCCTTCTTCAGCTAGAATTTTGAAGTCTATAACACTTTGAGACAATTCTGATCTTGCTATCTCTTCTTCCTGACATTGATGCTTGAGAACAAAATTCTCTTCCCTAAATTTCTCAAGCTTTCTCAAAGCCAAGAGGAATTCATCTTTGAGATCGAACTCAACCTCTTCATTTCTTTCTGAAACTGTATGTTCCTCTGATAGATCCTTCTCCAAGCTGTTAGGCTCTTTTTGGAGTGACCCGCTCTGATACCAATTGAAGAACATGAACTTATACCGAGAGGGGGGGTGAACAATATAAGTCTTAACCATTTAATAATTTTAATTTCAGATAGCAGTGGCATCAACACAACATTAAACAAGACAGAAAACATCACACATTGAAGACTCATTTTTAACGTGGTTCACCCAAAATGGCTAGGCTACGTCCACAAAACTTTTCTCTAAAATATTATCTCAAATTCTTTGGGAAACCTTCCCAATTACAAATTTTATGAGCCTTGGCTCAAAGGAGATACCTTCCCCTAACTTCTGCTCTGACTGGTGATCCTTTAGAAGACCTCTGCCTTAGCTGCCCTTAGCAAATGGAACTCTATCCATAGAAGACACCTGTCTTCCCTGCTCTGGCTGGAGACCTCTGTCCTCAACTCTATCACCTCAAAGTTGGTCCTCGAATCTACACCAAACATAGTCCTTCATTCTGGCACAAATGTCTTTGTCCTCTTTTTTTGGTCTGCACAAAAACACAGTCCTTCGCTCTTTTTGCGCAATCACAGCTACACTTGATCAATCTTTGACCTTTGCACCTCTACGCAATTATAGTCGCATAGTCTTCACGCACTCTACTCCCTTGTGATCTCTCTCACTTGGAAGATTCGACAGAATGCACTCTGCTCTCGATGATCGAACTTCTTCTCTTTGCACAGTCTGCGAACGCCGCTCTTCGAATGCACACTTCGATCGATGTCATTTTCTCTCCAAGCAGCCTTGCTTTTATACTAAAAATTTCAAGATCAAAACCTTGATCTTAGTCGGCTGCTACCCTTAACTTCATCGGTTGCAAAACCCTAAACTATGTCGGCTCAAATTCAACTCTGTCGGCTTCAACCGCCTCTGTGGTTCTGTAGCTTTTCTCGTGAAACTACAACATGTCACGATATCGTGACACCTTTGCAACCGAACACTATCTTATGGCTTTTGTCATGATATCATGACACTTTCTGCTTCTGCTGACGTCATCTTCTCTTCTGTCATGAAATCATGACCCTTCTGACTTCATGGCCTTCTTCTCTGCTTTTGTCATGAAATCGTGACACTACTGCCTTTGTTGACATCATCTTCACTCCTATCATGAAATCGTGACCCTTCTCGCTTTCTCAACCTTTTCTCAGCTTGCACTAGCGAAAACGGAACATGTCACGAAATCGTGACACTTTCGCTGCCTTGAGCTTCTCTCTGCCTTACTCCCATGAAACTGGAACATGTCGTGAAATCGTGACGCTTTTGTCTTCATAGCCTTCCTTTCTGCTTCTATTGCGAAATCGTGACACTTCTCCTATAGAAGACCTGCTTCCAGTTTCTATCATGAAATCGTGACACTTTCTCCATCCGTATGCTTTTCTTTCATCCTATCGTGAAATCGTGACGCTTTCAGCTTCCGTACGCTTTCTTTGTAGCCCGTCATGAAATCGTGATGCTTCTCATTTCAGACTCTTCCCTTTGTTGCATGTCACGAAATCGCGATAGTTCTCACTTCGAGCTTTTCAGCATGTCACGAAATCGCGATAGTCCTCACTTCGTCTTTTGTAGCATGTCGAGAAATCATGACTGTTCTCACTTCGAACTCTTCAGCATGTCACGAAATCGCGACACCTTTCGAGTAACTTTCTCTCTCTTTGAACTTGTCGCGAAATCACGACAGTTCACACTGTGGACTCTCTTTTCAGCATTATGTCACGAAATCATGACATTTTTCCTTTCGGACTCCCTCTCCTGCAACATGTCACGAAATCGCGACACTTTTCGGTCCGTACAATCTTCTTTGCAATATGTCACGAAATCGCGACACTTTTCCTTTTCTGCCTTCCTACACTTTTCGAGTCACGAAAATGCGACATGTCGCGAAATCGTGACACTTTCCACCTTGCTCTCCTTCTCTGCCAACATGTCGCGAAATCATGACAGTTTTTCCAGCTTCTTCTCTCTCTTCCAACATGTCACGAAATCGCGATAGTTTTGCCAACACTTTCTCTCTCCTCTAAAATGTCACGAAATCATGACAGTTTTTCCAGCCTGCTACATACTTTTTCTAACTTGTCTTTTTTCTTTGATCTTTTGCAAATGGGCTACTATGATCTTCTTGGAAACCCACTGTCCATGCTCTGAATAATCTGACATTAAATCAAATTCCTTCAAGAGCTTCTTGACATCAATGACAACTTCTACACTTGAGCAAAGGCAATGTACCCAAAGTACCCAAAATTGCCAACAAATGCAGGGCTTACCCCTAAAGTGGCCGGATTATACAAGGCCCAAGTAGTGCCTTCCATAGAGGATAACTCAGATATCCCTCTGGCAGTGGTCAAACCTCCAGACGTCAACCTCTGGTAAGCTACAAAAGCTGCATTTCAATTGACAGGAACAACGCTGGCTAGACCACCACCAGTAGCAGCCAAAACAAGAAGGGGACAATTGACAGCCGTAGTTTCCCATAGGCAAAGGTGAACCACACCTTCAAATTTTGGCATGAAAAGACAGACTCAGGCCATAGGGGCATCCGAATCCTCCAAGAGATGGCAACGATGAAAAGTCAGAGGGCTACCTACAATTGGATGCCATGAGGGCGTGGCATATGTTAGGCATGGGGGGATGATGAGCACCATAAATGCTCATATTTTGTACATATTTCTTTGATCAATATGTGGCTGTATAATAAGGATTGCATACTTTTATGAATGATTATATAGATATTTGATATAATTATGCGTGTTATCTAATTTGTGTGCTTTTAGTATGTTTTGTGGAATTACAATTGATTTAGTTAGATTTGGAACAGTGGAGGTCCTTTTGATGGACCTGGCACTTTATTTCATTGAGGGTCAACGTAGAGGACATAGGCACCTCCCTGCAACCGAAAGACACCAAGGGAACAAGCGCCTCCCTGTATTCAAAAGGTGCCAAACCAAAGATAAGCACCTCCCTGCAGTCGGAAGGCGCCAACTGAATATCAGTGCCTCCCTACAATCGAAATGTGCCAAACCAAAGATGAGCACCTCCCTGTAGTTGAAAGGCACCAACGGAATACCAACGCCTCCCTATAGTCGAAAGGCACCAACTGAATGTGAGCACCTCCCTGCAGTCGGAAGGCGCCAACTGAATGTTAGTGCCTCCCTACAGTCAAAATGAACCAATAGAAGGCAAGCACCTCCTCACAGTGAAAGGCGCTAATAGAAGGCAAGTGCCTCCTTGCAACCAAAATGCGCCATGATAACAGGGTACCTTCCTTATAAGGAAGGTGCCACTAATTCTTTGCCCATTGACCAAACTCGAAGGACGTGGACAGCAGCAGCTGGTGCAGTTCCAACTCTGCATCATGCAGAGCTAAATTGGAGATAGCACCAACATATCAAAACGTCTTATGGATGCTAAGAAAATCACGAACCAAAATTAACATTCCGCCATCAAAATAGAATGCTAGACGTCAATTGCATTTGCCAGATTGTTCTAATTTAGTCTGGGAAGAATCGACTGTTGTAACCACTTATGTAACAGAAATTTTGTGGGTGTGTTATATAAACACACACAGATCATTCTGAAAAATATATAGAGACAATAAGGAAAGATATAGAGAGATATATAGAAATTCCATTTAGAGCTACATTGTAATGCATTGATAAATATATTACAGTTACAGAAGTTCTAAAGCGCATGTTCGATCAGGAAGAAGCTATTGGAGCCTGGGCCCAATCCAAGCCAGTATTTCTTCCCCATTTCCTTCTTGTTTATTTATGTTAATTAGTTTATTGCTTTCATAGAAATGTTCATTGGTTTGCTAGTTCTAGTATTTGCAGTAGACTTATTTTTAGGAATATGTACATGATTTATTTCTGTAGATTTAAATTCTGTTCTTCTTACGTAATTTACTGAGGAGTTTGGGAATGATTAAAAACCATCTCAAGAACACCTTCCAAATGTAGGATTAGCATATTCACATCCAGTGGTATTGTAGTAACCTAATTCTGACTCTTCGCAAGTTTACGAAGCTCCCTGGGTTGATAATTAATGCATAGGCATGTGACAAAAATAGGAAACCATTCACCTTGTTTGGCCCACAACAATTGGGAGGAGAGGTTTCCATATATTCTATGGGCTTATAGGACAACCTTCAAACCCAAAATGAACCATACACCATTCCAATTAATATATTGTTAAGAGGTAGTAGTGCCAGTAGAGTTCTTGGTACCTAGTTTACAGATAACTATGGAGCATTGCTTGGGTGACCAAGAAAGTCTAAAAGAAATATTGATCACACTCATTAGGTTGTATTAGAGGAGAGTCATGGCACAATGGGCAAAAATTAACCCAGAAGCAAAGGAAACTATAGGCATGATAAGCATCTCTTCAAATTGGAACTTAATCAGGGTAATTTGGTTCTAAATTTTAATGATAAATGAGAAATCAAGCCAGGTAAACTAAAAATATTATGGCTTGGTGCCTTTAGAGTGGGGGAAGTGATGGATAATGGTGCAATGATGCTAAAAAATTTGGACGAGACAATGGTGCCCAAAATAGTGAATGGTTCAAATTTGAAACAATATAAAGCATAATGTGTTCATTGTTTTACAATAAATTGAATAGAGATAATGACATGAAGCTGAATCTAGTGAACCATAGCAAAAAACCCAAAATAATCAAGGTCTACCACAAGGGGGAAATGATATGTATATTACACGTCTATTTGCATAAAGGGAGGAGACGCGACCAATTATAGAACAACAAGAATTGGTACCTCACTTCGATGAAAGGAGAAGGATGTAAGTACATGCGAGGTTTGTAGATGGAATCGAAAAAATTAAAGAAGAGCAGGAATGGATCCCTCCAAATGAAATAAGATATAAGTAATGGATACCATGAACCATGAATTGGGAGTGACAGGAAGAAGCTAACTAATCAGAGGAAGTAATAGTGTATCCATAGTTGAATTAAAGGAAGTTGTCTCAACAAGTAGAAGTATGACATAGGATATGACTAATGGTACAATATGAAGATAGGATGGACACCTTCAATATGGAAATTTTGGATGCAAATGAAGGTGTAGTTGTAGCTGAGGAGTTGACAGAACTTACTCCATTATCTCAAATAGGTATGTTGTAACAAAGGTTGTGACATCAAGCTCAATAGTTGTAGGAAGAGTATGGAGCATTACAAGCGCATAATGCAAGACTTTAGGAATAGATCATACAAGAGTTGGATGAGATAATGCAACGACTTAATGAGCAACAAGTTGTGAGGCAAAGAAAACTAGGAGCAAGAAGTGAAAGAAATGAGTAAGTACCTCAATAAATGCAAGGTGATAGGAAGGTGCAAGTATTAGTGAGAAATATCACAAGTCAAACCAAGGGGTATGACACATGATCCTCCAATTATGAATGAGGTAGCAAAGATAGTTTGGCAAGGATATCGAGGAAGATCTTACATCACCTAAACCTTAAGGGAATATGCATGAATATTTGAGTGAGTCTAGTGATGAAGGAATGCCCTTACTAACAAGGAACAATAGCCAAGATAGCAATAGTGATGAATTCTTGGCAAGAATACAAGAACCTCAGGTTTACCCTGATCTAGATGCCTATGTGATAGCCTATCGATAGTTAAGAAGGTAAAGAAGGGAAGTAAGAAGACTTCAAAGGATAATAAATTTGCCAATAGAGTGGTCAACCTAAAGAGAAGATAATTGTAATGACTTGAGTATAGCTTCTAACTTTTTAGAAGACTATAGGGAGACACTAGCTATTTTTTCCCCACAACATAGCTTTGAAGAACAAAGGTGGATAAGATTATTAAGGAATGAAAAAAGTAGATTAAGGTTGTTACGACAAATATCACCAAGAGATCAATAAAATGAAGGACATCTAGCCAATATATAGTTTGTGGATGTGGCTCCTAGAACTTGGAAAACATGAGGACTGAGCCAAAAACAAAAATAGCAACAAGGAATCCCAAGCACTATAGGGTGGTAGATAGTTCATAGAGGAGGATTACGACCAATGAGTGAAGGTAGGAATAATTTAGATCCTTTTCCCCAAGGGAGGAGGGAAAGGATTCAACCTCCTACTCCAAGATGGCCTAGGCAACCCTAGGAGAACCACTCGTACCCTTAAATTGGATTGGGAATGTGTGAGGATGGAATTGGCGAGGAGGATTTATGCCAAACCTTATAGGATGATACCCACTTAGGTGACCACCAATGCATCAACAAGGACCAAGAAGAATAGAAGTAGGAAGAGGATTGCTTCAAGAATAATATGGTCCATTTGATACTCAAAGAGGTTCTACAAAAAGAGGATAAGGTCACTAAATATAGGTGCAGGGAAGAGGACTTGTTGGCATAGGAAGAGTGCGATTTCAAGAAGAGGAAATTCAAGGATAACAAAGGACTCCTTTGCCAATTTTGGATGTAGATTTAGTTCTAGGGGATAGGAGTAGAAGTTTTCCAAATGACAATTGAGTAGCAAGGGTATATTCACCAAATTATCGATCAATAGGGTAAAGTAGAAGCCTCAAACAAGAAAATACAACTTTGAAAAGAGGTAATTATGCAATTTCAAATCATACAACTTATAATTGTATAGTTTGAAATCATATAGATTGTAGTTGTACGATTTCAAATCATACAACTAACAAGTGTACAGTTACAAATTGTATAGCTGGCCAACAAGGATCAAATTGTACAATTGAATTATTGGAACCCAATCATACAATTTCTCAATCCCTAATTGCATAGAATGATATGGTAAAACCACTAGATAATATGTCAGTGGAGGAAATCATTCAAGTGAATTTCATCGTACGATTTCCATGATGGTAAGTTAGAAAATTAGGCAATTTAAAAAATGATATATATATATTCTTGATTGTGAAAATACCCTTGGGATGCAATCAATATGAAATATGGTTGAAAACTAGAAATTGCAGCCTCTTATGAGAAAGAAAAGAAAAAGAAAAAATGAAAAAAAAAAGAAAAGAAAAAGAAAACTAATAAAATATTGAAGAAAGTAAGAAAAAGATAAAATTTGCATGCACAAAGGATTGAGGTGGCAGTCATCCATACAAAAATTAAAAAGTACATGCAAAGAGGCTAAGGTGGTAAATTTTCATGCACTAGGATGTTTTGGTTATAAAAAGAAGACACCATATATGGGCATGCACCAAGGAGCTTCCTTTAGTCCAAAAAAGCAAGCTGATATGAAAAATACTTGGAAAAAAATGGTGGAGATTTTCTTTTTAAAAGCTAGGGTTTGAAGTAATTTGCTACAAAGTGGTGAGAAATTGCTAGGGTTTTCCTTTTTAGAAAATCTATAGATGGAGTAAAAAACTAAAACCCTAGTTTACATGAAATTTTCCAACAAAGAAGAAGATATTTTAGCCATTGCATGTGGAAAAGTATAAGGGGAATGTCATACAAGAAGTTTAGTAGATTGCCACAATGAACTATACATCTAAATAATTGCACATTCATAAGGGACAATTGCACAAGTGAATAAAAAATCATACCAGAGAAAGAAATTGCACAACGATGGAAAAAGGGTGTAAAGCAAATCATACAAATTCAACAAAAATATGGATTTTGGGGGAACTATAGGCTTGAATAGTTTATTGTATGGTTTTGGAAGGAAATTGTATGATTTGAGACTAGTTGTACAATTTTAGGGTAGAATTGTATGAATTAGGGCATGAATTGTACAATTTGAGTGCAATTGTACGATTTTAGGTATAATTATATGATTTTAGGTGTCAGTGTATAAAATTAGGATGTAATTGTATGATTTGGGACACAATTGTATGATTTGGTATATAATTGTATTATTTATTGTGCAATTGTATGATTTGGGTGCAGTTGTATGGAATTAAAGTGGAGTTGTATGATTTTGGGAGCAACTGTACAATTTTGGAGCTAGTTGTATGATTCCAAGAGCAATTGTACAATTTTGAGGAGTAGTTGTAATTTTTTTGGTGCAATTGTAAAAAATTTAGGCAACTTGTATGATTTTGGATGTAATTATACAAAAAGTATTGAATTGAACGAAATTCCTTAAGTCAGGTTCCAAGATGAGGATTTTGAAGAATGAGCATCGAGCAGGAATTTTGGGCTCATATACGATGGATTGCAATGATAAGTATGAAATGTTCACCAAGACCACTACATCAAATATATTCATGGCCTAGGCAAGAAAAAGTAACCTACCCTGCACAAGGCCAAGGACAAGGATTTTAGCCAAGGAGGGTAAGGCTATCATCCTTGGAGGGTAATAGGTTATAGGTTGTGGAGCGAACATAGGAATTGGCATGGTGGTGGAGGAAAAGCAAAACCATACTTTTATTAGGATACTTAGATGGAACCATCCAAAACACATTGAAGGGAGTTTCATAGTGAGGTGCATAGAGAGGCTACCCCCAAATAACAAATGGACCTACTCAATGAGGATGAAGGAGGGTAGGTGGAGTTGAAGGAAATTACCTTTTCATAGTTGGTGGGTGAATTATGTTAAAAATTGTGGAGTGATCATGAGGACACTCACCCATTAAAAGTAAAATTAACTCAATTAGATTGAATGTGTTAGCACAAATACCACCATAGGATAAAGTATTCTTTCATGAATACTTATTACAGATTATGTAGTCGTACGATTCAAGTAAGAATTGGAACTTTGTACAGATTGAGAACCATCATCTTAAGGTGGAATTCTTGGTTGCCACTTTTTGGAGAACATTTGGGTTTCCAAAGGAAGGGCTCCCAATCAAGAGAATAATTTTGGACCCCATAGAGGCTCATAGGTTAATCACAGAGTTAACAGTTTTTAAGTATCCATCAACTAATAAGGCTTTTGGTCCTATAGGATGAGGAATCAAGCAAAGTATGCTAAAAATTAAGGAGCTTATGTATACCATGAACATGGTCATATCTCAAATATCAAGCAAAGCATGATCTTTAGAATTGCTAATTTGGATGGCACAATATGTTTAAGGCATTATTAAGGGAGTGCAATATGATTGGGGTACATACTGAGCTTAGAGGATACAATGGTTACTATAGAGGACCAACAAGATTTTTTTAATGACATTCCATGAAATTGCTATAATGTTGGATGTCATTTCTCAAGTAAGTATTACATTTCATGGACCAACAACACCTTGTGATCTACTAAAAGATTAGTCTTCCATACTATGATGGACAAAGTCATTATCAATCCAAAAAACTACTCCAAAAAATTTGATATAGAACACAAGAAAACCACAACCTCCCTTGGTTAATGAAAATAAGACTTTGTCAAAGGAAGAAGTCCACCATTGAAGAAATAAACATCATCAGTTGCTCTTGGATTCTGATTAGGAGCATTAGGCACATACACAAAGGCTATAGGAGCAGCCATTGTCTCACATGGAGGAGGCAGTAGCACCAACAACTAGTCTGATGCGAATTTTAACATGCAAACAATGGAAAAGGAAGACATGTGAGAAATCTCTTATACAAAGTGAGTAGTCGCAACCAATTCTCACTAACCCAATTGATATGTACTTGGGACTAGAGGACTTGGAATTGGTAGACATTAGTGTGCTAGTTGGGGAATATTAGTTAGGAGAAGTGGTGGGATCTCCTACATTGATCGAGGCTAATGAGTTTGAACTATTGGAGACATCCAAACATTGGCTAGATAGAATGGTAACACCACCATGAATGAAAGAAAAAAGTAATGGTGGCCCCACCAAACAAGAGAAAAAAGAAGAAGCCATAAGTATGGATCATAATGAGAGGATGCAATAGTTAGCTGGTGGAGGGGAATGTGAGACAAACACAAGAATGATTTGATTTAGTACCTATATCCATATCCTTATAGAGGAAAAACCAAAGCCACAGGAGAAAAAGTTACCAAAACTATAGGAGGCAATTTAGGTACCTATAGAGGAACCACAGTCAGCTAAAGAAATCATTAATATGAAGGAGATTATATCATAGGGAGAATAGGGTAGAACTGTAACCCAAACTATGCTATTGGAGTAGACTGTAGTGGGTCCAATTAAAGAAATTGGGGGAAGTTCATTATCGTAGGAGGACAAGGAGGAAAGGACTCTACCACATGATATGGATAGAAACCTTTGGATAATATTTTTTCTTGAAGTACCATGGTTTAGAGTTTTAGATGAAGAAGAAGATACAGATGAACAAGTAGATCATTTCCTAGAGCAGATCTGTAAAATATTCTTTAGTATCCAATTGTATTTTTATATAGGTTGTATAGGATAGCTAAAGCATGGGAGGGATAAAATCTTCATGAATATGGAGAAGTTAATGGAGTGGATGTGCAACACAAACCGAACAAGAAGAATAGCTAAGATATATGCATAACACTCATGGCAGTTACCCAAGGGAGAGGTAACAAGCATAGTAGAATTTGATTATTTATTGGAAGGAATAAAAATAAATTATAGAGAGCATCCATGGTTATATCTAGATTTGGACAA
Source organism: Wollemia nobilis (assembly GCA_028583015.1). NCBI lineage: Eukaryota > Viridiplantae > Streptophyta > Pinopsida > Araucariales > Araucariaceae > Wollemia > Wollemia nobilis. The sequence continues at coordinate 3,456,529 of JAQPPZ010001695.1, read as the reverse complement.
AAGGTAGAGGTGTCCTTCAAAATAGTCAATATAGATTATCAAAGGGCCTCACCAAAATTGACCTTAATTTTTTGGAAATTTAATTTCCTAACACATTGGATAAAATAGCTTACTTTGGGTCTTGAAAAGATCTATTAAGCTAAGGAAGTACAATGGGAAGAAGTAGATTTGGCTCAAAAATAAATTGCTACAATTGAAGAAGAATTGGAATGCAACAATAAAGAACTTGATGAGATATTGAAGCAAGTGGAAACAACAATGACAGGTATGAAGCAAGCCTATGAGGATAAGCTAAAATTGTAAGAGACAAAGAAACAACTTATGGTCCAACAAGTGAAAGAACATAATAAGCAATTGGAGGAATAGGAAGCGTTATTAAAGTAGTATGTTGCACAACTAAAACAACAAGAAGAGTAGTTGAGTATGAATAAAAAATAGATCAAGCAGTACGATGAACAATTTGTAATTTATAAGGAGCAGTTGATAAAGCATGAGGATCAATTGAAGATGTATGAAGGCCAACTGCAACTGAAGGACTGTAATATTAAGAAAATGGAAAAATATGATAACCGCTACAATCAAATCATCATAGATCATAAGGATGTAATTCAAGTTAAGTAGGAACTTCAATGGGTCCATCAATAAAAATTATAGTAGAGAGATCAAGTGATTGTAGAGAAGAATGAGGAGCTTGATATAGTTTTACAAATAAAGGCTTATTTGAAAGAAAATCTACATCAGGGTGCAATGAAGAGGAAGGAGTTACTATAGCTATTGGCTATCACTGAAAAGGTAAACACATATGGAATTAAAGCTATAGAGATTAGTAATTATGCTAAAAATTTGTAGAATGAGTAGGTAATCCTCCAAGTTCAACTACAAGATATCCAACAAGATTAGTTGACTAAGTCCAAAAAGGATGCATCTATAGAGATGTTAACTAATTTAAAGGAGAGGGAAGATGTAGGTAGCAAATCCACCTCCTAAAAGAAGAATAAATAACATGGATTTGCACAATTTTGTTGAAACGTACAATGTAGGGTTTTTGTAATTGTACAATTGGGTGTAATTGTACAACTTGGTCATAAACGTACAATTGCAAAGTAAATGAAATAAAGTGAAATGAGCACATGAAAGGTAATTTGATAAAATTCAAATTAAGACTTTGTAAAACCTTAATGCATTAATTGTTCTAAGAAATTATGGGAAGGTAGTTGTGAGTGATGCATTGTCTCAGAAACCACTTTAGAATGGCCTAGAAAAGCATTATAAATCCCCCTATTCATTTTTTTTAGGTGGTTCATCATTGTTCACAATAGTTATTCATACTTATGGAATATTGTTCATCAATGGTTGTTATAGTGCAATGTTGTTGTTGATCTTGGTTGTTCAGTGTTATTCATGACTATTGATGGTTGATGTGGTGTGAATGTTCATAGCAATGTTGGTTGTGATTTGTGTATAATTATTGCATATTATTCATGTATATTGCTAGTGGAATATGGTTACACATTTTTGTGCAAGTATGGTAGAGATAACATTGTAATTGTATAATTTTACAATGAGAATAAAAGTGCAAATTGATACTCAACTATGTGTGATGTAGGAATTGCTCATGAATCTTTGTACATTGCAACTGTGATGTTTGTAGGGTGTTGTACAATTTTTGGGAATTTCCAGTGAGCACATTTTTTTATTTAGACTAAGGATTGGGATTTTGAGTATGCATGTTGGATTACTAGATCGATAATTCCACCATTAAGGCTATCCAATCCTTGCCATATTGGATTTTACCCTATCTCACTACATATATGATATGCATATTTGTAGCAATATTTTACTAAAACCATACAATTAGTCCCCCTAACCATACATTTGGATAGTTACTTTGTATTTTTCTTGCAATTGCATAGTTTATACTTGTAGGATTGAGAAATGAGCATTTCCAAGTGAACTATTGTAAAACTACCAAGTTTTGTTAGTAAAATGAGTTTTGGGCATATTGTACATGTGCAAATCATATATTTTAGGCTATTTTATGGTTACAACTATAAAATTGAATGTTTTGGAACCATATAGTCACTTTTTGTACGTTTTGGGAATCATACAGTTGCAAATCATACTACACATCGGTCCAAATCAAGTGCAAATTGCTAGAATTCATCCCAAAACCTTCCAATTCACATACCTCATCAAGAATACTACCACTCATGCTACATATCAAACTTTTTTTCACCCTTATACAATCATAATTTTAGCAATACGATGGTATTTGATGATGGAGCTATATTTATAATATTCGGTTGGGGTTTAGCTGGTCCGAAGCTGTTATTACCTTCATGCGAGAGATCACACATGCTTAGGAGGATTTTTCTTGGGAATGTTCACCTTTATATATATTTTTTACACACATTATTAGGAGGCGTATTGTTAATAAATGAAAATGCATTGTGCTTCATATCTATTGGTAAGCTATGATTCGATTCGTTACTCTAGGCATCTTCCAAAATAACTACCACTGATAGCTTAGTTAATATCGCATCAATTCATGAACCTGGTAAATTACACTAATCAAGGAAAATCTTGTTAGGGATCACCATTCATCATCACAATAATAGTGCACACTTAGCTTTGCAATTCCTTTGGCCAATAACAATATGGGATTTACTAAACATAGGTAGCTTGTGTAGCTTGAAACTTGCTAGTTGGTTGCTCCTTTTAAAAAACCCACTACTCAGTATAATAATTAAATAGTTCTTATGATTGGCTCATCAGTGGAGTTATGGCAAAAATAGTGTTGCCTATTAGATAGAAAATTGGTATATGATTTTCCATGTTGTGAGCCTATCATGACAACAACTTATTTAGCTGATCTAGCTCCTATATATACAGAATTTACATGTGTCAAAATTACATATGTACAAGGAGGACACCACTTGGCCTAGGTGTAATACTTTAGGTGTTAGCAATTTATCAAAATTGGTAATACATAGCAATCTAAGTGATATAGTTCAAATGTGTTCAGGTCCTTTTGGTCAATAAGATATGGGTCATACCACATAGAATCAAAATTATCATGTGCACTTGGTTTCACTCTATCTACTTCCCATTTGAGAACCAAGTCATCTTCATTATATACCCTTGGCATAGCCCTCTTATCAAACCAATGTTTGATAGTTTTTTGGTGGTGATGGAGGTTGTTGTACTCTTGCTCACATCCTTCTTCTAACTGAATTAGTTGTGTCATCCTTTTTTTGTTGGTTGTAATTTATCTGGATAATTTTTGTTTATGAATATTAGCACTGGAAGCTCTAAGTTAATGGAAAACACAACTTATTTTACATATACTAGAGTGTAAGGAGATGTTTTTAGAAATTTCTTGATCGTGATTTGATCATTCTATAATATGTGGTCTAACAACAAGTGTCAACTTCTGGGATTATATTCAAAAATACATTGATCATTTTTTAATAGGTTCTTGTTAGTGGATTCTGTAAGACCATTCCATTAGAGGTAATAATTTTATGGGGTATTTTATTAGATCCCATATTCTCTCACAAGTCAATAGTCCTAGCACCTATAAATTATTTGGCATTATCTGAGATAATAGTGGCCAAAATTCCAAATATTGTAATCAATATTTCCAAGAATTCAATCACCATGTCTTGATCTGCATGCTTGGTAGCCTCAGCTTTCATCCACTAGGTAAAATAGTTTGTTGTTGTAAGGATGTATTTACGTCCAATGAATGAGTTAGGATTGATCATGCTAATAGAATCTAATCCCCATTTTTGGAAGGGTTCTTCTACAATTATTGGTTGAAGGGGCATTACCAAATGCTTGCTCTTGCGGTTAAACCTTTGGCATTTATCACATACTCTAGCTAGTTTGAAAGTGTCCAAGAAAATTGATGTCCAATAGTATCTAGCTCTTAAAATTTTTATCATAGTAATCTGTCCAGAATAGTGTCCTCATGAAAAACCACTGTGAAATTCCTTGAGTACTTCTTTTGTCTTATAGGGATGTATACATATTAATAACACTCTGTCAATTTTTTTTGATATAGAACACCATCAATCAATACATTTTTTCTACCCTATAATTTGTATCTACATATTTGGGACACATTCAAGTTATCCGGACACCTACCTGAATTGAAGTAATTATGTAATTTCTTAATCCAAGTATCTAGGTGTATTATTACCCCTTATAACTCAGTATTATATTGTTTCCCATTCAACATATTAGAATTTTATACATTTATTCTACTAACTATTGACATAGAGTTATGCCTCTTATTATATTGGTTGGCTGGATTTCAATGTCATATTCTTGAATTTTAGTCACCCAACCAGCTCTTTTGTCACCCAACTCTCCATGAATTATGAAGTTTTGAACTTTCGAATGTACTACATATACCAAGGTTTTTCTATGAGAAACAAAATTTCTGAACTTCTTCAAAGATTTATCTATTGCATAAACCTATTTCTTGATGAAATTACACCTTTCTTCATGGTCATGCAAAGTTTAGCTTAGGAAAGCTATTGGTTGCTCATTATTTTATTTCATTTTTTGAGTAAGTACAACAACATAGCTTCCTTCTACTCCAAACACATAAAGGATAAAATATTTGGGGTAGTCCATATTAATGAGAATAGGGGCCTGAGATGTCACTTCTTTGATATCCTTGAAAGCATTATTCCAAGCATATCTCCATTTGAAATCTACTTCCTGCTTCAACATCTCAGTCATGGGCTTAACTATCTGAGCAAAATTTGAAATAAATTTTTGAATGAAATTGATCTACCCAAAGAATGACTAAATACTTTGTTGTTTAATGGTAGAGGGAGGGATGTAATAGCTTTTACTTGTTAGTATTACAATGGCACTGAGAGGGGGGGTGAATCAGTGTAGTTATTTAAACTTAAATTCATAGCTCTTAAAACTGAAATAATGAAACCTTAAAACCAGATAAAGCAAGTATCACAAGAGAACATCACATAACACAAGATTTAACGAGGTTCACCAATTTGGCTACTCCTCAAGAATGACTGCTTGGACTACCATCCAAATATAGCCTTTGCAAAGCACCAACTTTACAATCAATTTACCAACACCCACTGGAAGGAGCACCAACCCCTTATTTATCTACACCAACAGAAAGGAGCACCAACCCCTGATTTATCTGCACCAACAAAAAGGAGCACCAACTCCTGATTTACTAGCACCAATTGGAAGGAGCACCAACCCATTATTTATCTACACCAATAGAAAGGAGCACCAACCCCTGATGCCAAGCTGCAACCTGGACTTCAATTTGAATCTATAAGTTTAATAGAAAAATACCTTCGCTTTTACAAGACCCTGATTGGTCTATTGCTTACCCAATCTCTCTCACTGTTTACGAAACAGACACATATTCTACGATCTATAGCCACACTTCACCTTATTTGAGTCGCTTATCTATGCACCCTCTATGCACTATATTCATACACTCTACACCCTTACAGCTACACTTTGCGTTTGTCTTCGCCCTTTGCACTGTCTACACATTTTGCTTTCTCTATGCACTCACAGACACACTTAGGACAATTCGACATGACTCTTTGCTCACTTTGCACACTTTGCCATCATCTCACCACTTCTACGCTTTTTGTGCTCTTACGGCCGCATTTCACACTTTGACATGCATTCGATGACTTATGCAACTACACCACAATTCTCCAAACAACCCTCCTTTTATAACAATATTTTCATGATGAAAACCCTAATCTTAGTCGGCTTGCATAACAAATGTAAACCCTAATATTAGTCGGCTTTCATAACAACTATAAACCCTAATCTTAGTCGGCTGTCATCGGTCTTAGTCGGCTTCAACTCATGAAGATATTCGGTAATTCCACCACTCAAATATTTCATTCGGTAATAGTCCCTGTAGCTGCCGCAATGACTTTTGTGTACTCTTCATATTTTAGCTGCATGAATTCACTCTATAGCTGCCCCTGTAAATGCTGTAGAGATGTCGGTCCACTATCATACTTCTCATTTTAGTTGGTTTCTTCTTCTTGTCTTGCGCACATACGACCTGTCTTTCTCGAGTCGCGAAAATGCGACATGTCACGATATCGCAACACTTTTGTTACTCTGCCTACTTGCCCTTCTTGAGTCGCAAAAATGTGACATGTCGTGATATCGTGACACTTTTGTTTCTCTTCCTGCCTAGCCTTTTCGAGTCGTGAAAATGCGACATGTTCCGATATCATGACACTTTTGTTTCTCTTCCAACCTGGCCTTTTTGAGTCATGAAAATGCGACATGTCGTGATATCATGACACTTTTTATTTCTCTGCCTGCCTGGCCTTTTCAAGTCGTGAAAATGCGACATGTCGCTATATCGCGACACTTTTTATTTCTCTGCTTTGCTGCCCTTTTTGAGTCACAAAAATGCAACATGTCGTGATATCGTGACACTTTTTCCTCCTTGCATTTTCTCTTTGCTTTGGCCACGAAAATGCAACATGTCGTGATATCGCGACACTTTTTCCTCCTTGCATTTTCTCTTTGAACATGTCACAAAATCATGACACTTTTTCCTGCTTGCCCTTTCTCTTCCAACATGTCACGAAATCATGACACTTTTTCTTCCTTGCTCTTTTTCTTCTAGCATGTCACGAAATCGTGACAGTTTTTCTTCCTTGCTTTGCATGTCATGAAATCACAACAATTTTACTTCCTTATCCTTTTTCTTCCAACATGTCACGAAATCATGACAATTTTTCTTCCTTACTCTGCATGTCGTGAAATCATGATAGTTTTTATTCCTTGCCATTTTTCTTCCAACATGTCGTGAAATCATGACAGTTTTTCTTCTTTGCTCTGCATGTCACGAAATCGTGATATTTTTTATTCCTTGCTCTGCATGTCACAAAATCGCGATAGTTTTTCTTTCTTGCTCTACATATCGTGATATCGTGAAACTTTTATTACTTGTCTTTTTCTTTGATATTTTGCATATGGGCCACTTCGGTATTCTTGGAAAATCACTATACATACTTTGAATAACCTCTGAACTCCTATCTTCTGCATATGAATAGCTTTTGAACTTCATGTCCACTGCATCAACAGATCTATCTGACTGTGTTGACAACAATGACAATACTGTTGCTGAACCTTGTGTTAGTATTACAATGGAACTGAGAGGGGGGGGTGAATCAGTGTGGTACTTTAATCATGAATTTACAGCTCTTAAAACAATAGCAGTTAAAAAATTATAAATAGATACAACAAGTACAGCAAGAGAACATCACACAACACAATATTTTAACGAGGTTCACCAATTTGGCTACTCCTCAAGAATGACTACTTGGACTACCATCCAAATCTAGCCTTTGCAAAGCAACAACTTTACAATCAGTTTACCAGCACCCACTGGAAGGAGCACCAACCCCTTATTTATATGCACCAACAGAAAGGAGCACCAACCCCTGATTTACCAGCACCAACTGGAAGGAGCACCAACCCCCGATGCCGACTGCAACCTAGACTTCAATTTTGAATCTATAAGTTTGATGATAAAATACCTTTGCTTTTACAAGACCCTAACTGGTCTGTTTCACCTTTGCATCCTCTGTGCACTCTGCTCTCTCTGTGCAATCACTTCGCATAATCTGATGCTTCACTATTGAGCTTCATGATCGTCTTCTCCCTTTTGTGCACTCTACTTCCTTTGTGAATTTCACACTTAGCACGATTCAAATTCTTTGCTCACTTTGTGCACTTCGCCATCATTTCATTGCTTCTATGCAATCTGCGCTCTTACGGCCACATTTCTCACTTTGACACTTATTCGATGATATCTTTGATCGAACTTCGCACTCTGTGCACTATCTTCGAGCGTCGCTCCACTCAACCTCAAACTCTTCAAATAGCCTTCCTTTAATAACAATATTTTGAAGATTAAAAACCTAATATTAGTCGGCTGTAACCCTAATCTTAGTCAACTACAAACCCTAATCTTCATCGGCTACAAACCCTAATCTTTGTCGGCTAACATCAGTCTTTGTCGACTTCAATTGCCTCTGTAACTCTTCTATAGCTATTGTCATGAAAACACATGTCACGATATCGTGACACTTTTGCCTTCGAACGCTTTCTCTTAGCTTTGGCCCATGAGAATGCAACATGTAGCGATATCGCTACACTTTTTCCTCCATACACTTTCTCTCAACTTCGGCCCACGAGAATACAACATGTAGCGATATCGCTACACTGTTTCTCTTTGCTCTATTTCTTAACTTTGGCCTCGCAAAAACATAACATGTCACAATATCACGACACTTTCGTCGCCGTACTTCTTTTCTTGGCTTATACCCACAAAAATGTAGCATGTCACAAAATCGTGACACTTTCGCCTCCTTGTCTTCTTCTCAGCTTGCACCCACGAAAATATGACATGTAGTGATATTGCGACACTTTTCGCCTTCTTGTCCTCTTCTCAGTTTGCACCCATGAAAACATGACATGTCGCAAAATCGTGACACTTTCTGCCTCTTTGTCCTTTTCTTGGCTTGCAGCTACAAAAACATGACATGTCGCAAAATCGTGACACTTTCGCTACCTTGTGCTCTTCTCTGTCTTTCACCCGTGAAAACACATGTCACAAAATCGTGACACATTCGCTACCTTGTGCCTTTTCTTGCCTTGACCTCACGAAAATAGAACATGTTGCAAAATCGTGACACTTTGGCTTTCGTACTCTCCTTCTTTCCTTTTGTCGCGATATCATGACACTTTTTCTCCTTGGCGCTTTTCTTCTCATCGGGTCGTGAAAACCCGACATGTCATGATATCGTGACACTTTTTCTCTATGAGCTCTTTCTCTCGAACCTGTCACAAAATTGTGACACTTTTTTGTCCGTACAATCCTTCTTGCAAATTATCGTGAAATCGTGACACTTTTCTTTGCGAGCTCTTTCTCTCGAACCTGTCATGAAATCACAACACTTTTTCTTTCTCTACCTTCCTCTTCGCTTCGGACCGCGAAAAAGAAACATGTCACAAAATCGTGACACCTTTTTCTCTCTCCTATTTCTCTTCGCTTTCGATCACGAAAATGAAATATGTCACAAAATCATGACACCTTTTTCTTTCTCCTCTTTTCTTCGCTTTGGACCACAAAAATGAAACATGTCACGAAATCGCAACACCTTTTTCTCTCTCCTCTTTTCTTCACTTTGGACCACAAAAATGAAACATGTCGCAAAATCGCGACACATTTTTCTCTCTCATATTTTCTTTGCTTTGGACCACAAAAATGAAACATGTCACGAAATCGTGACATCTTTTTCTCTCTCCTCTTTCTCTTCCAACATGTCGCGAAATTGTGACAGTTTTCAATCTTCTTCTCTCTCTTCTAACATGTTGCGAAATCATGACAATTTTCTCTATTGTTTCTCTCTCCTCCAATATGTCACGAAATCACGACTTTTTTCTTTGCACTTTTTCTCTCCTCCAATATGTCACGAAATCGCAATAGTTTTCCTGTTTTTTGAATATGTCACGATATCGTGACACTTTCCTTGTATTTTTCTTTGAATTTTTGCATGTGGGCCACTTAGGTCTTTTTGGAAAAACACTGTACATATTCTGAGAGATCTCTAAACTTTCTGTTTGCTGCATCTGAACTTCCTGTTGCTGCACTAAATCAAATGATCTAGCTGATTGTGTTGACAACAATGACAATCCTGTTGCTGCAATTTGCTCAACAATATCCCCCTTTGGAATTGTTGGCAACACATGTGTAGATTCCTGTAGCTCTTCTCCCCCTTTGACAATAATACCAAAGGGCTACTGCAGACTCCCCCTGAGTCTATGCACAACATTCTCAGACAAACTTTTATAGTTAGAAAAAATCATGAATATGAGAAAAACTTAAAAACATAGGCATAAATGCTCCCCCTGAGAATGTGGTCCCGATTGCTAGCCAATTCTTGGGAAGTTTAACCACTCAACCAATTTGTCTCCAAGATAGAATGCACCTCCATTGATACTCTATTTGTCATTGACATATCCAACCCAATCTACATCTGAATATGATATAAGGGTGAAGTCTTTACCTTTCAGATATCATAACCCATACTCCATAGTACCCTTGATATTATAGAAGACTCTGTCTCTCTGTACTCTGTCACCTCCAAAGCTCTGTTAATGGGCTCACTAATAACCTGCTCAGTAGGCTCACACAGAACCTGTCTAGATTTGGTCTAACAAGCTCACCAAGAACTTGCCCAAATCTTCTCTAGCAATCTCACTAAGAACTTGCCCAAATATGCTCTAGAAACCTATCCCAACACTGTCCTCAAATCTGTCCTAGCATTGTCCTCAAATATTTCCCAAAGGCCTTCTTCAAAGGCTCAATCAATCATGCTCAAGTAGTACTCATAATGAACTCAACAATGAATGACAATATTAAACCAAATCCACTTTATAGAAGCATAAAGAGAATTTTTAGAGACTTAATATCTTCTATTCTCAAATCTCAATCTCAACTCAAATCAAGGAGAGTTTATTTTATGGAACTTGAACAACCACATGCATCCAATCACTTGACTAGACTCAATCAGCTCTACTCAACCAATCACCTCAATGAACAACTCTTTATAACAAACCCTAGTCAAAGCATGTATCAACCAACTCAAAATGTTTTTCTCTAACTCAAGTTCAAGTTCTTTGCACAACCAATGGGTTTCATCAATAATTCTTATAAAGATAAGGTTTAATAACAATTCTAAAACAAGAAAACCTTGAAGCATTAAACCAATCACTTTCAAAAAAGAAACCACAATCAATCCTTTTTACTCCTGTCACATGAGTCTCCTTGGGATTGGCCTGAAATCGTGCTACCATGCATACTATGCTCGGGGTGCCTATTTCAAGCCATATATTTTCAACTTACAAACCAAGTGGGGATCATCACCAAGCTGGGAACCATCTGGCTGCTCAATATAAACCTCTTCTTCAAAATTGACAAGTGACTCATACTTGTACCAACTTTTGTCCAATACTATACCAACACTGCAATTTTACTGTCAATTCTGTGTAAGCATCAAACACAGTATCACAACACCAACCAAATCCCTTTTTACATTTTCAGCTTGGTCTAAGTTTTATGTAGTCACCATTGGTCACACCTTACTGTCAACTGTTCGAATCAGAAAACAATATTTTGTTAACCACTTCACGGCCAACTATAATGCACCTTACTCAAACTCATACTTCTAGACCTCGGATAGGTATGATTCACAAAGCAAATTTGCTCATCTTGATGAGCTAAACATGAATCAATGATCAAACTTCAATATTTTTCACCATAGTGTCAAAAAAATATCTAACAATCTTCCCATCAATGTGTAGTTCAAATACCCACTGCTTTTATCAGAACACATATATACGGTTAGAGCAACATTCTTTCACAAACCAACTTATTTGAATTGTTATAATCCTTAACTTTGGACGGTGGCAGTAAGAACCGTCATCAGTACAACAATGATATATAGCAATATTACCAATAATGAGAACTTTTAATTTGATCACCACCCTTCACGACATTTCCGCAATCAACTACATGAACTGAGAACACGCTTCGACAACTATAGACAACTCTCCCTAACTACTTGCCTTTCATCCTCAGAAACCCAAACAAATACATAGGAGCATTAATAAAACTTTAAGATTGCTCCCCTTGAGGATGTGCTACCTGGAGTTGCTTAGTGCAATAAGGGAGTAGTCTCCTTCAGTCCAAGGAGACATGAATTCCTTTCTTCTATCTTTCTCCAAACTTTCTTGAACTCGGGCTTGGATTTTTCTGCTGCATCCCTATTTTGAACCTTTTCGTGAACTCAAACATTTCTCTTGTGTGGTTGTTTCTTGTGCATCCTTGATGAATGATTATTTTCCTTTTTATGCACCTAATTTATTCCCAGTATGTGTTGCGTTCTTTGCATCTGATGAAATCTACTATTTTGCCTTGGATTAGATACAAACATGCTTGGACAAAACCTTGCTATGTGCCCATGACCATTACATTTAAAACATTATACATATTGTTCACTTAGAAACGTAGAAGTATTTCTACCAGCATAACTTTTTGATTTATTATTCAATCCATAGTAAGTTGCCTTGTGACCATACTGGTTGCATCTAAAACAATAGCCATTAAAAGTATTAGTATGAATAGAGTGAGAGTGATAGAACCTCTTTTGTTGTGGCTGCTTTGCTGTAGATCTCCTTTAATATTTTCTTCTTTTTGAAGATTCAGCTTCAAAATTTTCTTGCTTCGATCCTTCAGCAGTGAACTTCTTCTCTGCAGAGTTGGAAGATGAAGGTTGTTCAACTTCATATCCAAGACCATGCTTATCTGTGGAGTTTCTTTGTTGGTTTATCATTTTATTTAGCAGCTCTGTGCTCTTCTCAAATTTGAGATTTGTATTGACCTCTTCTAGTTTTTTCTTCAATAACACAGTCTCTTCCTCTTTTTTGCAGCAACCAATCTCTTTCTCATTGATCTGTGACCTGAGGGTTTCTTCAATATTTTTGAATTCTTCTACCTGTACTTTCAACCTGGTTATTATTTCATTTGCATCATCTAGATTTCTTGAGATTTCCTTATTCTTTTTTCTTTCTATCTTTAATTCATCCAGAGCTGCAGTTAGATCCTCTGGTGGAGAACAGATCTAGAATTCAAGACAAGAAACAAAATAACAAGAGCCAAATTTCTTCTCCAATAGCTTAGGAAGAATTTTACAAAGAATATACAACAATCTACCGTTTGCCAACCCCCTCTCATTACAATCCATGGGTTTTTATCGAGGTCCCGATCCTCTATGTTTTCAAACTTCCCACGATCTGCAATTGCCACCTAGAACAATACTAGAAAGTTGCATTGATGAGACTCTGGGTGAGGTGCGTGACTGGCTGCCATACCCAAAGGAATCTTCTTCTCGATCTGCTACTTGATGTTAGTTGCTATAAACGTGTCTCTAGATATCCTGCGCGAGTGGCCAACATGCCTGTTGGAATATTCCTCTAAAACTGTTGCTTCACTATCGCTAACTTGTCGCGCACGAAGGGATGCCTTTATGAAAGCTTGGAGTGCGTGTTTTTTTGTTTGGTCACGATATCATGACATGTCGTGATATCACGACAATTTCCTTTCTGTTATTTCTCTCCTGCTCCCGTCACGATATCGTGACATGTCGTGATATCGCGACATTCCTTCCTTCTTGTCTTCTCGCTTCCACTTCGGTCGCGATATCACGATGTTTTTCTATTTCACCACCGTTCTTCAGTTTTGGTCGCAAAATCATGACATGTCACGATTTCGTGACCTTCCATTCTTCGTGCCTTTGCTCCCTGCGTTGGTCACGAAATCGTGACATGTCGTGATTTTGCGACCTTCGGTCTTCTGCGCCTTTGCCTTCCCTACTTCGGTCGTGATTTCATGACCTTGTGTCTTCTAGCCTTTGCTTCCCTGCCTTGGGTCACGATTTCATGACCTTGTGTCTTCCGACCTTTGCTTCCCTGCCTTGGGTCATGATTTTGTGACATGTCATGAAATCATGACATGTCACGATTTCGCGACCTTGTGTCTTTCGGCCTTTGCTTCCCTGCCTTGGGTCGCGATTTTGTGACATGTCACGAAATCGTGACATGTCGCGAAATCATGACATTCTGTCCGCTGCTTCCCTATCTCCTATTTTGGTCATGATATCGCGACACTTTTTGTGTCACGATATCGTGACACATATTTTTCTTTGCAACACTTAGAAAAAAATAACAACAAAAAGTTTGGTTGATGCTCGATTGCTTTGCTGCCCTCGGATGCTCCTGCATCAGACACCCGGGGTGGATTGAGAAGTGATCCTCACTTTTGATCTTTGAGAGGGAGACCCAGGCACTCAACCTCTATTTTTGACAACCAAGTTGCATCTTCTACAGGTCTGCCCTTCCACTTGATCAAATATTCAGAATATTGTTTGTTCCTTGTGCTTCTGCCTTCACGAGTATCTAATATTTCCTCGATCTCGTCTATGGTTGGGTTAGACACTGGAATGCTCCACAATTCTATATTTGGTGCCTCTATACTGTCTCCTTCATGGTATTCCACTAAATCTGATATGTTAAAAATAGGCAAAATGTCAAGCCCACTTGGTAATTCCACTTCATATGCATTGCCTGAATCTTGTTTTCCCAGTATTCTGCATGGCCCAAACTTCTTCATCTTCAACTTGTTATAAGTTTTGGCTAGGAATATTTCTTTTCTGAGATGTACCATGACTTCATCTCCCACTTTGAACTCCTTGAACCGCTTCTTTTGGTCTGCTCTTGCTTTATACTGGGTATTCATTTTTGTGATTTGTTTCTTCACTTCTTCATGCAGGCTTTTCATCTGTTTCGCAAATTCCTCAGCCTCGGCACTGCACTTTTCTCCTTTATCTAATTTCCTCAGCTCATAAACATTTCTTGGGCTATTTCCATATATGACTTGGAATGGAGATTTGTTTGTACTCTTGTTGACAGAATTTTTGTATGCAAATTCCGCCTGCGGCAAAACCAAATCCCATCCCTTGGGTTTATCTGCTATCAAGCATCTTAATAAATTACCCAAACTTCTATTTACCACCTTTGTCTGACCATCGGTCTATGGGTGGTATGCAGAACTAAACTTCAGATCTGTCTTTAGCTTCTTCCATAATGTTCTCCAGAAATACCCAACAAACTTTGTATCTCTGTCAGAAACTATGCTTTTTGGTAGACCGTGAAGTCATACCACTTCCTTGAAAAATAACCCTGCAATGTGAACCGCATCACTTGTTTTCTGGCAGGGAATAAAATGTGCCATCTTGGAGAATCTGTCAACCACCACAAATACAGAGTCATTTCCCCTCTGTGTTCTCGGCAACCCAAGAATGAAATCCATGCTAATGTCCTCCCATGGCCTCTCAGGTATAGGTAACGGCTGGTATAATCCTATGTTCTGCCTCATGCCTTTTGTCGTCTGGCATATTCTACAACTTTTCACAAAAATTTTCACATCTTGCTGCAGTTGCGGCCAGTAGTAGTTCTCACTCACCAGGGCAATGGTCTTATCCCGACCAAAATGTCCAGCCAGTCCCCCGCTGTGCTTTTCCTTGATTAAGTTCTCCCGCATGGAACTCCTTGGAATGCATAATTTACTTCCCCTAAACAACATTCCATCTTGGATTAGAAAATCCAACCACTTTGTCTTGTCCACAGTAACAGGTGCCAAGCAAGCCATCCAGGCTTCTACAAAGTCAAGATCTTCAGGATATAGACCCTTCAGTTCTTCGAATCCTACCACTTCCACTGTCATTTCAATCAGCAGATTCTGCCTTCTACTTAAGGCATCTGCAACTCTGTTTGATTTTTTGCTTCTATGCTTTAACACAAAGGTATAGCTTTGGAGAAACTCAACCCACTTCAAGTGCCTTTGATTCAGTTTTGTTTGGCTGTTAATGTACTGTAATGCCTGATGATCAGTGAATAGGACAAACTCTTTTGGCAACAAATAATGCCTCCACTTCTTGAGAGCCTGAACTATAGCATAAAATTCCTGGTCATAAACTGAATACTTTTTCTGAGCATCATTGAGCTTCTCACTAAAATAAGCAACAGGTCTGCCTTCCTGACTCAGTACAACCCCTATTGCACTACCATTGGCATCACAGTATACCTGAAATACTTTGTTAAAGTCTAGAAGTGCCAAAATAGGTTGTTCTGTGACCTTTTTCTTTAATGCATCAAAGCTCCTTTCCGCCCCTAAGGTCCACTTAAATTCTTTTTTATCCCCTCTCATTGTTTCTGTGAGGGGTGCACAAATGCTGCTGAAATTTCTAATGAATTTTCTGTAAAAGCTGGCTAGACCATGAAATGATCTTACCTCTGTTGTGCTTCTCGGGGTAGGCCATTCGATGATAGCTCTCACCTTTTCTGGGTCCATTTTTAGACCTTCTTCTGAGATGACAAATCCCAGGTACACTAACTCCTTTACAAAATTACACTTTTTTAGATTTATTAATAACTGCTCCTCCCGCAGCTTCTCAAAAACCCTTCTGATGTGCATCAGGTGCTCCTCCAAGGTTCTGCTAAATATTAATATGTCATCTAAATAGACAATGACAAATTTTCCTAAGAACTCTTTCAGTACCTCATTCATCAGCCGCATGAAGGTACTTGGTGCATTGGACAGCCCAAATGGCATGACCAGCCATTCATACAAACCCTCTCTAGTCTTGAAGGTTGTCTTCCACTCATCCCCTTCTCTGACACGGATCTGATGGTAACCACTCTTGAGATCAATCTTGGTGAAGTACTTGGCTCCACTCAAATAGTCCATTATGTCATCCATTCTTGGCAATGGAAATTTGTATTTTATTGTGATCTTGTTGATGGCTCGAGAGTCTGTACACATTCTCCACTCTCCATATTTCTTTGGTGCTAGCACTGTAGGTACTGTGCATGGACTTAAGCTTTCCCGAATCAGTCCCTTCTCTAGCAACTCCTGGACCTGCCTGTTTAGCTCTTCAATTTCTACAGGCGTCATTCTATGTGCAACTTTATTGGGCAAGCTTGATCCTAGCACCAAATCGATATGGTGACTGATCTTCCTTACTGGGGGTAAACCCTCAGGCACATTATCAGATATAATATATGGAAATTCCTCCAACAGATCTAGGACCTCTATTGGGGTATTTTTGCATTATATATCCCTGACTCTAGGAATCAATGCATAACACATATGTTCATGTTTTAAATCATCTAAAAAATTTCTCTCGTCAACCAAGCAAATTTTGGCACTACCACATACCTTTTATTCCACCTCCTTTAGGGGTTTTAGCTTATGATGCGTTCCATTCTTTGTTATGGAATAGGTGTTGGCACGGCCATCATGAACCGCACACCTGTCAAACTGCCATGGCCTTCCCAACAACAAATGGCATGCATCCATGGGCAGAATGTCGCACAGGACCTCATCATGATAATTCCCAATACTAAATTTTACCAAGCATTATTCATTGACCAAAACCTTATGGTATTTCTGCAACCACGCGATCCGATATGGATGCGGGTGTCTCTTCCTCTCCAGTTGTAGCTTTGTAACCATTCCCTCTAAAACCAGGTTATCCGTGCTACCGTTGTCAATAATAATATTGCAAATCTTACCCATGCATTTACACCTTGTGCGGAATAAGCTTTTCCTTTGATCTATGGCCCCCTCTTCATTCAGCAGGACTCTTCTCACAATCATTACTTCTCCTCTCTCAGCTTCTTCAGAATGCTCAGATCCAACATCTTCATCAGTGACTACGACTCTGGCATTTCCTTTTGGCCTCCTATTATTCCTTTCTCGTTGTTGTGGACACTCGTATTGGTGATGTCCCTCTTCTCCACATTGGAAACAAGTTCCATAGAATCTTCCTCTTCCCTGGCCACGTCCAGCTCTGCCCCTTCCCCCTCGGTAATCATTATTCTGATTACGGGGACGGTAGGTATTTTCTCTCCTTTGTTCCTGATTGCTGCTTCCTTCTCCATTCTTCTGAGAATCTTCATTCCTTCTTCCACTGGTCCTTCCATCGGTTCTTCTACCATGACCTCTTCCTCTTTGCTTGTTCTCAAACCTCCTATTGAGCTTTTCTTCAACCTTTAGGGCAAATTGGTAAGCGTCCTCTATGGTGGTCATCCGGACCAGACTTAATTCTTCTTGAATACTTGCTCGTAACCCATTAATGTAACGGGCTACCTTCTCCTTGTTGGCCTCTGAGTGGCCTGTTCTGATCATAATTTTATGAAACTCTTCTATGTATTCTTTTATAGACTTACTTGATTGCCTCAACCCTTGCATTTTCTTTAGCAGGTCTAGCTCATAATCACCAGGGATGAACTTCCTCTTTAGCTTTTCTTCCATCCATTCCCATTTTGTTATTCTCTCTTTTCCTCTTTTATTTTGCTCTAGTTGCACTCCCTTCCACCAAATTTTGGCATGACCTTTCAGTTTGGTCTTTGCAAATCTGACCCTATCAGGATCCTCAACCTCCTCGTACTCAAAGTACTCTTCCAGATCGTTGATCCAGTCGATCAATTCCTCTGGATCAAGGTTCCCAAAATACGTGGAAACCTCCATCTTTGGCCTCTTCCCAATCTAGGATATGGCTTTGTACAGTTTGCCAGGATCTACTGCTTCTTCTTCTTCTTCAGGCTGGCCTTCTTCTTCATCATCTTCCTCTTCACTACCTTCATCTCTTCTTGGTTCCAATCTTCTATGCATTTCTTCTTGCAGGGCTTGCATTTGCCGTTGCAAAGCTCAGACATCTTTCACTGCCGCCATGCCTCTCCCACCAACAAGGTTTCTTCTTGGAGGCATTCTGTTCACCCAATCACAAGCCCTTCCATAGATCCTGGTGTAACTGCCTCACGTCCGGCGATCTATTACACACTCAGGAACTTCTGGCTCTGATACCACTTGGTGGAGAACAGATCTAGAATTCAAGATAGGAAACAAAATAACAAGAGCCAAATTTCTTCTCCAATAGCTTAGGAAGAATTTTACAAAGAATATACAGCAATATGTCGTTTGCCAACCCCCTCTCATTACAATCCATGGGTTTTTATCGAGGTCCCAATCCTCTGTGTTTTCAAACTTCCCACGATCTACAATTGCCACCTGGAACAATACTGGAAAGTTGCATTGATGAGACTCTGGGTGAGGTGCGCGACTGGCTGCCATACCCAACGAAATCTTCTTCTCGATCTACTGCTTGTTGTTAGTTTCTATAAACGCGTCTCTAGATATCCTGCGCGAGTGGCCAACATGCCTGTTGGAATCTTCCTCTGAAACTGCTGCTTCACTATCGCTAACTTGCCACGCACGAAGGGACACCTTTATGAAATCTTGGAGTGCATGTTTTTCTATTTGGTCACGATATCATGACATGTCACAATATCATGACAATTTCCTTTCTATGCTTTCTCTCTCCTGCTCCCATCGTGATATCGTGACATGTCACGATATCGCAACATTCCTTCCTTCTTTTCTTCTCGCTTCCACTTCGGTCGCGATATCGTGACATGTCATGATATCACGATGTTTTTCTATTTCCGTTTTTCAGTTTCGATCACGAAATCGTGACATGTCGTGATTTCATGACCTTTCATTCTCTGCGCCTTTGCTCCCTGCATTGGTCGCGAAATCGTGACATGTCACGATTTTGCGACCTTCGATCTTTCGTGCCTTTGCCTTCCCTACTTCGGTTACGATTTCATGACCTTGTGTCTTCCGACCTTTGCTTCCCTACCTTGGGTCGCGATTTAATGACATGTCATGAAATCGCGACATGTCACAATTTCATGACATGTCACAAAATCGCGACATGTCACGATTTCATGACATGTCGCGAAATCGCGACATGTCACGATTTTGTGACCTTGTGTCTTCCGACCTTTGCTTCCCTACCTTGGGTCACAATTTTGTGACATGTCACGAAATTATGACATGTTGCGATTTTGTGACCTTGTGTCTTCCGGCCTTTGCTTCCCTGCCTTAGGTCGTGATTTCACGACATGTCACGAAATCGTGACATTCTGTCCGCTGCTTCCCTATATCCTATTTTGGTCACGATATCACGACACTTTTTGTGCTGCGATATCGTGACACATATTTTTCTTTGCAACACTTAGAAAAAAATAACAACAAAAAGTTTAGTTGATGCTCGATTGCTTTGCTGCCCTTGGATGCTCCTGCATCATCCTCTTTCAAATTTATATCAGCATCAATTTCTTCTTCATCACATTTCTGTTATTTTTCTGTTTCTCTTTTAGAATCATCCTCTAGGACTTCATTAACTTTCAGCATATATATCTCTATGTTCTCATAGTTATTCAACTTTAAATCTTCGACCTGAGCTTGATGTGTTTATAGCTTGACATCCTTGATCTCATCGTCTCCTTCATGAGCACTCCTCAGTTTTTCCCATATTTCTTTTGCAATTTTACAACTCTTGACCTTTATCAGCTCACTGTCTACTAATCCGCACCTGATAGCATTCCCTACTTTTGAGTCATTTTCAACCAGATTCTTACCGACAACATCGGTTGGAGGAGTGATGGGTATTGTGTGTTCATTGATTACTGAATCCCAGACATAGTATCCCAAAGCACAAAGATATGCCTGCATCCTGATTCTTTAGGTCATGTAATTTGTTCCATCAAACACAGGTGCTTTGTTTGATAGAAAACCTTCAACCTCTTCTGGTTCAATTTTCTCTTCTACAGGAACTAAAACTGACTGAGATGCCCTTTTGGAGGAAGATCTATTCTTCTTACCCATTGCATACTAATCCAAGATCAACCCTAGCTGATTTAGCCTTTGAAGGGAACTTGGCTTTGATACCAATTGTTAGTCTTACAATGGCACTGAGAGGGGGGGTGAATCAGTGTGGTACTTTAATCATGAATTTACAGCTCTTAAAACAGTAGCAGTTAAAAACTTTATAAACAAATACAACAAGTATAGCAAGAGAACATCACACAACACAAGATTTTAACGAGGTTCACCAATTTGGCTACTCCTTAAGAATGACTGCTTGGACTACCATCTAAATCCAACCTTTGCAAAGCAACAAATTTACAATAAGTTTACCAACACCCACTGGAAGGAGCACCAACCCCTTATTTATTTGCACCAATAGAAAGGAGCACCAAACCCTGATTTACCAGCACCTACTGGAAGGAGCACCAACCCCTGATGCCAGACTGCAATCGGGACTTCAATTTTGAATCTATAAGTTTGATGATAAAATACCTTTACTTTTACAAGACCCAACTGGTCTGTTTCACCTTTGCATCCTCTGTGCACTCTGCTCTCTCTAAGCAATCACTTTGCATAATCTGTTGCTTCACTGTTGAGCTTCACGATCGTCTTCTCCCTTTTGCACACTCTACTTCCTTTACGAATTTCACACTTAGCATGATTCAACTTCTTTTCTCACTTTGTGCACTTCGCCATCATTTCATCGCTTCTATGCAATCTACGCTCTTATGGCCACATTTCCTGCTTCGAAACTTATTCGATGATATCTTCGACCAAACTTTGCACTCTACGCACTATCTCTGAGCATCGCTCCACTCAACCTCAAACTCTTCTAACAGCCTTCCTTTTATAACAATATTTTCAAGATTAAAAACCTAATCATAGTCGGCTGTAACCCTAATCTTATTTGGCTATAAACCCTAATCTTCGTCAATTGCAAACCCTAATCTTTGTTGGCTAACATCAGTCTTTGTCGGCTTCAACTACCTCTGTAACTCTTTTGTAGCTGTTGCCATGAAAAAACATGTCATGATATCATGACACTTTCGCCTCCGAATGCTTTCTCTTAGCTTTGGCCCACGAGAATGCAACATGTAGCGATATCGCTACACTTTTTCCTCCGTACGCTTTCTCTCAACTTCGGTCCATGAGAATACAACATGTAGCGATATCGCTACAATTTTTCTCTTTGCTCTATTTCTTAACTTTGGCCTCGCAAAAACATAACATGTCACGATATTGCAACACTTTCGTTGTCGTACTTCTTTTCTTGGCTTATACCCACGAAAATGCAGCATGTCACGAAATCACGACACTTTCGCCTCCTTGTCTTCTTCTCAGCTTGCACCCACGAAAACATGACATGTCGCGATATCACGACACTTTTTGCCTTCTTGTCCTCTTCTCAGCTTGCACCCGCGAAAACATGACATGTCACAAAATTGTGACACTTTCTACCTCTTTGTCCTTTTCTCGGCTTGCACCTACAAAAACATGACATGTCACAAAATCACGACACTTTCGCTACCTTGTGCTCTTCTCTGTCTTTCGCCTATGAAAACACATTGCATGAAATCATGACACATTCGTTGCCTTGTGCCTTTTCTTGCCTTGACCTCACAAAAATAGAACATGTTGCAAAATTGCGACACTTTCGCTTTCGTACTCTCCTTTCCTTTTGTCGTGATATCGTGACACTTTTTCTCCTTGGCGCTTTTCTTCTCATCGGGTCGTGAAAACCTGACATGTCGTGATATCATGACACTTTTTATCTACAAGCTCTTTCTCTCGAACCTGTCACGAAATCGTGACACTTTTTCGTCTATACAATCCTTCTTGCAAATTGTCACGAAATCACGACACTTTTCTTTGCGAGCTCTTTCTCTCGAACCTGTCTTGAAATCGTGACACTTTTTCTTTCTCTGCCTTCCTCTTCGCTTCGGACCACGAAAAAGAAACATGTTGTGAAATCATGACACCTTTTTCTCTCTCCTCTTTCTCTTCACTTTCGATCACAAAAATGAAATATGTCACGAAATCGCAACACTTTTTTCTCTCTCCTATTTTCTTCGCTTTGGACCGCAAAAATGAAACATGTTGCAAAATCATGACACCTTTTTATCTCTCCTATTTTCTTCGCTTTGGACCGCAAAAATGAAACATGTCACAAAATCGTGACACTTTTTTCTCTCTCCTCTTTTCTTCGCTTTGGACCGCGAAAATGAAACATGTCACGAAATCGCGACATCTTTTTCTCTCTCCTCTTTCTCTTCCAACATGTCGCGAAATCGCGACAGTTTTTCAATCTTCTTCTCTCTCTTCTAACATGTCGCGAAATTGCGACAGTTTTCTTTGTTGTTTCTCTCTCCTCCAATATGTCATGAAATTGTGACATTTTTCTTTACACTTTCTCTCTCCTCCAATATGTCGCGAAATCGTGATAGTTTTCCTATTTTCTGAATATGTCGCGATATCGCGACACTTTCCTTGTATTTTTCTTTGAATTTTTGCATGTGGGCCACTTAGGTATTTTTGGAAAAACACTGTACATATTCTGAGAGATATTTGAACTTCTTGTTTGCTGCATCTAAACTTCCTGTTGCTGCACTAAATCAAATGATCTAGCTGATTGTGTTGACAACAACGACAATCCTGTTGTTGCACTTTGCTCAACACCTTGCTCAACAATATCCCCCTTTGGAATTATTGGCAACACATGTGCAATTTCCTATAACTCTTCTCCCCATTTGACAATAATACCAAAGGGATACTGCAGACTCCCCCTGAGTCCATACACAACATTCTCAAGCAGAATTTATTACACTTAGCAAAAATCATGAACATGAGCAAAAAGATAATCAAATACTTAAATGCTCCCCCCGAGAATGTGATCCCTGTAGCTAGTCAATTCTTGGGAAGTGTGACCACTCCCAATTTATTGCAAAGGTACTCAAAAACTTCCTTGGGCAATGGTTTTGTGAAGATATCTGCTACTTGCTCTGTAGTTGGAACAAAATCCAACTTAACCTCACCTTTCGCAACTTTCTCCTTCAAAAAATGATACCTGCGTACAACATGTTGTCGCTGCAATATATTCTGCCTCTACTGTCGATAAAGAAATTGACTCTTGTTTCTTACTATGCCACATGACCAATCTGTCTCCAAGATAGAATGCACCTCCACTGATACTCTTTTTGTCATCTATATTTTCTAAATCTTTGCATGACTCATCTTTGCTACTGCCAAATATGATATCATCTTTCTTAAACCCTTGTTGAGTGAGATAGTTGTCTAGCCTTGCATACCATGCTCGGGGTGCCTGTTTCAAGCCATATATCTTCAACTTACAAACCAAGTTGGGATCATCACCAAGCTGGAAACCATCTGGCTACTCAATATAAACCTCTTCTTCAAGCTTTCCATTCAAAAACGCTGATTTCACATCTGTCAACAAAATTGTCAAGTGACTCACACTTGTACCAACTTTTGTCCAACACTGTACCGACATTGCAATTTTACTACCAACTCTGTGCAAGCATAAAACACTGTACCACAACACCAACCAAATCCCTTTTTACATTTTCAACTTGGTCTATGTTTTCTACAGTCACCACTGGTCACACCTTACTTTCAATTGTTCAAATCAGGAGACAATATTTTGTCAAACATTTCACGGCCAACTATAGTGCACCTTACTCAAACTCATACTTCTGGACCTCGGATAGGTATGAATCACAAAGCAAAGTTGCTCATATTGATGAGCTAAACATGAATCAATAATTAGACTTCAATATTTTTCACCACAGTGTCATAATAGATCTAACAATCTTCACGTCAATGTGTAGTTCAAATACACATTGCTTTTATCGAAACACATATATGCGGCTACGACAACATTCTTTCACTAACCAAATTATCTGAACTGTTATAATCCTGAACTTTGGACAGTGGCAGTACGAACCATCAATAGTACAACAATGACATATAGCAATACTACCAATAATGATAACTCTCAATTTAATCACCACCCTTCACGACACTTCCACAAACAACTACATGAACTGAAAACACACTTCGACAACTATACGACAACTTCCCTAACTACTTGCCTTTCATCCTCAGGTAATCAAACAAATACATAGGAGCATTAAAATGAAACTTCAAGATTGCTCCCCTTGAGGATGTGCTACCTGGAGTTGCTTAGTGCAATAGCGGAGTAGTCTCCTTCAGTCCAAGGAGACACGATTTCCTTTCTTCTATCTTTCTCCAAACTTTCTTGAACTCGGGATTGGATTTTTCAACTACATCCCTATTTTGCACCTTTTCATGAACTCAAACATTTCTCTTGTGTGGTTGTCTCTTGTGCATCCTTGATGAATGATTATTTTCCTTTCTTATATGTACATTATTTATTCCCTGTCTGTGTCGCGTTCCTTGCGTCTGATGAAATCTATTGTTTTGCCTTATATTAGATATAAAAGTGCTTGGACAAAACCGTGCTATGTGCCCATGACCATTACATTGAAAACATTGTACATAGTGTTCACTCAGAAACGTAGATGTATTTCTACTAGCATAACTCTTTGATTTATTATTCAATCCACAATCAATTTCCTTGTGACCATACTGGTTGCATTTGAAACAATAGCCATTAAAAGTATTATTATGAATAGAGTGAGAGTGATAAAACCTCTTTTTTTGTGGTTGCTTTGCTGTAGATCTCCTTTGATATTTTCTTCCTTTTGAAGATTCAACTTCAAACTTTTCTTGCTTCGATCCTTCAATAGTGAACTTCTTCTCTGTAGAGTTGGAAGATGAAGGTTGTTCAACTTCATATCCAAGACCATGCTTATTCGTGGAGCTTCTTTGTTGGCTTATCATTTTATCTAGAAACTCTGTGCTCTTCTCAAATTTGAGATTTGTATTGGCCTCTTCTAGTTGTTTCTTCAATAAAACAATATCTTCCTCTTGTTTGCAGCAACCAATCTCTTTCTCATTGATTTGTGACCTGAGAGTTTCTTCAATACTTTTGAATTCTTCTACATGTACTTTCAAACTGGTTATTATTTCATTTGCATCCTCAAGCTTTCTTGAGATATCCTTATTCTTTTTTCTTTCTATCTTCAATTCATCTAGAGTTGCAATTAGTTCCTCTTTCAAATTTATTTTTGCATCAATTTCCTCTTCATCACATTTCTATTCTTTTTCTATTTCTTCTTTGAGTGTCATGAAAAGACGTCCACCTGTTTCCTTTTTAGAATCATCCTCTAGGACTTCATTAACTCTCAGCATATATGCCTCTATGTTCTCATCGTCATTCAACTTTAATGCTTCGAACTGAGCTTGATGTGTTTGTAACTTGGCCTCCTTGATCTCATCGTCTCCTTCATGAATACTCCTCATTTTGTCCCATATTTCTTTTTCCATTTTACAACTCATGATCTTTACCAGTTCACTGTCTACTAATCCGCACCTGATAGCATTCTTTGCTTTTGAGTCATTCTCAAACAGATTCTTACCAGAAGCATCGGTTGGAGGAGTGATGGGTATTGTGTATGCAATGTCTACTGTATCCCAGATGTCGTATCCCAAAGCACAAAGATATGTCTGCATACTGATTCTCCATATTGCGTAATTAGTTTCGTAAAACAAAGGTGCTTGGTTTGATGAGAAGTCTTCAACATTTTCTGGTTCAATTTTCTCTTCCATAGGAACTGAAACTAACTAAGATGCCCTTTTGGAGGAGGATCTATTCTTCTTACCCATTGCATACTAATCCAAGATCAACCCTGACTGATTTATCTTGAGAAAGGAAATTGACTCTGATACCAATTGTTAGTCTTACAATGGCATTGAGAGGGGGGGTGAATCAGTGTAGTTCTTTAAACTTAAATTCATAGCTCTTAAAATTGAAATAATGAAACCTTAAAACCAGATAAAGCAAGTATCACAAGATAACATCACATAACACAAGATTTAACGAGGTTCACCAATTTGGCTACTCCTTAAGAATGACTGCTTGGACTACCATCCAAATCCAGCCTTTGCAAAGCACCAACTTTACAATCAATTTACTAGCACCCACTGGAAGGAGCACCAACCCCTTATTTATTTGCACCAACAGAAAGGAGCACCAACCCCTTATTTATCTGCACCAACAAAAAGGAGCACCAACCCCTGATTTACCAACACCAGCTGGAAGAAGCACGAACCCCTTATTTATCTGCACCAACAGAAAGGAGCACCAAACCCTGATGCCAAGCTACAACCTGGACTTCAATTTGAATCTATAAGTTTAACAAAAAAATACCTTCACTTTTATAATACCCTGACTGGTCTATTGCTTACCCAATCTCTCTCATTGTTTATGGAACAGACACATCTTCTACGATCTATAGCCACACTTTGCCTTCTTTGAGTCGCTTCTCTATGCACCCTCTACACACTGTCTTTGTACACTTTGCACCCTTACAGCTACACTTTGCGTTCGTCTTCGCCCTTTACACTCTCTATGCCTTCTGATTTCTCTGTGCACTCACAGATGCACTTAGGATAATTCGACATGACTCTTTTCTCACTTTGCACACTTCGCCATCATCTCTCCGCTTCTGCACTTTCTGCACTCTTACGGTCACATTTCACACTTCGACATGCATTCGACAACTTATGCAACTACGCCACAATTCTCCAAATAGCCCTCCTTTTATAACAATATTTTCATGATGAAAACCCTAATCTTAGTCGGCTTGCATAACAAATGTAAACCCTAATATTAGTCGACTTTCATAACAACTGTAAACCCTAATCTTAGTCGACTGTCATCGGTCTTAGTCGGCTTCAACTCATGAAGATATTCGATAATTCCACTGCTCGAAGATTTCATTCGGTAACAGTCCCTGTAGCCGTCGCACTGACTTTTGTTTACTCTTCATATTTTAGCTGCATGAATTCACTCTGTAGCTACCCCTATAAATGTTGTAGAGATGTCGGTCCACTGTCATACTTCTCATTTTAGTTGGGTTCTTATTATTTTCTTGCACACATATGACCTGTATTTCTTGAGTCATGAAAATGTGACATGTTGCGATATCGTGACACTTTTGTTACTCTGCCTGCCTGCCCTTCTTGAGTCGCAAAAATGCGACATGTCGTGATATCATGACACTTTTGTTTCTCTTCCTGCCTGGCCTTTTTGAGTTGCGAAAATGTGACATGTCGTGATATCGCGACACTTTTGTTTCTCTTCCTGCCTGGCCTTTTCGAGTCACGAAAATGCGACATGTCATGATATCATGACACTTTTTCTTTCTCTACCTGCCTGGCCTTTTTGAGTCGCAAAAATGCGACATGTCACGATATCGCGATACTTTTTCTTTCTCTGCCTGGCTGCCCTTTTTGAGTCGCGATAATGCGACATGTCGCGATATCATGACACTTTTTCTTTCTCTGCTTGGCTGCCCTTTTTAAGTCACGATAATGTGACATGTCATGATATCGCGACACTTTTTCTTTCTCTCATTCTCTTTTCTTTGGCCCCGAAAATACATGTCGCGATATCATGACATTTTTTTGTCCTTGCTTTTTCTCTTTGCTTTGGCCCGCGAAAATACAACATGTCACGATATCGCGACACTTTTTCTCCTTGCTTTTTCTCTTTGCTTCGGCCTGCAAAAATACAACATGTCATGATATCGCGACACTTTTTCTCCTTTCTATTTCTCTTTGCTTCGGCCCGCAAAAATACATGTTGCGATATCGCGACACTTTTTCTCTTTGCATTTTCTCTTCTCTTCTGGCCATGAAAATGCAACATGTCGTGATATCGCGACACTTTTTCCTCCTTGCATTTTCTCTTTGCTTTGGCCATGAAAATGCAACATGTCACGATATCGCGACACTTTTTCCTCCTTGCATTTTCTCTTTGAACATGTCGCGAAATCGTGACACTTTTTCCTGCTTGCCCTTTTTCTTCCAACATGTCACAAAATTGGGACACTTTTTCTTCCTTGCTCTTTTTCTTCCAGCATGTCACGAAATCACGACAGTTTTTCTTCCTTGCTCTGCATGTCATGAAATCGTGACAGTTTTACTTCCTTATCATTTTTCTTCCAACATGTTGCGAAATCGTGACAGTTTTTTTTCCTTACTCTGCATGTCGCAAAATCGCGACATTTTTTCTTCCTTGCCCTTTTTCTTCCAACATGTCGCTGACAGTTTTTTTTCCTTACTCTGCATGTCGCAAAATCGCGACATTTTTTCTTCCTTGCCCTTTTTCTTCCAACATGTCACAAAATTGTGATAGTTTTTCTTCTTTGCTCTGCATGTCGCAAAATCGTGATAGTTTTTCTTCCTTGCTCTGCATGTCGCGAAATCGTGATAGTTTTTCTTTCTTGCATGTCGCGAAATCATGATAGTTTTTCTTTCTTGCTCTACATGTTGTGATATCGCGATACTTTTCTTGTCTTTTTCTTTGATCTTTTGCATATGGTCCACTTCGGTCTTCTTGGAAAATCACTATACATACTCTGAATAACCTCTGAACTCCTGTCTTCTGCATCTGAATAGCTTTTGAACTTTCTGTCCACTGCATCAACATATCTATCTCACTGTGTTGACAACAATGACAAGTGCAGCAATGGCTAGTCCTATTTTTGACACCATGTCCTAATAATTTTCCTTCATGCACTATAAGAAATGATTTTTTAGGATTTAGTAAAACCCTAAATTCTTTGTATTTTTAAAACACCATCTGGAGGTGCTCAACATATTTATCTTTGTCATTAGATAACACAATCATGTCATCTAAATATATGAGTATTATATTTTTTACCAACTCTCCAAATATTGAATCTATAGATCTCTAGATGGTAACATCGGCACTGGACAAGCCAAAAGGCATCCATTGATATGCAAAGGTACTCCATTTAGTGGTGAATGCAAACTTTTACTAATACTCATCCCGAACCCATATCTAGTTAAACCCAAAAAAATCATCTAGTAGGGAGAATATTTTTGCTCCTACTATAGTATGCATAATTTGGTCAATTTGTGGGAGAGTATAATGATCCTTCAAAGAAGCTTGATTGAGGTTCCTAAAATCCACACAAATATGGATGTCCCCATTCTTCTTCCTTATTAGGACTAGATTGACCACCCATGTAGAATGATTAATCAGTTATATGATCTTGGCATTTAGAAACTTTAGTATCTCATGTTTCATTAGGGCCTCTATTTTATGGTTTACTAGTCATTGCTTTTGTCAAAAATATTTTGCATCTGGTGTAGCCCAAAAATTCTCGCACTCCTTTCCTCTAGGCAAATGGATCCGCGCCTTAGAGGGGAATGGGAGAATGGATGGTCTACACCTCGAAAGAGAGGTACTTAATCGTACCTTCTATATATGGTGATTTTTTGATGAATGGGTTTGGGTTCACCAAGAAGCATTTGTGGTTGCTTCCATGCCTAGGTTGTAGGATTTGTTTAGATGAGTTCTTTTTAATCAAATCACATGCACCTAAGTTTGGCCAAGATGCAAACTAAACTAAACTACATGCATTTTAACTTCCAATGTGGATAGAGAATACATAAAATAGAATATTTAAATTAATGCAATGCTTGTTGAAGAAATTTCAAACCTTACCTGAATCCGGATGTCTGATGAAGATTTTGTCGCTTGTTGCAGGTCAAAATCATCTCTGATTTTATAGAATCATCTGCAATTTGTCAAAATCATCTCTAATTTGACAAAATCATCTCTAATTTGATAAAATCATCTCTAATTTGACAAAACCATCTCTAATTTGATGAAATAGTCTCTAATTTGATGAAATAGTCTCGGATTGTCAAAAACCTGCAATAGAACAATTTGATGGTAGAAATGGTGCTACATGCAATTATATGATTACAAATCTAGGATAAAGGTATAGATCAATGATATAGAATGTTTGCTAAATGATCAAAATTAATTCTACTAAGGCAAATGCGATAATTCATACTTTAAACAATGACATTATGTAAATTGAAATAGAATGAAGGTGAACACCAAATGCAGTAATTAAATGCAATACCAAATGCAATGCAAATTGAAATTAAAAGCAAATAGATGCAAATAGAGTTCTGAAGTTGCCCCCAAGTGATCTGGTGATGAAATCATCTCCAATGTGACAAAATCGTCTCTAATTTGACAAAATCATCTCTAATTTGATGAAATAGTCTCGGACGATTTCGTACGCTCCAAGACGATGCACAGTCCAGAACTGCAATAAAATGATGAAAACACAATGCAACAAAGGGGAATTGAAGAGGGAGAGACTCCAATCATTCCATCATAGTCAAGGGGGTTAGGAGTTAGGAAGCCAGGGTGAATCCAAGAAAATGCCTTGGATTAAATAGGCTTAGGAGTTTGTTTTAGGGGGTTAGGATGCTTCTCCATTTAGGTGATTTTGTGGATTTTAGGACTGTAACCAACATGCCCCCATTAGAACATGCTAAGGATTGTTTGGAGCTAACTTTGTCGCTTTGCTAAGCTAGGAGATTTTCCGTTTTGAACAAAATCATCCAAACGATTTTGTTGCAGGATTTCGTTTCTCGATTAGAGATGATATCGTCTAATCAGGGATGATGTCATCGTGCGGTTACAACAAATTTTGTCTTATTATCAAATTAAGAAAATTTCTATTTTGGAAAAAATCATCCAGATGATCTTGCATAGATTTTGGGATGATTTCGTACGATTAGAGACGATTTTGTCTAATCAGGGACGATACCATCACATGGTTGCAACAACATTTGTTATTGGTATAAAAATCGAGGAAAATGATGTCAAAATTGGACATATAATATACCGTTGGAAAGCTCTTTTTGAGCCCTATCCAATGGTATAAAATTTGAGAAGAATTGAGATGATTTGATAGGGTAAAAATTCTCTTGAAGATGACCTTACTTTTCTAGGAGAAAAACTAAGGAAAATGAGTCAATTTTTCATGTCTACATTTTGCCCCCTCTTTGACGTATTTATGAACAATAAATGCGTCAAAGAAAAGTGTAGACACTTGAGTAGAAATGATTATGATTTGACATGGGCAAAAAATGGAGTAGATGGTTTAGAATGAATAGTTTATGTGAAATTGATGTTTTAGAAAAATAATTACTAATTTATTGACTAGGATGCCCCCTCGAGTTTTTACACCAAATTCTACGTTTGGTGGAAAACTCAAAATTTTCTGATATATATTGATCTTCTTTGTTTTATGTGACTTTGTGTGATTTATTGGATGATTTATTACATTTGCTTATGATGGTTGTGTTACATAATTTCTTGTAGTCATGCTTTGATTTTTGAACATTTTGATCATGCTTAACATAAAAGGAAAATGATTTTGTAAAGTGTGTTTTGAGAAAGATGTTTTTGTGTGATGATAGATTTGATGAATTAGCAATGAACCTCGAAGGATGTTGTGTTGTTATATGACCGTTGGTGGAGATCAATGCTCGCTAGGTCATGAAGCGGATCCTGTTATGAGGAAGTTTTGTATTGCTAATACCAAAATATTGTGTGCTTAAGAATAATCTTAAGGCTTTATGATGAGAAAGAAATGTTTGATGTTGTTTTGGGACAAGATGTTTGATAGATGTTGTGAAAATGTATGAATTTAAGCATGAAAAATTTGAAATATGATTTGCGCTAAGCATATAATTCCTAAGTGTGAAATTATATGAAATAATTACTTAGGAATTATACCATCATCACGAAAATCAAAATGAAATGCATGATGATATGAAATTATTTGTTCTTTTTAAAATGCAAAGTAATGTAAGATAAATCATTGTGTCACATGTTGGAAAATTTTGAAGATAATATATATATTGTATGTGCTAAAATGAAGTGAGTTGTGGGGATTAATGCAAATGGTTACAAACTTATGTTTTATAGCAAAAATCAAAGAAATATTTTAAATTATTTCAAGGATAAAGTCAAATTTATCAAGAACCCAGTGTGTGATTGTGTGAGTTCATCATCCATTTTGATTCATCATAATGACACAAAATCTCTCAAGGATCAAATGTGTGTGCTTTGTAATGTTCATTTACCAATTTTGAGTAAGGTAGTGATGCAAGCGAACTTGAATGAACCAATGTGTGTGCAAGTGAAGGGTTCATTAACCATGATTTTTGTGCATGAAATCGTACCAGACTACTATGTAAGTCAAGTCATCAAAAGCTAGCTAATCCACAAGCGGACATAGGTCTATACAAAAGAAGGTCGCTAATGTGACAGACATGTCGCCACGCAAAAAGGAATTACCCAATGTCAAGCAAGTTGGGCACAAATCACCTGTTATGGGGCTTACCTCATGATTTTTGAATAACTGAGAATTCCAGGGATTCAAGCTCATTCACCCTTCTTTTCTTCACTTTCAAGGGGTAGGGATTTTGTTCATTTTGTTTTGAACAAGGGGATTTTATTGCTTTTCTTTTTCTCTTTTCGTTCTCTTTTTATTTTTTCTCTTTCTTTTTCTTTTGATTTTTGACTTTTTCTTTTCTTGATTTTTCTTTTGGGATACTTGCTCGGATTGGCTGTAGAGCAAGGGATTTTTATTCGGGCAGGGGTGAGCTTGTCCTTTTGCCAATTCTCAAAAATTCTAGACCATGCGCATGATAGGATAGCAGGGGAAACTTTTCGCTCAAGAGACTAAGACTACTATGTAGTATCATTTTTCAAATTTGCAACAAATCATTTTAATGTGTAAAAGTGTACTTGGTTCAAGAAGTAGCAAGATCATTTCCCAAAACTCAAAATATTATTTAGTGAAATAGTGATCTTCGATACAAGAGAGATTTATAATCATAGTGATAAAATCAAAATAATTAATTTGTGAAATTAAGTGTATGGTTCAAGATAACTTCTGAATTAATCTGAAATAAAGGAAAATATAGCTTCAAAATTTTGAAATACAACAATAAATAACAATGCATAATGATTTGAAATAATTTTGAGATTTTGATACTTTTTTATTTTTTAGTTGTTTTATTTGATTTTTTACTTTTGATGATGGAATTGGTGGTATATACAAGATGATCTATATACACTATATGAGATGATTTGCGTATAGCATGTCTAAGGTGGCTTCAAAATCAAAAGAGGTTTTGAAGGATAATTTGGTTGTAGTGAATGTGATTGAAGTTGATTTGTTGATAGTTGAGATTGTTGTGATGAAGGATGATGATTAGATATAGATGAAGAAAAGTGATTGATAGGAGGTAGTTGTGACAATGGAGAATGTATAGAACTTGATGTTTCAACCATTAAATATTCTTCAAATGGTGTTGGGTCACCATGTATGGTAACAATTTTATTTGCAAGTTTAAACTTCAAACATTGATGAAGAGTGGAAGGGACAACCCTCATCGTATGAATCCAAGGACTTCTGAGAAGTAGGTTGTAAGGTGAAGGGCAAGATGCTACATAAAACAAAGTATCCAGGATCTTGGGTCCACTCTTAAGGGGAAGAATTATAGTGCCTCGAGCTTCTTGAATTTCATTGTTAAAATATTTTATAATAACATTTGATTCATTGAGATCTTCTTCCTTTAATCCGAGTTTTTGGAATAATTGATAAGTGCATAAATTAAGAGAGGAGCCATTATCTACCATGATAGTTTTAATAGATGTTTCTTTAATAAATCCTGTAATGTAAAGAGAGGAGTCTTCTTGTGGAGTAGAGGAAGGAATCTCCTCATCATAGAATGAAATATGGTTAACCTCAAGAGGGCTTACACCATTAATTGTGTTCTTAGGGAAAATATCATGAGGAACAAATTGTTGGCTAAGTATCTTGAACAAAGTTTCCCTATGAACATGAGAACTTTGTAATACTTCTAAAAGGGATATCTTTGCTTGAGGATTAATCACTTGTTGTTGGCTATCAAAGTGGATTTCAGATTGATATTTTGATGCTAAATATGGGCTTTCTATGCTTACATTCCATTTTGGATCATTCTCTAGAGCCAAAGATAGTTTTGAAGGTTGGTCAAATGAGGAATCCATCTCTTGAATATCAAATTGAGTTGATTGAACTTGAGGTTGCTCATTTGTAGTTTCTATTACAATATTAGTGATATCATTGTGATGGGACATATTAAGATGCAATATTTGATTGGTTTCCTATTGTTGATAATTGAATAGGGGTTCTTGGGAGATCCCCATGTCTTGATTGATTATGGGTATTTGTTGTGTAGGAGTTTGATTGTTTATTGGAGATTTATAATCAGTTGTAGATTGTAATTCCTTTATAGTAAAAAGACCCTCATCAATCAAATATTGAATTGCACATCTTAAACTTCTACATTTTTGTGTCATATGTCCATCCATTCTATGATATTCACAATGTAGCTCAGGTTTATACCAATCTGTTGTGGTATCAGGTTGTCTTATGGGAGGGAACTCAATCCTATTTGTATCAAGTAAATGCTTGAGAATTATATCCATTGGTTGATTGAGCTTAGTAAATTTACGTGGTGAAGGTTTTCGAGAGGCTTTTGATAATAGTCTTAGGCATTCAGCCATAAAAGGACTTAATGGTTTATTACCTCTTTTTTCTTTATTATGGGTAGAATGATGATAGGAATATTGTGAAGTATGATGTGAGTGCATGGTAGGATTGGAAGAAGAAGTATTTCCTTGTTGAAATGGATGTGTTGTGTTGAAAGAAGAATGTTGAAATGGTGGAGAAGGATTGTATGTGGATCGATAGGCATAATATGGATATGTGGGAGAAAATATAATATCATTATGAAGAGGATTGGAAAAGGGATTGTCTTGTTGGGGTAAGGATGAAAAATGAGAAAAGTGTGATAAAGGTGATGTTGAATATGGATGAGGTTGGTCATAATGAACAAATGCATTTGGCTGAATTTTCCCAACATTATTGATGGGCTCATATTGATTTGAGTTAAGACTCATGGTTTCTTTAGTACTTCTAAAAGTAATATTTGGTATCTACCATTTAGAATTGAATCTAAAACATACAAATTTGAAATGATGATTTTTTTGTTGTTTTTCTTGTATATATATATTTTTTGTTTTTGATGTTTTTGAATCAGAAAGATGCCTATGTTATTCACGTCGGGTTCACCAAAGAATGTAGCCCAAAAATTCTCGCACTCCTTTCCTCAAGGCAAATGGATCCGCGCCTTAGAGGGGAATGGGAGAATGGATGGTCTACACCTCGAAAGAGAAGTACTTAATCGTACCTTCTATATATGGTGATTTTTTGATGAATGGGTTTGGGTTCACCAGGAAGCATTTGTGGTTGCTTCCATGCCTAGGTTGTAGGATTTGTTTAGATGAGTTATTTTTAATCAAATCACACACACCTAAGTTTGGCCAATATGCAAACTAAACTAAACTATATGCATTTTAACTTCCAATGTGGACAGAGAATACAAAAAATAGAATATTTAAATTAATGCAATGCCTGTTGAAGAAATTTCAAACCTTACCTGAATCCGAATGTCTGATGAAGATTCTATCGCTTGTTGCAGGTCAAAATCATCTCTGATTTTACAGAATCATCTGTAATTTGTCAAAATCATCTCTAATTTGACAAAATCATCTCTAATTTGACAAAATCGTCTCTAATTTGATGAAATAGTCTCGGATTGTCAAAAACCTGCAACAGAACAATTTGATGGCAGAAATGGTGCTACATGCAATTATATGATTACAACTCTAGGATAAAGGCATAGATCAATGATATAGAATGTTTGCTAAATGATCAAAATTAATTCTACTAAGGCAAATGTGATGATTCATACTTTAAATAATGACATTATGTAAATTGAAATAGAATGAAGGTGAACACCAGATGCAGTAATTAAATATAATAATCAAATGCAATGCAAATTGAAATTAAAAGCAAATAGATGCAAACAGAGTTCTGAAGTTGCCCCCAAGTGATCTGGTGATGAAATCATCTCCAATGTGACAAGATCATCTCTAATTTGATGAAATCGTCTCTAATTTGACGAAATAGTGTAGCACCCTAAAATTGGCATAGTTAAACCCTTAGTAAAAAGATAAAAATTTGAATTTTAACCCCGAAATCGCCCGTTAACCGCTCCCCCTATTTTTTGTGCCATTTTTAGGAGTTGTTTTGACCATTGGACGATATCATTGCCGATCAGATGAAATCATCCTAGATTGAACGAATTTGTCTGGAACAGAATGTCCAGACGATTTCGTCCCAAAACCAAATTTTCATAATTAGCTTCTATTTCAACAGCCTCTCCAACTTGGGCAGAAGCGTGTCTATTCAGTTGGAGATATCCCAGATTGGGATGATCCCCAACCTCCTAACCTCCCCCTAATCCTATATAAACTAGGATTTTCTCAGTTTATCCCCTTGGCTCTCCTCCTGACTCTCTCCCTAATTGATTTTCCCTACCATTTAGCTTTTTTGTGTTAAGATGTCCTATCTACCATTGTTTGCACTCGTAGTTTTAAGTTTTCATTGCAGGTTTTCACTGTGCTTCAGTTGGAGGAAGCTCAAATCGTCGTAGGTGATTCCACACGATTTTGGACGATCTTGCTGCAGATCGACGATGATCTCGTATGATTGGAGGCGATATCAACTGCAGTTCAAATTGGGGGCAATCAAAGCCCTGAGTTTGCATTTCTCATCTTCCTTCCTTATTTTATTATGCATTAGCTTGACTTATTTTCATTTTGCATCCTGAAGTTCACCTCATTTAGCATAAATGCATGATACATTTAAAATAAGTTATTAAAACAATGCATTTCCTTT
Source organism: Wollemia nobilis (assembly GCA_028583015.1). NCBI lineage: Eukaryota > Viridiplantae > Streptophyta > Pinopsida > Araucariales > Araucariaceae > Wollemia > Wollemia nobilis. The sequence continues at coordinate 3,419,341 of JAQPPZ010001695.1, read as the reverse complement.
AATATGCTATCTAGATTTATCATTTAAGCATTTATACTGTCATTTTTATCATTCTACATTATTCTTGTAGTCACATTTTTGGTTTTTGGTGTCTATTTCTATGATTGTAGGTTTTTGACAAATTCGTCATATCGACGATGATCTTGTTTGATTTCATATGATTGACTGTGATTTGGGATGATTCTGTACAATTGTAGATGATCCTATCATATTCGGGATGATTTGGACTCCTACAAGCTTCAAAATCTTCATAAGACATCTGGAATTAGGTGCATTATTTCTCATTTAACATATTCCTGGTATTTAGGATTCATTCATGCTTTTTGTATTCATATAAATCAGCATTTTCATATAGAATAGCTTAGATTCATTTTGGCCAACCTAGGAATATGAATGATTAAGTATAAAATGAACACATCAAACCCATTCTCAACCTAGGCATGGAAACTACCACTCAAATTTTCCTGGTGAACCCCACCATCCATTGAAAATTCACCCTTATACCCCTCCCTCGAGAGGCATGACCTTCAAAGGGCCTCTCAGTCTGAGGTATTGTCCCATCCTTCTCGCATCCCCCTTTCAGGCATAGATCCTATAGCTTGAAGGTAAGGGTACAAAAAATTTGGGTCAGTACATTTTGGTGAACCCAAAATGAAACTAAAATCCTTTTGAAAACAAAAAATAAATAAATAAATAAATATAAATGCATTATTAAGAACATCTAGAATCATTAGAAAATTGTTAAAATTGCATATCAAACTTAGATGGTAGATTATAATAAAAGACGAGTTGTCACCATAAATGTTGAAAATCAATTAACAGCCATAGATATTACTTTTGTGCTTAGAGTACCTCAAACAAATAGGGTCCAACCTTTGTGGGACGTGTTGGCAATTTTGGGTACCTTGGGTGCATTGTCTTTGCTCAAGTGTTTAAGTTGTCATTGATGTCAAGAAGCTTTTGAAGGAATTTGATTTTATGTAAAATAATTTGTTTTGATGAAGGGTTCGGCATGACAAGTTCGAAAGAAAGCTTTTTAGAAAAGTGTCGCGATATCGCGACATGTCGCATTTTCGCGACTTGAGCAGGTGAGAGAAAGCTTTTTAGAAAAGTGTCGCGATATCGCGACATGTCGCAGTTTCACGACTCAAAGAGGAGAGAGAATGTTCGAGTCAGAAATGTCACGATTTCGTGACATATTGCAAGGAAGGTTGGTCGGACGAAAAAGTGTCACGATTTCGTGACATGTTGCAAGAGAGAGAGTCCGAGAGAAAAAGTGTCACGATATCGCGACATGTCGGGTTTTCGTGACCCAAAGTAAAGAAAAGCGCTAAGGAGAAAAAGTGTCACGATTTCGCGACATGCTAGAAGTCAAAGTGAGAAGCGATTTTGACATAACTAAGTGAGAACTATCACGATTTCATGACATGCAACAAAGGGAAGAGTCTGAAATGAGAACTGTCATGATTTCATGATAGGTTGCAAAGAAGACGTACGAAAGCTGAAAGCGTCGCGATTTGCGAAGGAAAAGAAGTCGTACGGATGCAGAAGTGTCACGATTTCATGACAGGTTGAAGAGAAAGCTTATGGATGCAGAAAGTGTCACGATTTTGTGATAGAGACAGTAAGCAAGTCTTCAACAGAAGAAGCGTCACGATTTCATGATGAATTCAAGAAGGAAGAGCTCGAAGGCGAAAGCGTCACGATTTCGTGACATGTTCCAGTTTCATGGGCGTAAGGCAGAGAAAAGCATAAGGCAGCGAAAGTGTCACGATTTCGTGACATGTTCCGTTTTCGCTAGTGCAAGCCGAGAAGAGTGCAAGGAAGCAAAAGTGTCATGATTTCGTGACATGTTCTGCTTTCACGGGTGCAAGCCAAGAAGAGGTTGAGAAAGCGAGAAATGTCACGATTTCACGACAGAAGTGAAGATGACGTCAGCAGAGGCAGAAGTGTCACGATTTCATGACAAAAGCCAAAAGAAAGTGTTCGGAGGCAAAGGTGTCACGATATTGTGACATGTTGTAGTTTCACGAGAAAAGCTATAGAACCACAGAGGCAGTGAAGCCGACAAAGTTAAATTTGGGCCGACGAAGATTAGGGTTTGTAGCCGACGTAGTTTAGGGTTGTGCAGCCGACTAAGATCAAGGTTTTGATCTTGAAAGTATTAGTATAAAAGGAGGGTTGTTTGAAGAGTTAAAGTATCAATTTTGAATGTGCGTCGAAGTGTGCGAGATGCAGCCAAAAGAGCGCAAGAGTGCAGAAGTGGCGAGATGATGTCGAAGCATGCAGTGTGAGCGCAACAGGCAAAGACGAACGAGGACATTTGTGCTAGACCGAAGGACTATGTTTAGTGCAAATTCGAGGACCAGCTTTGGAGGTGATAGAGTTGAGGATAGAGGTCTCCAGCCAGAGCAGGGAGGACAGGTGTCTTCTATGGATAGAGTTCCATTTGCTAAGGGCAGCGGAGGCGAGAGGTTTTCTAGAGGATCACCAGACAGAGCAGAGCTAGGGGATCGGTGTCTCCTGTGGGTTGGTGCCCACGAACTCGAGTTTAGGGGATTGGTGTCTCCTTTGGGTTGGTGCCCATAAACTTTGTAATCGGGAAAGGTATTCCCAGAATTTGGATTGATAAAATTTAGTGAAAGATTTTATCCGTGGATGTAGCCCAACCATTCTGGGTGAACCACGTTAAAATGGGTCTTCAATGTGTGATGCTTTCTGTCTTGATTAATGTTGTGTTGATGCCTCTGTTATCTAAAGTTAAAATTATCAATTGGTTAAGTCTTATACTGTTCACCCCCCTCTCAGTATAAGCTTGTGTTCTTCAATTGGTATCAGAGCGGGTTTCTCCAGAAAGAGCCTAACAGCTTGGAGAAGGATCTATCAGAGGAACATTCAGATTCAGAAAGAGATGAAGAGGTTGGGTTCGATCTCAAAAGTGAATTCTTCTTGGCTTTAAAAAGGCTTGAGAAATTCAGGGAAGAAAATTTTGTTCTCAAGCATCAATGTCAGGAAGAAGAGATTGCAAGATCAAAATTGTCTCAAAGAGTTATAGACTTCAAAATTCTAGCTGAAGAAGGAAAGAAGGTTGAACAGGTTCTACGAGAGGCTTTAAAAGGAAAGGAAACTGATTGCGAGAAACTAGAAGAAGAGGTTATGTCTCTTAGAGTGAAGTTGGAACAATTGGCTCCTAGAAAGAATACTCCGTATGACAAGCAAAAGAAGGATGGTATCACTATTCATGAAATAGGGTCTTCAAGCAAGACCAATCTTCATCCTGAAGAGCGGTGGATTCCAATTGGTCACAAGAAGAACAATCATCCAAGGCATCAAAATAGGTTACATAATACTTTCCATGGCTATTGTTTTTCCTGCAAGAATTTTGGTCACAAAGCTATGCATTGCAATAAATCCTTGAATAGCCATAGTAAGGAATATGTTAACTCTTTTGCACCACTTATGAATAAAAATTTCATGTGTTACAAGTGCAAGAATTTTGGGCATACAACAAGGATGTGCAGTTTGGATAGATCTAGCCTTGAGTTCACTAAAAAGAAAAATGAGATCAAATCTAAGTCAATGATAGTTCAAACTGCTTTTCATGCTCAAGACAAAGTAGAAAAATGGTATCTTGATAGTGGTTGTTCAAAACATATGACTGGTGAAAAGGAAAAGTTTTTGGTCTTAAAACAAACAAACCGAGGAACAGTCAGTTTTGGAGATAATAGGTCAGCTAAAATCTGTGGTAAAGGGACTCTTAGTTTGGATGGGAAATCCAAAATAGAAAATGTGCTTTATGTAGAAGGCCTAAGACATAATCTTCTAAGTGTGAGTCAACTTTGTGATCAAGGGCACATAGTATCTTTCTTTTCAGATAGATGTGAGATAAGTAAAGAAAAAAATGGAAAACTCATTGCGAGTGCTACAAGGACTCCAAACAATCTTTACATGCTGAGTGAGATAAAAAGGGAAAAGTGTTTTCTAACTCAAGAAGATGAGAGTTGGCTATGGCATAAAATATTGGGGCATTTGAGCTTTGATAATCTCGTCAATATTAGTAACAAGGAAGCAGTTAGAGACTTGCCCAAAATAAAGAGGCCCCATAATATCATTTGCGGTCCTTGTCAACATGGAAAACAGACCAGAACCAGTTTCAAATCAAAAGGGTATACTTCTTCAAAACCTTTGGATCTTATTCATACTGATTTATGTGGCCCCACCAGAACTCAGAGCATTCAGGGAGAAAGCTACTTCATGTTGTTTATAGATGATTATTCTAGAATGACTTGGGTTACTTTTCTAAAAGAAAAATCTGAAGCTTTTGAAAAATTTAAAGCGTTCAAAGAAATGATTGAAAATGAGACTGACAAGAGAATCAAATGCTTAAGATCAGACAGAGGAGGAGAGTTCACTTCAAATGAATTTGTGGAATACTGTGAGCAACAAGGAATCAAAAGAGAATATTCAGCAGCAAGAACTCCTCAACAAAATGGAGTAGTTGAAAGGAAAAATAGAACTATTGAAAATATGGCTAGAGCTATGTTAAATGAGTCAAAACTCTCAGATGGCTTTTGGAAAGAAGCAGTCAGTATAGCAGTCTACATTATCACCAGGGCCCAACTTAGAGTCAATCATCATAAAACTCCTTATGAGTTGTGGAAAGGAAGACCAGCTACAGTAAAATACTTCAAAGTGTTTGGGAGTAAGTGCTTCATCAGAAGGGAAGATCAGAATCTGGGTAAGTTTGATCCTAGGTGTGATGAGGGAATCTTTCTTGGATATTCCAGTAGAAGCAAGGCCTACAGATGCTTCAACAAAAGAACGCATACAGTCGTAGAGAGCATAAATGTAACAGTTGATGAAAAGACAGGGATAAGAGAACCAGTCAAGGAACTCAGTGATGAAATTTGTCAAGAAGAATTCAGAGAGGTTTCAGATGAAGAAGAGGAAACACAACAACTGCTTCCCAAAACTCCTTCACGATATGTTCGGAAACATCATCCCAAAGATTTGATCATTGGTGATCCAAACAGCAGGAAAACAAGAAGAAGAGTCATTCCTTCACACGATTCTACAAATGTTTCATTATTATCTCAGATTGAGCCAAAAGATTTCAGTGAAGCATGTGTAGATAAATTTTGGGTAAAAGCAATGGATGAAGAGCTAAATCAAATAGAAAAAAGTGAAACTTGGGATTTGGTTCCAAGACCTAAGGACAAGAATGTCATTGGCACAAAATGGATATTCAGAAATAAACTCAATGAGGATGGAAATATTGTTCGAAACAAAGCTAGGTTAGTCTGCAAAGGTTATGCTCAAGTAGAAGGTGTTGATTTCGAAGAGACGTTCGCTCCTGTTGCTCGTCTTGAAGCTATCAAAATGTTTTTGGCCCTTTCAAGCTTCAAATCATTCAAGGTATATCAAATGGATGTAAAGTCAGCTTTTCTAAATGGGGTGTTGGTAGAAGAAGTCTACATAGAACAGCCAGAAGGAGTGTCTCTCACGAACGGTCAGACTATGTGTGTAAACTGAAAAAGGCCTTATATGGGTTAAAGCAAGCACCAAGGGCGTGGTACTCAAGACTTGACAGTTATCTTCATGAGCAAGGCTTCAGGAAAGGCGTGGCAGATAGCAATTTGTATATTAAGAATGAAGGTGATGATATGTTGATTATGGTTGTCTATGTTGATGATATTATTTTCGGGGGAAATAATACTCAGATGTGCAAAGTTTTTGCTAACACCATGCAGAAGGAATTTGAGATGTCTATGATTGGAGAGCTGTCATTCTTTTTAGGTCTTCAGATTGCTCAATCAAAAGACGGTGTATTTCTCTCTCAAGGAAAGTATATCAAAGAAATGTTGAAGAAATTTGGGATGATGGACAACAAACCAGTATGTACTCCAATGATTACAGGGTGCAAGATGAGTAAAGACGATGAATCTCCAATGGCGAGATCGAAGGTTGTACAGATCAATGATTGGCAGTTTATTATATGTTACGGCTACCAGACCAGATATCATGCAGGCAGTTGGGTTAGTAGCAAGATTTTAGGCAGCTCCAAAATATTCTCATGTTACAACAGTTAAGAGGATATTCAGATATCTGAAGGGCACTATGGACTTTGGGCTTTGGTATCCCAAAGGTGATGATTTCACCCTCACGGCCTATTCAGATGCAGATTGGGCAGGCGATGATTGATGACAGGAAGAGCACTAGTGGTGGAGCATTCTTTCCGGGAAAGAGTTTGGTTTCTTGGCTAAGTAAGAAACAACCTTCAGTTTCCTTATCTACAGTAGAGGCTGAATACATAGCAACAGTGGTCGGGTGTACACAGGTTTTATGGATGAAAACCACCTTGGAGGATTTCAAAGTCAAGCATGAACAACCCATCTCCATATTTTGCGATAATACGAGTGCCATAAGTATTTCCAAAAATTCGGTAATGCACTCAAGGACAAAACATATTTCCATCAAGTATCACTTTCTAAGGGAGAAAGTGCAAGACAAGCAAGTCAAGCTAGAGTATGTGCCTACTAAAGAGCAGATTGCGAGATATCTTCACCAAACCTCTTCCAAGAGATACGTTTGAGTATCTAAGGGAGAAATTGGGAGTTGTACTCCCACCCCAGAATTAATCACCTCATCAGGAGGTGGGGGAGGGACCAAGCTAAGAGGCTCATTCTTAGTCCCGAGCCCCAAAGGTGACCCTTTGCCATTGATGACAAAGGGGGAGAGATATGAGTAAGGGGGAGAGCTTCAAGTGAAGAGGAAAGCTTCAAGTCAGGGGGAGCAAAACTTCAGAGGAAGATTCTTAGTTGTGGGCACAGTTTCTCAGTTGTTAGCACAGTTGGTTTCAGTTTTGGCTCTTGAGACGTGTTTTCAGTAAAGGTTTGCCATCAATGACAAAGGGGGAGATTGTTGGCAATTTTGGGTACCTTGGGTACATTGTCTTTGCTCAAGTGTTTAAGTTGTCATTGATGTCAAGAAGCTTTTGAAGGAATTTGATTTTATGTAAAATAATTTGTTTTGATGAAGGGTTCGGCATGACAGGTTCGAAAGAAAGATTTTTAGAAAAGTGTCGCGATATCGCGACATGTCGCATTTTCGTGACTTGAGCAGGCGAGAGAAAGCTTTTTAGAAAAGTGTCGCGATATCGCGACATGTCGCAGTTTCGCGACTCAAAGAGGAGAGAGAATGTTCGAGTCAGAAATGTCACGATTTCGTGACATATTGCAAGGAAGGTTGGTCGGACGAAAAAGTGTCACGATTTCGTGACATGTTGCAGGAGAGAGAGTTCGAGAGAAAAAGTGTCACGATATCGCGACATGTCGGGTTTTCACGACCCGAAGAAAAGAAAAGCGCTAAGGAGAAAAAGTGTCACGATTTCGCGACATGTTAAGTGAGAACTGTCACGATTTCGTGACATGCAGCAAAGGGAAGAGTCTGAAATGAGAACTGTCATGATTTCGCGATAGGTTGCAAAGAAGACGTACGAAAGCTGAAAGCGTCGGATTTGGGAAAAGGAAGTGTCATGATTTCGTGATAGGTTGAAGAGAAAGCTTATGGATGCAGAAAGTGTCACGATTTCATGACAGAGATAGTAAGCAAGTCTTCAACAGAAGAAGCGTCATGATTTCATGATGAATTCAAGAAGGAAGAGCTCGAAGGCGAAAGCATCATGATTTCGTGACATGTTCCAGTTTCACGGGCGTAAGGCAGAGAAAAGCATAAGGCAACGAAAGTGTCACGATTTCGTGACATGTTTCATTTTGCTAGTGCAAGCCGAGAAGAGTGCAAGGAAGCAAAAGTGTCACGATTTCGTGACATGTTCTGCTTTCGGGTGCAAGCCGAGAAGAGGTTGAGAAAGCGAGAAATGTCATGATTTCATGACATAAGTGAAGATGACGTCAGCAGAGGCAGAAGTGTCACGATTTCGTGACAAAAGCCAAAAGAAAGTGTTCGGAGGCAAAGGTGTCGCGATATCGTGACATGTTGTAGTTTCATGGGAAAAGCTACAGAACCACAGAGGCAATGAAGCCGACAAAGTTAAATTTGGGTCGACGAAGATTAGGGTTTGCAATCGACGTAGTTTAGGGTTGTGCAGCCGACTAAGATCAAGGTTTTGATCTTGAAAGTATTAGTATAAAAGGAGGGTTGTTTGAAGAGTTAAAGTATCGATTTTGAATGTGCGTCGAAGTGTGCGAGATGCAGTCGAAAGAGCGCAAGAGTGCAGAAGTGGCGAGATGATGTCGAAGCGTGCAGTGTGAGCGCAACAAGCAAAGACGAACGAGGACATTTGTGCTAGACCGAAGGACTGTGTTTAGTGCAAATTCGAGGACCAGCTTTGGAGGTGATAGAGTTGAGGACAGAGGTCTCCGACCGAGCAGGGAGGACAGGTGTCTTCTGTGGATAGAGTTCCATTTGCTAAGGGCAGTAGAGGCAGAGGTTTTCTAGAGGATCACCAGACAGAGCAGAGCTAGGGGATCTGTGTCTCCCATGGTTTGGTGCCCACGAACTCGAGTTTAGGGGATTGGTGTCTCCTTTGGGTTGGTGCCCATAAACTTTGTAATCGGGAAAGGTATTCCCGAATTTGGATTGATAAAATTTAGTGAAAGATTTTATCCGTGGATGTAGCCCAACCATTCTGGGTGAACCACGTTAAAATGGGTCTTCAATGTGTGATGCTTTCTGTCTTGATTAATGTTGTGTTGATGCCTCTGTTATCTAAAGTTAAAATTATCAATTGGTTAAGTCTTATACTGTTCACCCCCCCTCTCAGTATAAGCTTGTGTTCTTCAGGACGAACTTAATAGGAGATTAGATCTCATTTCATCAAGAGCAACTGAATTTAAACAAATCAAGAGGTTTGTCCTAGATAGAATCCTAGATCCTGATCAGGTAACTTTGTACCATGAACTTTAGAGAGCTTGCCATAGGTGGTTAGAAGATAAAAGAGCACTTGTGTCTTCTGAATTATACACCTTTGAGGAATACCTCAAGAATGCAGTTGTAGTACACAAATTTATATCTCGTATAGAGGATCAAGAAGTCGTTCTTACGGATAGAAAGAGATGGAATAGAGTTCCTAGAGCTATGTTATATCGAGAGTATTGCCATGAACTTTATTTCTACAAGTTAGAGTCCAAAACAGATCATATTACCATAGCACACTTTGTCAAATTTTTGAAAAACCATTTCCAATTTGAAGAGGAGCATTTCATGACTCCTAATGAACTTGATCCTATTAATGATATCCATAAACTATTTATATAAAACTAAGTCATTTTTTTTACTATTGTTATTCTTTTTGCAACTAGAATGCTATTTGTTATCTTTATAATAATATTATAAAACACAAAAAAAAAAAAAAAACAAAAACATTTCCCTTTTAAGTATTATAGTAGGTATATAATTAAAATATATACCTCTCAAACCTATCGCATATATATATATATATATATTTTTTTTTTTTTTTCCGAAATCTAAGTTTAAGCACAATGCCTAGACTTAGGAATGGAAAACAAACTGAAGAAGAAGAAGATTGGTTAGGAAAACCATTAAATAACCCATATGTGCTTCCTGAAGATCAAGTTCAGGAAGAAGAAATCCTAGACCAGCAAGAAGAAGAGCTTGCTGTAAGAAATGAACATGAAGAAAATGTTAGAGAGGAAGGATCCTCATCCCTTAAAATGTCTCCAGGAGGAGCATTACTTTTGAAAACATGGAACAATTATGGAAGTTCATTAATACTAATATTGGTGTTCTTAATAGAGCATTCCATATGGACAAGGATCGAATTAGTGAAACTCAAGCAACTCTAGAAGATGTATTTCACACACGCACTAATCCCTTGTCCTTTATTGATCAAGAAAGTGATCAAGCTGGACCATCCAATTTGGATATGAAAGCTATGATCCAGAACATGCAACAACAATAGGTTACCCAACCATCTAAAGTTCTTGTTAGCAAGACTAGGGTCATTCACGTACAAAAGAAACCATCATTTATTGCTATATTTCACCGATTTATTGAGCAACATACTTCAAATCAACAAAAGCCCAAAACAAAACCAAACACCAATTACCAAAAATCTGGCATACAACATAATACTATTACAAATCCCCTTCATAATGCTCTTCCTACCAATACTATTACAAATCCCCTTCAAGAAATCAATATAAAAATAAACAAGTTGTGGGTGATGGAGTCACTGATAGTAGAAATATTGCTACTGTTAATGCAGTGAAGACAACGGAGAAGTTTATACTGAAACCTCTTGATAAACCTCCTCGAGAATTTACTAGGTTAAATCAACCTTTATCAACCATTCTATCGCAATTATTAGAATGAGGTTTGATTCAATTACCAAATATCCAGGAACCTGATCCAACTATACCCGGATACAGAGCTGATTTACACTGTGACTTCCATAGAGGACCTGGACACACTACCAACTCTTGTAAAAGATTAAAACATAAAATACAGGACTTGATTGATAACAATGAGATGGAGGTGCAAGCCTTTCAACCTAAGCAAAATCCTCCTAATAATGCTCAAAAGAACATCCCCCAAAACTAGAATCAGAATGCTAATCAGTCATTGGACATATTTCAACATCCTTTACCAAAACATGGTAAGGAAGTGGCTAATCAAATTGAACATCATAATGTTCCCCCTCCTACCCGATATGTAGGGACTATTAGTGGGCATTTACCTATTCATGATTTGGAAACCTTTGACACAAATTTATCCATGGTTACAACCAGGCCTCTATATAATATGCAGATATCTGATCTTAGTGATACAGAATATGAGACTGAGAGTGATATGGAAATCACATCAAATCAATTGAATAGCTCTGAATATGAATCAGATCCTATTCTCCCTATAAAAAGTTATATGGTTCCAGAAGAACCATTTCCAAGAAGAGTCACTACTAGACCATCGTCTCACCAATTCCTTTCTAATGATCAAGCCATAAATGCTAGACCGAGACCCATTCATCATCTGCAAAATACTATTGTGGGTACCATCGAAGCTGTTACTAGGCAACAGGCTCAAAAATCTCAACAAGATCAAATGCAGAACAATGGATCAGCTCCATTTGTTTTGAAAGTTCCTAATAAAGAGAATCAGGCACCTAATGTTCAACCTAAACCTCCTTATAATATTAATGAGCAACTATCAAATATTACAACTAGAATTTCTCTTTTGGATCTTTTAAGATCTTCTCCTACACATAGAGATGAATTAATGCTTACATTAAGCTAGATGATGGTACCAACATTCAACCCGAAGACATGGCCAATACTATAATAACTTGTGAAGTTGATTGTATTGACTTTCGGGATAGAGACATACCGCAACATAGTTTACATAAGGATAACCCATTATATATTACTGCCTTAATTGGAGATGTAGAAGTTAAACGAGTCTTGATTGATAATGGTTCATCTTTAAACATCTTGGTTGAGGAAGATATCTTCCATGATGTCTCCATTGAGGAATTATTACATAATGAATTTTATTTTGATGGTTTTATACCTAGTACAGCCCAGCTTGAGGCCACGACTCCTCAAGATGAATTATCCAATCTAACCTTGGAATAATGACAATAATTGGTTGTTTCACCTGCCCCACCTAATTTTGAGAAATATCTACACATGGAAGTAGAAAATGTCATGAAAATTAACATTGGAACCGAGGATAATCCTCACATAATCAACATTGGATCAGAATTGAGTTAAGAAAAATAGGATAAATACATTGCATTTCTTAAACAATATGAATATGTCTTTGCATGGACATATGAAGATATGCTAGGTTTAGACCCTTCTATAGTTATGCATCACCTAGTAGTCCATCCTAATGATAAACCTGTCAAACAAAAACTTAGAAAAATGCATCCTAAATTGGCCTTACTAGTCAAAGGGGAGTTAGAAAAATGCCTGAATGTAATTTTTATACAAGCCATTGATTATGTTGAATGGATCTCAAATGTAGTTCCAGTAACTAAGAAAGAAGCTACCAAAGTTAGGGTTTGCACAAACTTTAGAGATATTAATGTTGCATGCCCTAAAGATTGATTTTCCTCTTCCCAATATGGATCAGATCATTGATTTTACTACTGGGAGTGGAATTATATCCTTAATGGATGGATTTTTTGGTTATAATCAGATCAGGATAGCTCCTGAAGATCAGGCTAAAACAACCTTTATTACCCCTTGGGGGACCTTTTGTTGGAAAGTGATGCTATTTGGTTTTAAGAATGCAGGTGTAACCTATCAACGAGCCATGACTTATATCTTTTATGATATGATGCATGATATACTACATGATTATGTAGACAATATTATAGCTCGTTCTATTAATGAAGATGACCATTTAGATGACTTGAGAAAAGTATTTAATCGGTTAAGGGAATATCTTATCCGATTGAATCTAGCTAAATGTATATTCGGAGTTAAGTCCGGTAAATTATTGGGGGTTATAGTTTCTTTACGTGGCATCAAAATTGACCCTCTCAAGATTGCGGCTATCATTGATATGCCCGCACCCACAAACATATCTGAATTACGGAGTTTACAAGGTAAACTTCAAGCCATCCATCGCTTCATCGATAAGCTGGCAGATAAAACCGGACCCTTTCTTAAGCTTCTTAAGAAGGATGTCTTTTTCCATTGGGACAACGAATTTCAGGAAGCATTTGAACTCCTCAAACAATATCTTCTTAACTCGCCTGTGCTTTCGCCGCCTCGACCTGATCACCCATTTATCTTGTATATTTCTGCTTCATATTTTGCCTTAGGAGCTATGCTAGCTCAACTTGATGATGAGAAAAGAGAGCGTGCTAATTATTACATTAGCAAAACATTAATTAGTTATGAAACCCGCTACACAGTATTAGAGAAGTTATGTCTAGCAGTCATATTTTCTACACAAAAATTATGCCATTACATGCTCAGTCAAAAAACCTATGTTATTGCTAAATCCAATCCTTTGCGGTATCTCATGAGTCGACCTTATTTATCTGGTCGCACAACAAAGTGGGTTCTTGCGCTAAGCGAGTTTGAACTCACGTTTATAGGACAGAAGTCTGTTAAGGGTCAAATCATAGTAGATCAATTAGCTGTTGCACCCTTAGAGTCTACCCATCCCCTCATCATTGAGTTTCCTGACGAATGCCTTAAACTAGAGGCAGACCATCCAGAGCAATGGTCCTTATACTTTGATGAAGCCCGATGCATGAGTGGGGCTGGTGCAGGTATTATTTTAATATCTCCATAGAAACATATTATACCTCTATCCTTTAAATTAACGTTTGCCTGTACTAATAACACTGCTGAATATGAGGCTCTAATCCTTGGATTACGAGCTGCCTTGGCACTAAAAATTAAAAATCTATTAGTTTTCGGTGATTCTCAACTTGTCATAAATCAAATTAATGATGTTTATCAGACCAAAGATGATAAATTGCATCCATATAAAGCATATGTATTACAATTATTATCTTTATTTGATCAAGTTACCTTGGAAGCTATTCCTCGAACTAGCAATCGTGCGGTTGATGCTATGGTTGCAGTTGCATCTCTTTTACCCTTGGAGTTAGATGACGAATATGCTACCATCATTATTCATCGACTCCAAGAACCCGCTTCAAATAAATCATGCTTAGAACCTTTGGATGTGTTTCTAATCAATGAAACTACTCCTAAACTTTGGTACACTGATATATTCAATTTTCTTCAAAATGGGACCTTCCCTAAAGATTTTAATAGAAACCAACGTCGGTTATTGCGTAGACGAGCAAGTCGCTTCGTAATAATTGGCAATACATTATATAGGAGATATTTTGAAGGTATCCTACTGAGATGTTTGAATCTAGAAGAATCTAGATCAGCTTTGAGTGAAGCCCACGATGGATCTTGTGGGGGACACTTCAGTGGTAGCGCCATTGCTAAGAAGCTCCTTAGGATAGGATATTTTTGGCCTACCATGGAGAATGATGCACATGATTATGTGCACCATTGCGACAAGTGCCAAAAACATGTTGACCTTGTCCATGCACCTGCACAAGAGCTGCAGGCTATTTCATCCCCTTGGCCCTTTTCAAAATGGGGCTTAGACATCATTGGAAAAATCAATCCTGTGTCATCTGATGGACACAAATTCATCATAACCACCATCGAGTATTTCACGAAGTGGGTTGAAGCTATGCCCTTAGCTTCTTGCACTAGAACCCAAGTTTCCAAATTTATTTTTAATCAAATTATTTGTAGGTTCGAAATTCTTGCAAATCTCATCTCAGATAATGGAACTTGTTTCAAAAATAAATATGTCAAGAAATTATGTCAAAAATATAAAATTCAACATCGTTGGTCCACTCCCTATTATCCTCAGGGTAATGGCCAAGTAGAAGCATCTAATAAAACATTAATTAAAATCCTCAAAATATTGGTCAATAAATCTGGCCGAGATTGGCACATTCAATTATATCCTGCTTTGTGGGCTTATCGAACTAGTGTTCGTACTCCCATGGGCACTTCACCTTTTGTTTTGGTTTATGGCGCTGAAGCTATTTTTCCCTTTGAATTAGAAGTTCCTTCATTGGCTCTGCTACTTCAAGATACTGAAGTAGGAGATGAATATCGTGCTGGCAGATTTAGTCAGCTGGAACTCCTAGATGAGAAGCGCATCAATGCTTTGGAACATCTTCGAGCCTATCAGAACAAGCTTAAACGAGCATACCTCAAGAAAGTTCATCATCGATCCTTTGAGATCGATGACCTTGTCTTAAAAGAAAATTAAAAAAATACTAATGCAACTAAAGATCTTAAAGGTAAATTCAAGCCCAACTGGCTTGGACCGTATATTATTACTGCAAAATTCAGCTCGGGAGCATACAGATTAGCTACCTTAGATGGTAAATATCTTAAAGAACCTATGAACATTATGCATCTTAAACGCTATTATGCATAAAATCTGGTCATTTCATCATTGTATATATTGTTATTTTGCATATTGTTTCATTTTAGTCATCCATATAAAAATTTCAAAAAACAGTAATATTATTTATTTTTTCAATTCATAAATTAAAACCAAAATATAAAAACATAAAAAAATCAAAATCATCAAAATCTTCAAAAACATTTTCTATTTTTGCACCCATCAATTCTTGAAGTATTGCAGTCATATTTTCAATTATTTTGGATAAATTAGCGCTTATTTGGAATCTCGCACTTTCACACTCACATGAATAAATATCTTGATTTTATTTGGTATGATTATTAATCTCTCTTATATCAAAGTCCACAGTTGAATTAAATAAAGTTTTGAGCATAGAGAATTGATCTTGTTATTTACTTGAACCAAGTATATCTCTTCACATTAAAATGATTTCATTGCAAATTCAATATGATGCTACATAGTAGAAGTGGTTTCTTGAGCGAAAAGTTTCCCCTGCTATCCTATCATGCACATGGTCTAGAATATTTGAGAATTGACAAAAGGACAAGCTCACCCCTGCCCAGAATAAAATTCCCTTGCTCTACATCCAATCCGAGCAAGTATCCCTAGTATAGGAAGAAAAAAAAAGTCAAAAAAAAATGAGAAAAAGAAAAATATCATTTTGTACCATCGCAACAATATTTCAGCATTATCTCAAGTTCCAAGCAAAAATACAAAAAAAAAAAAGAGAGAGAAAGAAAAGCAAAAGCAAAAGCAACAAAATCCCTTCCCTACCCCTTGAAAAGAAAAGAAGGGTGAATGAGCTTGAATCCCTGGAATTCTCAATTATTCAAAAACTGTGAGGTAAGCCCCATAACAGTGTGGTTTGTGCCCAACCCGCTTGGCCTTGGGTAACTCCTAGCGTGGTGATATGTCTGTCACATTAGCGACCTTCTTTTGTACAGACCTATGTCTGCTTATGGATCAGCTAGCTCTTGATGACCCGACTTACATAGTAGTCTGGTACGGTTACATGCATATAAATCATGGACAACGAACACTTATTTGGTTAATTCAAATTACTTGTATCAAATTATCTTGCTCAAAATTGGTAAATGAACAATACAATTGCACACACATTTGTATTTGAGAGATTTTGTATCATTATGATAAATCAAGATCGGCAATGAACTCACATATGCACATGAGGGTTCCTTATAAATCTACATTTTGTCTTTGAGATAATTTAAAATATTTCTGCAACTCTTTTTGGAATAATTTCATCTTCTTATTTAAGAACATCTGTTTAGTATAAAAACAATTCAATACATGTTTTTTTCAAAAATCCAAAATTTCTTTCAACAACATATTCAAAGATCTAGCAATAAAGTCACGTTTATATATTTTTTCTGTTTATCTCAAAATTAAAAATCAACTATGCAATACAATTATTATATCAATTTCTTCTTTGGATTTCGCGATGATGGTATAAGTCTATACCTATAATTCTATGCCTAGCGCAAACCATTGTTTTAAATTTTAAATTCATAAAAACATATGGCTTACATCATTATGTTACACAATTGTGCTTTAAAAAGAACACAAAGTTTTCTATATTCATTTCATTATGTCACCCATTCAATTTTGCAACGATGGTATAATTCCTAAGGAATTGTTCAAAATTTTATCATACTTAGGAATTTTATGCCTAGAAAAAATCATATTTTTAATATTTCATGCATAATATTTTCATGAAAATCTGAAAACAAATCATCACCATCATCATTTTTTTCATCATCACAACACAAAGTCTTAAGACAGTCTCTTAAGCACTCTTTTACTTTTAGCAATATTTCTATACTAGGATTAGCTTGACGACCTAGCGAGCGGTGACTCCATGAAATGGTCTATAACAATGACAATGTCCTTTGAAATTATTGTTAGAAGTCCCTTTATTTTTCATCAAATCATACCACAACAACCAATTTGTTTACATCAGATTATTTCATTTAAATTTTACAGCATGACCTAAACTTATACTATTTCCAATGACATAATTACATGAATAATCAATCAACAATTCAAAACTTAAAGCATCATAAAACATGTGGACAAGTCATATCACAAAAATATCATATATATATATCAAAAATATATGTACATCATATCAAACTGGATTGGTATGCCACAATCTATACCCTGGCATACTCAATCCTCTCAAACATATACAGTCCAGCCAAAGAGCAGCTAGTCTCGAGAAGCCCTCGAGCTCTCAGCCTCATCTCCTCTCCCACCTTGGCATGGAGGAGGTGGTCCCATCGAGGTCCATGTTGTATCATGGGTCCTCGACGTCGATCGTGATGATGTCCTCGATGACCCCATCATGATCGACTCCGCAATGCTAGCTGGCAGCGGTATCCTCTACCCCTCTGGAACCACGTGATAGTATAATCCCTGGTAGAATGTGGCCTAAGCAATAGACCATGCCAGATCCTGAGTGCTCGCCCCTCCACTCTGAGCCCTGAGTCATGTAGCCTCATCCTGTAGCATCTGCACCTGAGCCCGAAGGTGGGCATTCTCAGCCCGGAGAGCCGCCATCTCGCTGCTCTCCCCCACCTCGATACCCTTGCCCTTATCGGGTGATGGTGGCCTCTCCCTCTACTGAGAAGGGAGCCCCTCCTCCCTCCTCTCTGGCTGCTATGGTCTCTCCGAAGCCTGTGGCACTCTCCGATGTCTCTCCTGAGGAGACCGTCATTGCTCCCTCCCCTCGTGACCCCTCGCTGCATCGATAGCAGCCTGGCACCACCTCCCCATCCGTCGCACCATGGCATGCATCGGACCCTATGCCCTCATCATCCGAGGAGGGTGGATGCCTGCATACCAGGCATCATATCCATCTATCACCCTAGCGTCATCCTCATCCACTGGCTGAATGGGGGCATCATCCGCGTCCTGACTCCAGAATCGCTGCATATCTGGAGCCCCGCTTAGTGTAGTACTATCCCGGATAGTCCGAGAGTACTCGTAATCCCTGAGAGAAGGGATCCCCTATTGTAGACCGAAACTACCACAAAACTCGGTCATAGCGGTGGAGCTCTACCTCTCCCCACTCCATCCTCAGCCAGAAGACTCGCCTGATGTGAGCCAACTCCTGTCCATCCTCTCCCCACCCTGGGTGCTCTCTCCATGGCCTCCAGGTGATCTGGTCAGGGATGAGGTCATCTAGCAACCTTCGGGACATTGGTAGATCTATCCACCGTTGTGACCCTCTTTGGAGCCACCAATAGAAAACCCGGGGTCTCTCCCGGTCAACCCCTGTCAGTGGAAGCCCTACTGGCCTCCGCATCGCAATGTGCTCCCAGCACCAAACCTGTAGTAGCGATGTCAAAACCAGACATCGACCTCCCTTGTATACGACCCCATGCAGGATCCTATACAAGCGGCATAGCACAAAGCTACCCCAAGAAAATTTGTAGCCGTGGTCTCTCATATCGTAGACCACATCTGAGAGTAGCCAGGGTAACCTGCATCCGCTCTGGTGGCATAGCAGTAAGCCACCCACTACCCCTGCCAAAACTTGAGTCAATCGAGATGCCCCAGGCATCTGCCATAATGTCTCGATGTTCACTCCGCCCTTCTCCAGGGTGAAGCTAGGGTCTTCGCACAGTCGCATCATGGCATGGCCCTGATTGGCCGTAGGAGTCATCAACCGTCCATGTATGGGGATCCTCAAAATCCTCCATACATCCTCTAGAGTGGGAGCCATCTCCCCTGTCGGTAACCAAAAATAGGATGACCCCGGATACCACCTCTCTGCTAGGGCTGTCAGTAGCCCCATGTCTGTAGGTATTTGTGGCATCTCTGCCACATGTTGTAGCCCAACCTCTGATAGTCGGTCTCGCTCCGCCTGATCGAGCATGGCTACGTCATCTCTTAGCCCCCGTATTTCCACTCCTGACTTTTTAGTAATCCCCTCTGCAAGATAAACAATCAAACAACAAAAATCATTAATAGATAATCATTAAAATCAATTTCATCTTATAAAAAAATGATGATATCATCCACTATTGGATGATATCGTACTAAATTGAGTCAAATCATCCTTTGTAGGATGAAATCATCTCCGATTTCTCAACTTGGGGATCGCCCCTTGTTGGACGGGATCGCCCCTATTTCGTCGATTTTGCCCTTAGACGAAATCGACGATCTGGGGACGATTTCGATGAAATTGGGATGATTTCGTCCCGACGTCGTCGACGGCCTAAAAATGGCCATGATGCCCCAAAAATAGTCAAAATTTAAATTAAAAACCACACAAATCAAATTAAAAACATAATTCATCAAGTTTAGATCCTTACCCGCAACCCGCGTCGGACCTCTATCGATCTGTGCATTGTTTCTACCATTTTGCCTGTAGAGCTCTAAAAACAGTGAAAGTGAACAGTAACAATGAATTAGGGTTTTACCCTATTTTTTTAATTTTATTTTAAAAAAACAACTTTTTTTTAAATTTTGCTTTTTCGCGCTTTTACCTCAAACGTTCGATTTGGGTAAAAACACGGAGGGGGCACCATAGCAACCAGTTGTATGATTCGACCTAGAATCGTCGTCTAGAAAATTGAGTAAATTTTTGCTTTCTCGTAAAGCGTGAAGAACTCGTCTTTAACGCATTTTCTTCGAAAAATTCGCTAAAGAGGGGGCAAAATGTAGCACCCTAAAATTGGCACAGTTAAACCCTTAGTAAAAAGATAAAATTTGAATTTTAACCCCGAAACCGCCCGTTAACCGCTCACCCCATTTTTCGTGCCATTTTTAGGAGTTGTTTTGACCGTTGGACGATATCGTCGTCGATCAGACGAAATCATCCCAGATCGGATGAATTCTTCTGGAACAGAACGTCCAGACGATTTCATCCCAAAACCAAATTTTCATAATTAGCTTCTGTTTCAATAGCCTCTCCAACTTGGGCAGAAGCGTGTCTGCGCAGTTGGAGATTCCTCCGTTGGAGATCTCCCAGATTGGGATGATCCCCAACCTCCTAACCTCCCCCTAATCCTATATAAACTAGGATTTTCTCAGTTTATCCCCCTGACTCTTTGGATCCCCTACCTGGCTTTCCTCCTAACCCTTTCCCTGATTGGTTTTCCCTACCATTGAAGTTTTGCACTCGTAGTTTTAGGTTTTCATTGCAGGTTTTCACTGTGCTTCAGCTGGAGGAAGCTCGGATCGTCGTAGGCGATTCCAGATGATTTCGGATGATCCTGTCGTAGATCGATGATGATCTCGTACGATTGGAGGTGATCTCGACTGTAGTTCAGATTGGGGGCAATCAGAGCCCTGAGTTTGCATTTCTCATCTTTCTTCCTTATTTTATTATGCATTAGCTTGATTATTTTTATTCTGCATCTTGGAGTTCACCTCATTTTAAAATAACTGCATGATAAAGTTAAAATAAGTTATTAAAACAATGCATTTCCTTTAATTTGCTATCCAGATTTATCAGTTAGGCATTTATACTATCATTTCTATCATTTTGTATTATTCTTGCAGTTGCATTTTCGGTTTTTGGTGTCTGCTTTTGTGATTGCAGGTTTCTAATGAATTCATCTGACGAATTCATCAGATCGACGATGATCTTGTCTGATCTCAGATGATCGACTGTAATCTGGGATGATTCTGTACAATTGCAGATGATCCTATCATTTTCGGGATGATCTGGACTCCTACAAGCTTCAGAATCTTCATCAGACATCCGAAATCAGGTGCATTCTTTCTTATTTAAGTATATTCCTGGTATTTAGGATTCATTCACGCTTTCTGTATTCATATAAATTGGCATTTCATATAGAATAGCTTAGATTCATTCTGGCCAACCTAGGATTATGAATGATCGAGTATAAAATGAACACATCAAAACCATTCTCAACCTAGGCATGGAAACTGCCACTCAAAGTTTCTTGGTGAACCCCACCATCCATCAAAAATTCACCCTTATACCCCTCCCCCGAGAGGCGCGACCTTCAAAGGGCCTCTCAGTCCGAGGTATTGTTCCATCCTTCTCGCATCCCCCTTCCGAGCATGGATCCTTTAGCCTAAAGGTAAGGGCACAAAAAATTTGGGTCAATACGGATATATAAGGCATAGTATTAGGATTTATTTTTTGCAAATGATATAAAAAGCAAAATATAAGGTATTATGTTGTGATTTGATTTTGCAAATTGTAAAAGGAGAGTTATAAGGTATAGTATTGTGATTTAATTTTTGCAAATAATATAAGGGGAGTTATAAGGTATAGTATTGTGATTTATTTTTTCCAAATGATATAAGAGGAGATATAAGATATGGTATTGTGATTTAATTTTTACAAATGACAAAGAGGAAATATTGTGATTTGATTTTTGTAAATTATAAAGAGGAAATGTTGTGATTTAATTTTTGCAAATTATAAAAAGGGAAATTTTGTGATTTGATTCGTGGGAGATATAAAGGGAAATGTTGTTAGAATAAAGCTTTATATTGTAAGTTTTAAAAGGGAGATATAAGGAGTTATTTTTAAGCTTTATTGTGTATGTGTTTGGAAGAAGTGATAAAGGTTAAAGTGGTTGATTTGATATTCAAATAAAAAAGAAAAAAAGAGAATTATTGTCCATATTTGAAAAGCACATGCAAGAGGAATATCATCATCATTGAGGCAGTTTTGGAGAGCATATATTTAGAACAAGTCAAGGTATAGTACACATATTCACCTAAGCATTGAATTGATAAGGAATAATAATTCAGCCATTTCAAGAAGGAGAGGTGCACATGATAGTGGAATAAGAGCAAGGTACTAGCATCTCCAAGTCAACACACAAGTAAGTTATCCAATGCTAAACTTGAGCTACCTTTAAAATGTAATAAATGTGAGATATGTGGAAGCAATAAATTTAATGGATGTGAAGAACATATTGGTCATTTGAAGCTTACTACATTAGTGCATATCATCCTCCATATGTTCTTAAATATTTCTGGGTAGAATGTGTGTGTATTGTTGTTAATTGAAAAAGAAAAAAAATTATAGACCATATTTATGAGCAGATTTATGCATTGTTTATGACTGGATTTGGGAGTAGATGAGCAGTGTTTGTGAGCAGATTTGTGAAATATTTTGAAACATATTAGAGCACTATTTGTGAACAAATTTGAGTATAGCCCTTGAACAGGTTTTGGAGCAGATTTGAGCAAATTTTGTGAGTAGGTTTTGGAGCATATTTGAGTAGGTTTTATTGGAAATATTGAGCATATTGAGTTGTCATTGATGTCAAAGGTTGATAATACTCAGGGCAGAAATTTTATTCAAGGTTGTGAAGTTAAAAATATTGGAAAATTATTCTAGTGGAACAAGGCAAGGATAAATCTATTAAATAAAGGTTTATAATATTTAAATATTATAAAGGAAAAGGTTTAAGGATGCTTGGATAATTTTTTTAAAAATAGAGGATAAAGGTTTAAAAGGTTTAAGGGTGAAAATACAAAGGTTCAAGGCTTGGGATAAAGGATTTAAGTAAAGGTTTAATGGCATGAGGACAAAGGTCTATAAAATACAAGGACCAAGGTTGGGACATAAATGTGCAATATTAAATAAAAATATTTAATTATTACAAGGCCCTAAGAGTTAAATTTATAATATTTAATTCAAATATTATAACCCAAAGGTTTGGGTACCAAAGTTATGGAAGACATTTGAATTCAATTTTTGAGCCGACGTGACATCTTCATAAACCTTTTGAGAACATATAAATTGGTGATTAATTACCTTTGATTTTTAATTATATATGATAGACAATAATATTGAAAATATTGTTTACCTTGTGATTGCGAATGACAGAAATATTAGAATATTTGACAAAAAAATTGAGGTAGGAACATTCATCATTTATCTTACACGCTTATGGTTTTTTGGGTAGAAGGTCAAGGGGTCGAACCCCGTTGATTTTGGGTTTTGATTCACCGTTGAGAAGGGAGAAGAATGAAATGTTTTTCATTGCATACACCCAAGGTTTCATTCACTGGGGGTAGCCTAGTTGATGGAAGGCTATGCACTTAATGTTGCTTGGTAGGAGGTCACTTTGTTGATTCCCATCATTACCAATTTTGTGGTTTTTGTGTTGGATAGTGTGCAGAACGTGGTTTAAGAGATATGTCACCCAGTTGCCATGGTAGCACAACTAGCCAAGGAACTTGGGAGAGTGTTGGTTGTTGTGAGGTTGGAGGTTCGATTCACAGTAGTGATAGAGGTACTTAATTTTTTTGATAAAAATTTTTTTTATTAAGGTTGAGAAATATATGAGGTGCATGTGTTGATTTAAATTGTATTTTGCAATTTAAGGAATAATAAGGGTTTTGGGTTTCATTACTTTAAATTTCTAGAAAGGGGTAATAAGGTGTATGTGAGATTTATTGTTATTTGTATTGCTTTGAATTTCTAGAATGGAGTAATAAGGTGTATATGATATTTATTGTTATTTGTATTTTTACATATATTAGAAAGAAGAAATAAGGTGTACTTATGATTATTGATATTTGTAATGTTGGCATGTCATTGAAGGAAATAAAATGATTTGTGTTATTATTGTAAGCCTTGATTGAGTACATTTTGATAAAAAAAATTTATGAGAATATTTTGATACCTAATCAAGAAGAGAAAAAGGGATTTGCTAACCTGTTTTGAAGTGGGAAAAAGAATATTATTTTTGTTAAGATAGGTGTTGACAACACATCATCATCAAGGCAATTTTAGAGGTATGGAGTTTTTGATTCCTTTCTATAGGTTGATGTTTGTTTGAAGGGAAATATTTGTGATATCATATGGTGGAGGTATAAGGATTTATTTGATGAGCATTAGTGATTGATTTATGTTGAGAGTATTTGTGCATTGCTTTGATTAATATTGGAAATATATGAGCTAGAGTTTGAGAACAAAGTGTGCATCATTGTTGAATGATATTGGAAACAAATGTGCTAGATTTTGAGAACAAAGTGTGCATCATTGTTGAATGAAATTGGAAATATATGTGCTAGGTTTTTGAAGCAAGTTTGTGCATTATAGTGATTGATATTAGAAGTAAAATTGCAAGGGTTATAGACCAGTTTTGTGAAGCAAATTTGTGCATTACTGTGATTGTTATTGAAAGAAAATTTTGCAAGGGTTATAGAACAATTTTCTTGTAAATAAAATTTGTGCATTGGCATGGTTGGCTTTGGGAGTTGATAATAAGGTCAAATTTTAAGTGCTAGACTAGAGCTATCTTGTGAATGCAAATGAATATGAGACGTGTAAGTGACAGACTTAGTGAATGTGAGAAGAACATATTGATTGATATTAATGTATATTATTCTCTATATGTTCATGAAGAAAAATAATTTTGGGTAGAATATGTTTGAATTACTTCAGTCAAAGAAAGCACTTGGGAAAGATATATGAAATTGATTGTATGTAAGAATTGGGAATATTTAAGCAATTTTTATGAGCAAATTTGAGCAAACCTTATGAGAAGTTTTGGAGAAGATTTGAGCAGGTTTTGTGAGCTAATTTGAGGAAGCCATATGAGTAGGCTTAGAATAGATTTGAGTAGAATTTATGAGCTAGATCGATTAGGTTTTATGAGCATGTTTGAGTAGTGATTTGAGTAGATTTGGTGAAATAGATTTGAGCAAGCCTTGTGAGTAGGCTTGGAGCATATTTGAGCAAGTTTGAGTAATGATTTGAGAATACGTGGCATCTAAATTGACCCTCTCAAGATTACGGCTATCACTGATATGCCCACGCCCATAAATATATCTGAATTATGGAGTTTACAAGGTAAGCTCCAAGCTATCCATCGCTTCATTGATAAGCTGGTGGATAAAACTAGACCCTTTCTTAAGCTTCTTAAGAAGGATGTCTCTTTCCATTGGGACAACGAATGTCAGGAAGCATTTGAACTCCTCAAAAAATATTTTCTTAACCCGCATGTGCTTTCGCCACCTAGACCTGATCGCCCATTTATCTTGTATATTTCAGCTTCATATTTTGCCTTAGGAGCTATGTTAGCTCAACTGGATGATGAGAAAAGAGAGCGTGCCAATTATTACATTAGCAGAACATTAATCAGTTATGAAACCCACTACACAACATTAGAAAATTTATGTCTAGCAGTATTATTTTCTACACAGAAACTATGCCACTATATGCTCAGTCATTATTGCTAAATCTAATGCTTTGCGGTATCTCATGAGTCGACCTTATTTATCTGGTCGCACAGCAAAGTGGGTTCTTGCTCTAAGCGATTTTGAACTCATTTTTATAGGACATAAGTCTGTTAAGGGTCAAATCATAGCAGATAAATTAGTTGTTGCACCCTTAGAGTCTACCCTTCCCCTCATCATTGAGTTTCTTGACGAATGCCTTAAACTAGAGGCATACCATCTAGAGAAATGGTCCTTATACTTTGATGGATCCCGATGCATGAGTGGGGCTGGTGCAGGTATTATTCTAATATCTCCATAGAAACATCTTATAACTCTATCCTTTAAATTAATGTTTGCTTGTACTAATAATACTATTGAATATGAAGCTCTAATCCTTGGCTTACGAGCTGCCTTAGCACTAAAAATTAAAAATATATTAGTTTTCTATGATTCTCAACTTGTTATAAATCAAATTAATGATGTTTATCAGACCAGAGATGATAAATTGCATCCATATAAAGCATATTTATTACAATTAATATCTTTATTTGATCAAGTTACCTTGGAAGTTATTCTTAGAACTAATAATCGTGCGGTTGACGCTATGGCTGCAGCTGCATATATTTTACCCTTGGAGTTAGATGACGAATATGCTACCATCATTATTCGTCGACTCTAGGAACCCGCTTCAAATAAATCATTCTTAGAACCGTTGTATGTGTTTCTAATCAACGAAACTACTCCTGAACTTTGGTACACTGATATATTCAATTTTCTTCAAAAGGGGACCTTCCCTGAAGGTTTTAATAGAAACCAGCACCGATTATTGCATAGACGAGTAAGTCACTTCATAATAATTGACAATACGTTATAGGAGAGATATTTTGAAGGTATCCTACTGAGATATTTGAATCTAGAAGAATCTAGATCAACTTTGAGTGAAGCCCACGATGGATCTTGTGGGGGACACTTTAGTGGTAGCGCCATTGCTAAGAAGCTCCTTAGGATAGGATATTTGTGGCCTACCATGGAGAATGATGCATATGATTACATGCACCATTACGAAAAGTTCCAGAAACATGCTAAACTTGTCCATGCACCTGCACAAGAACTGCAGGTTATTTCATCTCCTTGGCCATTTTCAAAATGAGGCTTAGACATCATCGGAAAAATCAATCCTGTGTCATATGATGGACACAAATTCATCATAACCGCCACTGAGTATTTTATGAAGTGGGTTGAAGCTATGCCCTTAGCTTCTTGCACTAGAACCCAAGTTTCCAAATTTATTTTTAATCAAATTATTTGTAGGTTTGGAATTCCTACAAATCTCATATCGGATAATGGAACTTGTTTCAAAAATAAAGACGTCAAGAAATTATGTCAAAAATATAAAATTCAACATCGTTGGTCCACTCCCTATTATCCTCAGGGTAATGGCCAAGCAGAAGCATATAATAAAACATTAATTAAAATCCTCAAAATACTGGTCAATAAATCTGGCCGAGATTGGCACATTCAATTATATCCTGCTTTGTGGGCTTATCGAACTAGCGTTCGTACTCCCATGGGCACTTCACCTTTTGTTTTGGTTTATGGCACTGAAGCAGTTTTTCCCTTTGAATTAGAAGTTCCTTCTTTGGCTCTACTACTTCAAGATTCTGAAGTAGGAGATGAATATCATGCTGGCAGATTTAGTCAACTGGAACTCCTAGATGAGAAGCGCATCAATGCTTTGGAACATCTTTGAGCCTACCAGAACAAGCTTAAATGAGCATGTCTCAAGAAAGTTCATCATCGATCCTTTGAGATCGACGACCTTGTCTTAAAAGAAAATAAAAAAAATACTAATGCAACTAAAGATCTTAAAGGTAAATTCGAGCCCAACTAGCTTGGACCATATATTATCACTGCTAAATTTGGCTCGGGAGCATACAGATTAGCTACCTTAGATGGTAAATATCTTAAAGAACCTATGAACATTATGCATCTTAAATGCTATTATGCATAAAATCTGGTCATTTCATCATTGTATATATTGTTATTTTGCATATTGTTTCATTTTAGTAATTCATATAAAAATTTCAAAAACAGTAATATTATTTATTCTTTCAATTCATAAATTAAAACCAAAATATAAAAAAACATCAAAATCATAAAAATCTTCAAAAACATTTTCTCTTTTTGCACCTGTCAATTCTTGAAGTATTGCAGTCATATTTTCAATTATTTTGGATAAATTAGCATTTATTTGGAATCCCACACTTTCACACTCACATGAATAAATATCTTGATTTTATTTGGTATGATTATTAATATCTCTTATATCAAAGTCCACAATTGAATTAAATAAATTTTTGAGCATAGAGAATTGATCTTGTTATTTACTTGAACCAAGTATATCTTTTCACATTAAAATGATTTCATTGCAAATTCAATATGATGCTACATAGTAGAAGTGGTTTCTTGAGTGAAAAGTTTCCCCTGCTATCCTATCATGCACATGGTCTAGAATCTTTGAGAATTGACAAAAGGACAAGCTCACCCCTGCCCAGAATAAAAATCCCTTGCTCTACAGCCAACCCGAGCAATTATCCCTAGTACAAGAAGAAAAAGAAAAGTCAAAGAAAACGAGAAATAGAAAAATATCATTTTGTACCCTCGCAACAATATTTTAGCATTATCTTAGTTCCAAGCAAAAATACAAAAAAAAATAATAATAATAAGAGATAAAATAAGAGAAAAGAAAAATCAAAATGCAATAAATCCCTTTCCCTACCCCTTGAAAAGAAAAGAAGGGTGAATGAGCTTGAATCCTTGGAATTCCCAATTATTCGAAAACCGTGAGGTAAGCCCCATAACAAGTGGTTTGTGCCCAACCCATTTGGCCTTGGGTAACTCCTAGTGTGGTGATATGTCTGTCACATTAGTGACCTTCTTTTGTACAGACCTATGTCCGCTTATGGATCAGCTAGCTCTTGATGACCCGACTTACATAGTAGTCTGGTATGGTTACATGCATATAAATCATGGTCAACGAACACTTATTTGGTTAATTCAAATTACTTGTATCAAATTATCTTGCTCAAAATTGGTAAATGAACAATACAATTGCACACACATTTGTATTTGAGAGATTTTGTATCATTATGATAAATCAAGATCGGCAATGAACTCACATATGCACATGAGGGTTCCTTATAAATCTATATTTTGTCTTTGAGATAATTTAAAATATTTATGCAAATTTTTTGGAATAATTTCATCTTCTTATTTGAGGACATTTGTTTAGTATAAAAATAATTAAATACATTTTTTTTTCAAAATCCAAAATTTTCTTTCAAAACATGTTCAAAAATCTAGCAATAAAGTCACGTTTATATATACTTTCAACTTCCGCAACGATGGTATAGTTCCTAAAAACCTAAATCGGAATTTTATGCCTAGCGCAAGTCCTCATCTTATATATTTTATGTTTATCTCAAAATCAAAAAATCAATTATGCAATAAACTTATTTTTGGATTTCGCGATGATGGTATAAGTCTACACCTATAATTCTATGCCTAGCGCAAACCATTGTTCTAATTTTATTTCCCATTTATTTAATTCATAAAAACATATGGCTTACATCATTATGTTACACAATTGTGCTTTAAAAAGAACGAACACCTTTTTCTATTTTCATTTCATTATGTCAACATTCAATTTTGCAACGATGGTATAATTCCTAAGGAATTGTTCAAAATTTTATCACACTTAGGAATTTTATGCCTAGCAAAAATCATATTTTTTTATATTTCATGCATAATATTTTCATGAAAATCTGAAAACAAATCATCACCATCATCATTTTTCATCATCACAACACAAAGTCTTAAGACAATCTCTTAAGCACTCTTTTACTTTTAGCAATATTTCTATACTAGGATTAGCTTGACGACCTAGCGAGTGGCGACTCCATGAAATGGTCATATAACATCGACAATGTCCTTTGAAATTATTGTTAGAAGTCCCTTTATTTTTCATCAAATCATACCACAACAACCAATTTGTTTACATCAGATTATTTCATTTAAATTTTACAGCATGACATAAAATTATACTATTTCCAATGACATAATTACATGAATAATCAATCAACAATTCAAAATTTAAAGCATCATAAAACATATGGACAAGTCATATCACAAAAATATCATATATATATATCAAAATTATGTACATCATATCAAAACTGGATTGGTATGCCATAATCTATACCCTGGCATACTCAATCCTCTCAAATATACAGTCTATAGTCAAAAGCAGCTAGTCTCGAGAAGCCCTCAAGCTCTCAGCCTCATCTCCTCTCCCACCCTAGCATGGAGGAGGTGGTCCCATCGAGGTCCATGTTGTATCATGGGTCCTCGATGTCGATCGTGAGGACATCCTCGATGATCCCATCATGACCGGCTCTGCAATGGGGGTTGGCAGTGGTATCCTCTGCCCCTATGGAACCATGTGATAGTACAATCCTTGGTAGAATGTGGTTTGAGCAATAGCCCATGCTAGATCCTAAGTGCTCGACCCCTCTGCTCCGAGCCCTGAGTCATGTAGCCTCATCCTGTAGTGTTTGCACTTGAGCCCGGAGGCGAGCATTCTCCGCTCGGAGAGCCACCATCTCGCTGCTCTCCCCCACCTCGACACCCTTGCCCTTATCGGGAGATGGTGGCCTATCCCTCTGTTGATAAGGGAGTCCCTCCTCCCTCCTCTCTGGTTGCTATGGTCCCTCCAAAGCCTGTGGCACTCTCTGATGTCTCTCCTAAGGAGGTCATCGCTGCTCCCTCCCTCCGTGACTCCTCACTGCATCGATGGCAGCCTGGCACTGCCTCCCCATATGTCACACCATAGCGTGCATCAGACCCTATGCCCTATCTAAGGAGGGCGGATGCCTATGTACCAAGAATCATACCCATCTATGACCCCAACGTCATCCCCATCCACCAAATGAATGGGGGCATTGTCAACATCTTGACTCTAGAATCGCTGCATATCTAGAGCCTCGCTTAGTGTAGTATTATCCCGAATAGTCTAGGAGTACTCATAGTCTTTGAGAGAAGGGATCCCCTGCTGTAGATCGAACTACCTCAAAAATTGATCATAGCGGTGGAGCTCTACCTCTCCCCGCTCCATCCTCAACCATAAGACTCACCTGATGCGAGCCAACTCCTATCCATCCTCTCCCCACCCTGGATGCTCTCTCCATGGCCTCCAGGTGATCTGGTCAGGGATGAGGTCGTCTAGCAACCTTCGAGACATCGACAGATCTATCCGCCATTGTGACCCTCTCTGGAGCCACCAATAGAAAACCCGGGGTCTCTCCTAGTCAACCCCTATCAGTGGAAGCCCTATCGGCCTCCACACTACAATGTGCTCCTAACACCAAACCTATAGCAACGATGTCAGTACTAGACATTGACCTCCCTTGTATATGACCCCATACAGGATCCTATACAAGTGGCATAGTACAAAGTTTCCCCAAGAAAACCTGTAGCCATGGTCTCTCATATCGCACACCACATCTGAGAGTAGCCATGGTAACCTGCATCCACTCTGGTGGCATAGCAGTAGGCCACCCACTACCCCTGCCAAAACTTGAGTCAATCGAGACGCCCCAGGCATCTGCCTCAATGTCTCGATGTTCACTCTGCCCTTCTCTAGGGTGAAGCTAGGGTCTCCGTACAGTCGCATCATGGCATGGCCCTGATTGGTCGTAGGAGTCATCAACCGCCCATGTATGGGGATCCTCAAGATCCTCCATACATCCTCTAGAGTGGGAGCCATCTCCCCTATTGGTAACCGAAAGCAGGACGACCCCGGATACCACCTCTCTGCTAGGGCTGTCAGTAGCCCCATGTCTGTAGGTATTTGTGGCATCTCTGCCACATGTTGTAGCCCAACCTCCGATAGTCGGTCTCGCTCCACCTGATCGAGCATGGCTACATCATCTCTGAGCCCCCCGTATTTCCACTCCCGAATTTTTAGTAATCCCCTCTGCAAAATAAATAATAAAACAACAAAAATCATTAATAGATAATCATTACAATCAGTTAAATCAATTTCATCTTATGATATCATACTAAATTAAGTCAAATCGTCCTTGGTAGGACGAAATCATCTCCGATTTCTCAACTTGGGGATCATCCCTTGTTGGACGGGATCGCCCCTATTTCTTCGATTTCGCCCCTAGATGAAATCGGGGATCTAGGGATGATTTCGACAAAATTGGGACGATTTCGTCCCGACGTCATCGACGGCCTAAAAATGGCCACGATGCCCCAAAAATAGTCAAAATTCAAATTAAAAATCACACAAATCAAATTAAAAACATAATATGTCAAGTTTAGATCCCTACCCGCAACCCGCGTCGGACCTCTGTCGATCTGTGTGTTGTTTCCACCATTTTGCCTACAGAGCTCTAAAACAACAAAAGTGAATAGTAACAATGAATTAGGGTTTTACCCTATTTTTTTAATTTTATTTAAAAACAACTTTTTTAAAATTTTTTTTTTCGTGCTTTTACCTCAAACGTTCGATTTGGGTAAAAACTCGGAGGGGGCACCATAGCAAGTAGTTGTACGATTCGACCTAGAATCATCATCTAAAAAATGGAATAAATTTTTGCTTTCTTGTAAATCGGGAAGAACTCGTCTTTAACGCATTTTCTTCAAAAAATTCACTAAAGAGGGGGCAAAATGTAGCACCCTAAAATTGGTGCAGTTAAACCCTTAGTAAAAAGATAAAAATTTGAATTTTAACCCCGAAATCGCCCGTTAACCGCTCCCCCCATTTTTTGCGCCATTTTTAGGAGTTGTTTTGATCGTTGGACGATATCGTCGCCGATCAGACGAAATCGTCCCAGATCGAACGAATTCATCTGGAACAGAACATCCAGACGATTTCATCCCAAAACTGAATTTTCATAATTAGCTTCTGTTTCAATAGCCTCTCCAACTTGGGTAGAAGTGTGTCTACGCAGTTGGAGATTCCTCCATTGGAGATCTCCCAGATTGGGATGATCCCCAACCTCCTAACCTCCCCCTAATCCTATATAAACTAGGATTTTCTCAGTTTATCCCCCTGGCTCTCCTCCTGACTCTCTCCCTGGTTGATTTTCCCTACCATTTAGCTTTGTTGTGTTAAGACGTCCTATCTACCATTGTTTGCACTCGTAGTTTTAAGTTTTCATTGCAGGTTTTCATTGTGCTTCAGTTGGAGGAAGCTCGGATCATCGCAGGTGATTCCACATGATTTTGGATGATCCTGTCGCAGATCGGTGATGATCTCGTACGATTGGAGGTGATCTCGATTGCAGTTCATATTGGGGGCAATCAGAGCCTTGAGTTTGCATTTCTCATCTTCCTTCCTTATTTTATTATGCATTAGCTTGATTTATTTTCATTATGCATCCTAGAGTTCACCTCATTTAGCATAAATGCATGATAAAGTTAAAATAAGTTATTAAAACAATGCATTTCCTTTAATTTGCTATCTAGATTTATCAGTTAAGCATTTATACTATCATTTTTATCATTTTGCATTATTCTTGTAGTTGCATTTTTGGTTTTTGGTGTCTGTTTTTGTGATTGTAGGTTTCTAATGAATTCATCAGATCGACGATGATCTTGTCTGATTTTAGATGATCGACTATGATCTGGGATGATTTTGTACAATTGTAGATGATCCTATCATATTCGGGATGATCTGGACTCCTACAAGCTTCAGAATCTTCATCAGACATCTGGAATCAGGTGCATTCTTTCTCATTTAACATATTCCTAGTATTTAGGATTCATTCATGCTTTTTGTATTCATATAAATTGGCATTTTCATATAGAATAGCTTAGATTCATTTTGGCCAACCTAGGAATATGAATGATTGAGTATAAAATGAACACATCAAACCCATTCTCAACCTAGGCATGGAAACTGCCACTCAAAGTTTCTTGGTGAACCCCACCATCCATCAAAAATTCACCCTTATACCCCTCCCCGAGAGGCACGACCTTCAAAGGGCCTCTCAGTCTGAGGTATTGTCCCATCCTTCTTGCATCCCCCTTTCGGGCACGGATCCTATAGCCTGAAGGTAAGGGCGCAAAAAAAATGGGTCAGTACAAATAGTCTTGGAAAATTTTGTACGCTCCAAGATGATACGTAGTCCAGACCTACAATAAAATGATGAAAACACAATGCAACAAAGGGGAATTGAAGAGGGAGAGACTCCAATCATTCCATCAGCCAGAGAACTATGGAATCAAGGGTGTCAGGAGTTAGGAAGCTAGGGTGAATCCAAGAAAATGCCTTGGATTAAATAGGCTTAGGAGTTTGTTTTAGGGGGTTAGGATGCTTCTCCATTTAGGTGATTTTGTGGATTTCAGGACTGTAACCAACATGCCCCCATTAGAACACACTAAGGTTTTTTTAAAACTAATTTTGTCACTTTGCTAAGCTAGGAGATTTTCCATTTTGAACAAAATCGTCCAAATGATTTTGTTGTAGGATTTCGAATGATTTCGTCTGATTAGAGATGATATCGTCTAATCAGGGACGATATCATCATGTGGTTACAACAATTTTTGTCTTATTATCAAATTACGAAAATTTTTATTTTGGACAAAATCATCCAGACGATCTTGCACAGAGTTTGGGACGATTTCATCCGATTAGAGATGATTTTTTCTAATCAGGGATGATATTGTCACATGGTTGCAACAACATTTGTTATTAGCATAAAAATCGAGGAAAACGATGTCAAAATTGGACATATTATATACCATTTGAAAGCTCTTTTTGATCCCTATCCAATGGTATAAAATTTGATAATAATTGAGATGATTTGATAGAGTAAAAATTCTCTTGAATATGACCTTACTTTTCTAGGAGAAAAACTAAGGAAAATGAGTCAATTTTTCATGTCTACATTTGGTATGAGCTCAATGGTTTGTTGGATGGTCTCCTTGTTGTACACTTTGAGGTCATCATAGGTCCATGTTATAATATCAATGAATTCTTTGCATAAGCTCACAATTTGGTTGACCTCTTACTCTAAACAATGTACACCAATTTTGATGTTCTTTAGTAGCTCAATTTGTACATCCTTGTAGTTTTTGCTATCAACCTCAATTCTATGAGTAGTCGATCGATCACTGCCATAAAATAGATTTTCTAGTGCTATCAATATTTTTGGGATATGATTGTTCTTTAGTTGTATAAATTCACTTTCCTCATTTTCTTCTAGCATCCAATTGCTTGCACAATTCATTTCTTGAATCAAGAAATCAATTACTTTTCCATCATTATCAAACACTTGCCAAAAGGTGTCCTTATCTGATAGAAGGCCTATACACAAGCCTCACCATCTTGGACTTATGTATGAAATTAGATACTAGGTATAAGTTAGCTCCCATAAATTCTTATATGTCTGCATGGATGTTTTGTTCTATAGGGATGGCTTTGATATTCAGAGTCTCAAAAGTCTCTAGTAAATCCCATACTCTATTTCTGTAGGCTTTGAGATAGTATTGTTTATTGATGCACCTTTTTGTAATTTTATTGACTATTAACTTTGAATCACCAAATATCTATAGCTGCTTGATCCCCATATTTTTTATTTTTTTAATCCTAGGTATAGTGCTTCATATTTTGCTATATTTTTTGCACAACTCCATGTCAACCTATATGAAAATACCTTTTTTACTCCAAAATGTGTTATCAACACTATGCCTGCTCCAACACCATTTTTACATCTAGATCCATCAAAGAAGAGATTCCACATTTGTTCATTCTAGGGAATTTGGCCAATTGGGGATGCGGTCTTCTTTTCTTCTGGTTTCATGATCGAGTAGGTGTCAATTCTTGTTTCAATCATAGCATTGAAATATTTTAAAGAAAACTGATCTTTAGTCTGGAGGTCTTCCAGTATTTCTTTCATCAAGTCCACTTCATCATCATGTTGACATTGTTAACTTGTTGATTTTACTTTTCAAGCTTTTCAATATGGAAGGAGGATAGTTTTTTATAAAATATCTTCTCTTTTGCCTTTAAATGGGATTTCCATGTGAGATTAATCAATATATAAATAACCACCTAGCTTAGTAGTGAATTCTCTTGATAGACACATCCCAAATTAAGGTTCCAAATAAACTACCATAATTTCTTGGATAATTGTGATCTAAGGTAATCTATGCAATTTCATGGGAACATCTTTGATTACACCTATTATATTTATTGGTGTACCATCTAGTTGTAGCACACTAGGATTGCTCCTTGTATATTTCATGCCCATTATTTCACAAACTACTTTGGGAATTAATTAAGATCTCCTTGATGCTTTCCTTGGATTTTGATTGACTTAAGTGAAGCTTGTAATTAATCAATTTATCCAAGAATAAGGAGTGTATCATACATACTAGCTTTAGATGAAGTCTTTTTCAATTACTCCACAATGTTGAAACTAGGAATGATAGGCTATTTTCTAATTTCCTTTGCAGATTCATCATACTTACTCCTGTATTCCTGGGTTGCCTCCATCGTTTGGCATTTGGTTAGAGAAGGGTATCTCAACTTATCTCTTGCCTACTCAAGGGCTTATTTCCTAATATTATTAGGACTGATACTTTTTGAATAGATTAAATCATGAAATTATAATCCATTTCCATCAGCATATTTACCTAACCTTTCTAAGCCCTTTCTACCTTCTCAATGGTAATTTTTTGGATGTGATGTTGGTGCATCATGCATGAACTTTCACCATGTGGGTCATTGCAATATGTACACCAATAGTTTTACTCAGAGCATGAGGCAAAAGGTTCATATTCTTTATTGTTGTACACAATATTGGATTTTTTTGAAAGCTTGCTAGTGTAAGCAACTTGATCCTTTATGAAATATGGAAACCTTCTTGGTTGAAATTTTCTATCAAACTTCCTCCTGTCATAGTAGTAACTTCATTAGTGAGGTTCTTTATGGCTGTGAAAATTTATTGCAAGATAATTATGAGTATTAGGGACTGGTAATTCAAAAATAGCAAAAGGTACCAACAACAATGGTATTTTAGGGGGTATAGGGAGTGTCTAAGTAACTGGTATAGCTAGACATGCTAGGAAGTTGACAATAGGAGTTGTTGTTGGAAAAGAAATATGTGCATCAAAAGTCTATATTGTTGTTGAGGAAATTTTAGGAATATTGGCATTACCATTTTTTAGAGTATCCTTCTTATAGCAATCAAATCCTTCCTAGCCTTTAGTGCTTCTTGAAAGATCTAAGGAAATGTGAACACATTGGATTGCCTTATAACCATACCTAAATATGATTGAAAGGCCCTCAGATAATAATGAATGGCTTGTTCATTAGTTGGTCTAAGAACCTAGGGCACTCTTATCCATGTACAACTAAACCTAATGTTGAAATCGAATATCTCCTCCTATGGGTTCCTTTGTATTATAATTAACTATGTTAGCAGAGAGAACATTTCTAATTTCTCATTGAATTCTTCCACTAATTTTCTAGCTAGTTGGGCCCATGTAGTTATAGTTTTATCTGATAAGGTTTTGTACCAGTACATATTTTCCCTCAATAATAATTAATAGTCTAATCATGATGTCTTCTTCCTAAGTATTATGTATGGCTGCTAGTAATGCTACATCTTGATAATGCTCATAAGATGTCTTTACAATACAATCATATGTTGGCAATGCTTTTAAGGTTACCTAGGGAATAGGGTTCTAGATGAGCAAATTTAGAGGACCTGTATGATTCTAGGTTGGATAGTCCTAATGGTTTTGGTTTTGATTTCCAACCATTGTTGCTTCTATATTGAGAGGGAATGCAGGAGTAGGATTTACTGTATTGGTTGGATATTTAGTGAGGACTGGAGATGGCATTGATTTAGAGGATAGAACAAGATGTATTCTAAAACTGCTAAGGTGTAGTTCTAGAAACTCTATAGGTTCATTTGATCTTCTAGCTGCTTGTCTTATGATCATATATCTCAAGAATTAATAGAGCAGCTTGATATTAATGATTTTATTGAAATGGATATGTAATTTTTTTATGGGTTTATGTTTGAATGGAGTCTCCAGGTGATCGAAATGGTCTATGATATTAGAGCATCACAAAATCTCTAGTCTATCATAATGGTGTAGTATTTGTGTCCCACCATCCATGCCAAAAAAATTTGGACTAAAAATTGGCCTATGGAAGGTTGTGCACCCATAGACCTTGACCAGCATTGAATGACCTAGAAGTCATGAGGCTTTAGTGGTAAATCTTCAAAGTAGGCCAGTTCCTATGAAGTTCTAACTAAAAGTTTCAAAAACATGAGGGGAAAAGGGTTTTGAAAGGATAAAGTAGAGTTGAAGCTAGAACATATAGTGGTGCATATTAAGGCACATCAAGATACAAGTATCATAAAAGACTATACAATTTGAGAAAATAAGTAAACTGCCTAACATACCAATAATTTTTTACTAATCACAAAACATACATTTATACAATGTGTAACTATTCATATTATAGATTCTAAA
This sequence comes from Wollemia nobilis, assembly GCA_028583015.1. Classification (NCBI taxonomy): domain Eukaryota; kingdom Viridiplantae; phylum Streptophyta; class Pinopsida; order Araucariales; family Araucariaceae; genus Wollemia; species Wollemia nobilis. The sequence goes on along the minus strand of JAQPPZ010001695.1, from coordinate 3,381,619 downwards.
ACTAGGGAATGGATCATGAGCATAAATCTAGAAAGAAAAATTAACACCATGAGCATTCAAAAATTTAAAATTAGAAACAAGCAATCATTCATACATACATGTCCTACAACCAAGCTATACCAGAAGTGAAACATCAATCCATTTATATTTATCAATATGCAATATGCTTAATACATGCAAATTTTAAAAGCTTAAGAGTTGACCATTTTACATTGTTCATTTAATATTTATAGCTTTTTACAATACATGCAATTATTAGACATCATTACCTAAAATATGGATTACCATTATGTCAGAAGATTTGCTAGTATGCTTTTTCCAACCACCTAGTTGTGGTTTGTTGACCTAGCTAGAATATGCTTCATCTTGAGTCGTATTGGCCTTGTTTTTTGCATCTAGTTCATTGATTATTTTATGATATTTTTGTTGATACACCTTGCACATCTACACAATCACATTAGTAGCAATTTCATTGTTAATATTATCTAACAGGTGATCTTGTAGGTAGAATGGGATGATTGCCACCTGCATGATGAAAAACTAATGCTAAACATAAAATTTGATCAACTTTTGTCTATTTATGGTTTTTGGGTGCATAAAAATACTTTTGATGGATGACAAACTTTTGGTATATTGACTTGCTTATTCTAGGTACAAAAGTTTTGATCGATCTAGGAGTTTATCATTTTTTCTTGTTTTACCTTTTGGCTCTATGATGAACTTTTTGTACTTTTTTTGGCTCCATCCGAGTACAAAAGTTCTAGCTGGTCCCAAATTTAGTCATTTTTCTCATTCTACTCTTTCAATTCTATGATGTACTTTTGGTACCTCTACTGGCTTCATCTAGGTACAAAATTTTTTATCACTCTTGGACTTAGTCATTTTTCTTATTCCGCTATTTTGACTCTATGACAGAATTTTGGTACCTTTGCTGGATTCGTTTCAGTACAAAATTTTTGACTGGTCTTGGACTTAGCCATTTTTCTCATTTTGCTCTTTTGGTTCCACAATGTATGTTTGGTACCTCTGCTGGATCTATTTGGGTATAAAATTTCTAGTCAATCTTGTACTTAATTATTTTTCTTCATTTTGGATTTTAGCTTTGCTATAGAATTGTGGTACCTCTGGTAGCTTTGTTCAGGTAAAAAAATTTTGGCCCATCATGGACTTAGCCATTTTTCTCATTCTGCTCTTGTGGTTCCTCAATTTTGAGGGTCCATCCTTAACATACCTAGGCCAAAAGTTTCTAGCTTCCTCTTGATTCTACTATTAGGGCCTGAAATGCCCTCCCTTGCACCTTTTACCAAAGTGCATGTGGGTAATTCTCAAAAATACTCATAATTCTTGAGGTATATAGGTTAGATTGATTATATTGAGGGAAGAAAATTAAATTTCTTTAAAACATCTTCTCTTTCTTCTTTAATTAATTTTATAGTCAATTAAAATACTAAGCAATCCTCTCTTTTCTCCTAACCTAAAACCTATGGCTAAGAAATGTTACCTAACTTATAGTACTATTCAATAGTTAGCCACTAATCTTGATCCTCTTATGAGGGGTCATGATGAACACCTTAAATTTAAGAACCCCATATTTTATTAGGAAGAAGTGGTCTCATCACCTCAAGTTTATTTAAGGCCTTCCTATTAAAAATATGGATGATTAGTCTTCAGATATGTAGACCATAAGATGCATTACTTGTATAAACATAGGAAATTCATAGAAGCCTTAGAGAAATTCATGAAACCCTAGGTGCCTATGTGGAGTATGCTTCACTTTTAGAATAACACCAATATCCTAATTCAAACCCTTTGTTAATAAATCAAGTGGACCCATAATTTGGGTCCATAAACATAAACTTTAATGGGTTACAATCTCACTTTATCAATTCAACTCCACATTCAATCACCACATCAATGGATGTTGGGAAACAAAACCTCCCACCTACATTGGTGCATCATTCATATTTGCCTACCCTTGAGTAATTATTGTAGGGCAACGTTAGTTTCCTTGCATCTCAATAGGTAGGCACATGTTATACTCTCAATTAGAGTGTATCACTAAGTGCCCTTTTTGGTTAGCATGATGGATATTCACTTTGAATATCTAAGTATTATCTTTTGTAGGTGGGATAAATTGATGAGATATTATTACATTATTTGTAATTAAGATATAGTTAGCTCATGTTATGATCTCATATATTGTAGATCAGATTATATGTAATAGCATGCCTAATCTACGTTAGCAGTTATAATTGATCTAGCTAATATTAACCAACATGATGTATAAGTATGTATTAATGTTTAATAAAATATCATTGATCATTTTCTAATAGTGGTATCAGATTAGGACTCCTTCCTTCCTGAAAGGCTTGAGGGGAAAATTGCCTCTTTGGCAATTCTCCCCTCCCACCATTGGTGGTGCACCTCTCCTCTCTTCTTTCTCCATGGCCTAGGGAGTATGCTTTCCACTTTCTAAGTGGATCAAAAACCAAAAAATCTTAGAGAAATAATCATGGATTCCCATGAAGCCTAAATTCTTGGAGCCATGAAATCCTTCATTTCTCCTACATTAATGGATGATTTTTTCAAGGAATACATATATTTCTTATCTTTTTAGTTCTTGCTTTCAGATCTTGTTAGCGACCCATTATGGATGGGAAGTCTTGAATAATTTTTTTTTTAAAAGGAGATAGGGTGCAACCCTCTGGACTTACCAGGTGGTCACACATCTAGATGCCACTCCACCCCAAGTATGTTTAACTTGGGAGTTTTCATGAGATTCAACACTAGGAGACCCTCACAAGCCTATGTAAATGGAATCACTATATCCAATGATTGTTGAAGACTCAGTGTAGCTACAATGCAAATGGCATGTAGGCGATGGAAATCATAGGCTATGTCAAATCTGGCTAAATTTTCTATGGAAAAACCCTTTACTGGTGGCATAATTCTCGTAGCATGATGTTTCACCCACATCTTGGTCATGGAGTGCATGTTGTCTGAAATCAAACCCGTTCTAGAAATGCAAAGTGCCACTGCAAAAAAACATAGTGATGATTTGCTCCCAAATGAAAAATTCCATGATCGAGATAGTCATTGGTTAGACACTCGATTGGGGTAATCTTTGGGGGGGGCAAATGAAAGAAACATCCCCAAAAAATCTTAAGCTTGGGATTTTTGAGAGCATTGTAATGAGGATATTTTTTCCTTCATCAACGTGCATTGCCTATGTGCACCTCGTGTGCTACACATACTCCTATGATCAAATACAACAAATAGATCCTCCATGGACAGTGCATAGGAGGACTGAAAGCAGGGAGTAGGTCCATTTCCATTCAATCCCTAATCAAAGGAACTTTAAAATGTTTTGGTTGTTGTGGTGTTTTGGATATTAGGAGCTCCATTGTATTTACAATTTGTAGATTCAAAATTGTGTGGCTATACTGACGACCATGCACCAACATTCACAAGGAGGACAACCACTACCAAATGAGGACAACCACTACCTACGTCTGATCTGTAGTTAAACTATGAACTACAAAATTGATGTGCTCTTCACTATGATCTCCTCACCAAGTGTTGTGCTATCATCAATATCTTGAAGAAAATCGTGTGGAGGAGAAAAGCAGTAATTATCTGATGGTAGATCTGAAATATTCTTTGGGTTTCATCTTCGGTACACTATTCCATTAGGGAACAAAATACCCTCTTGTGCTCACAACAACAACAGAATATATCCTTTGACAAGTCAAATAAGAGAGCCTGGAACACAATGTTGTTAAGAATGGGATACCTGAAACACACTGTACTCCTAGTTGTGGCTAGGCCAAGATGTGAAGGTTGTGTCTTAGCTCCCATTTTTCCTTGGTGAATCAAATGCATGATCAACCTCAGTTATTTTTTGAGGGGACAACTAAGCGATGAGGATATTGTGCACACCAGATGAGCCAAAAAATAGTGAAATTAAAAAAAAATCTGAAATCATAGTCTAACAAATCATGAAGGGTGAGCACGTTGAGTTTTATCCCAATCTAGTACTGATTTCAAAGAAGGCCCTAGCTCAGCCATAGCATGCCAATTGTGCAAATCACCTAGAGGACGATCTCGTAGATGAAAAATAAATCACGTTCATGGAGAAAATTGATTAATTAAACCTTATTTCTTAAGGTTTTTAATCACCAATCACATTCACAGAGTAATAGCCAATCAAATCACCCCACGTGGCATCTCATGCTTAGATTTAGCCATGCAAAGTTTGTTTGAACATACGTAACCCAATCCATGGTATTTGTGTTCCGTAATAGATGGCGTGAGGAGTGACAACATGACCATGAATGGCAATCCAAGATGCTAACCAATAAATATCATCCCATACTATAGTACGCCTTGCAGATGGCCATAAATTGTGAATCATGGGCTTCATGTGAATGTCTGTGAAAATGGTGTCTAGCAAAGCAAGGGAGAAAAATAGGCCACGTGGACCCAACTTCCCTTATTGGCCAATAAAATGCCTTAATTGCATTTTTTAAAAGCATATTTGTAAACCTTCATTTGTCCCACATCATAGTGGGAGGTTGTAATCACCTTTAATATTTTGTATTTTCTCATGTAAAATCAAAAGGGGGAAAATCGAAGGGGGCTCATTTAATATTTGCTTGAAAAGCAAAGGGAAAAACACACTAGCCATAAATAATGATTTTTAAATCATTGTAATTATTTTGAAGAGCACAATGCTAAAAATATTTTTATGTGAGGAAAAATTGTAAAAGGTGGAATATTCCTCTACGAGGGACACATTTTTAATCTCGCATCGAGGGAAAAATTACCCCTTATTTTATTTTCCAACGGGATATTGTTCTAAAAAAATAGAGATAAATTTTCATGCTTCCCGAGTATAGCATTGTTTGTACTCATTTGAAAGTATTTTTCAAGCATATTTCACTGGAAGCATCAACTTTTAGTTTTGTAAAAGTTTGTTATGACTTAGTGCTCCATGCATAATGAGTCGAACCTCCACTTTGATATTTTAATGGCTCAATTTTCTCAATATTTTTGTATGGAGTGCATTTTCGGCAGAGACCGACACTCCTCAACACTATAAGTGTGCCTCATAAACACACTTGTAATGGCTCATACATTCTTGTAAGGTGCAATTTTGGTGTAGACCGACACCTATCATCAATGAGATGAGTTTCACCTTGAGGGAGGAACATACTTAACAATAAAGTGAACCTTGTATGCAGTGATCTACTCTAATACACCTAGAATTTGTAGCCACTGGTTATCCATGCACTCTAGTAGGATGATTAGATTACCATAAGGATGCTCATAGTTGTGAAGTACTTGTTTTACATAGACCTAAAGGATAACTCAGAGGCAACAGACCTAGAGGCATAAGACACAAAGGTAAAATGACCCAGAGGTAGACCCAAAGGTGACAGACCTAGAGGTGTACCTACACGTACTTACCTAAGCAAGAGTATCCAGAGCCATGAGCTAGAGTAGATCAAATCAAGAATGAAGAACCAAGAGCCAAAGAGCAAAGAACATGAGCCTAGACATTATCCCAAATAATGTAATAAGGGAGGATGTTAGAAAATATTATTACATTATTTGTAATTGAGCTATAGTTAGCTCATATTATGATCTTGTATATTGTAGATCAGATTATATGTAACTACATGCCTAATATAGTAGTTAAACCTGGTGTTGGTTAATATTAACCAGCATGATGTATAAGTATGTATTAATGTTTAATAAAATATCATTGAGCATTTTCTAACAAATTTTTGGTTAGCACAATGTGTATTCACTTCAAATATCTAAGTATGCTCTTGTAATGAACCTCCTTAGTAGGACTTATTCTTGACATTTGATTTATGTATTGATGTGTGGATGTTTAATGCATAATTTTATTTTATGTACCAATATGATTCGGTAGTAAGTATTTTATGCTTTGATTATTTTAGAATATGATACTACTGATGAATTATGGTTTCAGGACCAGGCACTCTCATTGTTGGATTGGTATGGGACTACCACCAAAGTTGAGAGAAAAATAGAAAATTACGGATGACAACCTCATTGACAACTCAAGGATAGAAGGATACCCTTCATATAGATGCCCTCAATATTTGGTTGTTGTTTGAATATACCATTTGGATCAAGGAGGTTTATTTTTTCAAAAGAGTCCACCTTAGAAGGTAGGGGATAACATTTTGGTTATCTTAAAAGCCACCTACTTAAGGAAAACAACATGGTGTATTATTAATTTGTAAAGCTTTTGTATTGCTTGTGTTTTGGAAGCATAACATTGGTTGATTAATCCAATAAAGTATTAATAAAGTTAGTAATATTAATATTTGGAATATTAATATCAATGTTAATAATTAATATTAACATTTGGTATTAATTAGTAAGTAATTAATCCAATTACCAATTTTTGGTAATTATCACCAAGAGGTAATGTTATTATTGTATGAAGAATTGGTTTATTTTATGTTTAAAAAGAAATTAATGGAAAATCCAATAAATAAAAGTAGTTTTGCTTTGTATCTCCATGAATGTTGCTTGAGTGAGCAATGTTGCTAGCTGCCTTGTAATGTTCTTGAATGTTACAATTTTGCATAATGTATGGTAATGAAAAAGAAAGGCACTCCCCTTATGTATGTGGGGAGGGGGAAGCATTAAGAGGTAGGGACAAGACAATTTGTTTGGAAGAAGGAAATTCAAGAGCATGGGTCGATAATAAAGCTCTCCCTGGATAGCATGCTTAAGAGGTAATTTAATTTTGAGTTGCAAATTATTGCTTAGTTACTGTTGCACTTTCCAATGCTTTCTTTATGTAATTGTACATTGGGGCTTACTGATTGCTTGCTTTGTTTAAGGTTAGCTTTTTCTATGATTGCATTAGTTGTTTTTAGGCTATGTTGGTAGTATATGAAACCATATTTTTTGCTTTTAATTGTAGTTTAAGAAACTAGGATCTTGCCTTTTGTGTTGGTACTCGATCCTTATTAAAGCCTGAAGTGTTAATGAAGTGTTGAGTGGTTTTCTCATTTCTCTCCCTTTGTATTGCTCAACTCTATTGGTCTGTGTTGTGTTGTTTTCTTGAGACTATGAGCAGTGGAAGCCATACATTTTATCCTTTGGTCATCTATTGTGTGCTCGTCTTGAGGGCTATGGATCGTGCGTGTGTGTGTTCTTTGTTATTCGTTCTAGGGTACCTGTGTCGGTTAGTTTTATTGTTTCACCAAATTAGTTAGTTGCGTGAGTGTCTCTTAGATCTAGTGGCACTCTATGTAAGCGTTATGTCATTGAATAGGGGGTGTAGTGGATGTTATGTTTGTGCACATATCTAGTCGGGTGGCATCATGTGAGTGTTTTAGGGTAGAGCAGACCTTTTCTTCTTATTTTATGTGTTTGGTAAGCTTGTATAAGTTTTCCTATTGGAAGCTTTGGTTTTTAGTTTTAAGAGCTCTTATGTTAAGAAGAGATATAAGTCTTATTTTAATTTATGAGTATTTTATTTTTAATAATTGGATGGGAATGATTATTCCATGATTGCATCACACTTAGGTTTTAGTGGTTGCAAATAAAGAAAATATATTATTGACTTTTTGGTTTTCAAAATGATTAGTTGGAAAGAAGTTCTTTGAAATTGCTCTTTGTATAAATGAGTTTTATAAGAAAAAGTAAGAATTAAGTTGAAGAATATTTTAGAAGGGTCAATTAACTTTTAATAATAAATCAATATGGTTTAAATAATAAAGTTTAGAAAACTATGTTATGATGTGCTTTTTAGTTTCAAAGGAAATAATAGTGCTTTATTGATGAGGCCTGGAAATGCCTCAATCATAACATGTTTTGTACACTAAAAATGCCTATAAACTCTTATGTTTTATCTGATATGTTAGTTAAGTTGATTCAATATCTTGTATATTAACCATTTTGCATGATCAAAGTATTTGAAATATTATATGCTGATTTTACTGACTTTTTGCATAGTTTTGTGTTCTTTTTGCTATGATTTGCTACAATGGGATATGCTTAGAATAATAGCAGCATTTCACTAATCTTGTTTTGATTTGACAAAGCATTTACTTCACCTAATCGGCAGCGAGTGCAAGCAAGGCTGTTCTTGTGCGGCAAAAAACTGGTCTTTCCCATATAAATTCCAGCCAGTTGTCCATAAATAGCAAGGCATGGAATTCACATGAGGAAAGGGATGAAGACCATTAGAATTTGATCTTAGGAGATAACCCACCTGAGAGATGCAGAAGAAATCACTGGAAAAGCATACATTTGTTCATTCCGAAGTATCTTCGGAATGAACAGATATCTTCGGAATGAAGAATGCAGCGTCTTCGAAATGAGCGGATCTTCGAAATGAAGCATGGAGTATCTTCGGAATGAGCGATCTTCGGAATGAGAATGCAGTATCTTGGAAATGAGCGATCTTCGGAATGAGAACTGCATTGTCTTCGAAATGAAGCCACTTATCTTCGGAATGAAGAACAGAATGTGTTTTTGACCTTTTGACCGATTTTTGAAGTGGAAAAAGGGAAATAAAGGTTGGAAAAAGTAAAGAGAAATATCTTCCATCTGTCTTTGCCGTCATTGCCGACCAAAGCCATCATTAAGGGAAAGATCGGGTTTTAGTCCTCTTCTAGGATAAAACCGAGAATTTGTTGCAGCATTGTAGGATTAGATCTTTTGAGATATTCTTTGTTTGTAATCAGATCATAGAATAGCTATAAATATTGCTCCCGTTCGGGTTGAGCCTAGAAGGTAGAAAAGGAAGGTAGAAAATAGAGCAAGGAAGCTAGCAAGAAAATACGAGTATAACTAGAAATTGGCTATTACGATCCTGTATGATTTTTAGCAGAATTCTTGTAATCATGTCTTTTGATCAATAAAGTGCACCAGTTCTATTTCAAATTACTTGTAAATGAGTGTGATTAAGATTTAGAAAAAGAGAGAGACTTACACCTTCTTACGGACAAAGAGGTTGGCCACTTCCAGACCTAGGAGGAGGACTAACAAAGCGAGGTTTTTATTCTGATTTTGCTGCAGTGAGAATGAGTTGTAGAACTTGTTATTTCAATTGCTTGTAAATAGTTGACAATATTTGCAGTATTAGTTTATTTATGCTTAGATTAATCTTGTGCTTAAATTTTTAGTTGCAATCTTACTTTCAGCAAAGTTTCCACTTCATTTTCAGATTGTTATTTCCAGAATTTACTATTTTTCAGCAATTTCCTGCATTTTATGTTTTGCTGTCAAAATCTGAACAGAAGATTGACAACCTTCTATTACAGAACTTTGATAGTTTTTATTTCCACATTAGATCTAAACTTTCATTACTGCAAAAGTAATTAGATTTCCTTTCTGCAATTAGGATCAGACTTTCAATTCTGCAACTGTTAATTCTGCAATATAATTAGGTCTCATTCTGCAATTGTAATTAGGACTTCATTTCTGCAGTTAATGATTAGTTTCCAATTCTGCAACTTAGATTAAGATTTAATTTATGCAATTTAGAGATAGGAATGTTCCAAAACCCCCCACACAACCGGTTCCACCAATAAGACTTGTTGCCCTAGATTGACCTAAGTTATAGTTGTTTCACTTCTTCTCCCACAGATAGCCTTGTACACTACCCTGGATTGATGATTCATTGAGAATTAATGATGGTATAATGACTACGCATCATTTTGGCATCGTTGCCGAGGAATAGTGTTGTCAGAAGAAAATAAACAGTCCAATAGCTGTAATCAGACTAAACTGTGAACATTCAGGTTGAAATCTGAATATAACGACGAGTAAGATAACAACTATTGACTTAATTTATGTCATTTAGGAGTAAACATGAATGAGTAAGTCTAGGGAGACCCCAAAGGATCCCTGGCTTGTCCCATTAAGGAGATCTTCACGCCTAAGGGGTGAATCACCTGTGTTTGAACTACCTGAAAGATTGAAAGAAAAATCACCGGTCTCACCATCAGTAGAACATTTTGAGAAAGGAAAATCACCAAATTTATCAACGAGAATATCTTAAGGAAGATAATTCATCGGACTCATCAACGAGAGAAGCTTGGACCTCTTGAGAGAACAATTTGGAAAGCTTTAACTTCTCCTAGGAAACAAGAAACTATGGGAGAAGGAGGCAATGTAGATGGCCGGCATGGCTATGTTCATAATGAAGGGGATGATCAGGATATACTCCAACCGTCCAGAACATTTGAATATCCTATTCATCTGAATCCAACACAAAACTCTCCCATGAAGACCATTTCACCTTCAGTACTTCCAACCTTTCGAGGTGTTGTATCTGAAGATCTTGACCGATTTTTGTTTGAATTCAAGGTAGTGTGTCGGACCTATGATTATATAAATGACAATCAAAAACTTAAGGTTTTTCCCTCAACTCTCAAGGATTCGACATTACGTTGGTTCATGAGCTTAGAGCCAAATTCCATAAGAACACGGGATCAAATGGAGGCTGTCTTTTTAGACAAATATCGGGAATACTTGTCGTGTAAGGAATAGAAAAGATGAGTTATTTAGAATCAAGCTAGGAAGATGATGAGACCTTGGAAGATTATCTTGATAGGTTCTCCTTTGTTCAAAGGAGATGTGGACTAGTAGAACCAGAATTATGTAAAACCATCTTTTTGAGAGGATTGCAAGATGAATCCAGAGAAGTTCTGGATTTGATGGGAAAAGGGGATGTAACCACTCTCAGTAATGAGGAAATTATGGATCTCTACAGGAATTACTCTCGCACTAAGCGAGAGAAGAAGAAAAAGCCGCACAAATGGATACTGATGTAAAGGACACGATAGAGGAACTTGCAAATTTCAAAACTGATATCCTAGTGCATCTAAACACTACTTTAGGGGAAATCTCTGCAAAGGCTAAAAACACAGAACCTTTGGCAATTTATTGCCCAAGATGTAGAAGTAAACATGCTTTGCAGGAATGTCCTTTGAATAAAACATCTATCTCAGCCATTTGTGGTATCTGTTCAAAAAGGCATTCAACTGATCAATGCCACCTGCTACCACAACTCAAAGCTATGTTAGAAAACCGGACTGAGGAACTCAACTATATTGGACCAAAACAAGGAGGAAATTTCTCTCAATATCAAAATCCCCCTCGTTTTCCTACAAATTGGGGGCATAATCCTGGTACTATGCCTTGGGGACAATGAGAACCACCCCAACGTCCTTGGAATTATCCTCAATGGACAAATTCCCAAGAATGGCCACAATCAAATTGGAGTAACCCGACCTGGAATCGGGAATCAAAACAACCCCTCATGGAATCAAAACAATCCAGCTTGGAATCAAAATCAGACTAATCCACATTGGGTGCAAAACCAACCACGGTGGAATCGGCAATACCAGTCCTATCCAAGGCAGCAAAGGAATCAAGGTCAAACTCAGCATTTGTTGCCTGCACCTAATCAAAATTTTCAAGAAAAACAACAGCAAACACAGCAAGTGAAACAACCTCAATTGCCAGCTCAGCCAGTCACTAATCCAAACAGTGTAAGACAGACACCTCCTGTCTATGTGGCTGAAGCTGAAGAAAATATTGAAATTAATGTTCTTGATTGTAGTGACATCCAACTCCGTTCAGGGAAAGTTGTACCTGAACCAGTTTTAATGGAAATCAAAGATAATGAAAAGCAAGAATCATCAGAACCAGAGAGAATCCAACCAACAATAGAAACAGAAAAATTGGATCCAACAATAGAAAAAGAGACACAAGCAGAACAATTACCAGGGATAGTTCCATATCCTGAAAGACTTAATGCAATACCAAAAATTTTGAGTCAGAATTGGTCAAAGAACTCAAAAAGTTGACTATCTCATTGCCCTTATTGCAAGCCATTAAGGAAATACCAGAAATTAACAGTACTATCCAAAATTTGTGCATTAAAAGAGCGAGGAAGAAAGAAGAAAGCATTCCCCAAGGCTATGCGAGGTTGAAGGGAAGATAGCTGATCTCTTATCCGGAAAACTACTACCTCCAAAGTATAGTGATCCGGGAAGCCCGGTTATCACGGTCACCATAGGTTCGGTACCAATATCAAATGTTTTAGTGGATCTAGGAGCTGCAATAAATGTCATGACTAAAGATACAATGGAACAATTACAGCTCAAACATCTCGGCCCCACATTTACGAGTTTTAGAAATGGGTGATAGGTCGGTTGCAAAACTCTGAAGGAATCATTGAAGATGTCCCTATAGAAGTTTCTTCTTGGGAATTCCCTACAGATTTTTTGGTTTTACAGCCAAGAAATTCAGCACATGGATATCCCATTATTTTGGGAAGACCTTGGCTTGCAACTGCAGCGACCTTCATAGACTGCAGATCTGGAAATATGACTATTTCAAATGGTATTGAGCTGAAACAAATTTCTTTATATCCTCCTACCAAAACCATCTAGCAAATTTTTAGGTCGGTTATGGTTTTCGACTCGGATGAGGAACCGAGAAGAGGTCATTTCTACACTAGCTACCTTAGTAGTAAGAGAACACAGAGAAGACCTCAGTGACACAGAAAACTTAGAAAATGAAACAATCCTGATGAATGTTCTGCATGAACAAGGTTTAGAAGGGGAAGCAAAAAATATCCAACGGTTGATAAGTAATGAGGAGAATCAAAAATCTGAAGATGAATCATCCTGTGCTATCACAGGGAAACTTCTGTTTCACTATCACATGGATGGCACCATCATCCGATTTTTCCTTCTCATCTGTTCCATACAAGATATGCTTCCCTCAAGCGGCAATAAAATAGAAACTGCTTCTTTTCTCCCATCTCAGCAATGTCCTCTTAATCCCTTAAACACCAAGTATGAAGGAGTGAATTCGGTCCTTCTAAATACAAAACAAATAGAAGTCCAGCCAGGCAAATTTTTGAACATCTACAGCCAGCTTACTAGGGAAGAGGAAGAAAAATTGATAGTTGTTTTGCAGAAGCATGTTCATGCTTTTGCTTGGAACTACAAAGATATGTCAGGAGTTCATCCTGATATATGTACCCATAGAATCTATACTGAAGAAGTCAAGCCAGTCAGACAACCTCAAAGAATATTGAATCCTGCCTTAAGAGATATTGTGAAAGAAGAAATTGAAAAACTCCTGGAAGTAGGATTCATTTACCCAATTTCCGATAGCCAATGGGTTTCTCCATTGGTAATAGTTCCTAAGAAAAATGGAAAAATGAGAGTATGTGTAGACTATAGAGAATTGAATAAGGTGACATACAAAGACCATTTTCCATTACCTTTCATAGATCAAGTGTTAGATACTCTTGCTTTGGAAAAAGATACTTTTGTTTTCTTGATGGATTTAGTGGATATAATCAAATTCAGATTGCACCCGAAGATCAAGAAAAGACAACTTTTACATGTCCATGGGGAACATTTGCCTATAGGGTTTTACCTTTTGGTTTGTGTAATGCCCCAGCAACTTTTCAGTGAGCGAGTCCTAGCAATTTTTGCTGATCTGACCACCAAAAGTGTTGAAATTTACATGGATGATTTCACGAGTATGTGGACAAACTTTTGATTTTACATTGGAAAATCTTGACAAAGTCTTAACTCTCTGTGAAACATACCACTTATCCTTAAATCCGGATAAATGCTTCATGATGATGAAGGAAGGGATAGTTCTTGGTCATCACATCTCTCCTGAAGGGATCCAAGTTGATCCAAAGAAAGTTGAAATTATCAAGAATCTCCTTCCTCCTAAAACTCAGACTAATGTCAGAAGCTTCCTAGGACACATTGGTTTTTACCGTAGGTTTATTCCCAACTTTAGTACAATAGCCAGTCCTATGTTTGCCTTATTGACTAAAGATTCTGAATTCTCTTGGACTGCAAAGTGTCAGGAAGCATTTGAAGCTCTGAAAGAGAAATTGATAACTCCACCTGTGCTCGAGAGGACCTAATTGGACATTACCATTTCACATTCAGATGATGCCTCCAATACAGCAATTGGAGCAGCATTAGGACAAATTGATAATGGTGAACATTATACCATCTACAACATTAGCAAGAACTTGACGGGAGCGAGAGAAAAATTATACAACAAGCGAGAAAGAATTCCTAGCGGTAATTTATGCCATCAACAAATTCGGGCATTATATCACGGGGTTATCAAATATTTATTCACACGAGATCATACAACCATTAAGTATTTGATGAATAAACCTATGGTAAGTGCAAGAATTATTCGTTGGTTCTTGTTGCTTGCAAGAATTTGATATCACCATAATCAACAAACCGGGAAAAGCTAATGTTGTGGCAGATTTCTTGTCTAGGTTGCGAGAACACGAGATGAAGGGGAATTAGTTGATGACACTTTTCCTGATGAAAAACTATTTGCTATATCAGTTCAATCACCTTGGTTTGCAGATATAGCCAATTATTTGGTCATAGGGAAAGTTCCTCCACATTTTACTTCAAAACAGAAAAAACAATTGATCAAACAGAGTTCTTCTTTCGAATGGATTAAGGGTATGCTTTTTAAGTGCGAGTCCGACCATGTGTTACGTAGGTGCATCCGAAAGGATGAAGTGTATGATATCCTTAGAGCTTGTCATGATGAACCCTCGGGTGGACACTATTACGTAAAAAGCACGGTTAGAAAAATCTTGGGGATAGGATATTATTGGCCATCTCTTCACAAGGATGTGAAAAAGTACACGAGGCATTGTGATGCATGCCAAAGAATGGGGAAACCCACTCATACAAATGAGATGCCACTGCAGCCTCAAATGGTTTTAGAACCATTTGAGAGGTGGGGAACTTGATTTTGTAGGACCTATTGATCCACCTTCTCAAGGAAAGGTGCATATTCTAGTATGCACCGATTACTTGACAAAGTGGGTAGAGGTGCGTGCTTTCAAACATGCTCGTGAAGAGAAGGTCGTTGATTTCTTGTATACTCAGATTTTTCAGAGATTTGGAGCTCCACGGTCTATCACCACAGACCAAGGACCCCAATTTGCATCCAAAGTCATAAAAGCATTTACAGAATTGTATGAAATCAAACATAGGAAATCATCACCTTACCACCCACAAGCAAATGGCCGAGGTTGAAGTAATAAACAGGGAACTAGAACGCATCTTGACAAAAATAGTAGCTTTTCATAGGAGAAATTGGCTAGACAAATTACATGAAGCAGTTTGGGCCTACAATACTACTTGGAAGTCCACTCCTTGGATTCACACCTTATGAACTAGTCTTTGGTAAAAAGCCTCTCTTACCTATTGAATTTGAGCTACTAACATTGCGCATAGCACTGGAAATTGGAATTGAATTATCACAGGCACAGACAGACAGGATTCTAGAGCTGAATGCATTGGATGAACTTAGATTGGATGCTCTGCACCAAGGCGAGGTAATTCGGGAGCGAGAGGAAGCTATGGCATGACAGTCACATTCAGGAGAGGAAACTTCAACAAGGAGATTGGGCTTTCTTGTTTGATTCTCAATATGAAGACTTCCTTGGAAAAGTGAGAACTAGATGGTTGGGACCTTCCTTGGATTGAAGAGGTATTTAACAACGGAGCAGCTCGTTTATCTCCTATTGATGGGTCACGAAGAAAGTTGGTAGTGAATGGACATCGCCTCAGGGTATACCATACACCTCTGACTAAAGAAGAATTCTTGCAGCAACTTGATAGTTTGGATACACAGCAGGTGGAAGAGATTCCTTCTTCCACTTCAAAACAATCAACATGATCAGTGGATTTCAAGAAAAAAATAGAAAATACAAAAAAATCAGAAAAATAGAAAACAAAAAGATGAATAAATTATGAGTATGAATTCCTTCATGGGCATGGTTTCCGGGGAAATCATGAAATTCCTTCATGGGCATAGTCAGGATCAAGAAAAAAAAAAAAAAAGAGAAAAGGAGAGGTAAAAAAAAAAAAGGGAAAATCAAGAAAAAAAAAGAGAGAAAAATGAATAACCCAGCAGTGAAAACCTTTTCTTAAGGCACTACTGAGTTGGTGTGCATGAAAACCAGTTTTCTGGCATGCATAACCTTGAGAAATTTCTGAACCATCATTGTACAAATTCACCTAGTGCACTTGTTTTGAAATGTTGCGAGAAAATCTCAGCAGAATATCAACAAAAGCGGTCATTCTTCAAAAAGCGGCATTAACTATTTTTATCAGGTATATATTTCTTACATTTCTTCATTGTAAAATGATTGGTATATAGTATGTGACAATTAACCATTAGCATAAAAGGTATTCATAAGAGTTGGCATACTTAAAAACATGTTTTGAGAATGAAAATATTGATTTTTGCCTAATCTTAGGAACAAGAATGCCAAAAAGATTACTGTTGTATTATCTTCGGAATGAAATTGTCTTAGAATGATAGACAAAATGAATGTTGCACTTTGTCTTAGAGAAGAAACTTTGTCTTGAAATGACAATTTGTCTTGAGAATGAAACTTGGTCTTGAGATGACGACTTGTTGCATCATCTTGGAAATGAAGATATGTCTTGAAATGAAGATCTGTCTTGGAATGAAGATATGTCTTCGAAATGGGGGTCTGTCTTTGAAATGACGATTTACTTTCACATCGACTGATCTTGGAATGAGGATTAATCTTCGGAAATGAGGATTGATCTTCGGAAATGAAGATCTGTCTTGAAATGAATAATTTTGCAAAATGAGGATTTGTCTTGGAATGAAGACTTGTCTTTGAAATGAGGTCATAATCTTCGGAATGAAATTTTGTTTGCGCAATAAGTTATAATCTTCGGAAAGAGCATTTCCACGTGGCATCCAAGAAGATAAGGTACGACAAAATCAAGATTTTTTCTTAGTTGCATGCGAGGAAGGGACACGTGTCAATCAGCACATGGTTTGTTTTTGCACTCATTGGAAATACGGAGAACATGACCAACCATATGCCACCAGTTTTTAATGTCAATTAACATGCACGTGAGAATCTGCAAAACTAATGAGGTGGATCTGATGGCAAGGACATCCATGCAATTATCAACAAACAGGTGTACAGTGCAAAAGTAGAAATGTGTGCCATATTTCTTTTCGAAGACGTGTTGCGAGGTACAGTGCACAGGATACGGTTCATTCCAAAGAAGAAGACGAGAAACAGGGCAACGAAGGTTTCAACTTAAAACTCTACAAATTTGCAATAGAAAATAGCCAGAAATCCTGCGGTAGAACAGCAGCCGTAGTGTACGATTTTTAAACAAGAGAAAAATGGGGCGAAAGATCAGAACAGAGCCTGCAGATACCACTTACCTCCGAGAAAATCCGGCAGTTGTGCAGATTTTTGAAGACGGAGGGTTTATGACATTTTTGGATAAATTCAATGGGTCTTCTGAAGATTTAGCTGGCATGTTCGCCCATACGTTCAGAAACAACCGAGCACATGTTAACGGCATGTCTATTGAGGTAAGCCCTAAAATTTTAAGTCAGATTACAGAGCTGCCATTAGAAGGGATTTCAATTACTAGATCTGGCAAGAACACATTGGCAAATGTAGTTAATCAGTTTGTAGAAGAAAATGATAGAGAACCCGAATACTTAACCCATAACAACACATGCAAAGGGTTAAAAAGGGCCAGCCTGCAGGAACCCTGGGATGAAGTAGCCACCTAGGTAATTAAGTTTTTAACCTGTGAAGGGCAGTATGTGCTGTTGTCAGGGCATCATCTACGAATTTTGAACCATCTCAGACATGGTGGACAACAACCAAAAGTTAGGGTAAATCTTCCCCTGTATCTGTATCAAGAGTTAAAGAACATGGCAAAAAGATATCAGGAGGGTAAAGGAAGCCTTCGCCATCATGGCCTCATCAAATTAGTTTGCCAACACCATTTTAGAGGAAACCCTAGGAGTTTTGACAGGTTTTACTCTAACCTAAATGATGTCATTTTTGGGGATGAAAGTGAGGAAGAAGAAGAACCAATTACTGTTGATGTTGCTGTAGAAGAGGAAACAATTGCTACAAAAAATGTTGCAGAAGATGTTGTAGAAAATGTTGCAAAAGATGTTGTAGAAGAAACTCTAGAAGGTGCCCCTGAAGCTGTTACAGAATTACACCCCACAGAGTAGCAGAAAACCTTGCTCTTGAACCCTCAACTTCACAGGCTAAGAGACAAAAGAGAAGAGGATCTGGAACTAGCAGCAGAGCAGAAAAACAAAAGAAAGTTCGGTTTGCTGAAGCTGCAACTGACTTATCAGAATAGAGAAGTGAAACAAGGGAAACAGAGGCATCTAAAACTGACCCCATGACCCCTACTGTCACCAGAAAATAGAGCAAAAAGAAGAAGTTTGCATCTGGAACTAGGAGGTCTACAAGAATCCATTTGAAAGAAACTACGAACGGGTCATGGAGGAAGAAGATAGACCAAGCGACCCAGATGTCACGAGAGATACAACCAGACATCCGACAACTTTCCAGAATTCCCTGAACAGATAGGCGAGGCAAAAACTGAGCGAGGTTGGTTTGGAAGAGGCTACGGTTCAACGAGGCTACAGATATGGTAGATATCCTTATAGACGAGTCTCCACAGAGCCTCTCGAACAAGAACAAACTATTGCGAGAAGAAGAGGAAATATTGGTTGAGCGGCCAACTGCAAGCGATTTGTCTGCATCGGCTTACGAAGCGAGAAACAGAAGTGGAAGACATCACGAGAGCAGCTGAGGGCAGCAAGAAGTGTTGTCAAAACACGGACCGAGATGGATCAAGAGAAAGAAAGCATCATTGAGATGCAAGAAAGAAAAATTGCAGAACTTCAGCAGGAAGTGGCAGAACTAAAAAAATTGTTGTCACAATCTGAAAAACAGCCAGCTATATCCCATGATGAAGATAATTTGGCTCAATTGCTTCTGGGTTTATCAAGAGCAGATGATTCTGTTGAAGCAGACATGGGAGTCCATCCTGAAATAGCACTCCTTCATTCTGAAGAAGTGCCTGTTCATTCTGAAGCAGCACCATCTTATTCTGAAGCATTGCCTTCTTGTTCAGAAGATACTTCAGAAATGGTGAGGAATATTGCAGAGGATGTTGAAAATGAGCCACCAACACAGAAACAGTCCCAACAGCAAGAAAATGTTCAAGTAAGTACTCCTCTTGAGGTCCCTGCATTTCAACTTGCTACACTTCCAGTAGAAACAGCAGATAAGGGGGTACAAGTAGAAATACTATCTGATGACAACCCCATAGAAATAGCAAATAAGGGGGTGCAAGTAGAGTTATTGACAGATGAACAGCCAGTGGAAGTGGCAGAAAAAGGAGTTCAGATAAATCTGTTGCCTAGGATCCCCCTTGTAGTAAGACCACCTAATACTGTGTCTCTAGAGCAGTACAATGCAGATATAGCTAGTTGGATGCTTAGATATGAACAGCTTGCCAATAAAACTAAAAAATTCAAATTGGAAGCAAAACAGCTAGAAGCCAAGGACACAAAAATTTAGGCATTGAAAGAAAAGGTGTCTGACTTATGCCAAATTGCTGAATTTTTAGTCCAATTTAGACGACCAGCCAGGTTTACAGCCTTATTTTGAAGGAAAAATACCTCAGATGGCGAGGTCATGAGGATTACTTCAAATCTTCCATATAAATTGGACACTATTGAAGATTTTTTGGAAGCATATTTTAACGAGTCCCTTTGAGCGAGAAAAATCTCCTGTGTGAACTATTTTTACACGGTTTCTTTATTCCGAGAGGAAGTTGACTCTCATCCTCAAATCTACATTGGAGATGTTCAGTTGAGAGCATTTATGTCTACTTTGCAAAATCAGCTTTATTGGGATCAAGAGAAAAGGCGGAATAAAGTGATTGAAACAAGGGCTGAGTTGTTAGTCAGAGCAATCCAGCCAAATCACCTAAATATCACCCAGCAGCACTTTTCAATGATGAACAGGGATGATATTAAGAGAATGTACTTGAACAATTTGAGGGACTTGTGTGGCGGATTTAACAATTTTTGTGATCACAATTTCTTCCCGAGCATTGTCGGTATGCGAGAGACAGGATGGAATGAACTTTCCATGTCTTTGAGGAAAAGAGAACCTATCTCCCCCATCAATTTAGAATGGTCCGGAAGAAGAGCGAGAAGGTGTAGTCCAAGCTGATTCGGATCATGCAACATAAGCTGGATAGGTCTCGGGTTCGGGCCTCCAACCATCATTACTCTGGTTCCATTCTACTTTGAGGAAGATGCCCAGCTTGATGAACAATTTGAAGATTGGCTCAAAAACATTCGGGAAAATAGGGGGTATTACATAGGCAAGAAGTTATTCTACGGGTCATGGAATCTAAACATGGACATATGTGATTCCATAGCCCAACAGAATGCATGAGGGCATGCATTAATATAAGTTGGGGGGAAATGATGAGGCCTGGAAATGCCTCAATCATAACATGTTTTGTACACTAAAAATGCCTATAAACTCTTATGTTTTATCTGATATGTTAGTTAAGTTGATTCAATATGCTGTATATTAACCATTTTGCATGATCAAAGTATTTGAAATATTATATCTTGATTTTACAGCTTTTTGCATAGTTTTGTGTTCTTTTTGCTATGATTTGCTACAATGGGATATGCTTAGAATAATAGCAGCATTTCACTAATCTTGTTTTGATTTGACAAAGCATTTACTTCACCTAATCGGCAATGGTGCAAGCAAATTGTTGTCTGTGCGACAAAACTGGTCTTTCCCATATAAATTCCAGCCAATTGTCCATAAATAGCAAGGCATGGAATTCACATGAGGAAAGGGATGAAGACCATTAGAATTTGATCTTAGGAGATAACCCACCTGAGAGATGCAGAAGAAATCACTGGAAAAGCATACATTTGTTCATTACGAAGTATCTTTGGAATGAACAGATATCTTCGGAATGAAGAATGCAGCGTCTTCGGAATGAGCGGATCTTCGAAATGAAGCATGCAGTATCTTCGGAATGAGCGATCTTCAGAATGAGAATGCAGTATCTTCGGAATGAGCGATCTTCGAAATGAGAACTACATTGTCTTCGGAATGAAGCCACTTATCTTCGGAATGAAGAACAGAATGTGTTTTTGACCTTTTGACCGATTTTTGAAGCTGGAAAAAGGGAAATAAAGGTTGGAAAAAGTAAAGAGAAATATCTTCCATCTGTCTTTGCCGTCATTGCCGACCAAAGCCATCATTAAGGGAAAGATCAGGTTTTAGTCCTCTTCTAGGATAAAACCAGAATTTGTTGCGACATTGTAGGATTAGATCTTTTGAGATATTCTTTGTTTGTAATCAGATCATAGAATAGCTATAAATATTGCTCCCGTTCAGGTTGAGCCTAGAAGGTAGAAAAAGTAGGTAGAAAATAAAATATGAAAAAGAGGTAGAAAATAGAGTAAGGAAGCTAGCAAGAAAATACGAGTATAACTAGAAATTGGTTTATTACGATCCTGTAATAGTTTTCAGTGAGAATTCTTGTAATCATGTCTTTTGATCAATAAAGTGCACAGTTCTATTTCAAATTACTTGTAAATGAGTGTGATTAAGATTTAGAAAAATAGAGAGACTTACACCTTCTTACGGACAAAGAGGTTGGCCACTTCCGGACCTAGGAGGAGGACTAACAAAGCGAGGTTTTTATTCTGATTTTCTTTGTAGCGAGAATGAGTTGTAGAACTTGTTATTTCAATTGCTTGTAAATAGTTGACAATATTTGCGGTATTAGTTTATTTATGCTTAGATTAATCTTGTGCTTAAAGTTTTAGTTGCAATCTTACTTTCAGCAAAGTTTCCACTTCATTTTCAGATTGTTATTTCAGAATTTACTGTTTTTCAGCAATTTCCTGCATTTTATGTTTCTTTGTCAAAATCTGAACAGAAGATTGACAACCTTACATTCATAGAACTTTGATAGTTTTATTTCCACATTAGATCTAAACTTTCATTACTTGCAAAAGTAATTAGATTTCCTTTACGCAATTAGGATCAGACTTTCAATTCTGTAACTATTAATTCTGCAATATAATTAGGTCTAATTCTGCAATTGTAATTAGGACTTCATTTCTGTAGTTAATGATTAGTTTCCAATTCTGCAACTTAGATTAAGATTTAATTTATGCAATTTAGAGATAGGAATGTTCCAAAACCCCCCACACAACCGGTTCCACCAATAAGACTTGTTGCCCTAGATTGACCTAAGTTATAGTTGTTTCACTTCTTCTCCCGCAGATAGCCTTGTACACTGCCCTGGATTGACAGATTCATTGAGAATTAATGATGGTATAACGACTACGCATCATTTATTATGTTATTAAGAAAGTTAGTGATCTTATATTTTGTTGATTGATTTGATATTTGGGCTATATATTCTTATTTTTAAATAAAATAGAAGAGCTTTGGTTTTAATAAGTAATTATAATTATTTCTTGAAACTTGAGTAGGTAAGAAAACCATTATAGAGAGAAGTATGGGATTCTCTCCTTGATTTTTGAAATGTGAATTGTATAGAAGGTTGCATTTACATATTTTATTTCTTAGTGCATGGTAGACTTGCATTAGAAATTTATGAGTTGTCCTAATCCCTAAGATTTTCTCAAAAGCCATGGGAGATTTTATTTCATGAATAAGATCGTGAAAATAAGGTGCAAAGCCCACTTAGACAATTTTGCTCTAATGTATCTAGAAATGAAAAGTTGTTATGTAATTGAGAATTTTATTATGTAATACTTGGTTACTATTGTTGAACTATCAGAGCTTGAAAGCTTTTTTGACCTTTATAATTTATATGTAACTCTTGGTTTACGAGTGAACATAAGAATGTGTTGTATTATGAACTCTTTTTGAAGTTGTTATTTATTTTTGAAAAGAAAGATAAATAATATAATCTAATTGAGCTAGAGAGATATCCTATGCTAGCATTATGTTGAAATTATAAATTATGTTAGCATTTTTATTTCTTTAAACATGTTTAGATCTAGCATTAAGTGTAGAAATGGTTCTTGTTTTATGCTATCATTATGTTGGATTTACTAAAATATGTTAGCATAATGATTCATTTAAGCATGTATTAGTATAGCATTATATTGGATGGTACTCTTCCTTATGATTTATTTTTGGGTTTGGTGGGGTTCTTGGGCATGGAATTAGAGCCATATTAGGACCCTTAAGTTAAGAATGAAATCCAATCCTCGAAGGAGTTAAAATGAGACAATATTCAAGGTATGTGAATTGTAGGAGTTATGATTATGCAATAGCTAGACATTCATTAATCTAGGAGTAGTTATCGGGATTCAACAATTAGATTGTTGTGAATGGCGCACCTTGAATGGTGAGGCTCAAGTGTTCTCAAATGGTGAGGTCTTAGGATATTATTCACAAATCAATATAGTGGTGACACCTTGAACGGTGAGGATTGAGTGATCATGTTCATTACCAGGTGAGTGGTAATGACCTTAGTTAGCCCATGGAGGTGTGGTAACTAAGCACTAAGGCATTACACCAGAAATATCCTACATAGATGGACTTATGTAGGGTTAGGAAATAGGTGTCACCCTTTAAGTGTTATGGGATTTAGAGGATAAACCCAATGTCATGGTAAAGATGTCCTATATCGATGAGAGTATGGGAAAGGTGGAGGAACCATTATTGGCATCCTTTCTAAGTGATGAGATTAACAAAGGTGAACCCAAGAAATATGGGATGTTTGCCACTCATGTCCACTTGAGTGCATCTACAATTACAGTAACTTAAAATGTGGTTATGCCTTATTTATATATTGTAATGTATTGGGACTTCTTGTGAACCTTCTTGTGTAATTTTTTTTATCTCTCTTGGGTTGGTTTTGGTGGGTTGTTATAGTTGGTATTAGAGCCTAGGTCATAGGACTAGAAGCTTTTGTAGAGTAATCCTAAGATGAGTCTTTCTAATTTGGGGAGACTTACTCTACTAGGGACCTTAATGTGATCTGGGATAAATCGAGTATTGCATGTTGATTAGACCAGTCAAACCAACGAGAAAAAATCCTAGAGAGTATAGTTTCTTAGTGGGAAATGACACCTTATGGTGAGGCAATTGTGAACATGGTAATTATTAGGAGAGTGATAATGGTATAAGTTAGTTTATTAGAAAAATTAAACTAACTAATTATGACTACAATTGGGAGAAATTATAATTTACCCAACTCCTTTGGTGGATAAGAGGTGCCACATGTATTGAGATCATCTAAGAAGATGGGGTTGGTTATGCAGAAGGAAGTTGTAGTACATCCCCCAAGGATTTCTAGAAAAATAGTGGACTTTAGCAAGAAAACGGGGAGAATAATGTACTCCAACAAGAAATTGGAAGAACAATGGACTCTATAAGGGAAGTTGCGAGAACAAAGGATTCCATTATAATAAATATAGACGTCACTTCCCTAGTTGAGTTTCTACAAGAAGAAATGAAGCAACTTACATATTTAGTTAGGTCACTATGGGACCAATTGGAACATCAATGATTGATGTTGGAGATGATTGTTGAACAAGAATCCAAAAATGAGGACAAAGGAAAATATAAGAAGAAATTCCAATAAAAGGACAATTCCAACCCTCAACCTCAGAAGCAGAATGAATCAACATAAAAATAGGGAACAAGGGAGAAAAGGTAGGAAATATAGTAGGCACCCATAATAGGTTGTTTCATCTATGGGGTTCCTCATTATGCTAATAAATGTCCCCAATGGCCAGAGTCAAGTAATAGAGAAGAGGAGCAACCGCACTGAATTTATGCCACTACAAGGAATTAGAACCTATATGGACAAGAAACTCCTATGTTATTGAATGATAAGTTTTTTAACAAGGATGTCAAAGTTTTAATAGATAGTGGAACTATAGATAGTTTTATTTCCACTAGTATTATTAGGGATATGTCGAAAAGACTTGAATTTTGATACAAGGATGGAAAGTCGAGTATGGGTTTGGACAAACCTACTCAGTGGATCAATGTTTGCCTATGGATGAGATAACTTTACCCAATGAATCCATTATATGGAACTTATATGTAGCACAAATTTATGCATTTTATATTATCCTAGGGATGGATTGGTTGAAGGTTCATATGGCCTTAATCAACTTCCAAGAGATTTGGATGGATTACACTGATAAGGATAAGAAGAAAGTAAGAATTCAAAGTAGACAAGGGTCTTTTTGACCATATTTGTTATCAACTATGCAATTGAAAAAATCTATTAAAAGAGGTGGTATGTTGTATGTAGTCAAGATTAATGGTAATACAGGTGATAAAGGGGATGAGGAAATATTTAATAAATGTCCCATTCTACAATAATTTACGAATGTATTTCTATATCTCCTAGGCCTACCACCTCAATGTGAATTTGACTTCACCATTGAACTAATGCTTGGGGTAGAACCCATATCAAGGACACCTTATAGAATGACCCCTATTGAGTTGCAAGAGTTAAAGGTGAAACTTCAAGATTTGTTGGAAAATAGTCTAATTAAACCTAGTGTGTCACCCTGGGGTGCTCCAATATTATGTGTGAAAAAATAAGGATGGTTCCTTGAGATTGTGCATTGATTATAGGATGTTGAATAATGTGACCATCAAGAATAGTTATTATTTACCAAGGATTGATGATCTCCTTTATGAGATAAAGGATACCACTATATTTTCAAATATTTATTTGAGATTTGGATATCATCAATTGAGGATTTGATAGGAAGATACTCAAAAAATATTCTTAAGACTAGATACAAATACTATGAGTTCATAGTGTTGTCGCTTGGGTTGATAAATGCACCCATAGATTTTATGAATCTGATAAACAATGTGTTAAGGAAATATCTAGATCGATTTGTTTTGGTATTTTTAGATGATATCTTGATATATTCTTGCACAAAATAGGAACATGATAAACATTTAAAGTTAGTGTTGGAGGTGCTCAAGAAAAACCAACTATATGGAAATTTATCTAAGTGTGAGTTCTATGCCTCACAAGTTTAGTATTTTGGGTATATCATATCTCTAGAAGGAATTACTATAGATCCTAAGAAAATTGAGGCTATTTTGAGTTGGTCTTCATTGACAAATGTGTTTGAAGTAAGAATATTCATAGGGCTCACTGGTTATTACTCTATTACCAACATTTAGAGAAAAGGAAAGGAGTTTAAATGGTTAGATAAATGTGAGACCGTCATTGAAACTCTGAAGAATAAGCTAACTATAATACCGATTCTCAAGATACCAAATCCTCTTGGGAATTTTACAGTGTGTATGAATGTTTCCTTAGAAGGTTTAGGTGAGGTGTTATCCCAAAATGAAGTTGCCATAGAATATTAGTAGGAAACTCAAGAAGCACGAGTTGAATTATGCAACACGCAACCTATAATTGGTAGTAGCTGTGCATGCACTAAAGTTCTGGAGGCACTATTTTTTGGGTAAACCATTTGAGCTAAGGATAAACCATCAAAATATAATGTATATTTTTACCCAACCTATGTTAAATGCAAGACAAGGAATATGGATAGAGTTAGCAGAATATGACTTTGGTATTGAGTATATCAAATAGAAAGAAAATAAGGTTATAGATTCTATGAGTAGGAGAAGGCACATAGTAGCACTAAGCCGAAGTCATATAGACTTAATGGATAAATTCAAATAAATGTAGCTACAAGATCAATATTGCATTGAAATTCAGGCTAAAATTAAGAGAAATCCTAAATAGAATAAGGATTTCAACATAAAATATGGACTTTTATGCTTCAATATTAGAGTTTTCATACCCAAAATTGATTAATTAAGGAGAATGATTATGTAAGAGGCACATAGTTATCCATATTCTACTCATTTTGGAGGTGCAAATATGAATGAAATCATTAAAAATTCCTTCTATTAGGAAGGAATGAAATAGGATATCACTAGTATTATTGCTATATGTTTGGATTGTTAGAAGGTTAAGGCAAAAATCAACATCCAACAAGAAAATTGTACCCACATGATACACCTACTCATAAATGGTAGGTTATATCTAAATATTTTAATGTGTGTTTACCTAAGACTATGTACCAACATGATGCAATACTTGTGGTATTCAATAAATTATCTAAGGTTGCACATTTTATAATGGGAAACATCAAGGACTATGCACCAATTGTGGTAAATAAGTTTGTCAAGAAAATTTCTAGGTTACATGGTTTTCTTGTTTTTTTGGTATGTTAAAAATTTTCATTAAAGAGGGCATTTGAAAGGTACCCTAATGCCTTAATACATCATAAAATTAAAAGGATGTGAAGACCACAAAAAACAAAGAGCATCCTTGAGGACCAGGGAAAACAGAGGAAAGCAAAAATGACCCAAAAAGAGACAAGGAAAAATCCCATAAGGGACAGAAACAACAGAAAAAAATCCAATCAGGCAATTACAGATTCATTAATATCCTCCTTCTTGGTATCCTTAGCCTCATCCTTAGGAATATCCTTGAAGATATCCTTAGCTATATCCACAACCTTGTCATCCTTAGCTTCAGGTTTAGTAGCAGTAGTAGATTTAGTAGGGGTATCCTCTTCAAAATTATCATAGAAAAATAGAAGACTAAGAGCATTCATGTGCTCTTTCAATTGTGAAATTTCTCCTCCGATAGCAGACTTGGTACTTTCTAGGTGATCGATCATAAGTGAATAAGTCTTAATAATATACTTTTGGAGATAACGCTCTACATGATCGTTTGGATCATCCTCATCAGCTTCCTTCAACTTTCCAGGACTCTAAAGTTCCTTGTTTTTGAGACATTGAGAGCTCCTTGTGGGAGTCACCTCTACCTTGGTCCTCTTCTTTGCCAGCTCCGGACCTTGATGCTTTTCCTCCACCTTCCTCCTCTTGGATCCCCGAACCTTAGAGGTCGAAGTTGAAGAGGTGTCTTCCTCAGTGTTGTCCTCCTGTTGTTCCTAAGAAAAATGTTTCTCTTGGAAAATTTATCCAAGAGAAAGGTATACAACACCTTAAAGAGGCCTTGGTGAGAAGGCCACACTTCCTCCTTATTCACCTAAGTTGAAGTGATAGTATAATCCATCAACAAAAAAAGAAACTCAGGAATATTGAGCAGCTTAACCTCCTTGAAGTGATTTACAAAGAATATGTGGAAGATCCTAAGCTGAGAGTTGGGGTCATCCACCATTATGTACTCCATAATGGGCTTCATAATTTCCTTCCAGGGGGTAATAAGGTCACTACAAAAAATCCCTTTCTTAACGATCCTCCTCATGGGTGATTTCGGCTCGAACTGGGTCAGTTCTGCCTCCCAACTATGTTTATCCCTTCTCATAGTTCATCCAATTTTTGGTTGCCCTATGATTTCATCAAAATGCCCACGTCCATCTAAAAGTCAAATCCATGGATGATAACTATCCCCTTTTCCCAGGTGTATTCAAAGGCCATGTTGATGTCACAATTTTTTGTAGAGAAGAGCTTGAAAAATAGCATGAGTCCCCTATCACTAAGGATGGCTTCTGCAACAGGTTCAATGGAAAGAGTTTCTAGCTCCATGAAACTCATACTGTCGGGGCTTTGAAGCAAGGACAAGAAATACATAGAAATATTATAGAGATGATGAGGATAGACAAGGGAAATATAGAAAGCTTTTGCAACAAATATTATGTAATCCCATGGTATGTTTAGAATTTTCTAGAATCCCTCCACCTTTCTCCTTGCAAGATGCCATGACCTAGGAAAACACATATGCAGGAAGAAACAAACCAGAGGATGACATTCCTTGAAGAGCTTGAGTTACCAACAAAAATTATATTCCACAAAAATAGAAAGGTACGCCAAGTCTTGGAAGGTTTGGCCAATCAAAAAGCAAGAGTTACCTTCCTCAGTGGAAACACAGACTCTAACAAAAACCAAAGGTATTGGGAAATAAAAAGAAACAGGAACGAAAATGAACGTAGGAAACAAGCGATGGGAGCATAAATCAAGGTATGGCCATGGGCTGAGAATAAAGAAGCACACTTGGATGGTTTTCTTGATGTGTTCATATCAAACAAATATTCCAAGTTTACATAAAAATTCTAGCAGGCTCTTCATCATGTAGTGGGTACTAAATTGAATATCAGTTCTACTTACCATCCAAAATTAGATGGGCATGTAGAGGGTAAATAAAGTCCTATAATACATGCTACACATGTATTTCATGGATAAAAATTTTAAATGGGAATAATTTTTACATATTTTTGAATTTGCATATAATGATAGATACCATGCATCCTTGGGAATGGCTCTGTTTGAGACCTTATATGGCAGGAGATGCAAAACACCTCTATCATGAGATAATATGGAGGATTAGGTGGTGATAATATTAGACACTATCAAAGATATGTAGGAGTGGCTTAGATAAATTTGGCTAAGGCTCAAGGAAGTGATCGATTGCCAGAAGAGCTATGTTGATCTAAAAGGATCATCGAGAGAATTCTTTATGGGAAACAACTTTCTTGAGGGTAAGACCCATGAAAAGTGATATCAAGTCAACTAATTTGGATCCTCAATATTTTGGGCCTTTTGATATCATTTATAATATTAGTCCAGTAGCCTATAGGCTCACCTTGCCATCCAACCTATTAAAGATCCATGATACTTTCCAAATATCCTTAGAAATTATGTTGTTGATTCTTCTCATGTTTGGAATATTTAAAAATTACATATGGCATATCCCTCAACCATTGAGGTGATATCAATGAATATTCTAGGGTTTTATTCCAAATTTTTGAAGAAACAAACCCTAGATCAAGGTAAGGTCCAATGGGACCAATATTCTAAAAATTGTATAACTTGGGAAGATGTTGAGGAAATGAGAAAGTAATTCCCATATTTATTTGACTAAAAATTGTATGTACTATTTGAAGGAACACAAAGGACTATGTTTAGTCCAAAGGGGGGTATGTAATGACCCTCCTTGGCGATAATTATTATTAAAATTTGATTTAAGTATTGATGAGTAGATGTCTAATGCATAATTTTATTTTCTATACCAATATGCATTGGTAGTAAGTATTTTATGCTTTGATTATTTTAGAATATGGTACTTTTGATGAATTGTGGTTATAGGACCAAGTACTCTCATTGGTGGATTGGTATGGGACAACCACCAAAGTTGAGAGAAAATAGAAAATAATGGATAACAACCTCATTGACAACTCAAGGGTAAAAAAATACTCTTCATATAGATGCATTGCATATTTGGTTGTTGTTTAAATACACAATTTATGGCAAGGAGTTTTCTTTTGGTAAAATATTCCTCCTTAGTAGGTAAGGTATAAAATTTTGGTTATCTTAAAAAGCCACATACTTAAATAAAAACAACATGGTGTATTATTAATTTCCAAAGATGTATTGTTTTTGTTTTGGAAGCATAAATTGGTTGATTAATCCAATAAATTATTAATAAATTTGGGTAATATTAATAGTTGGTATATTAATATCAATGTTAATAATTAATATATTTGGAACAAGGGCAGTGACAATTTTTCAAATCGCGAAAAATAAAATTGCAAAGTGCGAAGGATTAGGGTTTTTCCTAAAAAATATCTCATATTTTAGGATCCATATCTTTGCAAAGAGTTATCTGATTCAACTGATTCTTGGATAAACTTGTGTATAATTTGAATAGATTTAAAATGAATGGTCATATGGAAGAATATAAGAAATATTGAGGGAGATACAACCCTATGAATACAACCATACGGAAAAAGGGTAGTGGCGATTTTTCAAGTCATGAAAAATGAAATTGCAATTATTTTCCAACTAGGGTTCGAACGATGGGAAGAGCAATGAAGGGCTAGGACTTTATCTAGAAAAATAATTTTTCAGCTAAGTTTTTTTTTTCCTTTCAGTATCTTAGAAATTGTGCATAAAATTTTTATAAAGTTGTTATCAAATATTATATTTGTTATAGAACTTTCAGATAAATTTCATTAGATTTTGAGTTTTAGTTTCCTTTCCATTGATTTATTTATAGTTAAATCCTTAGAATCATCCCTAGTAGTAGAGGTTAGTGAGCACACCTCAGAGATATCCTCCTTGCTCCAATATAGGGCAGTTTTTGGTAAATTTAATGGGTTTTGGCCAGGGGCTTTAGCCTTGAGAAAATGGATTGATAGGAGTTGGAAGTCTCCAAGAGAGATTCTATCATTTCTTACCAAAGGTTTCTTCCTAGCCATTTTTATTCTAGGTAATAAATAGAAAGAATCGTAAAAAGGGGTCCTTGGTTTATGGGAATATTAGGGCTCTTCCTTACCTGCAAGTATGAAGGCTTTTCACCTAAAAATGTAAATTTATCCCTAGTACCAGTTTGGGTTAGGATGTTTGTATTACCCATTAAATTTTTGTAAATATATACATTCAAGGCAATAAGCAACACTCTAGGAGAATTCCTTGATATTTCAGATACAAAATATGGGTTTTTGGCTATTTATGCTCAAATATTGGTCATGATTGATATAAGTAAAGCTTTACCAGAATCAAGCATTCTTAAGTATGGGGATAAGATGTGAACCTAAACTATATATTATGAAAACATATATTTTAGATGTAGAAGATGTCATGAGGTGGGGCATATTGAGATAACATTCCATAAGAAGAGCCCAGTAGAATCATTTGTAGAAAATTGTAAGAGAAATTTACAAATGGTTATGGATAAATATGGTTTTCAACTTCCAAAAAATAGATCTAAAAAAATAAAAAAAAATGAAAAATGGAGACCAATAAGAAAGGATACTAGAAGAAAATCCAATTCTTTTGAGGCTTTATCCTATGAAGAAAAATTATATCAAAACTTAGAGGACACAGGACACAAATTTCAACATATTAGCAAGGAACCATCTATTCAATATGATATTAATTTAAGTAAGAGCATTCTCGATGAACCCAAGGAATGTGTTTCATCATATTTTAAAGACTCTCTTGAATTATCATGCACCATTTAGGAGGAAATAATTGGTAAATAAAATGCAGTTTTAGAAGGTAATATCTCTACCATTAATAAGGAAATACCAGAAAATGAGTAGGATAAGTCAAAATCTTCTATAATAGAGCCAGGAGAGGATAAATATTTTGAAAAATAAAATGGTGAAAGAATATTGAGGAATAGAATAATAATACCTACTCCTAATATAGGCAAGGTAAAAAGAGTAAAAACACTCAAATTATCAAGCAAGATCCATAGAAGCAAGAGCTAACATAGAGAAAGGAACACAAAATAAGTTGGTTGAACTTCTCTTTACCAAAAAACAAAATGATATTGGTAATACACAAGAGGGTCCAAAATCCCCTAATGAGACATGATTATCATATCATGGAATATAAGGGGTGCTAACACCCCCTCAAATCATAGGTGGATAAGGGATCTATATTTAAGTAATAAACATGATATTATTTGTATCCAGGAAACTAAAATGACAAAAGAATAAGTTTCAAAAACTATGAAAGTAGTTTGGGCAAGATGTGAATAGGATGCTGTGTATTCTAAAGGAGTAGCAGGGGAATTCTAACTTTTTAGAATACTTTTAGAACCTCTTGTGTAACCATTCATAAAATTAGGCATTGGATAACCTCTTTAGTCACTTGCTACTTTGTTGATATTCGCTTCATCCTTATCAATGTGTATGGTCCTACAACTCAGTTAGATTAGAACTTTGGAGTGGGATTGAGGCATTTATGATAATTAAAGATCAATAAAATAATTTCATGATCATTGGATATTTTAATGCCATTACCAAGCTAAATGAAAAATTTGGGGGAATTAGGAAATTGACCCAAAGTATGAAATATTTCTCAGCTTTTATTCAAAACAACAATCTATGGGAAGTTGAATTTGAAGAAGACAACTATACTTGGACCAACAACAGGAGAGGCCATAACCTAATAGTAAAACAATTAGATAGATGCATTCTCTCAGATCATTGGCTAGATGAAGAAACTTATGCTAAAATTAATACCTTAACAAGGATTGATTCAAATCACTGGCCAATAAGAGTTAAAATGGTGGTTAGTGAATTCAAAAAAAATTATATTTTAAATATGATAATATGTGGGAGGACCATCCTCAATTTGTTGATATGATAGATCAAACCTGGAATTCTTTAGGTAATGATTGGTTGTATGCTCTTCCAAACCAAATTAAATCTATGACATCTAGTTTAAAAGAATGGAACAAGAACACCTTTGGAAACATTTTTTAGAAGAAAGAAGAACTAAAAGATAAACTTTCAAAATTCTAAAAAGGTGATGAAAATAATATAATATCAGATGAAAGGGAGTTGCTTAGTTAATATCATAATATTTTGAGTAAGGAAGAGAAATTCTAGAGATTAAAATCAAGACAGACTTGATTAAAAGGAGATAAAAATACAAAGTGTTTTCATAGGATGGCTATAGTACAGAGATATTCTTCTAGAATTGGTAGAATTAAATCAATATAAGGTTTTTGGATTGAAGATCAAAGTGAAATTAGAAAAGAGGCTAAGTTTTTTAATCAAAATATTCTAGGTTCAGAGGAGACCGAAGTTCTTAATGATAAACTTCTTCAAGATGTTCCTTCAGTTATAACTGTTGGTCATCAAATCCGCACAGGAAAGGACTTTCGGTGGGTTTGCGCGCCCTGGACCTGCGACCAACATTGAAAGGCCGAGGGGAAGAGATGCCCCTCGTGCCAATCTCCGGAGAAAGGCCGGCTCCTATACTAATCTACTTTTGGGGTTTGAGACAAGAGTGCAGGAAAGAAATAAACAGAGTAAGGGTTAGGAAAAGAAATAAAAAGGGGTAAGGGTTAGAGAAAGAAATAAAAAGAGTAAGGGTTAGAAGATGATGATTTAAGGTGGGAGAGAACAGGAAGCACGATTACTCGCTAACAACTCGAATAGCAACAAGAAATACCAAGAATAACATGAAAGAAACGAAATGCCGAACTTCCTATGTATCCTCTGGACGGGTTCGCAGGGTTCTCCTTTCTCTCTCGCTGGAATTCGGGATTCAAAGTAACAACGATTGAGATAAGGGAATAACAGAAACCTCGATCCACCAGGCAGCATAAAGGAAAGCGACAAGGCATTTTTCCTCTCCTATGTATCCTTCAGGGCGAATTTTAGGGGTTCAGTCCCCGATCGCACACCGGATTCAGGATTCGAGTCTCGGTACGCGAACGAGAAAAGACAAAAGAATTAAGCACAAAAGGCAGCATAAAAGAGAGAAATAGAGCACAAAAGGTCTTTAGTATTAAACGCAGGACATCAAGTTACAGCAGCTTTCTAGCAGAAAGTTCCCCCCCCTTTTACATTACATGCCTGGGTTTTTATAGAGGACCCGGCCCTCTGAGTCATTATTACAAAAAACGGTGGAGTACACCCTCGGGCCTTGAGAAATCGGTGCCTCGCTGCTGCTGCGAATGATCTCTCAAATCGGCTACCAAAACTGGCAACTGTGACTGGGTCAACCATGGAAACATTCATTTAATGCGCCGCCCGAGTGTCCCTGGCTTCTGGATGCTGTGCTTGAGTGATCGTTACGCCCGTCGGGTTTTACTTCGAGGACTATTACGTCCCTTTCGTTTGCCAAAAATGGTCAGCGGACTTATCGGGCAAGAAAGGGGGTATTTATAAGGGGCCTTCGATCACCTTGGGAAGCTGCCCGCCTTGGAACGTGGGCCCAAAAAGTGCTTCGCTACATCTCCGCCTCGCCAAAGCCTTGGGCCGAAGTAGATTCTCCTTGATTTGTTCTTCGCAAAATAATGCTTCGCAGAAACTACTTCGGGGATGTCGAGTGCCGAGCGGATTCCATCTTTGAAATGGGGCTCTTTGTCCTTTGCTGGCGAAACTGCTTCGGCTGGAAAATGTTTCGGCCCGATTCTTTCTCAAAACTACGGTTCGGGGAATATCCTCCCGAAGCACTTCTCTTTTTCTGACACATTGTCATTTTGCTTCGGGCACCACTGCTTCGGGTGAAAACTGGCCGAAGTAGGTGTCAGAAATACTTCGGGCCCGAAGTAGTTTCCTTACCTTAGCTGATTTGGATTATGCTCTCCTCCTTCGGCGAAGTCGTTTGGATGTTGCTTCGCAAAACTTCCGCCCGAAGCGGCTGCTGAAAATGCTTCGGGTGCGAAGCGTTATCTTTGTATTTCCTTTGGCGATATTACTTCGCAAGGCTTTCGCCCGAAGTGGTGATTTGAAGTGCTTCGGGCCCGAAGCTCTTTCCACATTCTCCTTCTTTTCCTTCGGCGAAGCTATTTTCCTTGGCTCTGTTTGGTAGCGAAGCTCTTTCTTCTTCATTTTATAAAAGGGGCGATAGGGAGAGTCAAAATTGTTGTAACTTAAAATAAAAGAAAAACTTTCAACAAGGAAATATTATACAAAATTCTACTATTCTTCTACCCCTTGTATAATGTGACAAAAAGTGTCAACATTCTTGGCGGCTCGCGGGGTGACGAGCTCGTCTCGGCAAAAGAACCCTTTAGTCCTGATCCATTGGGCTGCAGAGTCACTGGTTTCCCCCAGATTCTTCTCTCTTTGCCATCTCTTGGGGTGCTTCCACGGTATGCCCTCCCTCCTGTTTCTCTTCTTCTTCTTCTCCTTCTTCCTCTGGCGTGGCTTCTGGCTGAGGTGATGGTTCGAGGCGATCACGGATGCGCTTCATCGTTCTTCGGACATGGGACCAGGCACCCTTTTGGAATGGCTCTCGATCTTGCAGTGCTTTGACCAAGTCACGAAATCGATTGATTTTCCCGACGTCAGCATTCTTGGCCCTGGTGAACAGGTCATCGAGGCAAGCCGTGATCTTACAGTATCTCAGGATGAAATCTGTCACCTGCCCTTCTGTGATTGGTTCTTCCCAGCCATCGATCTCCGAGACATCGTTCTCGAACTACAGCCAGACTGGTTTGAGGTCATCCTTGCTTAGAAGGTTCCCATCATCGTCTGTGAAGCTCGGGAAACCCAGGGAAGAAAGATCCTGAAAGTGGCACATTGATGCACGCTGCTCATTATCAAACATATCCTGGAGATTCCTTGCCTTCTGCGCTTTTCTTACCTTGGAAAAGAAAGCGCGAACAGTAGCCCGTGCCATCGACCAATCTCTAGCTATCCGAGACATTGCGGTGATCTGCAAGTCTTGATATCTAGCATTTTGGACGTCGAACGCTAGCTTGAGTCGGCTCCTGGCTTTCTGCGTGACCTCGTCGATGACTGGCCCTCCCTCGGCAATAGCCTGCTGTGCTTCGGTGACATACGTCAAAATTGAAAAAGCACTGGCGCACCGAGGCCAGAAATTTTTTAGCAGGTGCGCATGAATCTCCTTAATTTTGGCCCTGTCAAACAGCGTTGGATCCTCTTTTGCATACAATGGAGCTTGCATCTGCGCGATTTTGTCCTCAAGCTCTCTGGCCTTCAGATCACTCTCGGTCTGTTTCTGCGCTTGGCTCTCGGCTGTAGACTGGAGCTGTTGAACTTGCTGCTTTAGGTCGAGCGTCTCCTTCTTCATCAATTTGCATTGCTCCTCAGCCTCTGCTAATTTGGAGCGGACCTTTGCCAGGTTTTCCTCTAGCTTGACATTGGCGGCCTCGGCTTCAAACCTGCATTGGTTAGCAATGGTTGCATGTGCCCGAAAAGTCTCGATTCGGACATGCATAGAGGCCGATTCATCATCAACATTCAGGTGTTCCAGGTCCTTAGGTGTCTCTTGATAATCGTAGTCTGCTGGAGTCATTTCATCCAGAGGCTTTTGTACCTTGGGGACCTTCTTGATTTTATGCACCTTTTCGGCCTCTAAATAAAAAATGATGCATTTTTCAACTGATGTCGTCGAGCGCCCTCTTCTTTTCCTTGCCTCCCTTAGTATTTGCTCAGTGTTTTGCCATGCTTGGAATAGCTTCTCGACAAGGGGGCGGTCCTTAATTAAGGACATCTCTGATTTAGACAAGGCTAGATCTCCAGCCGAGGGAGTAAACAAATATAAAGAATGTGCGAGGGATGCCTCACCAGAAGGCTCGGCGACAGACGTGGTGGGACTCGGCGTTGAAGTGGGACCCCTGTCTCTGCTAATGACCAGGGGAATGGTAGTGTGGAAGGGCGAAGTAGGGTCAATGGTCTTACCCCCATCATGATCGCGGGATGAGGCCGGACCAGCGATAGGTGACGTGTGATGGGGTGATGGGCTATGCAGGGGAGACTGGTGAGAACTCTCAGCTGGGGTTACAACAAAAATGTGTGAGACTAGGGCAAGGGGTGGAGAATGCGTACCTGCGTGCCCTCCTGGCATTGTGGCAGTGGTGACTTCTGGTGCAGCCGCATCTTGTTCTTTCTCGGTTTCGGCACTCGACAGGGCTGCGACCTCGACACTTGCTTTGGATGGGTCTGATATCGGTCGCCCAGTGGAGGGGCTTACAAATCCTGTGCGAGGTCGCTTTGGGTGTTTTGGGGGCACCAGGGTCTATTCTTGCTTTTTCCTTTTCCTCCTCACCAGTGGCTATTCTGACCCTTCAGTGCTCGAGTCGTGGCCTCCTACAGGCCCCTGAGGTGATCTTGGAGGTGTAGCTTGGGCCTTCTCCTCTCTTTCCTTCCCCGAAGTAGTATCATCTCTTTTTGGGCTTTCGCCCGAGCCTGGGATAGCTGGAGGGATGAGGGTGGCGAAGGACGAAGGCTTCCACTTTCCAGCGTTGGCTTCATAAATTTCTGCGAAGTCCTTGTCCATTGCCAAGAATCCATAAGAGTTCGTTTTCTGCCGGTGGACCCTCATTATCCACCATTCTCTCAGCTGAGCCGCGTCCCAATCCTTTACTCCTTCCTTCAAGTCATCTTTCGCTTTCTTCCAGAAGGTGGAGTTGGGGCTCGGGAGTGAATGCCGATCTGGGTCATATGCGACCTCCATTGGGTAGAATTCGTGCCAGGGAGGTAAGGCTTCCATCCTCTCCAGATGCCACTCCAGATCCTCTCCCCGAGGATTATTTCTTTGTTTCACAATTTTTGGATAGGGGCAAACATGGAAGCTCTTGACCCGTATATGGTCCCTCATCACTCCCAAAGGATCATAAAGCCATTGCTGGGGAATTTGGAGTAGGCCAAACTTGGCAAGCTTCTCTTCCAAGAAGACGTTCTGATTCAGGGCGAACACTTCGATAACTCCTATCCTGAGAGGGAAGTCACAAGTGTGGGCCCATTTTCGACCCTTGCCATAGATGGCATTAGTTGCATCGCTCTGCCTAGCGACTTCCAACGTGAATTGATACTCGGAGGGGTAAACTGGCAGTAAGAAGGGCTTCCCTATGAAGCCGAAGATGCGAATCACCAGCCCCTGCGTTAGTCAAAAAATGTCTCCCCTCTTCTCCCGGACCACTTTGTTTCTCAAGCCAAGGGGAACTCGCGGGGAGGATCCTGCCAACATACGCATGGCGGGTCCCAAGAATTGCTGATTAAAGGGATAGTAGGACTCTGATCTCAACAGTAGGGGAGTCCATTGATATACGGGCAAAGGACTTCCATCCTTGCCGCTTGTCGTAATGGCAACATGAGGAAAACTATTATGTACATGAAAGAAAAGTAACCAAACAAGAAAGGAGCAGGGCGCGAAGCACTGGCTGGTCCCAACATTCTTCATGCTGGTGAGTTGCGCATGTAAGCCCCTGGCCACCCATTCTGCCCAGTCGACAAAGACTGGGTTGGAACTAGGTCTCGAAGTATCGGGGGCATTGAACTCCCCTCTGGAAATGCATTCGGCCAGGGACACCTGCCATGGGTATACCGAAGCATCGGTAGATAGGCCTGCCACCCATGCAATGATGGAGAAGAGGTCGACATTTTTAAAAGCCTCCAAGGGAAGGGGCATTTGGGGCAGTTTGCCCGAAGGAAGCCCGCTTTTGAGGCTCTGCTACAAAAAATTGATCATGTAGCCAACAGACGTGAACCTCTCCGTTTGTTCGCTCAAAATGATGTTGCGAACCATACATCCCTCGGGTGGGCCCTGTTGTGGCGCAAAAGCTGCCTGTACATCTTCTTTCAAAATTGAAAATAACTTCTAGCCAGATGTGTCTAACACCTGTCTGGTGGCGGGCTGGTAATTCTACGCGATGGCATTGATCAGCTCAGGGCAATGGTGCGTGGGGGGCATCAGATACCAGTATATCTAGGAGTAGTAAGTGGCAGCTCTTTTGCTTTCTGTCGGG
Source organism: Wollemia nobilis (assembly GCA_028583015.1). NCBI lineage: Eukaryota > Viridiplantae > Streptophyta > Pinopsida > Araucariales > Araucariaceae > Wollemia > Wollemia nobilis. Next base: position 3,342,407 of record JAQPPZ010001695.1, on the reverse strand, counting down.
AGCCTGCTTCTCATGAGCTCAATGGTGCTTCTGAGCTCAGCTACGCTCTTCGACAGCTCCGTATCCCTGATTCTTTCCCACCTGTCGACTGGTGGTTCTAGGGGTTGCTCGTCTTCGGAATCCTCCCTTTCTTCCATGACGCGTTTATCCGAGCGGAGGCCCGAATCAACGGGCTTTGGCTTCGGCCTTTTTTCATGGCCTTTTACCTTTGGCTTCTCAGGGGCCACTACTTCTAGCTCCTTTCCCTTCTCCTTGGAACTTTCCTTGCCCATTGTTGATGCTTAGGGCAACGGGATTTATAGTATGGAGAAAATTTGGCGTTGAAGCTTCAGAGTGCGAAGTGGAAAAAAATTTGCAGGTTGGCAGTGGGGTCTGTATGAGTCGTTGAACGAGTAATCCTCTCGGCTGCTTGGAGTCTGCATTATATAGCCGCCAAAGACAACTACCCACATTTATGGCATGTGCCACAATTAATCCTGCACTTCTCACCTGAGAGATCATTGGTTCATCGGATTGGCCCCACGGTGGCGTAGTACACAGGGCCATGCGTTATGATGATTGCGGCTACTTTGGGAATGCAGTCGGCTGCCACCTGGTACCTAGGGGCAGACTTTTCTCTCAACCGAATCCCCTAAGGATGTACCCGATGCCTTTTCATTTAACTCACCTATTTTGGATGCCTTTTGAAGGCGGCTGTCGACACGCTCCTCTAGGCATGCAATAAATGCTTCTGCCTTGTGCATCTTTGGGTCAGCGAAGCCGAAATTGGAGCTGACATACTTCACGGTGAACCTTTTGCGCTAGTTAATCCTTTATGCTTCGGGCCCGAAGTGGTATCTCCTGCAAGAGGGAAGCTTGTTTCCCTTTTAAAAAGTAGCTCGCTCAGACTCTCCTTAGGTGAACATCTTTCATACCTTAGTCGGGACCTTGCTCGGCTAATCGTACTTCGCTGCGAACCACTTTGCATCCACTACTTCACAAGCCAAGTTCTCGAAGGAGTTTTTTTTTTTATATTTATATATAGCTGCCAAGGTAAAACTCAACCTGAGTTTCTGAGCAGCATTTTATTTATCAGCCGAACTATTTACAGTATCTACACAAGCTTGCGGCATAATTGGCATGCCGCCACTATGGATTCACTTCAGGTGATTATCCGGTAAACCTGCAGTGACCCGACCAGATCAGGTTGAACTTTAGCTGACCTTCGGAGTTCGGATCATTTCTACCTGAAGTTGTCCATGCTGTGAAGAGGAAGCAACGCAACCGATTTTCATCCTTGCTAGTGCCCAGATTATTGGCGAAGAAGTTCGCCACTTGAAAGCCTTCTTGGGGCATCGGTCTTAGGGATAGCCGAAACCAATACCAGACCCAATGCCAGAATTCTATAGATTCTTCCAAATGAAGGTCGGGTACAGGTTCTTCCATCCCATTGATATGGTAACAAGGTTCCTCCGACGAAGAGTAGTCCTCCAGAATCTCTTCGGGCTCATCCTCTGAATCGGACAGGCTTGATGAGCTTTGGCTGAACACTTGCATGCCATCTCTTGGGATACAAAAAGGGTGCAAAAATGTGCCCTCTTTGTTCTCGGGTTCTACCACTCGAGTCTGCTTCTCTCCTCGGTTCACCTCTTGATGGAGATCGTGAGCAGCCATGTTGTTCATTGGGTGGGCCATGCTTGCGTATTCCCATTGTTGGGCTAGTATGAGGTCCGCCTCCCGAGCTCCAAATGATTGCATCTCAGGCCTCGGCTCAGTGTGAGGAATGCCCCATGATGAGTACTGCGTTGGCCGAACAGGAGCAGTAATTATCGGAGGAAGCGACGGAGTTTCTCTCCACTGCCACTTTCCCGATAGGAGCAGAAGCCGTTCCGCTCGTATTGCCTCCTCAAATATTTGAGGGAACCTTCGTTCCCTTGATTGCAGTAGAATGAGGCTTACGTCCGGGTGGAAGGCCCGAACATAGAAGAGATGGGCTTGGGCGGGCGTCGGTTGGATCTCCAGTGGGATTCTCTTCCAACTTCTGTAGAATCGGACATTGAAGTCCGTGATACCCTCCGAAGGTGCTCTCTTGATGGTGGAGAGGTATGCGAAGAGATGGAAGGGGTCCTGAGAGCCATCGAACGTTTCGATCAATGCCCCCGCTAAGTCATCCCATGAGCAGATGCTTTTGGGCCTGAGCAATCTGTACCACCGTAGCGCCCTTCCTTCCAGAGATAGAACAAGAAGTCTGATCATGACATCTTCATGGATAATGTCATGGAGGGTCGCTAAATCGACAACATCTTCAAGGTGCTCTCGGGCCATTCCTGCGGTGCCATTGTATTTCGTCAATGATTTCAAAGCACTTTTGGGAATCTCGTGGTAGCTTTGGATATTCAGGGGGCCTGGATCGTTCCAGCTAGGAAAGCTTCTCCCAGCCATTACGACAGTAGCCTATGGAAATCACGGTTGTCACCGCTGAGTCGGAGTCGTTAGGTGGACATTCTTTCTCCGCTTATGAGGTCAAGGCTGCTCACCGAACCTTGATTCCTCCGGGATATCTTCTTTCAGATTTGAAAGGCGCCTACGACCAGGAAATCTGGATCTTCAGCTCAACTGAGTCACCAGGTGATTTTATCAGATGAAGACAGGCCAGAGATTCACCGAACTCGGACCTTCTTAAGACACGGGGAGTCCTGGTTACGAAAACCAGGTTTAGGCACTGGTCTTCACGACTTTAGAGATTCTCGGGTAAAACAGAGTCGCCAGATGCTAAGAGTCTTTTAGTAATGAGAGCATCGATTCTCACTACTACTCAGAAGATGAGACTGACCGGATCTCACCGGGAACTTGTTAGAACTACTGGCTCCGGTGAAGACGAGCTAGAAATTTTCTCAAATATGGGACCTTGTGTCCCACCGGGCGTGCCAAAAACTGTTGGTCATCAAATCCGCATAGGAAAGGACTTTCGGTGGGTTTGCGCGCCCTGGACCTGCGACCAACATTGAAAGGCCGAGGGGAAGAGATGCCCCTCGTGCCAATCTCCGAAGAAAGGCCGGCTCCTATACTAATCTACTTTTGGGGTTTGAGACAAGAGTGCAGGAAAGAAATAAACAGAGTAAGGGTTAGGAAAAGAAATAAAAAGGGGTAAGGGTTAGAGAAAGAAATAAAAAGAGTAAGGGTTAGAAGATGATGATTTAAGGTGGGAGAGAACAGGAAGCACGATTACTCGCTAACAACTCGAATAGCAACAAGAAATACCAAGAATAACATGAAAGAAACGAAATGCCGAACTTCCTATGTATCCTCTGGACGGGTTCGCGGGGTTCTCCTTTCTCTCTCGCTGGAATTCAGGATTCAGAGTAACGACGATTGAGATAAGGGAATAACAGAAACCTCGATCCACCAGGCAGCATAAAGGAAAGCGACAAGGCATTTTTCCTCTCCTATGTATCCTTCAGGGCGAATTTTAGGGGTTCAGTCCCCGATCGCACACCGGATTCAGGATTCAGAGTCTCGATACGCGAACGAGAAAAGACAAAAGAATTAAGCACAAAAGGCAGCATAAAAGAGAGAAATAGAGCACAAAAGGTCTTTAGTATTAAACGCAGGACATCAAGTTACAGCAGCTTTCTAGCAGAAAGTTCCCCCCTTTTTACATTACATGCCTGGGTTTTTATAGAGGACCCGACCCTCTGAGTCATTATTACAAAAAATGGCGGAGTACACCCTCGGGCCCTGAGAAATCGGCGCCTCGCTGCTGCTACGAATGATCTCTCAAATCGGCTACCAAAACTGGCAACTGTGACTGGGTCAACCATGGAAACATTCATTTAATGCACCGCCCGAGTGTCCCTGGCTTCTGGATGCTGTGCTTGAGTGATCGTTACGCCCGTCGGGTTTTACTTCGAGGACTGTTACGTCCCTTTCGTTTGCCAAAAATGGTCAGCGGACTTATCGGGCAAGAAAGGGGGTATTTATAAGGGGCCTTCGATCACCTTGGGAAGCTGCCCGCCTTGGAACGTGGGCCCAAAAAGTGCTTCGCTACATCTCCGCCTCGCCAAAGCCTTGGGCCGAAGTAGATTCTCCTTGATTTGTTCTTCGCAAAATAATGCTTCGCAGAAACTACTTCGGGGATGTCGAGTGCCGAGCGGATTCCATCTTTGAAATGGGGCTCTTTGTCCTTTGCTGGCGAAACTGCTTCGGTTGGAAAATGTTTCGGCCCGATTCTTTCTCAAAACTACGGTTCGGGGAATATCCTCCCGAAGCACTTCTCTATTTTCGACACATTGTCATTTTGCTTCGGGCACCACTGCTTCGGGTGAAAACTGGCCGAAGTAGGTGTCAGAAATACTTCGGGCCCGAAGTAGTTTCCTTACCTTAGCTGATTTGGATTATGCTCTCCTCCTTCGACGAAGTCGTTTGGATGCTGCTTCGCAAAACTTCCGCCCGAAGCGGCTGCTGAAAATGCTTCGGGTGCGAAGCGTTATCTTTGTATTTCCTTTGGCGATATTACTTCGCAAGGTTTTCGCCCGAAGTGGTGATTTGAAGTGCTTCGGGCCCGAAGCTCTTTCCACATTCTCCTTCTTTTCCTTCGGCGAAGCTATTTTCCTTGGCTCTGTTTGGTAGCGAAGCTCTTTCTTCTTCATTTTATAAAAGGGGCGATAGGGAGAGTCAAAATTGTTGTAACTTAAAATAAAAGAAAAACTTTCAACAAGGAAATATTATACAAAATTCTACTATTCTTCTACCCCTTGTATAATGTGACAAAAAGTGTCAACAATAACAAATTAAGACAATAGGAAACTAATGTAGCATATTACTCTAGAAGAAGTTCATTTAGCTCATTTCTCTTTTAATAAGGATAAATCCCCTGGTCTAGATGGGCTCTCAGTAGCTTTTTACCAATATTATTGGATATAGTGAAGGATTCTTTATTAGTGGTAGTGGAACATTAAGGCCATTGCTAGACAAAATCATTATAGAAGAGCAAGGAGGTTTTGTGAAAGGGAGACAAATTTTGGATGGGATCATAGTATCTCATAAAGTTATACATTCAACAACTTCAATAAAAAGGAAAGCTATGATCTTAAAACTTGATATGAGTAAAGCCTATGATAGGGTTAAATGGAATTTTTTTTGCAATTTTAGATAAGTTTGGTTTTGGGAAAAAATGGGTTAGATGGATTAAAGCTTGTGTCTCTACAATTTTTTATTCAATGTTGGTCAATGGGTTAGTGATAGAATCTTTTAAATCCAAGAGAGGTCTTAGAAAAGGATATCCTCTATCTCCTTATTTGTTCATTATTATGGAAAAAAAAATTAGTAGGAACTTAAATAAGGCTTACAAAGATGGATTTATTAGTGGACTTAAGGTTAGTAATAACATCCTTAACATCACCCATCAATAGTTTTTAGATGATACAACTATTTTTGGAAGGTCAATGATAAATGATGCCAGGGCTTTGAATAACTTTTTAAAAGAGTACAAAAGAGCTTCAGGACAAAAAAATAATAGGACTAAATCCAAAATTTACTTTCTTAACACTCCTACTAATATCAAAGCAATAATTTATATGTTGCTTCAAATGGAGAAGGCAAATTTGCCAACAACTTATCTAGGTATGTCTTTATTTTAGGGGAGAATGAGGATAGATTTATGGAATCCAGTTATTAGTAAAGTTCAAAATAAACTACCAGCTTAGAAAGGTAGATGGTTATCATTAGCAGGAAGAGTGTGGTTAATTAAATCAGTCTTACAAGCCATTCCAACATATTATGTGTCTTTGTATTCTATGCAAAAATCAGTTGAAATTTTTTTAATCTTTATTATGTGATTCTTTTTATGGTCATATTTACATGATAAAAGGAAATTTTCTTTGGTGAAATGGAGCAAGTTGTGTGATGGCAAAACTAGAGGAGGTCCTGGTTTAAGATCTCTTATAGATGCAAACTTAGCTCTTAGGGAAAAAGTTATCTGGAGGTTGTACAAAAAGATTCAAAGATAATGGGCAAGAATTCTTCTAAGTATGTTGATCCTAATAATACAAGTTTAATATTTACTACATTCTCTCTTCCAAATGGTTCTTCTCTTTGGAATGGTTTAAAAAAATCTATTGATCTTATGATTAAAGGTTTAACATGGGTGGTGGAAACTAGAGAAAAAATTCCTATTTGGATGGATACTTGGTGTGATTAAAAACCACTCAATTTAGATCCAGTTTTGAAACCTTGGATGAAATTGCTTTAAGATAAATATGGTGATAGGGTTTTAAAAATTTTGTACAAGGATCGATAAGGAAGATACAAATGGAAAGAATATTTTTTACAAGTATACAAGACATTGATGCTAGGAGGCAATTGAGTAGAAAGATAACAACTGTAATTATTTCGAGGGGTTCCAAGGATAAATTGATTTGGGAGTTGAATAGATCAGGAGAATACACAACAATAAGTGGATATAATGTTCAACACCAACATAATAATAATATCACTAGAATTTGGAGAGATATTTGGGATATCCCAAGCATTCCTAAAGTTAAAATGTTTGTTTGGCTAGTAGGTCATAGAAGAATTTATCCTGGGATAACCTTATGAAAAGGGGTTTTCATGGCCCCTCTAAATGTATTTTTTGTAATAAGGAGGAGGAGAGTATTGACCATCTCTTGGGACATTGCTCAATTATCTAGAATATATGGCAATGGATTCTTAATATGTTTTATAAATGCATGGTGATGAATAGCAGAATTGAATATTGGTTAAAGCAATGGTAGAGCACTTATAAAAGTGAGGCTTTACAGACAATATGGGATATATCAAAAGATACAATACTTTGGAATATATGGCTAGAAAATAATAGAATAATATTTAAAGAAAAGGAAAGTAGTTTAGAGGTAATGAAAAATAAGATATATTTAGCCATAGAGGAGTCTAAACCAACCCTATTAACTCACCCAATCCCTAATTTGGAAGCAAAGAGTCTTGATAGATGGAGTCAAGTCATTAAATGGAATTATGATGTTGGGTACAAGAGAAGCAAAAATAAAGTAAATAATATAAAGTGGAAACCACAAAATGTGGAGTGGGTTAAGTTAAATTTTGATGGAGCATCTAGAGGAAACCCAGGACCAGTAGGAGGAGGAGGAATAATTAGATTTAATAGAGGAGATGTTTTGTATCATTATGCTTTAAATTGTGGATTTAAGACAAATAATGAAGTTGATTCTTGGGAAGCTTTAGAAGGGTTAAAAATATGTAAACACATGAAATTGAATAGAGTTTGGATGGAAGGTGATTCTCTCATAGTAATAAATGCAATTTTGAGGAAAGCAAAGGCTCCATGGAACATACAAGAGATAATTGTGGAAATTCAAGATCTTGATAAAGAGTTTGAAGAAATAAGGTTTACACATATATTAAGGGAAGGAAACAAATGTGCAGATAAGCTAGCCAATAGAGGGGTTCTGGTTAAGGATTGTGAAGTTAACATCTTCTTTCCATGGTTAGAAGAAGTACAAAGTTTAGTTGAATCTAACAAAAATTGTTGATTGCCTAAATCAATTAATGATTAAGATTTACTTTAAAGTTTTCCATTGGTAATATCTATTCTATTTTGTAATAATAATGTGTGTTCATTTAGACTATTTATTATAATTTTGTGGTTGCACTTGTGTTTTAGGAAGAAAACTAGCAATCTAGATTTGGTAAAGCGGACTATGTTAGTGTGATGTTTTGGAAATATTACTCTACTAAGATGCAATACATAGATAGTAGAGGTGAATTTTTGGCATTGTGAAATCTGCTATAGGAAAATATCAATAAAGATGCTAAATTTTGGAGTAACTGTATTCATACAGAGATTTGAAAATATCTAAAAAATGAAAATAAAGAATTTAGACATTTTATGTAAAATTATGTAGGTTTCTAAATATAGCATCTCAATTGATATGAGAAGTGTATCTATTTGTAAACTCTCAAGCTCTAAAGAAGAGATGTAATTTGTTAAGGGTGGGGGACCCGAGTACAACCCCTTTTTATCAAACAAAAAAAATGTTAATAATTAATATTAACATCTAGTGTTAATTATTTAGTAATTAATCCAATTACTAATTGTTGGTAATTAGCACCAAGAGGTAATTCTATTATTGGATGAAGCATTGGTTTATTTTATGTTTAAAAATAACTTAATGGAAAAGCCAATAAATAAAATTAGTTTTTCTTTGTATCTCCATGAATGTTGCATACGTGAGTTATGTTGGTAGCTACCTTGTAATGGTCTTAAATATTACACTCTTGCATAATGCATGGTCATGCAAAATAAGGGCACTCCCCTTATGTATGTGGGGAGGAGGAAGCATAAGGAGGTGGGGATGAGATAGTTCATTTTAGGATAAGAAGAGGATTCAAGAGCGTAGACCAAGAAGAAATATCTCCCTAGATAGTGTGCTTTAAAGGTAATGTACTTCTAAGGAGTTGCAAATGATTGCTTAGTCACTATTGCACTTTCCAATGCTTTCATTACGTAATTGCATCTTGGGGCTTACTGCTTGATTGCTTTGTTTAAGGTTGGATTTTTTTTGGTCACCTTAGTTATTTTTGGGCTATGCTAGTAGTAGATGAATCCATGTTTTTTTCTTTCTATTATAGTTTAAGTAGTTAGGATCTTTCCTTTTGTGTTGGTGTCCAATCCTTTTTGAAGCCTGAAGTGTGAAGTGCTAGTGAAGTGTGAAGTGCTAGTGAAGTGTGGAGTGGTTTTCTCATTTCTCTCCCTTTGTATTGCTCAACTCTGTTTGTCTATGCTAAGTTGTTTTCTTAATAACTCTATGAGTAGTGGAAGCCATAAGTTTTAGCCTTTGGTCATCCATTATGTGCTAATTTTGGGGGCTATGTATCACACATGTGTGGGTTCTTTGTTATTCATTCTAGGGTACCCATGTCAATTAGTAAGTTGTTTCATCAAATTGGTTAGTTGTGTGGGTGTCCCTCAGGTCTGGTGGTGCTCTCTATAAGCATTGTGTCACTGAATGGGGGGTGGAGTGGATGTTATGTTCATGCGCATCTCAATTAGGATGGCACCCTATGGGTGCTTTAGGGTAGAGCATACCTTTTCTTCTTGTTTTATGTGTTTGGTAAGCTTTCATAAATTTTGTGGTTGGGAGCTTTGGTTTTTAATTTTAAGAGCTCTTATGTTAAGAAGAGCTATAAGTCTTGTCTTAATTCATGAGTATTTTATCTTTAATAATTGGATGGGAATGAGTATTCCATGTATATGTTGTGCTTAGGTTTTAGTGGTTGCAAATCAAGAAAATATATTATTGACTTTTTGGTTTTCAAAATGATTAGTTGGAAAAAAGTTATTTGAAATTGCTCTTTGTATAAATGAGTTTTGTAAGGAAAAGTAAGAATTAAGTTGAAGAATATTTTAGAATGGTCAATTAAATTTTAACATTAAATCAATATGGTTTAAATGATAAATATTAGGAAATTATGTTATGATGTCCTTTTTAGTTTCAAAGGAAATAATAGTGCTTTATTATGTTATAAAGAAAGTTAGTGATATTCTATTTTGTTGATTGATTTGATATTTGGGTTATGGGTTTTTTTTTGTAAAGAAAAGAGAAGAGCTTTGGTATTGAAGTAATTATAATGGTTTCCTGAGACTTGAGTAGGTAAGGAAACCATTATAGGGAGAAGTATGGGATTCTCTCCTTGATTGTTTGAAATGTGTATTGCATACAAGGTTGCATTAGCATATTTTATTACTTAGTGCATGGTAGGCTTGCATAAGCAATTTATGAGTTGTCCTAATCCCTAAGCTTTTCTCAAAAGTCATGGGAGATTTTATTTCATGAAGAATATCATGAAAATAAGGTGGTGCAAAGGCCACTTAGACAATTTTGCTCTAATGTATCTGGGAATGAAAAGTTGTTATGTAATTGAGGATTTTATAATGTAATACTTGGTTTTTATTCTTGAACTATAAGAGTTTGAAAGATTTTTTTACCTTTATATTTTATATGTAACTATTGTTTTATGAGTACCCAAGTGTTGTAGGTGAGTTGGAGAGGAGACGACAATCTTCCAAGGGAGGTCCCAGGTTCAAATCTCCACCCTACCAAAAATATGAATTGGGTATCCAAAATCCAATTGATAATGTTGGTGCAAGCAGGGTTGGGTGTAACTCCCGGGTGACTTTGACGGTGTAGAACCCCCTGTTCATGGTCTCTCAAACCAAGGCAGCCCCGCAAGGGGTTTTTCGCTTAAAAAAAAAAAATCTATTGTTTTACGAGTGAACATAAGAATGTGTTGGCTTATGAACTCTTTTGGAAGTTGTTATTTATTGTTGAAAATAAAGATAAATAATATAATCTAATTGAGCTAGAGAGATGTCCTATAATAGCATTATATTGAAATTATAAATGATGTTAGTATTTTGATTTCTTTAAACATGTTTAGATCTAACATTAAGTGTAGAAACAGTTCTTGCTTTATGCTATCATTATGTTGGATTTACTAAAATATGTTAGCATAATGATTCATTTAAGCATGCATTATTATAGCATTAGTTTAGATAATACTCTTCCTTATGATTTATTTTTAGGTTTGGTGGGGTTTTTGGGCATGGAATTAGAGCCATATTAGGACCCTCAAGTTAAGAAGGAAACCCAATCCTAGGAGTTGTGATAAGGCAATATCTAGGGTAATGTGAATTGTGGAAGAAGTTGTGGTGATACAATAACCATGTTGTTGTGAATTATGCACCTTGAATGGTGAGGCTCAGGTGCTATCAAATGGTGAGGTCTTGGGATATCATTCATAAATTAGTATAGTGGTGACACCTTGAAAGGTGAGTATCGAGTGATCATGTTCATTATCAAGTGAGTGGTAATGACCTTAGTTAGCCCACAGAGGTATGGTAACTAAGCACAAAGGCACTACACTAGAAATATTCTACATAGATAAACTTATGTAGGGTTAGGGAATATGCTCACCCTATAAGTGTTATGGGCCTTAGAGAATAATCCCAACACTATGTTCAAGTTGTCCTATATCGATGAGGGTATGGAAAAGGTGGGAGGATTACTATTGGTGTCCTTTCTAAGTGATTAGGTTTATAAATGTGAACCCTAGAAATACCATATGTTGTCAACTCCTATCCACTTGAGTGTCTTCTATAGTGATAGTAACTCAAAATGTGGTTATGCTTTATTTATATACTGGAATGTGTTGGGACTTCTTGTGAATCTACTTGTGTAAAAAAAATATTTCTCTCTACGGTTGGTTTTATTGGGTTGTTACAACTCTTTTGTGGGTGGGGCACATTGATGAAATTTGTCTAATTAGGTATGCCAAAACTCTTGGTCCAATATCTACCTAGTCTATGAAATGTATCCTAGACTTTGGCTAAGATTGGATGATTGGGATTTCTCCCAATTTCAACCTCCAAAGAATGTTGAATCCTTATAATACTTTATAAAATTAAAATAGGGGTTTAAGACCAAAGAAAGAAGTAGAAGGGTTAGAAGGAGATAAGGGTTTAGAAAATTCTTGAAGTATGGACGTGGTATATCATAACAACACTAAAAATACATTTTATAAGAGTTTTACACAATCAAATCCAAATGAAGCTTAACAAACCAACTATCAACGAAAGATACATAATTTATTAAGTTTTGATTATATGCTTTATGCATTCCAAATACTATATGAGGAGTAATCTAAACATTGATCCAATTGAATAGAATTCTCTTTAGAATAATTTATTAATCATAAAATACAAACAAAAATGCATCAAGCATAAAATTCATTTATAAAAACCTAAGAATGCAATCATAATAGAGGCCAAACAACATTCACTTTTTATTGATTTGCAACAATCATCATATAGTATATAACAAATAATTGCTATAGATGAAACCCTAATTATGAGGTGCATTGGGGTATTTATAAGCTACTATATAAAACTTCTAGCTCAAGATTTAGAATAGTTTGTTACAGGTCTATTAGAAACAACTTGGCAAATAAACACTCATGGGAGCATGTCATTTCCTCCTATGCACCAATCAACTATTTGCATTACTGATTTTACTACTATGGTCGGTCCATATTCCTTCCTTCATCTTTGGCTCATGTATTTTTTTGGCAGGTCCATTGATCTTTAATTGTCATCTTCTGGAAATTTACTTAGTTCTTACAATAGTTTGTCAAATATATATTTTTCAAGGTCTGGTTGGGAAACATTTGGATGGGTATAGCTTCTAATACATGTGATCTTGGATGAAAATGGGGTGTCTGGGTATTTTTACTCATTATCAAAATTTGCAGTAATGTTCAATCCTTTTATTTTCAATAAATACCCTTTGAGACATAGTTAGGGTTTTGAAGATGTGTTTCTAACGTCATCCTTTTAGAGAAAACAATTTTTTATCTTCTTAGACAATGCTTTACTTTTTTATATTGTGCATATTCAAAATTTTATGGGGCTTATGATGATGTAAGCACTTGGAAAACCTGGCTTTGTGTTTGTTTTGACTTTGGGATTTATGAATGTTTCAACTTAGTCAATATCAATATTGTGTTATTCTAGCTTCCTTGTTCCTAAAATTTTCTAAATATTTGCATGATATCATCCCTCAAAAAGTCCAAAATTAATTAATCTAGGATTTTTGCATTATTATAGCCTTCAGGGACTTAGCTAGTTTTTAACTTTGTTGGAATGGATCTTGCTTTATTGCTTTTCCATGATTTTGAATTCTTTGAAAAATTTTAACTATCTTGGAATTTAGCTCTAGACTGGTGCATTTGAATCTTCACTAGATTTTTTATGCTACTATGATTCTTCAACCGACCTTAGGGTCATTTGCCTTAATATAATTTGGGCAAAATTTTAGCAATATGGTAGTCCAACTTATTTTATAAGTACATGTGAATGTGGGCAATCATATTGACCTACATTCTTGGTGCCTCCCAAGGATTTCTATTTGTATCAATGAAAAACCTAGAGAGCCTTATATATTGGGTAAGGGGTCACAAAATGGAGATGGAGATAGAAGATAAGTTGATAAAATTTGGAGATTTAATATGTCTAGTGATTACAACACATGGGGATGTGGGAATGAAAGGTTCTTGATAGTTTAGTTGGGCATATACTATACAAATATGACATTCTTTGTGAATATGCCTATGTCAAACTTATATCTCATTTGCACATAAAACTTGGCATAACCTATAGTATTTAGAGGGAGAAAATAACAAGAAGCGAGAAAGGAAAGGGTGTTAAAAAATAAAAAGGCTAAGAATGGTGGAGGGGGATATAGGAAGAAATGGTCTATAAATAGAAAGAGGAAGGAAATATGAAAAGAGGAAGAGAAAGGAGGGAAAATGGAGATACCTGAAGGGTGGTACCCCCTCCAAAAATTACACTTCTTTGAGCATAGTCTGCCACAACCAAGAGCTACTTCAGATTGAGGAAAACTACCTTAGGTAAATATTCTAGGCACTCACAAATTGGAGATCTTCATTACTCTATATTTTTCTTTCTTTATAAAAATGCATAAATACCCTTCTTCAAAGCTATAGACAATTACACAATATCCTAGAGCTTTGGAGGTATACATGAATGAAAATGTTGCACTTAAATTTACACTTTTATTCAGGCCTACATCTCCCTATATGGCCGAGTGGATGACCATGCCAGCTAAGTATCGCAATAAATATGGGTATATTTTTTGAATTGGAATACTTTCCCAAAAATGTATACCTTATGCAAGGGTTTCAAAAGTGAAGGTTGTTTTGTTCTTTTCCAAAGGTGATTAATTATTTCATGAGGGGATATTTTGTATCTTATTGAGTAGGAGTGATAAGATATTATTTGGATATTATTGTTGTGATATTAATCATGATCTCTAACCCTTGTTAAAAGTTGAAAAAGAAGTTTTTTGAGTGTGGCATATTTAGTGGACATCCAATAAGGCATAAAAATGTATGAGAAATATTCTCCATTGACTTTGTTTATGGTGTTTTATTTCTAAAATATCATTGTAGAGAAAAGTATTGATTGTGGTTTCCTTTTTGAAAGTTGTTGGTTTAATGCTTCAAGGTTTTCTGGTTTGAGAGTTGTGTTTAAATCATGTTTTATAAGCATAGTTGTTGAAGTCCATTGGTTATGCAAAGAACTTGAGTTAGAAAAGAACATGAGTATCATTGTTATGTGAGATTTGTGGTTGAGCATTGTTGGAAACATTTGAGTTGGTTGATACATGTTTGGACTAGGATTTTATGAGAAAGAGTTATCCCTCATGGTGATTGGTTGAGTTGAGTTGATTGAGCCTAGTCAAGTGATTGTATGAGGTGATTGTTCAAGTCCCATGAAACAAACAATTCTATAATTCTGATTTGAGTTGAGATTGAGCTTTGATATTAGAACATATTGAGTCTCTAACAATTCTCTTTATACTTCTATAATACCTGAGTTGAGTTGAGATTTATTTGAGTTGATATCATTGTGGATCATTATTGTCATCCATTGTAGAGTGCATTGCCATTCATTATTGAGTTCATCATTGAACCTTGCCTTCATATATTTGTGGATGATATTTGAGTTCTACTTGAGCATGATTGGTTGAGCCTTTGAGAAGGCTTTTGGGACAGATTTGTGGCAGTTTTTGTGTATTATTGATTGAGCCTTTGAGAAGGCTTTTGGGATAGATTTGTGGGCAATGTTGAGCAGATTTTGAGCAAGTTCTTAGTGAGATTGTTGAGCATATTTTGAGCAAGTTCTTGGTGATATTGATGAGTATATTTTGAGCAAGTTCTTAGTGATCTTGTTGAGAAGTTTTGAGCAAGTTCTTGGTGAGCTTGTTGAGCATGTTTTGGGCAAGTTCTTAGTGAGCTTGCTAGAGCAGTTTTGGGCAATTTCTTGGTGAGCTTGCTAAAGAAGTTTTGGGCAAGTTCGTAGTGAGATTTCTAGAGCATATTTTGGGCATGTTCTTGGTGAGCTTGCTGAAGCAGTTTTGGGCAATTTCATAGTGAGCTTGCTAGAGCAAATTTTGGGCAAGTTCTTAGTGAGCTTGCTAGAGCAGTTTTGAGCAAGTTCTTGGTGAGCTTGCTGAAGTAGATTAGTGGATTTCCTACCTGAGAAGATCAGTGTATTGGCTAGCTTTGAGTATATCAAATTAATCATTTTTATTAGGATAATAATCCTTATTTATGTGTGAAATATTATAAGGATATTATCTTGTGGAGTACCCCACATTGGGGGAACCAAATTAAATCTTATGTCTCAATTGTGTGTGATGATTTGTGCACTTGTTTACTATTGCTATCTATGCCATTAATGCACACTGCTATATTTTGTTATTACAATTTAGGACACTAATTGATATTGATTTGGAAAGAAAGTAAAAATTGGGCGCTATACTGTTCACCCCCCCCTCTCAGTATAAGCTTGTGTTCTTCAGTGTCATCCTTGTATAGCCTCTTAATTATCTAGGGCACCCTCTATTTTTTACAAATTATGGCTACCCTATTTGTTGAGCTAAGGAGTTAGAAGGTATTAAGAGGAATATTGGAAGAATGAGGAATTAATAGAGGTGGGTATGGAGTAGTTGGAAGAAAAAGGGCATAACTCTGGATATAAAGGGTGATAGGAAATGATATAGAATGTGGAAGAATGAAGGGGCTAATGGTTTATGTATATGGGAGGAATAATACTTGAATTATGATGTCCTCCTCTTTTAATTTCTTTTGATGCTTGTATTTGGATTTTAGCTTTACCTTCCTACCATATTGCTATTTGTTTGTGTAAACACCATCAAGAGAAATAAGGAAATAAAGGTGAAGATTTCCCCCTTTGATTGAGGGATTCTATATTTTGGGTCTTTCTTGCTCCATGTATCTAGAGAAATATCTATTTAGTCAATTTTAGAGAAAGTACAAAGCTACATGTCTTGAAAGCTTGTATTTTCTAGTAAATAGAGCTTGGCTTTTTGTTGTAATAGGACAAGACAAAAAAAGAGGGAAAATTTCTAAAAGGTCAAATTTCTTAAGGCATGTAGATATACACACTTTTAAGCTTAACCAAATAGATATTCCTCTCAATATATGGTTTTTCATACTACTGTGTCAATCCTATTAAATGTATGGGGTCATAGGCCTATTAGCCTTATTAGCTTTTCCGATTATCTCTCTCCTTTCTATTTTCCTTTTGACCTTGAAATTTTCTTTTTCAGGTATAAATTCAATGTCCTTAAGAAATATTGAGGTTAGAGGACAAAGAAAATGAGAGGAAAAATTAGATAAGTGTGGCCATCTCCTCTATACATCATTATGGGCTAGGGGGGCTATCAAAATTATGCCAAAAAATGCAGTTTATGGAAAATTTGTGATCAATGCTATAATTTTGAGGGGGGAGGCCCACTTATATAAAAACCTCTATTTGGAAGTTCCATAAATCTAGCAATATGTTCATCCTTCCTTTATTTGGCCCATAAGTCACATTTTTCCAAGGAAGAACATGCTCGATGTGATCAAATTAGCACCCTACAAAATCTACTCCAGGCCTCTAAATACCACACATGTGATTTGTTTGGTGTTCTTTTCAAGGTGTTACTTTTGTAATTCAACTATTTTCTTGGAAAATGGACTTATTATTATTTGTATATACATCTTATTGGATTTATTTACATGTTGACTATTTACACAAAATTGTGGCATTGCCTATTCACACCAATGGGGCTGAGCTCTACCTTTTCCATCGCATGACACTTTGCTTGAATCATGTTCCTTTTATCCTTATCTTATAGGGAATACATCTATAGTGGAACCCCTAGAATCCAAAATAACACAAGAATTGAGAGCTCTAATTCAATACTTGACTAATAATCTAAATGTTATGGAAAGACAAGATGCTAAAGTAGTAATTGAGACATGTCCTTAAAATATGTCTTCCTCAAGATACCAAGTGATAAGCAGTGATGAAATTAGTGAAGAAAGTCTTAGAATTTTCAAATATAAATAATAAAAGGAACCCCTTAGTCTTGTCATGTCTAATTTCTCACCATTTGACAAAAATTACATTGGTAACAATTAC
Organism: Wollemia nobilis; assembly: GCA_028583015.1. Taxonomy (NCBI): domain Eukaryota; kingdom Viridiplantae; phylum Streptophyta; class Pinopsida; order Araucariales; family Araucariaceae; genus Wollemia; species Wollemia nobilis. Next base: position 3,325,339 of record JAQPPZ010001695.1, on the reverse strand, counting down.
CAAGTATATCAACCTCATTTCTACTCAATGACAGCTCAAGAAACAAGTGATTTTGTAGCTCTTGCAATGGATTCAAGGCAATATTTCACAATGGAGGGATACCCCATAGTTCATCTAAATGGTCTAGATGTAGGATTTGGTCTTATTTCCTTACCAAAATATGGTCAAAAGACTAAAATTCTAGAAAACATGACGTAAGAAATAGAACTCAAGAAGAAGAGATAAAACTGATACCATATCCATAAATAAGGCAATAAGAGAAAAAATAGCTAGAGTTATATATTGGGTTACCAAGTTAGGAAGAATCATAGCTAAAATAACAAAGAAAAGAGGCTTACTAGAATTTATACTAACCAACTATAACAAGAAAATAGAGAATAGAAACAACTGAACAATATAAAAAGTTGTTGAAGCAATTAGTCCAAGCAATGTGTATACACCAAAACCTAGCCACTTGTCATCTATGCATCCTCAAATTATAGCCGTCCATTATTATATATATTTATTTATTTATTTATTTATTTATTTATTTATTTATTTATTTATTTATTTATTTATTTATTTATTTATTTATTTACTTATTTATTTATTTATTTATTTATTTATATTTATGCATAAATATGAATATTTTATATTTATATTTATTTATTTATTTAAATAAATATATGTAAATAAATCCCAACCGCCAATCAATGTTTTAATCTCAACCCTTCATTTTGCATGATCTGTGTCACTTGTCCAATATCAATCTCAATCCTTCATTATGTTTTAATCTTGGTCACTTGTTAGTGTCATCAAAACCCTAACATGATCAAGGAAAATTATAAAATATGATTCATTTTTGTGAATCAAGGTTGAAACAATTTTGAGAGGTTGTAAACCCTAGCATCCCATTCATTTCATACTTCCTTCGCATTCGTGCAAGCCCTCATCACCTTCACATCCACCATATCCACTATTGAAACCTCTGTGAACCCTACCCAGATTCTATAGAGCATTCCCCATCATCCTTGAACACTCTAGGGCATTCCTCAAACATTGCAGAGCATTTTTGAAACACTACAGGGTGTCCAAAACCACTCTCGAATGCTCCTAGGTGTTTTCCTTTAACCGTATTATGGTTGAAAAACCCTCAAATGCTCATGGGCATTTGTACAACATCATATCAAGGAAGTAGAGACATAAATCAGATAAATCGGGTACATTCTAACAAGGTAACAAGTATAACTTAAATTTCCTGTACTTGACTTACATTTTATTATCACCACATCTAGGGTTTGTAGATTTGTTATTTAGAGGGTCTCACATAGTGGAGCCCTCGCATATACTACTAATATTTTGTGTTGTGATTTGTTTGTAGGTACAGGATATATCTTCATTGATGACTGTTGCAGCTCGAGTGGTCTCGTAGGGATACGCAAGCCCACTCACAATTTTTTTGGAGTGAAGATGACCCAAAGAAACCCACATTCTTTTGAATGAGGGTTTTAAAACTCTCTTATTGTATTATTGTATCAAAGTAATACGTTGCATTGTAACCCCCAATTTGGGATAAATTTATTGTATAAATTGGATATCCAGGCTCCTTGAGTTTAATATAAATAAAGATCTTTTATTTTATGTATATTGTGTCATTTGCTTTGATCTAGTGCTTTTATTGATGTTCATTTTCACTGTACAAAATCTAGTGCTAGGGTTTCTAGGAGTTGTGAGATTTTATTTGTGGTTGTGTGGATGCCATATAGTATTTGGGGGATGCCATACATAGTCCATGTGGATTTCATAGAGTATCTGGTGGACACCATAGAGTATCTACGAGTTTTGATAGAGAAAACTTTGAGTTTCAACAGAGAAAACTATGGGTTTCGACAAAGAAAATTGTGGGATTTTGTGTCGCATTTGCAGAGTTGGAAAAAATACGTAGGATCTTTGGTAAGTCTTGTTTAAAATTTTCTCACATTTTTTGCTTTTTAAAAATAATGAAAATAAATAAATATCGTTGTTCTATTTAAAAAGCAACATCTTGCATTGTTAAACATTTTAGGCATTCATAAGCATTTCCAAAATCATATATAATTGCACATAGAGATAAATTTGCATCTATGCATTCATTTTAGCTACATTAGACATTCATTACACTAGATTCAAGTTTTTGTTATCTTTCATGGTGTTTTTGCTTTTTGCTTTGTGTGTTGTGTGCAATAAAATTAAAAAGCATAGTAGTTGCACTTTAGGCTAAAGTTTCCCAATCCTCACTCTTCTAGGCTAGAATAAAGTCACTTGTGCTCAATCTTCCTCCCACTATTGGAAACACTTGTTGATTTAGAGTGGAAGAGCTAGGTGAACCCTCCACTATTGTAAATACTTGATGATTCATAGTGGATCTTAAGAGGTGTACCCTAGACTCTTTTGAGGTGTTTCGAGTCACCAACTTGGTTGAGTGAAAGAGGGTTTATTTTGCATTTTGTGAAAAACACCATAGATAACAAAAATTTAAAAATAATCCACACACTTTGCATGTTTCATTTGCAATATCAGTGAATTGGATTTCATCACCAACCACTAATCGAGACCAACGATGGTGGGATTCATCTCTATCCACTAGCTCACCCCTTAGATACTTTAGCAGCCCATGAGTAAATTTTTTGGATTTCATCACCAAAAAAATCCCCACTTGACATCCACCTTAGGAAGCCACCCTACATAGTTATCTTAGGCTTAGAGAGTCTCTACATTAGACACACAAAAAATAATTTATTGCAAAAAATATAGGACACATCTATTTGTTTGATCTATGTGTTTTTCATTGTCATCTTACTTTCCACACACACCCTACACATTCACTACCCCAACTTACTTCTATTTTATGGTATTTACCCAATATCAAGCTAGAACTGTAAGTTAGGCACCCACTAGCCAACCCACCTCATACATGGAGTGTTCCACTTCTTCCCCAATCACTTCTATGGCTAACCCAACCATTATAGCGTAGACAAGATATTTTGACTTGCCTACTAGACCTTCTCACATTGTATTCACTTTGAATGTAGTTGTGATTCAAATAGCCATCCACACCACCATTCCAAAAATTGAGTCATCCACACCCATTGATACCCACATCACTTACATAGACATGGAAAAATATGGAGCTTATCTAAGACCAACCAATCCTATTCTAGAACCACTTCACATTCCACCCAGACATGTTCCTTCTTCTTAGCAAGAACTTACTAACTCACATCCCAATAGCTTTAACCAAGTCTACACCAACCCTCTATTTGAGACAACATCTGCACCCTCACACCAAATTCCTCCACCACAATGACACTGCTACCTATTCCAATCCACTCTACAAATCACAAGTTAATGTTGCTTTGTAGATTCCATCCACCGTTCCACCTACCATCCCCCATTTAGTTGTGATTCCTTTCACAACTTACACTTCATTAACCTCCACCAACATTACCAACCCTCACATCACACCTACATCCACTTCCACCACAACCATACAATTTGCATCCAAAATTGCCTTACAACAAGCATGGGAACACCTCAATCAATTGCTCATGAGATAGCAAGATGCTCGTTCTTACCCTAAAACAACAATTAAAAGTAGGATATTTTAAACCCCATTCCATTCCAAGCCAACATTCTTTATTCACCCCTGATCCATCCTGGGTATCATAATCTTCTCAAGTTGTTATACCCACACCTCCATTCACCCACATCAACCCCATATCCACAACCTGGCACATTCACATTCCATAAACCTTATCTCCACTCCATAAACTATAGTTACTCCATAACCAATCTCAACAACATACCCAACATCATCAAATACCCCTCAATTCATCAAGCCATCAACATCACATTCCATCTCAATAATTCACCACTCCAAACATTCCATATCCACACAATAATCAAATAATTTAGGGCTTCTATACACATGTGGAAGACCCTAAAATCCAAGCCATGCAACAACATATTGACAACTTGATTATGCATACTCCTGGTATGATGTACCAAAAGCCTACATTGAGATAATTGATCAATCAACCTATTCATTTTTTGGTACCATCATCGCCTTATCTGACAGACTTTACAATACTAAAATTTGACAAATTCAAAGGGATTGAGGACCCTAGAGAGCCCATCAACACATTCATTCACTCATGATTTTGAATTCAAGATCAAGATGCTTTGATGCTCAAAACGTTTCCTCAAACATTGGGAGGAGACGCCTTAGATTGGTATAATCATCTGCTACATCATAGTATTTACACATTTGAAAAATTGGTAGATAAATTTCTAGAAAGGTTCTCATATCAATGTATGCAATAAAACCACCTTGAATTATGAGCACCAGAAATGCTCATTTTATATACATTGTTAAGGGGCATCATTACTAGTTTAATTAGCATGTGAGATGTATTTTTATATAACTTATGCATATAATTGATAGAAAATCTGGTATTATGCTTGACTGGTGTTTTTAGTGGAGATTGTGTATAAATGCAGGTTTTATTACTAATATGGTGTTTTCCAGTCTACATCCACTTGGACCTGGCATACTTCTACTTTAAGATACTAAGGCATGAGAGCATGTGTCTTCCTCTTCAAGGAAGGCACCCAACAGAACTAGGTGCCTTTCGAATGCAAAAGGTGCCCAGAGAAGTAGGTGCCTTCCTTATGGATAAGGCACCCACTTGAGGAAGGTGCCTTCCTCATGAAGAAGGCACCTCCACGCCTCCATACTTTGCAAATATTGACCAAGCAAGCAAGTGGGACCATGTTGACCATTGACTCCACATCATATGCACCAAGTTGGGATAGCTACCAAAGCACATGAAGAAAAAGGAGGAGATATTTTGTGCATTGTTATTAAAATAAATAAAGCACCTCTATTATTAGTTGATTTGTCGGATAACTTTGTAACATGAGCATTTCTTCTCACGCTCATGAACTACTTGAAGCAACGATTTACCAATAAAATGATATGCACAATAGACAATGGATAAACCAGATCCATTAGCGACTAAGGAGGACAACCACCCGAATGGATTTGTTATTTCCAAACATATTCTATTCTGATAAAAATAGAATACACCTAATTTATCCTACGGATAAAATTAGTGCATGACTGTTATTATTAGTGCATGATTGTTAGGATTGATTGATTGTCCTGTTTTATGCATATCTGTTGTACTTGCAAGTCTGAAATAGACTTGCCTAAAAATGTAACAGAGGAAGGTTGTGCATTGTATAAATGCCCAAGTATTCCTTGAAGGAACGATTAATTTTATAGAGGAGCTAATTTATTTTACTTATTTATTTAATTTATTAAGAGTGTAATTCCTCTTATTTGAGCAAGCTCTATGCAGCTAGCTGGGCGGACTATCTGCGGGAGCTTGGGCCCACTCCCTACAGTAGTCCTCCCCTATTTATTTCTGTATTTATTTTTTTTTAATTAGTTTATTGTTTTAGTTCTTACTTTAATTAATTTAGGTGTGTGTTTCTTTTTTTGCATATTTAATTTCTCGTACATTTACTTTCAGCATTTTAATTTAGCTTGTAATTTATTTATTTAATTTTTTTGCACTTAGTTTATTTGGTTTGGTCGAAATCCAAATGCACAAACCTCCCCCACAAAAATAAATAAGGTACAATCATATTTATTCCCCAACACTGTAGGAATATACTATGTGTGACATTCGTAAGTTTACGGACTTATCGGATTGATAATTTATGGAAGAGAAATGAGTGTTTTTTTTAATGTAATTTCTGCTCACCATTGACCAACCTATACAATCTTAGACAATTCGAATAAGAGTTGGTCTATGATTTTAGAAACCATTGGAGGGTAGTCATCACCAAGTTGCCATTCTCCCTACCAATGGAATAATTAACTTGAATGTTTGTAAGGAGTTATTTAAAACCTATCTCCTTGTTATTGCAATTACAACAATATAGAACATTTGATGAAGCTCTTGCCCAATCCTAAATTATCGAAGAAATAAAAATTCAAGAGGGTGAGATAAAATAAAATAAAAAATAATGGCAAAATAAGTGCCAATATAAAGGAAATTATTCTAGCCAATCCAAACTAGGACAAGTGAATCAAGTGGTTTTGAGTCAACCCCAAATGACTCAACAACCCCATGGTCAACATCAACCATAATAATCATCGCAACAACCACAACAAGTTCATAACATAGTGGTAACTATGGATAACCATCAACGTCGATAATTTTTTTGACATAATCGCACCTACACACCCTTATCCAAATCATATGCCTCCATTTTCTGTAGGTTGTATGACACTAAAGTTATTACCTTACCCGAAGTCAAGCCATATGATAATTATATGGAGAATTTTTTTAGCCCTTTCCATTGATAGAAGGGGTATGATATTAATAACTTCTTTACATTCAAATACATGGTGCAAGAATTTATAGACCTAGGGACCATTAAGTTGGATAACCCCTTAGCCCAACAAAATTAAAATCTTGGTATCTACCAAACACCACTTCCTCATCATGAGGAAACATAATAGAAAGCAAGGGGATAAAATACCATGACTCCCCCTAACCAATTCAATCATGTGCAATAGTACAAGGAAATATGGGGGCTATTAATGTCGTCATTTGAGTTCAACAATACACCAATCACAAAAATGAACAATCTCAAGCAGTTCAACCTCCAATAGCATCTCAAGAAAATGTGTCTTCACAACCTTCTAATTCATCTCCACCCATTCATTTCTTTACCAATTCATCCCATATCATTCATTTTACAATCCATCCATAAAGACCCATCATCTCCCTAAGTAGTTGACTAACAACTAGCCTTAAAATAGCTTTAGCCAAACTATCCATCTATGAGCTCATACAACAATATCCTCGACACTATGAGGTATTAATGAAAATTTTAAACTCCATTAAACTTCAATCCCAGGACACTAATGCCTTAAATAATTTTATGGATATTATTCAAATGTGTATGGAGCCCTCTATCACATTATATGATTTTGAAATAAAATCAATATCATTAGAATCGCCAGATCCTCCATTACACATTATAGCTCAATTTTATAGGAAGCCCTTTAGATGAGTGTTGATTGAAACCAACTCATCCATCAACATCATCACCACCTCTACCCTTCAATATCTCAATTTTCCACCATCACACATAACCAAATACACATTCACCTTGAGAGCATTCAATGATGTTTTTTATTCTATAGTTGACATTGTCATCTTACCTATAGAAGTGGGGGTTAATACGTTGCATACTATGTTCCATATCCTGGAGGGGTCCATCGCTTACAATGTACTCCTTGGGTACCCCTAGATAATGGAAATGAAATTTGTACCTTCAATACTACATCAATGTTTAAAATATGTACATGAGGGATATATTCATTGCATACCAACAAACATCAAACCGTTGAAGTACTATAACTTCATTTCCAATCCATACGAATCCATACTTCCATCCACCCACCTATTCTTAACTTCATCAACCATACCATCCATCTCACATCACATTTCTTCTTCATCAAAATATCCTATTCTTGAGGAGCTTACCATCAGTACCCCACATCAAGCTTCCACTTCTACATATACATATTCATCATAGTCGGTTACATGTACATGTGGTTGAACCCAATCCACACCGTTCATATCATCAACATCAACATCACCCATTATCATCATCTATTCATAATCCCCCATACAACCTACTCCACAAATACCTACTATAATTTCATCCACATCAACATCATCAGTAATCCATCAAACCCCTCAACCAAATCCATCTTCATCTCCACCAACTAATGTCTCACAAGTTTATTTGACATACTGTGAGATGCCATTTCACCATTCATATCTCCCATCACTTGAGCCACAAGCCACACATGAGCCTCACATATCCATATATACTCCATCCATATCATCACCCACACAAGTTGTAGTCCACCTTATCAATCCTAGCATTGGAAAATACGTGGTCCAATATGTCATAGTTACACCACTAAGAATCCAAACTATTAGGGATTAGGATCACCCATGTGACCCACCCTTATCCATAGTAGCGATGTACAATATGGTCTCATCATCTAACAGAATCAATTTTATATATGGGGGGTCGATTCATCATTTTATCCACTTCCCCTAGTCAAACCTAAGCAACCAGTCCCTGCCAATATAGAGCACATGTTTGGTTTCCCTTCACGATACTTTCATTGAGTTAATTGGTAAGGCTATGGTTTAGGATGACATGAACAGGGTATGCATGACATCATTGAAACTCCATATCAAGAAGTGCATGACCATTTAGGTTTGGGATACCATTCACATCCTTCCATTTCCTCTTTTGAAAAAGCTTTTCAAAGCCTCCATTTAGATTCAGAAGATAAAACCAATCACAATGATGACTTTGAGGATTTATATGAAGAATACGACATCATGTCAATAGCTTCAGATTAATCCAAATAGGAATCAGTCCTAATTATTCCATTCACTAAAAAGGATGAGTATTATCTTAGAATTTTCACCATCCATCCACTTATTTTATGTTTGCTTCTCCCAAGGGAGCGAGCTAAGCCTACAGAAAAACCACCACCTTCACTTCATCCACATCACAACAACCTCATGTAACATATGTAAATAAAAATAAATAAATAAAAAACAAAAAAATCTTTGCATTGCATTTGCATGGCCTTATCATTTGCGTTTATACGTATTGCTTGTTGTTATCCAAAGGAACATATATGCTTGCTAGTCTAGAGGGAGTAGAAGATCCCAATCCATTGAAAATTATCTACTTGAGAGAGTTATATACTTAATGTGTTTTATATATGTATATATATATGGCTAATAAAAAATTCAAATCATCCACTCACACTACATTTCATACATCCACACTGCATACCCACATTCATTATCATTTCAGAACATTCCACCCATCATATTAGGGGTCATTTGTTTAGTTTGAATAAAAATTAATCTAGTAAGTCTTGTCACCTTTATTTATGGGTACCTTCAAGTCTACATCCATCTCATTTCCATATTTCATAAGCCATGACATCATTTGCACTATCATTCCATCATTCCTAGGTGTTTTCGGTCACTCAGCCACTCCTAGTGTTTCAAGAAACCTCCAATACATATCGAGTTTTCTCTAGGACCAAGACACATTTTCACTAAGAAAATCTTGAGTTATAATAGTTGAATCTAACAATATTGAACCAAAAAAATTTAACACATATTAAAAATATCTTGTGTCAAAGAGGGATAACACCATGAATGGGTTGAACCTCGAAGCGAAAAATTCATCTTTGCTTATCCCATTATGCACATAGTCCAAAATCAAAACCATTGGTCTTCACCACTATAAACACTTTAAAATAAAATAATTAGTAGTAAGGATAGGGTAGAATTCTCATCACACCTAGGTTGAGAATATGATTCCCCAAAGCTCTAACTCTTTTATCAACAACACACCATAAATCCTCAAGTAGTAAGGATAGAACTACATTTCCATCTGGATGGTTAGGGTAGAACTACTAGAATAATTAGTAGTAAGGATAGGGTAGAATTCTCATCACACCTAGGTTGAGAATATGATTCCCCAAAGCTCTAACTCTTTTATCAACAACACACCATAAATCCTCAAGTAGTAAGGATAGAACTACATTTCCATCTGGATGGTTAGGTAGTATGTTTCCCATAGCTTAGAGATCAGATCATTGGACAATGGATCCAATCTCCACTAGGGCTATAGATGCTTGATTGGGAGTGGAGTACGCTCATGTGTGGTGACACGTCTCTCTTGAAGAGACCTCTGACTGCACATAAGGACAAGCTAATTTCTTGGTCTCCTTCATGATAGGTTTCATATCAATTTAATCAAGACAGGTAAATGAAACCACTTGCACACACATTGGTTCTTGATTGCCTTGAGTCACTACCATGCTCATGATTGGTAAATGAACATTTCATTGCACACACATTTGGTCTTGGTAAAACTAGATAGAACTTAGTGAGTTTGTTCGACATCACTAGGATGTTTGAGTCTTTGTAAAACAACTCTAGAACAATCATCCATAAGCTAAAACAACATCCATGTCATTATCACATCATTACATAAGTTTTCCATTCCACATACCACCGTATCGGTGCCCCTAATTAAGTGATAATGATAAATATGGTCAAGTAAAATCTAAACTACAAATGACCATTAGTGTATCAGTTCACTTGCACTATTATCACTATCCACATACATTATCATTATATTGTCATCCATCACATCACATACACATGCATTCACATAAAAATTCACACAAAAGTCATACCATAAAATAAAAGCCATATATATATATATATATCACATGTACAATGAACGTTGAAAGGTTATATACAATGGATAACTAAGGATCATATAAAAAAAGTGCATCTAGGTACTAGCTAACACCCATAGGTAGACCCATAAGATCCTGATGGAGCCCTAGACCAAGAGTTACTATGCCTAAAGTCACAATGCTTAACAGTCCTCGATATAGACAAGGAAGGTTGCACTAGAATTCCAATGCCATGTTGCATAAGGAGATCCTCTATATCATGAATATAGTCCTCCTAAGATCAAAGGTATAACACATCCTACCTCTAATGAGCATCTGTCTATGCCATATCTTCTTGGAGCCTCATTACCGCATCCTCACCTCCACCTATGCATCCAACTCTAACCATAGTCAAGCAATATCTACATCTTTCTCCACTACCATCTGTTGGAGCTGGTCTCACTTTACCTGGAGCTCAGCCCACTCCTCCTCACTACAACTAGGAGATATCTCTATATTCACCTCCATGCCACCATCATCATCACCCCCAATCTTGGGAGGTTGCTCTATTGCAACCCGTGCCTATATCCCTTAGCTATTGTACTGATGATATCTCTAACATAAGGGAGTCTCCTCAACCTCCATTTCTACCTCTCCATCATCCCCACTACCCTTCTCAACAACCTGACTCAGTACCCATGGTGACTATGAGGTAAACCATGTATCATATTCAGTGGTGGTCCTGACATCATCCATATCTAGGAGATCTATATCCTAATCATCCTCGTACTCCACCTGCCACTCCTCCACACAAGGTAGGATCAACTTATCAGCTTGACTCCTATACAAAACTAGAGCATCAGGTACTCCCTACCATATCCTAAACTATCATAGCACTCATGAGAATTGGATCAAATCTGTATTACTACCATGTCATACAACCAACCATATTATCTACCTAATATATCATAGATTCTCTCCATCACTGGGCCACCTAGCATCCTACCATGGTCTCTAGCACACTTGATCTATGGTCAACCCTGCCCATAGATCTCTACACTCCTAGAAACTATGACCAAGATGACTCAGTTGTGCCTTCTTAATTTCTTGTAATCTAAATACATAGGGATGATCCCTATCCCACTCCTTGCATGGCAAGCCTATAGTATGAGCTATACTGATATACTCCCAGCCCTATATCTACAATACCACACTGCATCCCAACCCCTTCTACCCCTGCCTCTTCACCTCATATAGCTCCAAGTATGTATGTTCTAATAGTGCAAGCACCCATACATACACCTGAGTCTCGTTGATGATATCGAACACCAATCAAATCATGTTCCATGGGAATCAACAACTGATGGTGTTAGGCACCAACACATTGGCCAATGGGAACATGACTATGATAGGTAGTGCCTCCAACTCCTTCCTCACATACATGTCCAAATATTTTATCCCTCCACCTCGAATATTCATATCTCTCCATCCATTACCAAATATCTACCTCATATCATACTCCCTATTGTTCCCAACTTGGACAAACAACCCCTCCATAGGCACTCAAAATATGTGATATACATCCTCTAGTGTCATCATTATCTCCCTTATCGAGAGCTGGAAGGTTCTCCTATCTGGATCCCACCTCTCAGCTAAGGTAGAGAGGTATCCCTCATCAGCCCTCACCACCTCAATTTGGGTACACCCCGCAAATCCCACCCACCCTAACCAATCCTAATGGTCCTTATGCAGTGCCTTTCTCACCTTTGGTATGGTGGAAAAGAATCAATGTCGAGCCTCCAAGATACTCAACTATAGCACAACATAAAAACAAATGCACATTACCATTACATTCATTATGCAAAAAAAAACATTGCAAAAATCCAAACAAGATAGATAAGAGCACTTACCTCGGCCACCTGCACCTCAACTCCTACTGCCGCATCCACTTCCTCCATTGTCATCACCACACTCCTCCAATATCCTTCACTCACTCACTCAATCTTCTTTAGATGTCGTTTCTTGAACTCATAAATGCAAGAATGAATCAAATTTTAACCCTATAGCCCTTTTATAGCTGATTTTGGCATGCTCAAATACCCATGGGCATTTTCTTGATGCACTTAAATGTTGACATACATCTACAGAGTGGTAAACACCCTCTCATTTTTGTACATGATGTGGACGTTAGGCAGTGTTTAGATCTAGAATGTTGCAAAATAACTCAAAAGGGCCTCAAAATGTATTAGAACCCCACAAAATCACCTCAAAATTCATCCATGCATCCATTATTATTCCATTATTTTTTTTGATGATATGGATTGATTTGGGCACTTAATTTTTTATTGTGACCAAAATTCACAAAAAAACCTAAATTACATAAAACACCTCAAAACGGTCCAAAAACTTCACAAAACTATCACATTTACCTTTAATAGCACTCATCACATATTTTCATCACCTTTTGTGATAACCTGGATTTATTTGGGCATTTAATTATTGTTTACGACTAAAAGTCATAAAAATACCTTAAATTGTTTCAAATTATCCCAAAAAAATTCTAAAATTTTACAAAATTAGCAAATTCACCCATAAATCATTGCATCAATCACATCCTTCATATTCATTTACATAATTGATATCATCCACATGTCCAAAAACCTCTTTTTTTTTAGGGCAAAAACAAAATCAATCATTGCATCACCCACATTCATTGCACCATTCATATTCACATTCATTTACATCATTCATATCATCCACAATTCAATGCATTTCCATTGTCAAATTCACTTGCATTATCAAGCAAACCTCATATCTAGTGGTTTACTCTATTCCCTTGGTGATTGCAGTGATTGGTTATCCATGCAATTCGATAGGATGGGTAGATCACCATAAGGACACTTACCTACATCATCATCCATCACCCTCTTGTTCAAAAACAAAAATCTTTTTGGTCCCTCATTTCTTGAGTGATACTGGGCTCAAATTAATTTTCTTAAAAGCTATCATTGATGCCCTTATATGTGGGGCCATAAAAATGGATAACTTTCATTACATTACTTCCTTTACATTTCAATAATCATCGGGGATACATGCCCACTAGGATGATTGGTTCCTCATGCTACATTCAGGAATTGACTACAATTACTAATAGGCACCTAGGATGACTATTTCATTTATGCATCTTCATCATTTTGCATATCAATGATGCCAAAAGGCATATTTTCAACAGCACAAAATCACCCCAAACTTGGAGTAGCCAAATTTGATTTTGATTTCCCACATTAGGATACATCATTCACATTCATTTATATCATTCATATTTATCCAGTCAAAAAACCCTTTTCTATTAGGTCAAAAATAGAATCAATCAATCACATTCATTTATATCATTCATATCATTCACATTTTCAAAAAATATTTTTTCTATTGGGAAAAAACAGAATCAATCATTCACATTCCTTTACATCATTCATTTCATCCACTCAAAAACCCCTTTTTCTATTGGGGTAAAAATAGAATCAATCATTACACTATTCACATTCCTTGCACTATTCATTACACTATTCACATCCATCACATCATCCACAATTTTGTCAATTGGCTCATGAGATTCATTCGCCAATTGAGGGGGTAAGCTACAACAACAATTTTTATCTTTAGGATCTTCTTGCACACCGAGGAAAGAAGTTGCTTCACCAAACCAGGTGTCTCTTGTTTTTGCACCGCATTGTGTTTCATGCAACACGATACAAAAAGAGGTATCTGTAGACACCAAAACCTAGCCACTTGTCATCTACGCATCCTCCAATCATAGCCATCCATTATTTATATATATATATATTTATATTTATGCATAAATATGAATATTTTATATTTATATTTATATATTTATTTAAATATATATATATATATGTAAATAAATCCCAACCACCCATAAACGTTTTAATCTCAATCCTTCATTTTTCTTGATCTGTATCACTTATCCAATCTCAATCTCAACCCTTCATTATGTTTTAATCTTAGTCGCTCGTTGGTGTCATCAAAACCCTAACATGATCAAGGACAAATTATATAATTTATTCATTTTTATGAATCAAGGTCAAAATAATTTTGAGAGGTCATAAACCCTAGCATCCCATTCATTTTATACTTCCCTCGCATTCGTGCAAGCCCTTTTCACATTTGCATCTGCCATATCCACCATAAAAACCTCTATGAACCCTACTTAGATTCTGCAAAGTGTTCCCCATCACCTCTGCATATTCTAAGGCATTCCCCAAACACTACAGAGCATTTTTGGAATACTGCAGGGCATCCACAGTCACTCCTGGGCATTTACCTTTGACCGATTTATGATCGATAAACCCTCGAATTCTCACGGGTGTTTGTGCAACATCATATTGAGAAAGCAAATATATAGATCAAACAAATCAGGTACATTCTAATAATGTAACAGGTATTATTGGTTTTTAACTTATATTTCTAGTACTTGAATTATATTTTATCATCACCACACCGTGTTTGTAGATCTATTATTTAGAGGGTCTCACATAATGGAGCCATCACATATACTACTAATATTTTGTGTTGTGATCTATTTACAAATATAGGAGATATATACATTGATGTTTGTTGCAGCTCGAGTGGCCCCATAGGGATACACAAGCCCACTCACAAATTATTTGGAGTGAAGATGACCTAGAGACACCAACATTCTTTTGAATGAGGGTTTCAAAATCCTCCTATTGTAATGTTGTATCAAAGCAATACATTGCATTGTAACCCCTGATTTGGGATAAATTTATTATATAAAGTGGATATCCAGGTTCCTTGAGTTCAATATAAATAAAGATCATTTATTTTATGCATATTGTATCATTTTCTTTGATCTAGTGATTTTATTGGTGTTGTTCGTTTTCTCTTTACACAATGAAATTGCTAAATGAAACTGAAGACAACATTGTGAAAGAAGTGAAAAGTCTAAAATAAATTTTGTTGGTTCCCAAACAAGTGAATATGGTCGAAGTAACTTTGAAGGGTTTAGAATATGGTAAATCTATTTTTTGGGATTTTTTTTTTGGTAAGTTGTAGTTGTATTTCAAAGGGTTTTAACAAAGTCCCACTCCCAGATAAACAAAAACTTCATCAAATTGAAGTACATTCATGTTGCATAATCCGCTACCTAAGAGGGATCAGTCTACACCAATCTAACCAATCACATGCAAGGGATGTAAAAGTCGGTAATTAGGTGATGCTTGCCCTCATAGGGGCTACTGAAGCTAAACAAAAATAATCCATAGATGTTCGCTAGGGCCCTCACAGGGGCTGACATAGGGAGACCCAACCGGATGGTTAGCCCAACACTAGACCAGACATTACCAAACATTGCATCAAAAATTCCCATCAAACTTCAAAAACAAAGTAAAAACCAATAGACCCACAGCAGCTCAAGGGTCAACCTTTGTGATGTCCTCTTCAAGTTGGTTGGCACTCTACTAGAGGGCATGCTTCAAAGTGGCACTCATGTTTTCGAAGGCAATGATGAAACTCCGAAGAAACATCCGGGTGAGATGGTTGGAGATGCCAGAAGTGGGGGCTGAGTCCCTTCTGAGGTCTTCAATATCTAGAGGAGAATTTTGACTGGATTCTATTTTGGGCTTCTTTGCCCTGGAGGACTTGCAAACATGGGTTACCACTTCTTCAATTTTTGCTTTACATTTTCCCAATGAAGTCTTCTTACTGGTGGGAGGGGTATGTTTAGATTGGGACGAGGTGGGTTTGGAGGGGTAAGGGGTTGGCTTTGAAGGGGAGGGAGTGGGGGTAGGGGGTGAGGCAATGTTTTTGGAATGGGACAGGGATGGAATGGATGGTGAAGCAGTAGCAACGCCTTTCATGGAGGCTAGGGTGCTGGTAACTCCATCGCTGGCCATAAGCTCGCTCGAGATAGAATGAGCAGGGCTTTGGGGGGTTTGGGAGAAGGGGGGCGGAAGCTTGCAAGGGGGTAGCCACAATGGGGGTATTAGCCAAAATATGTTACAAAATAATAGCAAAAAACCCCTGGTGGTTAGGGGAGGTACTTTTCTTGTAGGCAAAAGCCACAGAGAGACACATAGACCGATACAGGAACCCAAGAATGTTCATGGGTTTGTATCCCCAGACATGGTTGACAAGGTCAAGGTGGAAGCTTGCCATGGG
Source organism: Wollemia nobilis (assembly GCA_028583015.1). Taxonomy (NCBI): domain Eukaryota; kingdom Viridiplantae; phylum Streptophyta; class Pinopsida; order Araucariales; family Araucariaceae; genus Wollemia; species Wollemia nobilis. The sequence continues at coordinate 3,308,802 of JAQPPZ010001695.1, read as the reverse complement.
CTTGATGGGATCATCGTAGGCTAAGTACTGAATGAGTGTAATGGCAAAAACTAGGAATGGGGGGGAAGGAATTGATGGTCTAGGGTATGGCCATCCCACAAGAAGTTCTGGTAGTTAGGGAAACCTTCCAACTCAGGTTCCCAGCATTTTTTTTCACGTCGAACAAGATGCCCTCAAACTGACAACTCTGTAATCTCTCCAATCAGCTCTGGAGTGACCTTAAAGTGCAGGTTCTTGACATAGACATGGCCATTCGACCATGTGCAAACAAAGTCCTTCATGATGTTGTCCTCAGCTCCATGAAATTCAATAATAGGGTGGTAATTTGGGCGCATTTCAGGTAAGTAGACACTAGGGTGTCCAACTAGAGAGAACTTGGTTCAAGGTAGGCCATGGTGGTAGTGGTGGGGATAGGAAGAGTGGTGGTGGAGGAGGCCCACAAGATAGACTTGCAGAAGGGAATGTCATGGGCAAGGCTGAAGAGGGGAATTAAATAGATCAGGGGAGGCAAGCAGTCCATGTCAAGCCTCATGGATGGGTGATAGGTGGACAGGGGGATGCCATGCCAAGGATGGTAAAGATTAATGGGAAGTCTAGGGACCATATCCACACAGGTGGAGGTAATAACTTTGGTAAGGTCTGTAAATGTGGGTAGAAATGTGGAGGGGAAATGAGGTGTGGCTGGAAACATGGTAGAGGTATCTAGCAAAGAGCATTGGGATACTGCGCATGGAGATCTGTACTTTGACTTTGCACGATGGATACCAGCAAAGTTGCCAATCATCAATGAGTGTTGGAGCACACATCGCAAGGCTCTAGGACAATGGGACACCCAAAGTAAATCCTGCATAATATGGAAACAATAAATCATTAGTTAGAATGGATGGATTTTGAGTACTTTCCATGGCTGTTCGATGCTACAACTTGAAGAACATCTGGTGGGAAGGAATCATGCCACATGGTGATGGGTGTTTACCCTAATCCCAAGTTGGCCAGCCTATCCACAAGCCAATTGGCTTCCTTGTAAGTATGACTGGCTTCCACCTGGCAATGCTGGTTTAAAAGCTTCCTGCTTTCTTGGATAAGGGGTTTGATATTCCATGGAGGGAATTTGTTGGAGATGAGGTAACCAATGATATTGAGAGAGTCCCCTTCGACATGGATCTTGACACATGACCCCTTGATGAGGTGTAGACTTCACCATAGGGCCCACGCCTCGGCCATATTATTGGTTTGATGATAAATATTCTTTGCAAAATCCATAATTATCTTTCCTCTATGATCCTTGATCACTCCCCTACCCCAGCCAACCTAGGATTCCCTTTCGATGCACCATTGAAGTTCAATTTTATCCATCCCTCAGGAGGGGGAAGCCAGTGAGCTTTGGTCCTGGGATGGATCAAGGGAGGGGATAAGGTTGAAAAGGGGATGTTGAGGGAATTTATTATGTCAGCCTTATGCTTTCTCAAGGGGGATCTGGGCCAAGGGATAAGATGGGAGTTTTCAGAGGAGTATGAAATCGCTTTGATGGCTATGGAGGTGGAATTGTAATGGGCAGAAGAAAAAACCCTGTGATTGCATTCGAGCCAAACTTGCCAAATGAAATGGTGGAGATAAATTTTCCATAGGAAAGCTACTTTAGGATTTCTGAAGGGAGCAAGCCATTGGATGAACATGTCTAGGAGGAAGTTGAGGTATGCCTTGTGGATTTGAAATGTAGTGGAAAACTGATCTAAGCCCTCCCTAGTGAACATGCACTCTAAAATAAGGTGGTCAATAGATTCCCAGTTGGATAGATATAGGTGGCATCTGTTAGGGATAGGGATCCCTCTTTTCATAAGATTATCTATGGTGAGGACCTTGTTTTGAATGGTTGTCCAGGAAAAGAACCTAATTTTTGATACAAGGTGTTTAACCCAAACTAACTTGAACGGAATGGTGGGAACCTGGTATTTGACTAACATGGAGTGGGCAGACTTGATCGTGAAATCCCCACTATCATTTCCCACCCAGATTGGGTAGTCTTGGGAGACTATGGTAGGGATGATGGTGGTTCTCAGCATCTTAGACAGAGTCTTACCGGCCCATAAGAGGTGCTCGTTGTCTTCAAGGAGAATCTTCCAAGTGCCCCTATCCATGTAATTCTTCACTTTGCTTCCCCATCTCCTTTTGATACTTGGTCTGAGTTTGGACACCTCATGTAGATCCTTGAGGGGTTTGTCTTTCAGCCACATGTCTTCCCAAAAGTCTATAGAAGCACCTGAGCCTAGCTGCCACTGAGTCTCTCTCATGATAAGAGGTCTTGCTTGGATAACACCCCGCCAAAAGGTTGATCCATTTATAGGGATGCTATTGTCTATAAGGGTTAAGTTTTTGAGATATGTGTTTTGGACAATAGTGACCCATTCTGCTTTGTAGTTGGTGAACAACTTCCAGGCCTATTTTGCTAGTAGGGAAATATTATGTTTATTGATATCCTCATGCCAAGTCCCCCTTGGTCCCTGGGTTGGAAAACTTTGTCCCAACTGACAAGGTGGAATTTCTTCAAATTTTCTAGGCCGGACCAGAGAAACCTTTTTTGCATTTGCTCAATTTTGAAATGGACTGAGGCAGGAGCTTTGAAGATTGACATGAAATAGACCGGGATGCTTTGGAGGACTGCCACAGTGAGGGTTGCTTTGGCTACCTGGGATAGGAGGGAGCCTTTCCAGGTAGTAAGCTTGTGGTTGATCCTTTCAATGACATTGTCCCACATCGATTCCTTTGGGTTCATGGTGAACAGAGGGAGTCCCAGGTAGGATGTGGGGAGGGTAGCGATGCAAAAATGGAGGATACAAGAAATTTTCCTCTGCCTATTACCTAGAGTGTTTAGGAAGTAACACTTACTCTTGAGATAGTTGATTTCTTTCTCGACAGCAGAAGCGTAGGTATCAAGGATCCCTTTGATGGATTTAGCTTGGACAACAGAGGCCAAAGTTGCAACAATAGTATCATCAACAAACTGTTGGTGAGACAAGGGGGGAGAGTTGGAAGAAGATTTGATACATGACATGCCTCCCAAAGCCATGAACTATTTGAAAGCTCTACCTAGGGATTCAGCAAAAATGATGAAGAGGAAGGGGGACAGGGGATCTCCCTGTCTAATCCCTCTGAGGTTGGGGAAATAACCTGCAGCAGACCCATTGACCAAAACTAAAAATCAAGGAGAGGTGATGCAACCCTTTATGAGGTGAACCCAATCTGAGTGGAAGCCGAATCAAACTAGCACTTTGAGGATAAAAGTCATGTCCACCGTATCAAAATATTTGCTAATGTCTAGTTTCAGAAACATGGTCGCTTTCTTGTTGCACTTGGATGAATGGAGGGTTTCATGAAGAGATATGATGCTATCGGTGATTGATCTACCTTCAATAGAGCTTCCCTAACACAAATCAATAATGGAGGGGAGGATCTTCTTAAGCCTGAGAGCTAGGGATTTGGCTAGGATCTTGTACAAGATGTTGCAAAGGCTGATAGGTCTGAAGTCATTCATGGATTTACATTGAGGATTTTTTGGGATTTTAAATTAGCATGTAAGCAACCATTTACTTAGGATGGGTAGGACTAATTCTTTGGCCTTTTACCCATCCTTGTATGTAGAAGGTTTAGTGTTACATAATTGTATAATAGAGCCAGGAGATATTGTCATGATTATGCCTCAGGAAATTTGTAACCCGTGTGCTTAAATTATGCTAAGTTGGATTATGGAACACTGTACTTAAATAGGATGCAAATACAAACAATGGGTGCCATAGAAAATATTATGATCTTATTACATAGTTTTCCATACCTTGTGATAGTGCAAGATGTGATAGTTGTTGATTTACCATCATTGTTTGGAATGTCTATCTAATGAGTTCTTGGAACAATTAAGGGGACAACTAACATAAGATCATACTCATATGATGATTGCTTGCATCCAAAAATAGTTTATATCTATGCTGAGAAGATTGAGTCATATCTTATTGAAAGGTATGAATATCAAAAGGAAGATCTAGGAGAGGAAGTCATAAAGCATGTGCAAGTGGAAGTAATTTATTGACCAAAAAGTAGCAAAATTTTTATTTAACTCAAGCTCTTCTTAGGTAGTCATAGTCCTAAAATAGTGATTTTTTCAAACTTTGAAAAGCAGCAAAATCCAAGGGCCATCTATCAATAGTTTTGAGTCTTGATGAGTCACATGTTACAACAAACATGACTAGGAAAACAAGGAAATCCAACAAAAAATTGCAATTGATAAAAGAATGCTTTAGTCTCCATTCTAAGTTGACAATGCTCATGTGTTTTTTAACTCCTCAAATAACAAAATTTAATCTAGTGCTCATACCAACACATATGGAAAAGACACCCAGTGACTAATGTTCTCAAGAAGAATCATCTATGCTAATTATTGAAGTCTTGTATCAGGCAAGCCTTGAAACCAAATGTTGCACAAATTCAACCCGATGGTAGTACCCAACTAGAACAAGCTACGCACTTCAAGAAGTGAATCAAAGATAAAATCTTAAATTTGATACCATATGGTTGGATCATTGTTGATTTCAATGAAAAGGTAAAGCACTTGCCCACTGGCATGAAGAGGCATGCCATAATTTTGTGTAAATATCTGACATGTAAATAAAGCCAATAGTAGGAATATACATATGAGAATAAGGCCACTGGCCAATCAAATAGTTAAATTACAAAAGTAACACCTTGAAAATAAAACCAAAAAGATCACATGCATAGGATTTGGAGGCCTGAGGTAGACTTCATAGGGTGTTTATTTAATCACATCAAGAATGCTCTTTCTTTGAAACAAGCAAGTTTTGAGCTAGAGAAAGGAAGGATGAACTTGACACTAGATCTATGGTGCTACTAAATAGAGAAACTTATATAATGGGACCTCTCCCCTCAACATTGCAGTATTGATCACAACTTTGCCATGGACTACATTTTTTGGCATAATTCTAATAGGCTCTTCGACATGTAATGATGTATAGTGGAGATGACCACACTTCTCTAATTGTCCCTCTTCTTTTCCTTATGTTTTGACCTTGTCATATCTCAAGGACATCAGAATTATACCAAAAAAAAGTCCAAGGGAAAAAGGAAAATGGAAATGAAAGAGATAATTTGAAAAGCTAAAAAAGGTTAACAAGCTTACAATTGTTGTACCTTTTGTAGGCTTGACAAACCAACAAGGAAAACCATATATTAAGAGGAAGCTCTATTTGGTTGAGCTTAAAAAGCATGTAGATATATATACCTTGAAGAATTATTGTCTTTTAGAATTTCCCCTCTTTATTTTTGCATTCATTCTATTGCAACAAAAATCCAAGCTCCCTTTGCTAGTGAATGCAACAAGCTTTCAAGACATGTAGCTCTACACTCTCTTTAAAACTGACTAAACAAATATTTCTCTAGATCCATGATGTAAGAAAGGTCCAAAAGCTATAATAACCCCTATATAAAAGGAGGGAAGCTTCACCTTTCTTTCCGTATTGCTTCTAATGTTATTTATAGAAAAATAACAATAAGGTAGGTAGGTAAAGCTAAAAATCGAAGACAAGCATTGAAAGTAATCAAAAGAAGAGGTCACCATAATTCAAGTATTATTCCTCCTATATACTTGAACCATTATCCCCTTCATTCTTCCATGCCCATTATTGTTTCTTGTCACCCTGTATATCCCAATTTGTCCCCTTTTCTTCCAACCACTCTACACCCACCTTTGTTCATTCCTTATTCTTCCAACATTCCTCGTAATTCCTTTCAAATAATCTCAATCGATAGGCTAGCTAGAATTTACAATAAATAGAGGGTTCCTTGGCTAATTAAGAGGTTGTACAAGGATGATAAACAAGCATATAAGGACATGCGAGACATGTAGTATGATACCTCAGTACCTAGATGATGCAAGCAAATGCAAGGTCTCCATATAGAAAGAATCTCATTGGCAAAAACCTATTGGCTATTATTAAACGAAATGACAGAGTAAATCACTTGTACAAGGTACTCATTTTTGGGAAATTATACCAGTTCAAAAATGATATCCATAGTTATCGCAACACTTACCTAGTATTGTCATCCACTCAACTATATAGGGAGATGCAACCTAAATTGAAGTGCAAATTTAAGTGTAATGTTTCCTGCCATGTATACATCCAAAGCTCTAGGATGCTATGTAGTTTTTCTTTGCTCCAAAGAAGTATATTTATGCAAATTTTAATTAAAATAAAAACATAGAGTAATGAAGGGATCTAGTTTGAAAGTATTTGGAATATTTAACTAAGGTAGTTTACCTAGATATGAAGCAACTCTCAGTTGTGGCAGACTATGCTCAGATAAGTGTCATTTTTGTAGGGGTGTCATCCTTCATGTATCTCCATTTCCCCTCCTTTCTCTTCCTAGTTTCATATTTACTTTCCCTTTCTATTTTTTCACCCTATCTTCCTGTATCCTCCTCCACCATTCTAAACCTTTCCATTTTCTAGCATTCCTGCCTTTCTCATTTCTTATTATTTTCTCCCTTTAAATACTTGGATTATTCCAAGTTTTGTGTACAAATGAGATATAAGCTTAATATAGTCATATTCACAAAGTCTATAATAACTATATAGTATATGCCCACCTAATCCCTCAAGTGCCTTTCATTCCTACATTCCCATGTGTGTTGTAATCCCTCGGCCTCTTAAATATCTAATTTTTATCAACTTATGTTCTATCTCTCTCTCCTTTTTACGACCTCTTACCCAATAGATAAGGCTCTTTAGTTTCTTAATTTCTACAAACAATAATCTTTGAGTTGCAACAAGAATGTAGGTCAATGTGATTGTCCACATTCGCAAGTCCTTGTAAAATAAGTCAAACTACCATTTTGCTAAAATTTTGCCCAATGTTTCTAAGGCAAATGACCTTGAGGTCCACCAAAGCATCATAGGAGCACAAGCAAGCTAGTGGAGATTCAAATGGACCAATCTAGAGCTAAATACCAAGACAAGTAAATATTTTTTGATAATCCAAAATCATGGAAAGCAATAAAGCAATATGTGTTCATGAAAAGTTAAAAAATTGCTAAGTCCTTGAAGGCTCTGATAATGTGTAAATTTAGGATTAATCAGTTTTGGAACTTTATGGTGACAACATCACACAAATATCTAAAAAAATTTGAGAATGAGGAAGTTAGAATAGCACAATATTGACATTAACTAATTTGAAGCATTCATAAATCCCAAAGTCAAAACAAACACAAAGCCAAATTTTCCAAATGCTTATGTAAGCATAAACCCTATGGAAGTTCGAAGATGCTCAATACTGAAAAAGCAAAGCATCATTTGTGGAGACAAGAAATGATATTTTCTAAAGGGATGACAACAATAAAACATCTTCAAAACCCTAGATTCATCTCAAAGGGTCTTCATTACAAATAAAAGGACCTGACATTTCTATAAATTATAATAATGAATAAAAAATTACTAGACACATCCTTTTCATCCATGATTGCACCTATCAAAAAAAGTAACCACTCAGGTGCTTCCTAGCCACTCGAGCCAAGGACATTGAGCTTGAAAAATACTAAAGAACACAAGCTTATACTGAGGGGGAGGGGTGAACAATATAAGATCAACTTTTAATTTTCTTTCCCAAACAATAATATCCAATGTTATCAATTGCAATGTCAATAGCAATAAAAAACAATGCACAAATCATCACACACATGAGAGACATAAATTTAATGTGGTTCACCCAATGTGGGTTATGTCCACGGAGAAAATATTTCTTCTAAATATTCTCAATAAATCTCTTGGAAATCAATTCCCTATTACAATGTTTATGGACCTCTGTCCAAAGGAGATCTCAATCCCCAATACTATGGTTTGTGGATCTCTCTCCACAAGATAACTCTATCCTCTTTGCTCTGGTTTGTGGATCTCTCTCCACAAGAGAACTCTATCCCCTCTTGCTTTGGTTTGTGGTTCTCCTTCCATAGGATAACTCTATCCCCTTTGCTCTAATTTGTGAATCTCTTTCCACAAGAGAACTTTATCCCCTTTGCTATGGTTTGTGGATCTCTATCCATGGGATAACTCTATCCCCTCTACCCTAATTTGTGGATCCCTTTCCACATGATAACCTTATCCTCTCTACTCTGGTTTTTGTATCTCTTTCCATAAGATAACTCCATCCCCTCTGCTCTAGTTTGCTCCAAATCCTGCTCTCAACTTTGTCTTAAATTTACACTAAACCTCATCACAAGGCTAGCACAAATATGCTTTAACTCTACTTATAAATCTGTTTCAATTCTTCTTAAAAGACTTGCTCAAATTTACCTTCAAGCCTTCTAAAAAGACTTTCTCAAATCTGCCTCAATACTGTTTCAAGTCTTCTCACAATAATTGCTCAAATATACCTCAATGTTGGATCAAGTCTCTTCACAAGACTTGCTAAAATCTGTCTTAATTCTACTTCAAGTCTTCTCACCAGAATTTCTCAAATTTGCCTCAGTGTTGCTCACTGAACCTGCTCAAATATTTCCAAAACTTGCATACAAACAATGCTTATATCTCTTTCATAAATTCTTTATTCAACTAGGCAACTCAAACATATTATACTTAGAATTCATTTAACCTCTAGAACATATAGATAATTATATGTAATATCAAATACCCAATATTTTTTTCACATTCACAAATATTGCATTCAATTAATCCTATTTCTACCTCTTTCAAAATCCCTTTCAAATCAAATCAAACTAATGTATAACTTTACTTCACAAAACTGATAAATCTTTCTTGCAAATTTACTCTCAAGGATCACACACAATAATGCACAAATTTCCTTCACAATATTGACCTCAAACATTTCACAATTACTTTCAATGTATTTCAAACCACTACTCAAAATATTTCACAATGATGTACAAACTTGGTCTCAACCCTAGCTCAAGTATTTCCAATCATGAAGCACAAGTAGTTCTCAAACCCTAATGTAATTGTTTCCACTTTCTCTCAAAAATGAAGCACATGTAGGTCTCAAACCCTAACTCAAATATTTTCAACAATGCATACCAAACAACCCTTTTATCTCCACCTTATGTTTTAGAAACATTTACTCAACAAAACACCTTAAAGAAGGAATGATATGCCCATACCTCTTATTATGCTTTGATGAAGATATTTCCTTAAAAATCTATCTCACAAACAACTAATCCTTCATGTGCCACTTCAAGGGTTAGATAGCAAAATGCTTTCTCAAAACATCCACATGAACTTTCTTCTCAAAAGATGTGCTCAAAGAAATCTAAAAATGATCTTCAGTAAATCAAAACCCTTAAACTCACTTTTCACCATACAAGAATTACAATAAAATATCAAGCCATTATAACACCTTATTACTCCTATTCTTGCATGCAAAACATATTTTTCCTTTATGATCTTTGTAAAATAAAACTATATAAAGCACTCTTATAATTTGTGTTTTCAAAATAGAAAGCTTTTAAAACATTTCCTTGCACTTAAAATTTTATTAATTAACACCCTTATGACTCCCTAAGTGCAAAATTAAGCTTTACTAGATTCAGCCCTTATGACTCCATAATAGCAAAAATATACTTTATTAAACTTAACCCTTATGGTACACTTTATCAAACTTACACCCTTTTTGACTCAATAAATACCAAGCAAAAAAAATTTATAAAAAAAATTGCCCTTACCACTTTTGCTACCACAGGGAATCGAGCACGCAACCTCACGAAGCCCGTGCTCTAGCGCATGCTAGAGCACCGCATGGGCTAACTGTCCACACAAGAACCTTAATGCACAATATTTACTTTAAACCTATCATGTTCCTTTGGTCAACAAAAACTATGAATAAAATGTCATTGTCAAGTCTCGACCTTGAGACCTCCTTCGTGCCATGCCTTATGCAAGGTCTGCCTACCACCTAAGCTAGCCACTAGATTGGAAATTAATCATGCGTTGCTCCTTGAGTCTTGTGCATCGTCTTCTTATCTTCAAAACACGTTAATCCCCTTTACTCCTTGTTGACTTCACTTGAAACCTGAGTGTTGTGCTCATGAAATGATGAATGCACTATATTGATGCTGCTTAAAACTTTCAACACACATTGAAATGATTTTTTGCTTCCACCTTATAAATGCACTTTGACACTTAGGAAAACATCGACGTTTTACCCCATAATTGGAAATTTGAATTTTTGGCACCATATGAATTTCAAATTTATTTTATTAAAATATTTAAACTTTAATTTAAATATTATAATTTATCTTTTAAAACCTTTGTATTTTTCCTTTGAAATCTTTTTCAACCTTGCAAATAATGAATCTTTTTCAATGGAGCTTTGTCTACCTTGTCTTCCTTTTTCAATGGAGGTATTTGCCTTGCATTAATTAACCAACTTATAAACCTTATCTTTTTGCCATGCCAAGATATCTTTGACATCAATGACAACCAATGTCATCAACCTATGACATCAATTTTTTGACATCAATGACAACAATATACTCAAAATTTCTAACAATCTCCCCCTTTGTCATTTATGGTAACCCTTTCTAAAATTCCTTTTCCAACCACTGGATTCCAAATTTGCTCCTCCTGATAAATTGCTCCCCCTAACGGAATGCTCTCCCCCTTACTCAAATCTCTCCCCCTTTTTCAAATCTCTCCCCCTTTTTTTTTTATTTGTGGAAAACATCCCAAAAGGGATGCCACTTTCGGGTAAGACCCAAGGAGGTAGGGGTATCCATTCCGCCAAAAATGCCCAGGACTCGGACCTGGCCTACCACCTTTGACATACTCAAGGAGCAAACAAACACACAAAACCAATTTAAAAATAAGTAAATAACAACAAAAATAATAAAATAAAATAAAAAACATGCTCCTTGAGTGTGTCAAAAACAAAAGCACAACCAAACATGCACAATAAGATAAAAGAAACCACAACACAAACCACATAGAAAAACACAAGAACCACATAACAAAACACAAACAAGACAAAAACAACAGAACACTACAAAGACATAACCCAAAAAAACATGAAAAATAAACACAACCAAAACCTAAAAAATAAAATAAATAAAATAAAAATAAAAATAAAAAACAACCAACAACAGACAATAAACAAAAACAAAAAACATAGAAAACACTCACACATAAAAACACGAAATAACACAAACAAAGAGAAACCCAAGAACAAGAACGAAAAAAACACAAGAACAATAACAAAAAACATAAAAAAAAAAAAAAAAAACAAAACAGCAAAAACACAAGAACAACAAAAAACAACACAAAGAACACAAAAACAAAACAAAACAAAAAAGAACCCACCCACCTTAAAAAACTAAACAAAAAAAAACAAAGAAGAAAAAAGAAAAAAAAATGAACAAAACAATGACCTATCTAGACCAAAAGACTATTAAGGCAAGAATCAATAGAGGAAACAAAATAAAGAATAGAATGAGCTAGGGAACTAAAAAAAACTGAATGAACCAAAGAGAAGCAAAAAAAAAAACAAGAAGAAACTAGGTACCTTCAGAACCGGAGCCATCCAAAGAAATGATAGAAAGAAGAGCTTCCCTAATTTGAGAAGCCCACCATATAGGAGGGTGGCCATAACAAGTAAGATCACCTTTGTCCAAAGCCCAATTAGCTAAAGCATCAACACTCTTGTTTTGATCTCTAACCACATGATTGTAATCAACTTTCAAAAATCCCATCTGGATTACTCGAATCTTCTCAATAATTCTTTTTATTCTCCAATCCACCTTATGATTCTTAGAAGGATTCTTCAAGAGATTAATCATAAGTTGAGAGTCGACTCAACTAACACCTTTTCCCATCCAACCTTAGTAGCCTCCTGAAGGCCTCTCGAGGATACCATACCCCTCAATAAGGTTATTGGAAAGAATACCCAAATTCTCAACAAAAGTAAAAACCAGGGAGCCATCTGAAAGTCTACCAATTCCTCCCACACTGGCTTTTCCAGGGTTCCCTCTAGAGGCTCCATCAGTATTGACTTTTCCAAAATTCTTAGGAGGAGGTTGCCAATTTCTAGTCCTATCCATCTTACTAATACTCACATTCCCTTTAATTTGGTTGCCCTTAGAAGGTTTAATCTTCAATCTTTGCATCACTTGATCCCATCTTTGGTGGGAGTTTTGGGGGTGATTAAGGAGTTGATGGACTGATTCAACTAAGTTGGCTATGGTATTTTTCCAAATATAGTGAATATCCTTCCTATCTTTATTAAAAATTTGGTTGTTCCTTTCATTCCAAATATTCCAAAGAAGAATGGTAGAACCCATCCAAACTAACTGCCTAATAAAATGATCAACACCCTCTTGATTAGGCCAATCCCTCCAAAGTTGTTCAAAAGTAAAAAAATTGGACCACTCGTAAGCCAAGTAAAGTGGCCATTCTCCTCCATAGCTCAGAGGCTAAAGTACACTCAATAAAAATATGGTTGATATTTTCTACATTCTCTTCACACATTTCACATCTAAAAGGGCCATGAAAACCATGCTTCATAAGTTGCTCACCAAGTAAGCACCCTACGATGCAATAAAAGTCAATTAAATAACCTCACCTTAGGCCAGAGCTTTTGAGCCCACAATTGAGAAAATATGTCATAAGAATGGTTGGGATTATTATGGCATAAGGTCAAATAACCTTGAGCAACCGAATACTCACCCTTAGTAGTGTTGTTCCATCCAAAACAATCTTTTTCATGGGACCAAGAGAGGGATCTCATATGAAGGATGCCTTGGATATCTTGTCTTTGCCTTTCTGGGATTTGAAGAGGCTAGTCCTCAATAGGGATCCAATATCTACCAACCTTTGAATTACCAAGTATGGTACCGACAGTAATTAGCCACCTTTATCCAATTAGCTCGGTGAAGCTCCTCCATCCAAGGCCTCCAATCGGGAAACTGAGTTATCAAAGGCTTGTGACCATCCCAAGAATCTATCCAAAAATTTGCATGTTGACCATTATGAATGATCCAAAATAATTTTTTCTTTATCAAATCCTCACCAGTATTAAGAACTCCTAAAATGGGAGAACCTTTGGTAGGAAGTTGATAGCGAACAAGGTCTTCAGGACTTTTGTTCTCAAAATATTTAGCACGAGAGATTATTGGCCCAAAGAGCATTGGGGTTATGCAACATCCTCCAATATAATTTAGCAGCTAAATATTTGTTGTTATTAATTGAAGACCGAAATCCTAACCCCCCTTCACTCTTAGGAAGACATAAAGTATCCCATTTCACCAAGGCCCATTTTCTTTTCTCCTTAGTACCACTCCAAAGGAAACGATGACTGATTTGATCCAATTCTTGAAGAAAAGCCTTTGGGATATTCAAAATGGAAGAAACATAAATAGGAATAGCTTGAAGGACTGATTTTACCAAGGTGATTCTACCCCTAGAAGAAAGCCACTTGTTGGTCCACTTTCCAATTTTCTTCTTGACTTTGTCCAACAACCAATTCCAATCTTTATTTTTCTGCCTTTGAATATTTATGGGAATACCTAAATAAGTGATTGGAAGATAGGTCTTCTTATATATTAATTTATCCAAGACCATGGATTCCTGTCTAGCAGAGCAGTGAAAGAAAATAACTTTAGATTTGTCTTCATTGATCAATTGCCCAGTAGCCTTAGAAAAACAGCTAATGATTTGCTTAATATTAGAAGCTTCCTTAACTGTAGCTTTACCTAAAAGAGTAGAGTCATCCACAAATTGAAGATGAGAGATAGGTCTAGCTCCATGAGCAATGGTAACTCCCTCAAGGGTTTTGTTTTCCCTCTTTTTGGTTATAGTCCTACCCAAGCATTCAACAAGAATGATGAATAAATAAGGGGATAGCGGGTCACCTTGCCTAATACCTCTAGAAGCTGGGAAAGACTGAGAAGGCCTGCCATTGATAAGAACTAAGTAGGAAATTGAAGAGATACATCCCATAATCCAATCCATCCAATCCTTAGAGAAACCAAATTGCCTCAAAACTTTTATAAGGAAGTGCCAATCCACTCTTCAAAGCTTTGGATAAGTCTAACCGAATGAACATGGAAGGAGAATTTTGCATATCCATGGAATGGATGGCTTCCTAAGAAAGAACTATCTCATCTACTATTTGACGTCCTTCCACATAACCCCCTTGCTCTGGGGAAATAATATTATGCAAAAGAGGCTTCAACCTTTCTGCCATGATTTTAGTAATGATTTTGAGAAGAACATTACATAAAGCAATAGTTCTAAAAGCTGAGATATGATCAACCTCTTGAGCTTTTGGAACAAGAGTAATATAATTTTTATTTATAACCTTCAAAATTTCTTTGGCTTTCCTGGCTTCTTCCACCACCTCTAATAAATCAACATGAAGGATATCCCAGAACTCTTGGTAGAACTCAATAGGAAAACCATCAGGACCTGGGGTTTTCCTTTTTGCATTTTAAAAACTACTTGTTGAAGCTCATTGATAGTAATAGGAGTAGTCAAAATAGATTTCTCCTCAGAAGTGATAAGAGAAGGGATTGCTTGAAGAACATTTTGTTGTGAAGTTGAGTCAAGAGGAGTAGCAACAAAAATATTGGAAAAGTAATCAACAACAATAGAGTTCATGCCATCCCAAGTATAAACAACATCTCCAGAATCTGATTTTAAGGAAGAAATAAAGTTGTGAGATCTTCGAGCTAGAAGATATTTGTGGAAGAAATTTGTGTTTCGATCTCCTTCTTTGAGCCATTGAATTCTAGATTTTTGCTTCCATAATATTTCTTCTCTTTTTTCCCATTCCTCTAATTGAGTTGTGAGTTTAATTTCATCTGCACTTCTCTTCTCTATGAGGCCATCTAAACGGATTTTCTTATTCAAATTTTCAAGATGAGCAATAACTTCATGTTTTTTTTATGAACATCCCCAAACTCTTTCCAGTTCCAAGTCTTGATTTTGGATTTAATGTATTGCAATATTTTGGCAAAACAGAACATCTTAGTCCCATGCCTAGGTTTACCTTCCTTCCACCATTGTTGCACATGAGGTCTGAAGGAAATTTCTCTAAGCCACATTAATTGAAAATGAAAAGGAGAGAAACTCACATTGGTTTTCCACATTTCCACCATGACTGGCCAATGATCCGAACCAGCATTATTAAGAGTCTTCACTTTAGGAATGTGACCATGGATTAAGAAATTTTCAGAGAGCAAAAACCTATCCAATCTCTCCATTATACAAGCTAAGCCTTGCCTTCTATTAGACCAAGTCATAAGGCCATTATCTGGTTGGATATCCACAAGATGGAGGTTTGCAATATATTCACTCATGAGGTCAATGCTTTTGTCCAAATTTCTATTTCCCCCCCTTTTCTCATCCAGAGAGAGGATGGTATTGAAATATCCTCCGATCAAGATCCAAGCTTTAGGAAAATGAGAGATAATATGAGTAATATCCTTCCACTGTCTTCTTTTTTCCTCCAAAGAAGTCGGAGCATAAACAAGTAATGCAGAGCATAATCTGGTTGGAATGTCTACTTTGAATAGCTATAGCCAACAAACCCCAAATTCCAACCATATGGTGAATAACTACCTCTTTTGGGTCCCAAAGACAAGCAATGCCACCCGAATTCCCTTGGGAACTGAGGGAAACCACTTTTCCAGCTGGCCAAATTTTACTGGCAATTAAGTCCATATCCTCCATTGACATCTTTGTTTCTTGAAGGAAAACAATATGTGGATGATTTATCTGAATCATTCTTCTAATTTCATTTTGTTTTGAAAGACTCCCTTTGAGTCCTCTAATATTCCAAGTGATGATCTTCATTAATACCAGGGCTAAAAAATTTGGGAAGGGCATTAATCTTACCTTCCTCTACAAGATTTTCACCTTCTTTTACCATATGATATTGATTGGTCTTGCGACCTACTTTTTGATTAGAATCCATCTTCAATTTTTTTTCCCTGTTTCTTGACTTATTCCAATTGAATCTGAGATGGCTTCTAACCTTGAAGAATGCTCATACACAGCCAAAATTTTACTAGATGGTTCAATGGAGTCTATATTGGGACCTGCATTATTTGAAGTTTTGACATTTGAAATATTGTTTTTCTTGTGTAAATTTTCTCCTTTTTTTTCTGTTGAAAACCTTTGATTTGTTGGTTTGTCTCTAAGTTCTTCCCTTCATATTTAAATTGTGTTTCTAAGATTTTAGTTTCCATTATTTCCTCTTCCTCACTTGGGACATCATTTGTGGAAAGGATTTCAAACATATTAGCAAATGACTTTGATTGATCCTTCATAACTGGTTTTTTCTGAGTGTTCTTCTTCTTAGGTATTTGGAAACCTGTTGAGTTTATATCTTCTTTCTTTTGATTAGGAATTTTATTTGGGCAAGCACTGGCCAAATGACCATATTCATGGAAAATTCTACAATGAAAAGGAATGTTCTCATAGTCCACTACTTGCTCCCAAGTGTCTTCCCCAAATTGTAATGTGATATTTTTAGGTAGGGTTTTGTCAAAATCCATTAAAACACAAATTTGAGCATAAATAATATGTTCAAAATTTTGAGTACAATCAGCAGTCATCATAAAAGTTCCTAAAGAGTTTCCAATTGAAGAAAAAATAGTAGGATTCCAAAATTCAATATGGAGGCCAAAGAGTCTAACCCACACGGGAGCTATAGAAGGCATCTCTTCTTCGACTTTAAATTTAGTATGCCAAGGCTTCATGAAAAGCCCTGCCCTTCCAAAAAACCAAGGACCCCCTTGAAAAGTTTTCTCTCTATCTTCATTATTAGCAAATAAAAAAAGAAAATAACCATTTGGATAAATAGATATTTGTAACTCACCTTTAGTTTTCCAGCTTTTTGCAGCCTAGACTTTGAAAGCAGATAGACTCGAACGAAAACCCACGAACCGACAAATTAGTCCTCTTTTTTCCAAATCTTCAATGCCAGTCTGAATGTTACCCATATCAAGCTTAACAATAGGAGTTCCATCAGCTGCTTTAAGACATCCTGACTCCGTTTTCCTGGGATCAATCTTAGGCATTCTTAGAGGTTTATGGGAAGCCCTAATATTGATATTAGCATTGGGCTGAGGCTATCCACCATGAAGGGCATCCCTAAAATTCATTTTTGGGACCGAGTCTTCAAAATTCTTACCCTTGACAGGGGTTTTCACAGTAGAATTATTTTGTGGGTGCACCTTAGCACCAGATTCACTTGAGATATGAGCCATTTTTTGATCAACTACTTGAAACTTGTTTCGTGATCTCTTTAATCCTTACCCTAGACGTCGTGGAAAGGTATGGTTTTCACTTTTCTTTTGTGCAACAAATTGGAAGTCGTTTTCACTCAAGTTCATAGTATGATCTGTTGAAAGACAAATTTCTAACCCATATTGTATCCCCTGCAACATTTCCTGCTAAAATATTGAGCATAAACCACAAAAATATTGGCCGCTAGGGCCCGAAGGCCCTAAAACCAACCTCTCGGAGCTGCTTGCACTCAACCCAGATGAAACCCTCGCATAGCCGCTTGCCAAATATATCATTCACACATAGGGATGCGCTAGGATCTGTGTTGCTCCAAATGATATGAAAATTGGTGGAGACGTTCTAGGGTTTTTTAGGCATATACCCTCAAAATTTCTCGTGGTTATTAGTCTTAACCATCCAAATCTCTCCCCCTTTGACATCAATTGCAAAGGGACTCTTTTGGGGCTAAATATAAGACCCTTAACTCAACCCCCTACCCACCTCCTTTCCTTAAGGTGATTAAATTTGGGGTGGGAGTATCTCTACTCCCAACATACAATGCTCTTTTTATTTGTCAACCTTCTTTTTCAAAACTTTTGTAATCATACCCTTTTGATCATTTTGAGTGTCCCTATTCTTGTTTGACTCTGGAAGTTCCAGAAACTCTGTTCTACACCACTTGGTCTTATGTCCAAGATTATTGCACTTGTAACACCTAATTTGGTAGTTCTTGGAAGGTGTAAGTGTCTTGAAGTTCCTCTTGGTGAAGCCATAATCATTTATATCATGAACCCTATAGTGGATCGCTTTATGACCAAAGTGATTACAAGAGTATCAATACCCTTGAAATAAATATACATTTTTTAATGAGTTGAAGTTTCTTTTAGTGAGACCATACTCCTTCTTTCCATGAATCATGCAATGCATAGCTTTGTGACCAAAATGATTACATAAAAAATAATGTCCTTTGAAAAAATATTCATCTTGTCTTGAAGCCTTTGACCTCTTAGTCCTTTATTTGCCTTCTTTGTGATGATCCATGTTTCTTGTTTGTGCATTGTTTTCTTTCTTAGTGAAGCTTCGCTTCTTCAACTTATCCGCATAGGTCTTAGTTTCTTCTTCAACATATTCCTTTAAAAATTCCTCTTCTTTTGAGCTTGAGCTTGATCCTTCTTCTTGTTTCCCTTGTACTTCTTCAAAACCAAGTCCTATTTTGATAAATGAAGATCTTTGTGAATTGATAATTTTATCCAAAGCTTTTGAACTTTTCCCAAACTTGTGCAGCTTATCCTTAGAATATTTCACTTCCATCCTTAGAGAAACTACCTCATGTTTTAATGTTTCACATTATAACTCTTTTACCTCTAACTTTTCAACCATAAACTCTTTAAATATCCTTGCCTTAGATTTTTATTTTGTGAGGTCTTGTAGAAGATTTTATTTTTCTTCCTCATGTTCTTGAACTTGAGCCTTCAATATTAAATTTTTCTTTTTAACTCTTTTCAACTCTCTAAGAGCAAAAATAATTTCTTCTTCTAGATCAATTGTGCCTTCTTCTTCAATTTCTGAATCTTTCTCTATTCCTTGGTCTTCAAGAGCATCTTCATACTCTTCAACATTATCTTCATCAGGAGCATTTCCTTCCTCTTCTATTGCCAAAAATAGAATATTTTTGTCTTCAATATCTGATAGTCTTTCATCACTATAACTTGAAGCATTGCTTGCTTTTTTAACATAGAAACTCTTCTTGTACCTTTGAAAGAACTTATTTTCATGCTTACCTTGACCATACATGTTTTTCTTTTCATGCCTGAATTTTCCTTCTTCCTTTTTCTTATAATCATGTTTCTCTTCACTGCTACTACTTCTGTCTTGTGGATAATTAGATGCATAGTGACCAAAATTACCACAATTAAAACATTTCACAGTCTTCATACCTTTGTGTTTTCTTGAGTCCTTATTCCTTCTCACATAATTAGCTTCTTCATTACTGCTTAACTCACCACTTGATTCTGGTTTCTTATATTTTGTCTTATTTGTGACTTTGAAAGCTACCTCTTTCTTGGCATTGTGATCCTTTTATATCCTCATCTCATAAGCTATGAGAATTCCATGTAACTCTTCCATGGTCAACTTACCAATATCCTTTATCTCTTCTATAGCTAAAACCTTTGCATCATACCTTATAGGGAGTGATCTTAGTATTTTTTGAGCAACACTGGAGTATTCAATTTTGAATCCAAGTCCAAACATGGTATTAACAACATCATCAACATGAAGTAAGTATTTAGAAATATCTTCCTCATCTTCCATATTCAACTGTTCAAACCTTTTCTTGTGGTTTTGTAGTTTTTCCAACTTGACCTTGTTATCTCCTTCATATGTTTGCTTCAATTTGTTCCACATATTTTTTTCTGATTTACATTGCATAAATTTCATAAATTTTGATTCACATAACCCACTTAAGATTACATTCATAGCCTTGGTATTATTCACATGTAACTACTTACCATCCTTATCTTGAATAACATGTGCTTATACTAAGAGGGGGGTGAACAGTATAAGATAAAACTTTTTGCTTTTCAATTCATATTATAACATCAGCAATATTAAAGTAGTAAACATCACACAAAGCATCACACACATGAGAGACATGATTTAACGTGGTTCACCCAATGTGGGCTACTCCACGAAGAAAATATTCCTTATAAAATTTTCTCAAATAAATTATTTTGGGAATCCTTTCCCCATTACAATGTTTATGTACCTATGTCCAAAGGAGACACCAATCCCCTATTCAATTTTGTGGATCTCTATCCATAGGAGAACTCCTTCTCCTCTGCTCTGGCTAGTGATCTTCTAGAAGAACTATTACCTCCACTACACTAGCTTATGGATCTCTATCCAGTAAATAATCTTATCCTTAATCAAAATACCTATCCTCACTACCCTAGTTAATGAACCTCTATCCAATGGAGACTATCATCCTCTATACTCTATCACCTCCAAAACTAGCTCTCAGATCCATCTCAAATCTACACTAAACACTATCCTTCGGTCTAGCACAAATATGCTCAATCTCTATCTCTGGTCTGGCACAAACCTATCCTCAAATATGTACCAAACTCTATCCTCAAATCTATCCTCAAGCCTTAACACAAAGCTTGAATCAATCACAAATCAACTCTGCTAGATCTGCCCCAAACCTTAACCCAAGGTTTGAATAAATCAATCAATCAACTTTGCTCACAAGTCTTCTCAAAGAATTGTCTCAAATCTGCCTTGTAAGCTTCCATAAAAGCTCACACTAATCTATCCACAAGTCCTCTCTAGAACTTGTCCAATCTGCTTAACAAGTCTTCACCAAGACTTACCTCAAATCTGTTATTGTAAGCTTCCATAAAAGCTTACTCAACTCAAATATTTCCAACAATACTTATTAAATAATCTCACATAACAATGATACTCATGATCTTGCACAAAGCCTAATCATGCATATGAAGGTTCATTCAATGCTTCCAACACTGCTTATAAAACAAGGTTTTTATCATCAAATTTCACTCAAAAAAATATTTAACAATAAAACTCAACCATGCTTATCAAACAACCCTTATCTCTCCAACTTAGCATTCACAATATCCAAAAATCACTCACAAGGAATATGTTCTCATACCTTTTGTTTGATGAAGAATTGTCCTTAAACACCTGTTTTAATCATAACCACTCTCTTTTCCAATCACAAGGGTTAGATGTCACAAATATACCTTATCACTCCCTCTAGATCTTAATGCACTTCTAAAAGAAAAATAATCACCACTTCAAAATATCCCAAGGCATTGACAAGGCTTCATTAGATTTTTAATTAAATTTATTCTATCCCCTTTCTATAATAAAAATGAAATTCCTTTTTCACCTTTTAACTCCACTCTTTAATTTATTTTCTAGGCATCAAAGAATTAAAATAAAATATTTTAATCCTTATACCTCCCTACTTCAAACCACTATTGTCACTACCCTCTTAATGATACGTATGCCTTAAAAAACCCCTTTTATATCATAGACCTTGCAAAAATTAAATCAATTTTTCATACCTTAGGTTTACCACAAAAATGTTTGCGCACCACACAACTGCCTTTGTCCAAACTCGAATCTGAAACCTCACTACTAGTGTTGCACCCTAGTGAATGCTAGGCTTGCCACCTGGGCTACATGCCCAGTTGAAATAAAAGCCTCACAATGTCCCCTTTTTCCTTGTCTTTCATGTAAAACACGTTGAACAAAAAAAACCTTTCCTTTCTTCCTTGCAAAATGCGATCGTGCGACTTGAACCCATGACCTAGCCTCCACGAAAGTCTTATCATTGTCTTGCCTGTCGTCTGTGCTACCCAACGCGTCATGTGGGATTTTTGCATCCTCTCTTACTTCAACGTCCACTTCTTTGTCCTATCTGAATTCCACGAAAACTCTTCCCTCAAAGTGCACGAAATATTATTTGTCTCCACTTAGGCTTCGAATGCATGATCGACTTTGGAGAAATAAATTTACCCCCTCTTTATATTAAATGTGATGAATATGAAGGCATCGGCCCTCATTTCAATTTTATCACCATTTTTCAAAAAGAACTTTGGTGCCAAGAATAGTTTAAATTAAAATTTTAACCAAAAGGTTATAATATTTTAATTTAAATTATTTAACCTTTGCCTCCTTTCATATTTTTAAAACTTGGTCACTTGCTCTTTTCAAGGAGAATATTTTGCATACATAAAACCTTATTTTTCTCATGGGCCCAATTAATATAATATTAAAAAAATGTTTGTCTTTTTGACCCATGGCCTCCTTTGCTGAGATCTTCCTTCAAAAAAAATTATTACTTCGAACTCGTGGTTCTAATTACTTTAGAGATAACCTTACCTTGTATTTAATTTTAACATCAATGACAACAAACTTGCTCATATTTGCAATATATCTTTGGTAGGAATAGTTGTAGGTGTGAATCCATCCTCAACAGATTGCCATGTTTCATACCCTTTTGCCATCAAGTAAGTCTTCATCCTTATACTCCAGAAAGCATAATTGTTCCCATAAAAAAATGAAGCCTTATTTGATGAAGATCCATTCTGGTATGCCATGTGTGTTCTTGTAATATCTTCCTTCAAGTTAGACTTTTTTGAAGGAGCCCGCTCTGATACCAATTTAAGAACACAAGCTTATACTGAGAGGGGGGTTGAACAGTATAAGATCAACTTTTACTTTTATTTTCCAAACAATAATATCCAATGTTATCAATTACAATGTCAACAACAATAACAAAACAATGCACAAATCATCACACACATGAGAGACACAAATTTAACATGGTTCACCCAATGTGGGTTATGTCCACAGAGAAAATATTTCTTCTAAATCTTCTCAAAAAATATCTTGGAACTCAATTCCCTATTACAATGCTTATGGACCTCTATCCAAAGGAGATCTCAATCCCCAATACTCTGGTTTGTGGATCTCTCTGCATAGGAGAACTCTATCCCCTTTTCTCTGGTTTGTGGATCTCTCTCATAGGATAACTCTATCCCCTCTTACTCTGGTTTGTGGATCTCTCTCCATAGGATAACTCTATCCCCTCTACTTTGGTTTTGGATCTCTTTTCATAGGAGAACTCTATCCCCTTTGCTCTAGTTTGTGGATCTCTCCATAGGATAACTCTATCCCCTCTACTCTGGTTTGTGGATATCTTTCCATAGGAGAACTATATCCCCTTTTCTTTAGTTTATGGATCTCTTTCCATAGGAGAACTATATCCCCTATGCTCTGGTTTGCTCCAAAGCCTACTCTCAAATCTATCTCAAATCTACACCAAACCTCATCATGAGGCTAGCACAAATCTGATCCAAATATGCTCATAAATCTCTGCCTCAAATCTGCACAAATCTTCTCCAACTCTGCTCATAAATATCTACCTCAAATTTACTCAAATTTTCTCCAAATATACTCATAAATCTCTATCTCAAATATGCACAAATCTGCTCCAAATCTGCTTATAAATTTGTTTCAAGTCTTCTTAAAAGACTTGCTCAAATCTTCCTTCAAGCCTTCTCAAAATACTTGCTCAAATCTACCTCAATAATACTTCAAGTATTCTCACAAGACTTGCTCAAATTTACCTCAATGTTGCTTCAAGTCTTCTCACAAGACTTGCTCAAATCTACCTCAATCTTGCTCACTGAACCTGCTCATATATTTCCAACACTTGCATACAAACAATGCTTATATCTCTTTCAAAAATGTTTTCTTCAACTAGGCAATTCAAACATATTCTACTTAGAATTCATTTAACCTCTGTAACATATAGAGAATGATATGTACTATCAAATACCCAATATGTTCTTCACATTCACAAATATTGCATTCAATTAATCCAATTTCTACCACTTGCAAAATTCCTTTCAAATAAAATTAAAGTAGTATATAACTTTTCTTCATAAAACTGGTCAATATTTCTTACAAATTTTCTCTCAATGATCACACACAATAATACACAAATTTCCTTCACAAGATTGATCTCAAACATTTCACAATTACTTTCAATGTCTTTCAAACCACTACTCAAAATTTTTCATAATGATGTACAAACTTGGTCTCAATCCTAGCTCAAGTATTTCCAATCATGAAGCACAAGTAGTTCTCAAACCCTAATGCAATTTTTTCCACTTTCTCTCAACAATGAAGCACATGTAGGTCTCAAACCCTAACTTAAATATTTTCAACAATGCATACCAAACAACCCTTTTATCTCCACCTTATATTTTAGAAATATTTTCTCAACAAAACACCTTAAAGAATGAATGATATGCCCATACCTCTTATTCTGCTTTGATGAAGATATGTCCTCAAAAATTTGTCTCACAAACAACTAATCCTTCTTGTGCCACTTCAAGGGTTAGATAGCAAAATACTTTCTCAAAACATCCACATGAAATTTCTTCTCAAAATATGTGCTCAAAGAAATCTGAAAATGATCTTCAATAACTCAAAACCCTCAAACTCACTTTTCACCATACAAGAATTACAATAAAATATCAAGCCATTATAACACCTTATTACTCCTATTCTTGCATGCAAAACATATTTTTCCTTTATGCTCTTTGCAAAATAAAATTATATAAAGCACTCTTATAATTTGTGTTTGCAAAATAGAAAGCTTTTAAAACATATCCTTGCACTTAAAACTTTATTAATTCACACCCTTATGACTCCCTAAGTGCAAAATTAAACTTTACTAAATTCAGCCCTTATGACTCCCTAATAGAAAAAACATACTTTATTAAACTTAACCCTTATGGCACACTTTATCAAACTTACACCCTTATGACTCCCTAAATACGAAGTAAAATTTTTTTATAAAAAATTACCCGTACCACTTTTTTTGTTGTGGGGAATCAAGTGTGCGACCTCACGGAGCCCACGCTCTAGCGCGTGCTAGAGCACCACATGGGCTAACTACCCACACAATAACCTTAATGCACAATATTTGCTTTAAAACTATCTCATTCCTTTGGTCAACAAAAACTATGAATAAAATGTCATCATCGAGTCTCAACCTTGAGATCTCCTCTGTGCCACACCTTACGCAAGATCTGCCTACCACCTGAGGTAGCCACTCAATTGGAAATTAATCATGCATTGCTCCTTCTTGATTCTTGTGGACCATCTACCTATCTTCAAAACACGTGCATCCCCTTTACTCCTTGCTGCCTTCACTTGAAACATGTGCACTGCACTCACAAAAGGACGAATGCACTATATCAACGCCACTTAAAAATTTCAACACTACTTGAAATGATTTTTGGCTTCCACCTTATATATGCACTTTGACACTTAGGAAAATGTTGGTGCTTTACCCCATAATTGGAAATTTGAATTTTTGGCACCATATGAAATTCAAATTTATTTTATTATAATATTTAAACTTTAATTTAAATATTATAATTTATCTTTTAAAACCTTTATCTTTTGCCTATGAAACCTTTTTCAACCTTGCAAATACTGAATCTTTTTCCATGGAGCTTTGTCTACCTTGTCTTCCTTTTTCAATGGAGGTATTTGCCTTGCATTAATTAACCAACTTATAAACCTTATCTTTTTGCCATGCCAAGCTATCTTTGACATCAATGACAACCAATGTCATCAACCTATGACATCAATGACAATAATATACTCAAAATTTCCAACAAATACATACTTGATAGATTGTTGTAGTGATAAAGCAGATTACCAAAATATGAAAATTGAAGATCAATGGACTTGTCGAAAACATGTGTGAGCCAAATATGACAATTGAAGATCAATGGACTTGTCAAAAATATGTGTGAGCCAAAGATGAAGAAATTTGGACCAGCCATAGCAACCAAATCAATAATGCAAATAGTTTATTGGTGTAGAGTAGTAAAATAACATCCGCTCTCATAAGCATTTCTTTCTAGGTTGTTTCTAACACACATAACAAAGTATTGTAAATATTGATCTACAAGATTCACGTAGTAGCTTGTAAATAACCTAATGCACCTCATAATGAGAGTCACCTCTATTGCAATTTCTTATTTTATATTGTATGACAATTGCTACCAATCAATGAAAGTGAAAGTTGTTTGACCTCCATAATATTGCATTCTCAGGTTTTTATAAATTAATTTTATGCTTTAATGAATTTTTGTTTGCACTTTATGATTAGTGAATTTTGCTAAAGCATATTATGTCCAATTGGATCATTTTTTAGAAAACTCTTCATATAGCATTTGGAATGCTTAAAGTACATAACTAGAACTTAATGAATTCTATAATAATTTCATTGTTGGTTGGTTTGTTAAGATTTATTTGAATTTGATTGTGTAACTCTTATGCAATGTATTTTTAGTGCTATTTTGTTATACCCCATCCATCTTCCAGATATTTTCTAAATTCTTATCTCCTTCTAACCCTTCTCTTTCTTTATTTAGTGTTAAACCCCTATTTTAATTTTGGAAAGTATTATAAGGAGTTGACTTTCTCAAGAGGTTGGACTTGGAAGAAATCCCAATCATCCAATATTGACCAAAGTCTAGGGTGCATTTCATAGACTAGGAAGTTTTTTTACCAAGAGCCCTAATCTCTAATTGTCATATCAATTTATCTTATGGTCATCATTCTAATTCCAAAAGCACAAGGATAGGGTTTGAACAAACTTCTAACCCCATAATCTCTCATAAATAATCTTCCAATCCTTACATCTATAGTATCATAGGGACAAATCATATGATGCCAACTTCAACATCATATTTATCTCTTAGCATGTACCTTTTATTTCATTGAAACCTATTTCTCCTGAACTTTAATCCTTAACCACTCAATTAGAGCAATTGAAACAACAAATGGCTATTATCCAAGGATCATAATTGAGTCATAAACACTCATGATGACTTATTCAACCAACTTATAGACCCCTTTCTAGCTAGCTACCCATTTCCTACCAAATTTGAAATGTATAAAATGAAAGAGGCTCCCATCAACCACCTTAGGCTATTTAGAAATTCTTGTAGGAACATTTTTTATGATAAAATATTACTACTTAAAATCTTCCCAAGAGTCTTAGTGGCCTTGCCTTGGAATGGCACTACCAGGTACCAAGGCATTCCTTGAAATGCTTTAGGGACTTTTTCTATATATTTATTAAGCAATTATCTATCTACATTAAGTAAAATGTCATGATTAATGAATTATACCAACTCAAATAATCTAAAGACAAGAAAATTTTCCAAATTATTAGGAATATGGAAAGCCTTAGTGGTGATATTGTAGTATGCTCCCCCACCAAAGGACTTATTGGATATATTCATAGGAAATATTAATGAGAAACTAACCTTCTACCTAGAGAAAACCAATGTTTCTTCCTTTAAGGATGCAATTGACATGGCCAAGAGAGTAAATATCAACCTCATAAAATAGAGGTAATAAAATACTAATATTAGAAAACAAAAATAAAATTCTTCCTCTAACCCAAAGGGGTAGTACAAGAACAAACACATTGTAGGCAATGGAGTCATAGACTCACGCAAGGCCAACAATATTAGTACTAGCACAAACCGTCAAAAGAATGTCTTAGGGAAGTCACAACAATAGAAACCCAAAAGGAGGTACTTCCAACTAGATGAACCTCTTTCATAAATCTTAGATCAACTCCTAAAAGCTAAAATGATAGAACTTCCACCTATAAAACCTAATGTGGCACAACAATACCTCATTTTTATGACCTCTTACCACCCTTTTACACTAATAGGATGTCTTGTTTTGATAATTGCATCAATGATGTGATGAGATACGGTAAATAGGAGGAAATATTCACTAATATAGAGTGTATTCATTTGCTAAGATAGGTAATAAAGGACTGAAATGCTGATTTTTGTCATGTTTATGAAGGGTTATTTAGCTTTGTTCACAACAAGGGATTTTTAGTAGAGTTTTGGATCCTATTTTAGGCTCATTCCTTGCCAAGGACTATAGTTATAGGAGGCATTTAACTATGTTTATTCAGCTTGCATTGAACCTGGCCCTATTCACTGGCACCAGCTAGAACAACCTATAGGATGTAACAATCCTATATTGGCACCAAACAAGACTACAACCTGTCACTAGAACCTAAGCTTGCTAAAATTACCACATGGCTACAACAAATAGCTAGATGCATTGCTATGATGATCCAAATTTGACATTGTACTAAAGGACAAGAATGTAATTGGATAACAATTAGCAAGACACCATAATGAGAAGTAATTTTTTTTTAATTTTGGTCAACTACTTTTGACCAATTGTAACAACTAAAATATAATGATATTAACTGGAAACAAGCTAAGAATAAGATAAAACCACTAGATATTAGGCATAGGAGTTAGGAACAATTTCTAAAGTATTTTTTATATTTCCTAATCATTCCAATGTGGTGATTGAAGTATACTAAGGTTGTTTACTAAGTTGGACTGCCAAGTGTAACTTCCCTTTTTTCTTTACTTGCTGATTAGGAAACCAAATTGTTAGGAAAATATTTATTGTTGTAACATGTTTAATTATGAAGGTATGAGAGAGCCTTGTCCTATTCCTTATACATAGATTAACAACCTATACCTAGTAAGGATATAGAATATGAATAGTATTGTTATGCTACTGGTTTTATACTATAACTTGTGAAGAGTTATTTTCTAAATTCAATTTGCAATAAAACTATGTTATAAGTTTATTGTTGTACTATAAATTTATGATTTGAAGTGAGTTATATTCCTTTCCATATTGCTACGAGCAAGGGCCCACTCCTAGAAAGGTGGAAAGTAATTTTATTATATTTTATTTTGTTGCATTATTAGATTAAATTATGTTGTCATTTTTCTACATTCATAACTTCTAGTTAGTTGCATCATTTAATTCTTGGGAAAAGAAAAGAAAAATATTAACTAGCTACATTAGTTTCAAATTTACTTCACTATAATCTAGCTTGAACTTTGATTTATTTTATGCTTTATCCATTGCAATTTTTTCCATTCTTGCAAGTATGTTTGATTAGCTTAAACCTTCTTGTTTTTAGCTTTAGTTAGAGTTTAATTTTATTTTTGAATTATTGTAGTTTAGAAATTCAAATCTAGACATGATCTAAATACTTCCTAGTGCATATTTCCCATAGGACACCACCCTTGGTTGATAAATTAAAAGTAACCTTGGTAAAGTGTGGTAATAATGACATCTATCACTTTTTGATGCCATTTTTGAGGAACACAGTGTTGCTAGGAATTGTTAGGTTAAATACTCAATATCACAAAATTTAACTTAGGAATTGATTAGTTGAAGAGATATCACATCTCTGTGTTGGTAATTCCAATATAAGTGTTCAACTAGGACAAGACTAAAAGGTAATCTTACAACATGAGGTACCTAGTGTCCTTACTAAGCACCTTATGCCAATAGGAGACTAGTCAGTTGAAGCTAAATTAAACTAGTGGTGTTGAGTAGGAAAGGTAGAGATAATTAGGAAATTTCTTTGAATGCATAGACCTAGAGATAACAAAGGGAGGTTTATCAAAAATAATCCCCAATAGGCCATAGAGGGGATCAATCACACTTAGAGGTTGCACAAGAATACCCTATACCTATAATTGAGCCCCCAAAAAATCCATTGCAATCAGATGAAGAAAGCACTAGAAAACAATCATCATCAGTCCTAGGATCTAAAGGATTCCTTGAATTAGAACTTGATAGTGATCTATGTCTTCCATTTGGAACTCTTAAAGAATACAAACAATTTCATAATATTTGGTGGGAATATAACAAGATGGGAGATAGGCAAGAAGCAAACAATCCTAGATATAGACAAAGTGTTGTACATGGGGAAAACAACAATGGTGTTAGAACATTTACATATCATATCCGATTAGACCCCAATGTGCAAGCTTAGATGAAGAATATCTCTCCAAAAAACCTACCTATATTTAGAGGAATTACTATAGAAGACATAAACCAGTTCTTGTTTGAATTCAATATCATATGTCAAACCTACGACTACACAATTTTATAATTAGAAACTAAAATTATTTTCTTCCATGCTCAAAGATACAACTATGCGTTGGTTCATGGGGTTAGACCCAAAATACATATGTAGTAGGATGAGAAAGAAAATTTTTTTCTAGAAAAATATCAAGAGTATTGTCATGTCAGGGATCGAAAGAAAGAACTATTTAGGATAAAGTAAAACAAGGATGAGAGCCTTGAAGATTATCTAGTGTAGATAGGGAAATTTGACCCATTTCAAATTCCCTGGCATACTTAATTTCACCCTTATTGAAATTACCTCCGTTCCCCCACACATGCCAACTAAGTTGGCAAGTTTTCCTTATTTTTCATGATTATGTGTCCCAATAGCCAACTCACGTATCTACAAAATCTAAAACCCACTTCCCACCAAACTAATCATTTGGATTTCATCCCAAATTGGCCAACGATTCGATCCCTATGATTTTGCGACCTAGATGTCAGGCTGTAAATTTGCTTAATTTGGAAAAACTCCAAATTAGCCCAAGCTGACTTGATTTAGCCATGCATATCTCACAACAGCTAAGTTATTCTATGTCCCACGTAGCCATTAAAATTAGGATCAATCTATATGGATAGGTTTATGGATGGATCAAGGAGGAGAATGCATTTTTTTTAACATCTTTGAGATTTTTTAAGGTAATTTTCCATTTTTTTATCATTTTAATGCAGGTATCTAACATTTGTTTGCAGGTCTGATAAGCTGAAACAGGATATCTAGACTACCATGGGGATCCTTTGTAGGGAAAGTCTTATTTTGTGTTAGATCCATCACTCCACCATCATCCTATGGACTTTTGATGGTCTAATCTACTATGAAATCACTGTAATTTTATTGCACTATTTTTCTATCATTTTGTAATTACATTTCATATCACCATTTTTTTGTTTTCACTAAATTCAACGATTTCACGCTCCAACATACGATGAATACACGAATCACGAATTCGCATCTAGTTTGTGTATTCGTAGAATTGCAGGTCTAGGGAGCAAATGCATAAAGTTAAATTTAAAATGGCATAGATATTTTTTTTGGATCACTTTACATCTAGTAATACATAATCATTATCATATTTCATCTCTATATTTAGTTTATGTTTAGATTTATGCATGATTTCATTATTCACTTTTCTAAAATAAGGTTTTTTAATAGACCTAGGGGATCTGATTGTTGCACCATGAAGAATCATATCTACAGTGGCTTAAGCAGATCCCCAAACCCTAATTTCTAAATTTAAGGGTCTTGTGTAGAAACTCTTTACAGATATTTTAAAAAACGTGATTTCACAATCTAGCTGACAAAACACATATTCGTTGCACAAAACACATATTCGTTGACAGTATGCGTATTCATTTGCATCAGACATATGAATCAAATAAGCATCTGTTTTATTTAGGTCTTATTTAATTTTTTAGCTCTCTATCAATTTTATGCATTTATTTTGTAGATCATCTTCATAACATAAGAAAAAATACAAAAAGAAAAGGAAAACATATATACATATAGGCATATGATAGCATAGAATTATCTTCCTATATTCATAAGGTTCATTGCATTATAGTTAATTCTAAAAGGTTTTTAGTTAATTGTGTGTTGCTTTCATGAAATATGAAATGCATATAGCATAAGTATAGTTGCATTTTACCCAAACTCTAGGTGTAAGCCTAATTAAAAGTGTTGGACATTTTGAGTCAAAGTTGTCATTGATGTCAAGGAACGAAGTTGTCATTGATGTCAAGGAATAAGCTACCGTTGATGTAAAAAGGTCAAAAGGAACAATGCAAAGGTTAATGGCAAAAGAGCTTCATAATATTTTTAATATTATGTGGAAGCATAAGTAGGAGGGTTTTTATTAAAACCATGGGTGAGCAAAAATAAAAGGTTTTTCATAAAAGCCCAAGGAAGTTTTAATATTTATTTTATAAAATATTTAAATTCAAATTGAATTTAAATTTTATAAATAAATATTATTTATACAAAGTGGTAAAATCAAAGAAGGCTTTAATAAAGCCAAAAGGATTTAAAATTTAATTTATAATATTTAAATTCTAAAGAATTTAAATAATTTATAAATTAATTATTCAAATTTTGAAGGCATCGACGTTCAAGTTTAAAGGAGGTAATTGGTATATAAACTATATGCCTTAGTGGCATTTAAATCATCCTTCGTTCGAACAAATAAAAGAGGCAAGTGTTGTGTTGTGAGAATTCATGCGAAGAAGAAGACAAGTTTCTTGTCTTAAGCACCAGTGAAAAAGGGATAAAGTTGTCGAGGGCTAAAATTCAATAACCAACTAGGCAGCATGGCCTAGTGGCAAGTGGTCACGAGTTAAGGCGCTTGGGTGCAGAGTGGTCCACGTTCGATTCACGACAAGAGCATTTTGGCAGTGTTAAGGTTGAAGCATCGAGGAAGGACGCATGTTTTATTTTTGATTGGGCGCCAACGAAGAGGATATAGAGCACGTGGTGCTCTTTGGTTTTCAAATGAGCACCTAGGCAGTCGAGGCCACGGCTAGGATGCACGAGGAGGCGACATCGAGGGTTCGAGTCTCACCTAGGCGAAGGTAATAAATTTTGCATTAATTTTAATTGCCTAAGGTGTAAACATAAGGTTTAGGGAGCTATA
Organism: Wollemia nobilis; assembly: GCA_028583015.1. Taxonomy (NCBI): domain Eukaryota; kingdom Viridiplantae; phylum Streptophyta; class Pinopsida; order Araucariales; family Araucariaceae; genus Wollemia; species Wollemia nobilis. The sequence goes on along the minus strand of JAQPPZ010001695.1, from coordinate 3,276,278 downwards.
AGGGGTTATGAAAAGGTGCTTATTTTAATTATTAATTTTTGACTAAATGAAGGTATAAGGTGTTAAAATTTATTTTAAATAAAGTTATTGTGACATTTTTTATTTATCAAAAGGTGAATTGAAGAGTGATTAAATTTGAGAGGAATTTTTATTTGAAGGTGACATTGTTGACATTATTTTTAGTGGTAAATATTATTTTTAATTGGGAGATCATAAGGTGTAAATGGTCAATTGATTTTTGTATATGTTGATGGATGCCTTCTTCAAGATGGAGTAATAAGGTGTATGTATGTTTTGATATTTGCATTGTAATCTTGAGAGAGAGTTTTATCATCTTCTAACCTTCCTTTGAGCTTGGCAAAGAAGTGTTTGTGGTTGTGGCAGATGTTTGAGGTTCCTTCATCAACAAGAAAAAGGTATGAGCACATTCTTCCATAGTTGAGTTGATTGGTTGGTTTTTTGGAAAATAAGTTTGGAGTGAAAAGGACTTGATTAGGGTTTCCTTATTGAGTGTGTTGAGTTAATGCTTCAAGGTTTTCTGGAATAAAGAGTTGTTGTTAAAACCTTGTTTTATAAGCATTGTTGTTGAAGCCATTGGTTGAGTGAAGAACTTGAACTAGGGTTTGAAAATAACATGAGTATCATTGTTATGTGAAGATTGTCTTATAAGCATTGTTGTTGAAGTGAGTTGTTGAGTGAAGAACTTGAACTAGGGTTTGAAAAGAACATGAGTATCATTGTTATGTGAAATTGGTTGATAAGCATTGTTGGAAATATTTTGAGTGAAGGATCATATGCTTGGACTAGGGTTTGTAAGCAAGGATTGTTTCATTGAGTGATTGGTTGAGTAGAGTTGGTTGAGCCTAGTCAAGTGGATGTGTGAAGTGATTGTTCAAGTTCCATAAAATAAACTATTCTATATTCTAAATTGATTTGAGAAAGTGATTGAGTATTGAGTTGAATTTGAAGCATATTGAGTCTCTAACAATTCTCTGTATGTTTCTAAAAGAGTGATTAAGCATTGTGATGAGTATAGAGCATATTGAGTCTCTAACAATTCTCTTTATGTTTCTATGAGATTGGACAAGTTCTAGTGTGGACTTGTTGAGCATATTTGAGGTAAGTCTTTGAGAAGACTTGTGGATAGATTTGGGTAAGCTTTTGTGGAAGCTTACAATACAGATTGAGAGTATATTTGAGATAAGTCTTTGAGAAGACTTGAGAGCAGAGTTGATTGATTGATTTGTTCAAACCTTGAGTTAAGGTTTGGGGCAGATCCAATAGAGTTGATTTGAGATTGAGTCAAGCTTTGAGTTAAGGCTTGAGGATAGATATTGAGGATAGATTTGTGCTAGATCGAAGGACTATGTTTAGTACATATTCGAGGATAGAGTTTGGTGCATATTTGAGGATAGGTTTGTGCCAGACCTGAGATAGAGATTGAGGATAGATTTGTGCTAGACCGAAGGACTATGTTTAGTATAGATTTGAGATAGAGCTTTGGAGGTGATAGAGTTGAGGATAGAGATCTCCATCTAGAGCAGGGAGGATAGGTGTCTTCTATGGATAGAGTTCCATTTTCTAAGGGTAGTGGAGGCAGAGGTCTTCTAGAGGATCACCAACTAGAGTAGAGTTAGGATATTGGTGTCTCCTATGGATAGAGATCCATGAACTTGATTAGGGGATTGGTGTCTCCTTTGGATAGAGGTCCATAAACATTGTAATAGGGAAAGGATTCCCAAGAGATTGATTGAGAAAGTTTTAGTAAAATATTTTCTCCGTGGAGTAGCCCACATTGGGTGAACCACGTAAATTTGGTGTCTCTATTGTGTGTGGTGATTTATGCATTGCTTTGATTACTGCTATTGATATTGCTATCTTTACATTGCATAATATTGATTGGGAAAGAAAAGTAAAAAGTGGTCTTATATTGTTCACCCTCCCTCTCAGTATAAGCTTGTGTTCTTCAATTGGTATCAGAGCGGGTTCCTTCGAAAGAGTTTAACAGCTTGAAGGAAAAGCTTACAAGAACACAATGGATTCTAAGAATGGATCATCAGATAATTCAGCACCAGTATTTTATGGAAGTGATTATATATATTGGAGTATGAGAATGAAGATTTACCTGATGGCACTTGGCAATGAGATTTGGGAAGCAGTTGAAAATGGATACGTATCACCAGTTGATCCACCTATAGATAAGGAAGGTAAGCTTCTACAACATTACAATTCAAAAGCAATGAATGCAATTTTGAGAGGTTTGCATAGAACAGAGTCCATAAAAGTTATGCATTGTCAAGATGCAAAAGGAATGTGGGATAAGTTGCAAAATATATATGAAGGAGATAAAGGTGTCAAGAAAGCAAAGATACGAAACCTCAAAGGACAATTTGAAGAGTTAAGAATGAAGGATGAGGAAAACATTAGTACTTATCTACTTCGAATCGATGAGGTTGTTAATGCTATGCAAGGACTTGGACTTAAGGTTGAAGAATCAGATGTTTGTGATAAGGTCTTAAGATCTCTTCCCAAAATATTTAGTGAAAATATTTCTGCTATAGAAGAATCAAAGGATGGTGATTCTTTGACAAGAGATATGTTGCTTGGTATTCTTACAACTTTTGAGTTGAGAACAAAAGAACCTAATCCCCAGAAGGAAGCAACCTTCAAAGCAATCAAGAAGACAAAGGGTAAGAAGTCAGAATCAAGCAATGAGTCATCCAGTGATGAAGAAGCTAATTATGGCAAAAGGAATAAGGATTCAAGAAGATCTAGAGATGCAAAATCTGTTAGATGTTTCAATTGTGGAAAGTATGGTCATTATGCAACTGATTGTCAAGAAGCTAAGAATAACAATGATGAAGAAAAATAGGATCATAGAAATAGGGAATCAAAAAGATACATGCATCAAAAGAAAAGCAAGGATGGACAAAGCAGACAAGGAAAGAAGTTCTTTCAAAGGCAAAAGAGGAGCTACTATGCAGACAAGGCAAGTAAGTACTCAAGTGATAGTGATAATAGTTTTTTAGATAATGATAAATATGAAGTCCTATTTATGATTGAAGAAAAAGAAGTCAAGAAAAGGTCACCAATAATTCTCAAGTGTTTTAGATGTGGTAACTTTGGACATCTTGAAGATAGTTGTACAAGAAATGGTTTCAGTTTTAGTGATGATGAATATGAAGATACACTTGAAGGACTAGAAGAGAATATTCTAATGGCTCTAGAGAAAGAAGAAAGTGATCCTATAGAAGACAAGTCAAAAGAAAATGAAGATGTGGACAAAGGTAAACAAATAGAGGAAGAATCAGATAAATAAGGATATGATCTCAAGGGAGAACTTATTTATGCTCTTGACATAGTAAAGAAGGTAAGAAAGCAAAACTCTAAACTTGAGTTTCAGTTTCAAGAATGTGATGAAGAGAGAAAAATGCTTATAGAGGATCTAGACAAATCAAAGGCTAAGACAAAGAAGTTCAAGGATAAGTTAGAAGCAAAGGTCTTAGAATGTGAAAGGCTAGAACAAGAGGTAGCTTCATTAAATATGGAAGTCAAAAACTCCAAATTCAAGCTACAAGGGTTCAAAAATAGCTCAAAGAACTTAGATAAGTTCATCAAGATACAAAAGCCTACATCAAGCAAGATAGGTCTTGGATTTGAACAGGAACAAAAGAAATGGGAAGAGAAGTCAACCTCAAGTTTTGAAGGGGAAGAAACTTTAGAAGAAGATAGTGTAAGAGAAAGTGAGACATCTGAGGATGAGTTGGACAATAAAAAGTTCAACAAGGATAGGAATAATGCACAAAGAAGAAATAGATGGAACAACAATTAGAATAGGTCAAGAGAGACTAAGAGACCAATGAGGTCAAGACAAGGGAACTTCAATGGAAGATGTTTCTCATGTCACAGGTTTGGACACATGGCTTCATAGTGCAGGACACATGAAAGATATGAATATGGGAACATATAACTTTTCCATGGGTATTGCTACTCATGTAATCAGTTTGGTCACAAGGCAATGAATTGTAGGGTTCATGATAGAAAAGGATATGGCTTCACTAGGAGAAATCCTAAGACATTTGCACCTCCAAGGAATAATAACATTAAGTGTTATAAGTGCAATAATGATGGTCACACAACAAAGTGGTGTAGAGCAGACATTCCAGAATCAAGTATGAACAGGAACAGGAACAGGAAAAGGGATATGGATATGAACAGGAATAGGAACATGGATATGAACATGAACAAGAATAGGAATAGGAATAGGAACAAGAATATGGACATGAATAGGAACATGGACATGGAAAGGAACAGTCAGAGGAATCAGAAGGATCAGATAAGAAGAAAAGAGGATAAAGGTAAAGACCAGTGCTTGCTGGGAGTAGAAATACTCCCACCCCAGAATTAACCACCTCAAGAAGAGGTGGGGGAGGGGCTAAGCTAAGAGAATCATTCTTAGCCCCGAGCCCCAAAGGTGACCCTTTGCCATTGATGTCAAAGGGGAGAGATTTGAGTAAGGGGGAGAGATTTGGTATTTGAGTAAAGAGGAGAGATTTGAAAAGAGCATTGAGCCAGGGGAGCAATGTCCCAAGGGGAGCAGAACAAAGAAAAGGTTAAGTTTTTGGTAAAAAGAATTTGGGTTGCCATCAATGACAAAGGGGGAGATTGTTGGACATTTTGAGTCAAAGTTGTCATTGATGTCAAGGAATAAGCTACCATTGATGTAAAAATGTCAAAAGGAACAATGCAAAGGTTAATGGCAAAAGAGCTTCATAATATTTTTAATATTATGTGGAAGCATAAGTAGGAGGGTTTTTATTAAAACCATGGATGAGCAAAAATAAAAGGTTTTTCATAAAAGCCCAAGGAAGTTTTAATATTTATTTTATAAAATATTTAAATTCAAATTGAATTTAAATTTTATAAATAAATATTATTTATACAAAGTGGTAAAATCAAAGAAGGCTTTAATAAAGCCAAAAGGATTTAAAAGTTAATTTATAATATTTAAATTCTAAAGAATTTAAATAATTTATAAATTAATTATTCAAATTTTGAAGGCGCCGACGTTCAAGTTTAAAGGAGGTAATTGGTATATAAACTATATGCCTTAGTGGCATTTAAATCATCCTTCGTTCGAACAAATAAAAGAGGCAAGTGTTGTGTTGTGAGAATTCGTGCGAAGAAGAAGACAAGTTTCTTGTCTTAAGCGCCAGCAAAAAAGGGATAAAGTTGTCGAGGGCCAAAATTCAATAACCAACTAGGCAGCATGGCCTAGTGGCAAGTGGTCGTGAGTTAAGGCGCTTGGGTGCAGAGTGGTCCACGTTCGATTCACGACAAGAGCATTTTGGCAGTGTTAAGGTTGAAGCGTCGAGGAAGGACGCATGTTTTTATTTTTGATTGGGCGCCAACGAAGAGGATATAGAGCACGTGGTGCTCTTTGGTTTTCAAATGAGCGCCTAGCACTCATGGTAGCCGAGGCCACGGCTAGGATGCACGAGGAGGCGACATCGAGGGTTCGAGTCTCACCTAGGCGAAGGTAATAAATTTTGCATTAATTTTAATTGCCTAAGGTGTAAACATAAGGTTTAGGGAGCTATAAGGGGTTATGAAAAGGTGCTTATTTTAATTATTAATTTTTGACTAAATGAAGGTATAAGGTGTTAAAATTTATTTTAAATAAAGTTATTGTGACATTTTTTATTTATCAAAAGGTGAATTGAAGAGTGATTAAATTTGAGAGGACTTCTTATTTGAAGGTGACATTGTTGACATTATTTTTAGTGGTAAATATTATTTTTAATTGGGAGATCATAAGGTGTAAATGGTCAATTGATTTTTGTATATGTTGATGGATGCCTTCTTCAAGATGGAGTAATAAGGTGTATGTATGTTTTGATATTTGCATTGTAATCTTGAGAGAGTTTTATCATCTTCTAACCTTCCTTTGAGCTTGGCAAAGAAGTGTTTGTGGTTGTGGCAGATGTTTGAGGTTCCTTCATCAACAAGAAAAAGGTATGAGCACATTCTTCCATAGTTGAGTTGATTGGTTGGTTTTCTGGAAAATAAGTTTGGAGTGAAAAGGACTTGATTAGGGTTTCCTTATTGAGTGTGTTGAGTTAATGCTTCAAGGTTTTCTGGAATAAAGAGTTGTTGTTAAAACCTTGTTTTATAAGCATTGTTGTTGAAGCCATTGGTTGAGTGAAGAACTTGAACTAGGGTTTGAAAAGAACATGAGTATCATTGTTATGTGAAGATTGTCTTATAAGCATTGTTGTTGAAGTGAGTTGTTGAGTGAAGAACTTGAACTAGGGTTTGAAAAGAACATGAGTATCATTGTTATGTGAAATTGGTTGATAAGCATTGTTGGAAATATTTTGAGTGAAGGATCATATGCTTGGACTAGGGTTTGTAAGCAAGGATTGTTTCATTGAGTGATTGGTTGAGTAGAGTTGGTTGAAGCCTAGTCAAGTGGATGTGTGAAGTGATTGTTCAAGTTCCATAAAATAAACTATTCTATATTCTGAATTGATTTGAGAAAGTGATTGAGTATTGAGTTGAATTTGAAGCATATTGAGTCTCTAACAATTCTCTGTATGTTTCTAAAAGAGTGATTAAGCATTGTGATGAGTATAGAGCATATTGAGTCTCTAACAATTCTCTTTATGTTTCTATGAGATTGGACAAGTTCTAGTGTGGACTTGTTGAGCAGATTTGAGGTAAGTCTTTGAGAAGACTTGTGGACAGATTTGGGTAAGCTTTTGTGGAAGCTTACAATACAGATTGAGAGCAGATTTGGATAAGTTCTTGTGAGAACTTATTGAGCAGATTGGACAAGTTCTAGAGAGGACTTGAGGATAGATTGGTGTGAGCTTTTGTGGAAGCTTACAAAGCAGATTTGAGACAAGTCTTTGAGAAGACTTGAGAGCAGAGTTGATTGATTGATTTGTTCAAACCTTGAGTTAAGGTTTGGGGCAAGATCCAACAGAGTTGATTTGAGATTGAGTCAAGCTTTGAGTTAAGGCTTGAGGATAGATATTGAGGACAGATTTGTGCTAGACCGAAGGACTGTGTTTAGTATAGATTCAAGGATAGATTTTGGTGCAGATTTGAGGATAGGTTTGTGCCAGACCTGAGATAGAGATTGAGGATAGATTTGTGCTAGACCGAAGGACTATGTTTAGTACAGATTTGAGATAGAGCTTTGGAGGTGATAGAGTTGAGGATAGAGATCTCCAGCCAGAGCAGGGAGGATAGGTGTCTTCTATGGATAGAGTTCCATTTGCTAAGGGCAGTGGAGGCAGAGGTCTTCTAGAGGATCACCATCCAGAGCAGAGTTAGGAGATTGGTGTCTCCTGTGGATAGAGATCCATGAACTTGATTAGGGGATTGGTGTCTCCTTTGGATAGAGGTCCATAAACATTGTAATAGGGAAAGGATTCCCAAGAGATTGATTGAGAAAGTTTTAGTAAAATATTTTCTCCGTGGAGTAGCCCACATTGGGTGAACCACGTAAATTTGGTGTCTCTATTGTGTGTGGTGATTTGTGCATTGCTTTGATTACTGCTATTGATATTGCTATCTTTACATTGCATAATATTGATTGGGAAAGAAAAGTAAAAAGTGGTCTTATACTGTTCACCCCCCTCTCAGTATAAGCTTATTTTCTTCAAAAAGAACACATCAAACTTTCATATTGCATAGGCGTGGAAACCGCCACAAAGTTTTTCCTAGTGAACCCCATTGAAATTCATTAATAATCACCAAAGAGAGTACATCACAAGTACTTATCGTCTGAGGTGTAGATTCTATATTTTCCATCCCTCTTTTAGGTGTGGATCCATTAGCCTAAAGGAAAGGGGTACAAAAATTTTGAGTCTACATTCTTTGGTGAACCCGATGTGAAAACACCACCACTTTTATTTTTTGTTTTTCTCTTATTTAAAAAAAAAACCACTAAAATCTATTTGTCTTTGATTAAAGCATATAAAAAGATCATTTTTAAATTGAATCGATTCACACTTTTCATTTTTATACATCATTCCTTCAAAAGAATCACATTCAACGTATTATTCTGCAACTTCGATTGGTCTAGATATAATGATAATACATAGTGAAGGTGTTAGCCACATCCACAAACCTTCAAAAAGGGTTATCCTTTCATTTGTGCCATGAAAACTAAAAACCTTAATCAAGATTAACATTTAGTCGATCCAACAACCTTAATAACCATGGAATAGAGCACACTCTTCTCTTCAAAGAGTTTCGTTGACCATGGTGAACTAGGTGAGGATTGGTAGGACCTAGGCTTCATCACGACTTGGAATTCATCACCAAGAATCTGTATGCGGGCATCTAGGTGAAAGCCTAATTTGAAACAAGACAACTAGACCTCCAACTTTTCACACATCTTGAAGAAAGGATTACAGTTAGAAGAAAACCTTTTGCTATGATATTTTATTTGTATTGTTCTAAAACACACACACACACACACAAAAGAGATAATTAAATGGTGGATAACAATATTAGAGAACTAGCACTTATAGACCTTAAAATATTGTTGTGCAAACAAGAAATTACTCTAATTGTTGAACAAAGACACATTACATCTAGGGAAGAGTGGGACATTCTTTGGAAACATCTTGATATCATTAATAAAATGTTAGAATAGTTAGCTAACATTAGGAGAATCAATGTGTCCAAATTCTTGGGTGTTGATCATTGCTCATTATACTTTGAAATTCAAAGGATCTGTGAACGTTGGTTAGCAGATAAAAGAACAAGTATCCATTTAACAATTAACCCTTTTGAGAGTTTTTTTGAGGATGCCATAAATATCCACATGTTATTAGCCTACATTGAAGATAGAGAGGTGACTTTGGAACAAAATAGAAGGTATAATAGAGCACCTAGAGCTATCCTTTTTAGGGAATTTTTTTATGATCTACAATTTCAACACCCCACTTCTGTTGATGAAAATTTCTCTATCATCCATTTGGTCACTCTTTTGAAAAAATATTTTACCTTTGAAGAAGAACATTATATGACCCCAAAATAATTTGAGCCAATCAACGATATCCACAAATTTTTTGAAGAATACAAAGTACTACAATCAGGTTTATCCTAGGAAATTTTAGAAAACATATAATCTAATTAATAAAATAAATAAAAAAGGAAAACTGAAAAAGGATTTTCTCAAGAGTCTTGATAACCTTAAAATAAACAAAGGGATTATCAAGAAAAAATAATGCATTTAAGAAATGATAAAGAAGTTGCAGATCCTTTGAAGGAAAAACTAGATACTAAAAACCCTAATGATGAGAGTAATGAAGCAGAAGCCAAAAAATAAAATAAAGAAGAACCAAATGAACAAATAAAACAAGTTGTAACCAATCCAAAACCTCACCTTAAACCAAAAATAGGACCTCAAGGGGACGTTTATTTTAAAAATATGGATTAATTTTTGGGTTTTGTAAGTTTTAATCGTGATAAAATACAGAACTTGTTGTTTATTGAATGTTGCAGATTAAATAATGTTTACAATGCCGAAATAGCACACCGGCTGAACGGCTGAAACAGAACTGTTACATGGTTGTAACAGTGAGCTAAATAATTAAATAAAGACAAAATAACTAATAGCTATTAAGTACGCTAACATCCCCCTTTATTACATTATTTGGGTAATGTAATTATTTTGCAATACAAAGTGAGCTGCGAAACAATTCAAATTTGACACGTCCAAGTGCCTTAGTGAAAATGTCTACAACTTGAGCATCAGTGGGAATGTTTTGAAGCTAAATTTGGTGCTTTGGAACTTCATCTCGAATGAAATGACATTGTGTGTCAATGTGCTTTGTTCTTTCATGATGGACTGGATTCTTGACGAGGTTCAGAACACCTTGATTGTCGCAAAACAAGTGTATTGGAGATTTTTATGGATGGCCCATACTTGTCAGAATGCGACGCAACCATATCACTTCGCACATAGCTTCACGTGCGACGTGATATTCTGCCTCTGTTGATGAAATAGCAACCACCTGGTGCTTCTTGCTATGCCAAGAGACAGGATCGGATCCCAGATGAAAAATGTATCCAGAAGTTGACTTGCGATCATCAAATGATCCGGCATAGTCGTAGTCCGTGTATCCTTGCAAGAAGAATTTGTTGTTACTCTTGTATTCTAGGCCATATTCCATAGTACCATGGACATAGTGAAGAACACGTTTTGCTGCTTTCCAATGAGTGGTCTTAGGCTCATGCATGAACCTCGAAAGATAGTTGACAACAAATACGAGATCTAGCCTAGTATTGGTCAGATATATGAGACTCCCAATCAACTGTCGATAGAGAGTACCATCTACCTGAGGTGAATCATCATATCATGATAACTGAAGTCCATTCTCCATCTGAGTTGCCATTGGCTTGCAATCACTCATGCGATATTTTTCCAAAGAATGTCTTGGCATATTTTTTCTCGAGACACTTTGATGGAATGCTCCTTCTCGGCTAAATTCCGGACCAAGACAAGTAATGGAGAAGTCTCGAGATCTGTCATCTCAAAAGATTTGCACAAGTTTCTTTTGACAAGAGAGATCATAGTTTCTGAACTCCCTGTAATGAGCAGATCATCCACATAGAGTACAAGCAACACTATCTCAGAACCCTATTTCTTGAAATAGAGGTTTGCATCTGATGGACATCTCTTAAATCCATGCTGCATAAGGTGATTTTCCATTTTTATATACCAAGCTCGAGGAGCTTGTTTCAGACCATATAAGGATTTGACCAATTTGCAAACCTTCTGTTGTTGGCCTTCCACTTCAAATCCTTCTAGCTGAGTCATGTAGACTTCTTCTTGGAGATCACTATTTAGAAAGGCACTTTTGACATCCATCTGGTGAACTTTCCACCCATATTGTGCTGCCATAGCACACATAACCCGAATTGTGGTCATCCGAGCAGTAGGTGCAAAAGTTTCCTCGTAGTCAATGCCTTCCTTTTGAGCATAGCCCTTTGCAACAAGACGGGCCTTATGATTATCAATTGTTCCATCTGCCTTGTACTTGACTTTATATACCCATTTGCAGCCAATGGGTTTCTTTCCATGCGGCAAATCAACAAGCTTCCAAGTTTTATTTTTCATCAAAGACTCATACTCTGTATCCATAGCGGCCTTCCACTGAGGCTCACTAAGAGCATCTTGCACTGATGCAGGTTCAATATCATCTATGGTAGACATGAATGCTATATCATCATCAATATCCATATCCTCTACTTCTGTACTTAGAGTTACAGAAAGTTCCTCAAAATATTGACAAATATCATCAACCTCACCAGTTTCTTTGGCTTCTCTTTCCTTTTGAGCCATACTACGTGTACGAGGTCTATCCAAGTTCAAATTGGGAGGAGTGGATAAATTTGCGTCTCTGATTGTATTTGTACACCATTTTGGATTCTTCTTCAATGGTGGTGAAGAAGATGTAGAAGGACCTCCTGTCTGTGTTGACGAAGGAATCTTCTCTTCCTTAGATTCCACAATATCTATGTGTACTTTAGATGTGCTCTGTGATATGAAAGCTTCATCAAAGACAACATCTCTGTTGATATGAATTTTCTTGGTCAAAGGATCTATCAAACGATATCCTTTAGAGTGCTCATCATAACCAAGAAAAATGCATCTCAGTGTTTTCTCATCTAGCTTCTTCCTTTTCTCTTTCGGTATGTGCATGAAAGCATGACATCCGAAAATACGAAGATGAGATATGGAGGGTTTTCGACCACTCCATTCTTCCTATGGAGTCATTCCTTTTAGGGCCTTTGTGGGTACCCTATTCAACAGATATACTACAGTGGTGACAGCTTCTGCCCAATATTGTTGCCCAAGAGTAGCTCCTATGAGCATACAACGAACCATTTCCATGATAGAACGGTTCCTTCTCTCAGCAACTCCATTTTGCTGAGGAGTATAGACAGTTGTTAATTGTCTCTTGATTCCATGCTTATCTAAGAATGCAAAAAAATCATTAGAGGTAAACTCTCCCCCTCGATCTGAGCGAAGGGTTTTAATAGAAGCTCCCAACTCCTCAATGAATTTCTTGAACTGCTGGAAGAATGCGAAAGCTTCAGATTTTAGTTGGAGAAAGAAAACCCACATCTTTCGTGAGTAGTCATCTATGAATAACTGAAAGTACCTCTTCCCTCCATAACTTTTGGGTGTGAAATGACTACACAGATCGGTGTGAATTAACTCCAGAGGTTTTCGTGCTCTTGTTGAGCTCTTCTCAAATGGTACTCTATGCTGCTTTCCTGCCAAGCAGTCAGAGCACACTGGCAATGTGGTAGAAAGGGAAGGAAGACCCTTTACCATCTCATACTTACCGAGCTCAAGTAAGTAGCCGTAACTAAGATGCCCATATCTCTTGTGCCATAGGGAAGTTGCCTCCTTGGTAGAGAAAATCATGGCAACATGTGGAGTAGAGATAGCATCTAGGGCAAATAAGCCGTGCTTATATGAAGTTGTTGCAATCTGCTTACCCTTCCTGGTAATAGTACAACACTTCTTTCCATTCTCAACATGAAAGTTGACAACCATATTTCTATCTAGGATTTGTGTCACTGACAACAAATTGTTGGCCAATCCTGAAACATAGAGGACTTTGTCAATCTGACACTTGCCATCAGGAAGAGTGACTAAAAATGTACCCTCTCCCTGAAACCTGTAGGTTTTATCATCAGCAATGGTGACAGGTTTGCCCTCTTTGGCCACAAATGATTCAAACCACGATCTGTCGCCAGTCATATGTTTGCTAGCTCCAAAATCGACATACCAAACAAGATCCCTCTATGTGGAATCTGTGGTAGTCATGAGCACCTTGTGTGCCCATTCAGAATCTGAGTCAGATTCTTCAACAACAACATTCACCTGGGGTGGCTTGTTTTTATTTTGTGGTTTGTTTTGGCCTTTCTGCTTGTTCTTATTCCAACACCTGTTGGTGTCATGGTTGTATTTCTCACAGATCTTGCACCACCTCTTCTTATGTTGAGGTTGTTTGCCTTTTCCTTTCGTATCTTGTTGAGAATTTCCTCCTTTCTAAAAGTTGCCTCCTTTTTGCCCATTACCTTTCTTCCTAGAACCCTGCCTGTTGGTGTATAGGGCTGTATTGGAAGAATCATCCTTGTGAAGTTGGCGTGACTCCTATTGTAGAAGCATATTGACCAACTCGATGTAGGTAATTTGTCGTTGAGACACCTGGATGGAGGTTATCAACATATCAAATGAAGAAGGTAAAGCTCTCATCACAAGTGAAATGAGAAGCTTTTCGTCCATAGTATCTCCCAAAGAATTCAATTTCTCTTTCAATTCAGACACTCTGCACAGAAAGAGTTCAACTGTTTCACCCTGTCTCAAACTCAGGTTATGAAGTTGTTGTTGAAGATGAAGAATGGTTGAATCATTATTTCCCTCATAGATGGTTCTAAGGGCATCCCATGCCTCTTTACCACTTGCTTTGTCAGCTATATGAGGTTGCACTTCATCTGAAACAGCAAACAAAATGAGCACCTTTGCTCGACTGTCTTTCTTGTCAAAAGCTATCTGATCTGCGAAAGGACCTGTGGATCCTGATCGTTGGTGAAGGCCTAGTTGCTACTCCAGTAACAATATCCCACAAATCTTCCATTTGGAGAATTGCCTTCATCTTATGTTTCCATGGTGTATAATTTGGACCTTTCAATAACTGATGAGGATCAGTCATCAACTTTGCAACAATGGCCATAGTGAAGGTTCCTTATATCACCAATTGGTCCCCCTTTCGATATACCTTTTGCTAGGCCATTATACCATACAAAATACCCGCCCTTACGTGAGGGAAACTATAGGTATTTAGAAAGATCAACAAAAATCACCCACCCTTACGTGAGGGAGACTATAGGTGAGTTTTAGGGATCATACGATACGTGGAACATAAGCGGTAGTGAAAGGGAATCGCCTTGTTGATGGCACCTACCATAGAAGATTCTTCTCATGCGTGGGGCGTAACTTCCCCTAAACACTATGAAGAATACTTCGTCAGGATTTACGCCTAAAAACAAGTGCGATAAAGGGTAGTGGATGGAGTAAAACAATGCAAAAATGGCTAACTTATCTCTCCCCGATGATTTATAGAGAACAAGCTCAGACATCGTTGTAGCAGCTATATTAGGTGTCGGATACAGTAGCCTAATCACGACAGCTTTACCTGTAAGTGCTGTCCAAAGGTATCACAAATACCGAACGTTGCAGTGCAATAAATTGCACGGATGGGTTTTTAATTATTCCGGGGACTTAGGGAGTGTTTTGATTTTAATTTTAATGAAGTAGTGCATAGAAATGAAAATGCATCATACATCAAAAAAATGCCCACAGAATGAAACCCTAAGGTGTCGGACACAGCCGAAAATGCACCTTTTACAATTCGCCAAATTGCTATTTTTCAAAAAATTACTCACATTCCCCCTTTGATTTTTTGAAAAAAATATCCCCCCTTAAAAAAAATATTTTAACAAAGCATTTTAATAATTATTATATATTTAAAATTAAAATAAATAAGTTTAATTTACATAGTTTTAAAACTTATGAAAAAATAAATTAAAATTAAATTTTAATTTATAAAGTTTAAAAAACTATAAAAAATAAATTAAAATTAAAAAATTTTAATTAAAAACACTTTGAAAAAAAAGATTATACCTTAGGGGGGAGTCGGTGGGATTTGAACCCCTGACCTGCAGGCTCCCTGAGCCTTACCGCACAGCTCACTGCCAAGTGAGCTAGCGGGCTGATCCGTTTGGATCAGTGGAGCTCCTCCTTTTGGATGCTCCTCCTCCTCTGCTGCGGCCTCCGGTTGCTCGGTCGCGCGCTTCTGCTTCGCGGCTGCGCTCCGCAGGCGGTCTGTTTTCTTTCTTTTTTTTTTTTTTTTGGAAAAAATTCCGCCCAGGGGGGGGCGCGTCCCGCCTTCAACGCGGGGGGGGGCTGCGTCGAGCGCAGCGCGTTGGGCGGACAGACGTCCGCTCAACGTGGGGGAGGGGGGGGCGAACGCTCGCGCTCAGTGGGCGTCATGGCACTCCGTCCGCTCCCTCCAACGGGGGGGTGCCGCGCCCTTAACACGCGGCGCGCTCTCTCCTCGGCCCACGCGTGCGTCCTCCAACGGACGCGCGCAGAGCGCAGTCGGCACGCTCTGTCGTCCCACGCGCTGACGGCGCGCTCTGCATCCTGCATGTCGTCTTCCAACGCGGGACGCACGCAGAGCGCAGACACAGCGCTGCGTCCTCCAACAGGGGGGGATGCGCGATGGGGGGCTCCCTCCCTCGGTCGCGCGTCGCGCGATTAAATTTTTTTTTTTTTTTTTTTTTAAATTGCGACTGGACGTACTGGCTGCCTGCGCGCAGCTGCGTCCGCAGCTCCTCCCTCGATCACGTCTACCTTCTCAAGCTTCCCTGTAGAAAATTGTCGTAGCTGGCTCTGATGCCATGATAAAATACGAAACTTGTTGTTTATTGAATGTTGCAGATTAAATAATGTTTACAATGCCGAAATAGCACACCGGCTGAACGGCTGAAACAGAACTGTTACATGGTTGTAACAGTGAGCTAAATAATTAAATAAAGACAAAATAACTAATAGCTATTAAGTACGCTAACAAATCACCCTACTATTCTTAGAGCCTTTGAGGCAGAAGACTATCTTAGGGGTCAACTTTCAGTTCAAGCCTCCTTAGAACAAGATTTTGGACTTCCACCCGAGAGCCACACAGGTATGACTTCAACTAACCTCGATTCATTTCATCATATCCCCTTTGGTAATCCTACTCTCAATACCATTCAATCTATTCAACCTCTAGATGATCACTCACAAGATAACGTTGACAAAGTATCACAACAACAAGTTGTTTATGCCACTACTACAACTGTTAGTAGAGGGCAAAACCAAAAAGTTTTCTTGGCTATTGAAATATTACTTGCCCATCTCTACAACAACGTACCTCCTCATAAATTTTATAATCCGTACATGCAAGCTTCTACATCACATAATAATCCTTCATCACAACCAATTCATTCACAACCACTCCATTTTATTCCTCCACAAATTCCTAATCCTTATTCTTCATATATCCCACACCCTTCTCATAATGCAACAAGTTCCTCTCAACAAGTTACCATGCCCATTCTGAATCCTCATCTCTATCCCATATATGAATCAACATCAAGCCAACTCTTCCTTTGTTAATCCTATGCACAATAATATTATAGCTTCGGTTCTAACTAAATATCAAGTTGCGCAAGCTAACTATTACCCTTATCATGCAAACATAGTGGCACCAAATATGCACAACGGGCAACCACACCATATTTAAACTATAGTGAAACATTTAGTGAAGTGATATTGCTTTGTAATTTAATTAAATATGAAAAAATATTCAATGAAATGGATTTAAATAAATTTGTAAGCCACTTAAGAGAGGGCAAAGTCTCATAGCCACTTAGAGAGGGCGGAGTCTCTTGCGAATATACGCAATTGGATAAAATGATTCGATGATGATTAAATCAAATAACTTTATTCCTATATATAAATGAATTTGATGAAAAATAATTACAATTGGAAATATAGCCGACTATGCTATATTGGTATTGTAACATGGCTCCCTCCCTCAGAAATATTTGTCCTCAAAGCTGGAAAGGACTGGAAAATACTCTCTGACTCCCATGTAGCATCTTCTTCTGGAAGGTCCTGCCACTTAATCAAGAACTCTTGAATTTGGCGTGATCGAAGATGACGTACTCTGGCTCGCAATATTGCTTCAGGTTGAAGAGTTATTCGCCCTTCTTCATCCAGTAATGGAAGCTCTATCTGGGATTGCACCTTCTGGCCAATCACTTGTTTGAGACAAGATACATGAAAAACTGGATGTATACGAGAAGAGGGTGGAAGCTCCAATTGATATGCGACTTCACCAATGCGACGAACTACTTTGTAGGGCCCATAAAATTGAGGAGCCAACTTCTGATTAGACTTGATCTTCAAGGACAACTGCTTATAAGGTTGCAGGCGCAAAAATACCATATCTCCTACTTTGAATTGTCATTCCGAATGATGTAAGTCTTGTTGTTGCTTCATACGATTTTGTGCCTGGGTCAAATTATCTTTAAGAAGTTTAAGCATCGTCTGACGTTGTTGTAACAAGTCATCTACCTGAGCTACTTTGGAAGATCCTGGAACATAGTCTGTGATTGTTGGAGGCTTTTGACCATACAAAGCTTCGAATGGAGACATCTTGAGGGAAAAATGGTAAGAAGTATTATACCACCATTCTGCTAATGAAAGCCATTGAATCCAGTGATATTGCTTATCTTGAGCAAAGCAATGAAGGTAAGTACCCAAACATTTGTTAACTATTTTTGTTTGACCATCAGACTAGGGGTGATATGAGGAAGACATATTCAACTTGGTACCACTAAGACGAAATAATTCCTTCCAAAAGTTGCTAGTGAAAATAGGATCACGATCACTCACAATAGTTTTGGGCATACCATGTAACTTGAAAATGGAGTCAAGAAATACCTTGGCCACTTTACTTGTTGAGTAGGGATGTTGTAGTGCACAAAAATGAGCATATTTGGAAAGATGATCCATGACCACAAAAATCATTGTTTTACCCTCTGATTTGGGAAGACCCTCAATGAAATCCATGGATATGTGCTCCCATTGGCGGTCCGGAATAGGTAAGGGTTGCAACAGCCCCGAAGATTTAACTGTTTCACCTTTGTTACGTTGACATACCTCACATTCAGCCACAAATGTCTTGACATCAGATTTTAAGCCTTTCCAAGAAAATGATTGTTTCACCCGCTGGTATGTTTTCAAGAATCCGGAGTGTCCTGCTAGAGGGGATGCATGCAATTCTTGGAGAACCATAGATTTAATAGTGGAACCCTACGGAAGATAGATGTGATATTTCTTGCGAAGCACACCATCTGAATATGAGAAGTAAGGATGCAGTGATGATCCTGATTTCATATATTGAATAATTTGAGCAGTTTCGAAATCAGCCAACCATTCTTCTTGAAGTTGAGACAACCATTGGGGACAAGGACCCGAAATGGCATTGATGGTCACCTCATCCTCGTATTTTTGAGACAAGGCATCAGCTACCACATTTTCTTTGCCTTTCTTATACTCAATGATGAAATCATACCCCAATAGTTTGGTCATCCACTTATTTTGTTCAGGGCATGAGAGACATTGTTCTAAGAAATGCTTAAGGCTACTATGGTCAGTCTTAATGATGAAATGATTGCTTAGTAAATAATGCCTCCATTTCTCAATGGTGTGTAAAATAGCTAGCATTTCCTTCTCATAAGTAGATCATCCCAAATTCTTGCCTGAAAGTTGCTTGCTTTCAAAAGCCAATGGGTGACCTTCTTGCATTAAAACAACTCCAATACCTGTACCAGAAGCATCACACTCAATGATGAAAGGCTTGTTAAAATCAGGAGTAGCCAATACTGGAGTGGAACACATAGCTTCTTTGAGTGATTGGAATACTTGAGAAGCCACTTCATTCCAAATAAAAGCATCCTTTTTGGTAAGTGTCATGAGAGGTGCTGCAATCTTGCCATAGTTGCGGATAAATTTTTGGTAATATCCTGTAAGTCCTAGAAATCCATGAAGTTTTTTGAGGGATTTTGGTAAGGGCCAATCTTGAATAGCTTTGATTTTATGGGGATCTACTTTGACTCCTTCATGAGATACGATATGCCCCAAATATTCGACTTCTTGGACCCCAAAGGCACATTTGGATCTTTTAACAAAGAGTTTTTCCTTTTGCAATAGATTAAGGACTTTGTCAACATGAACTAGGTGATCCTTCCAAGATTTGCTGTAAATTAGGATATCATCAAAGAAAACTAGGACAAACTTACGAAGATATGGCCTAAAGACATGGTTCATGAGGCTTTGAAAGGTTGATGGAGCATTAGTAAGACTGAAAGGCATGACTAGGAATTCATAATGACCTTCATGAGTTCGAAAAGCAGTTTTAGGTATATCCTCTTCCCTAACCCGAATTTGGTGAAAACCCGAGCGAAGGTCAAGTTTAGTGAAATAACTAGCACCATGTAATTCATCTAATAAGTCATCAATGACAGGGATAGGAAACTTATCTTTGATGGTGATCTTGTTGAGAGGATGAAAATCGGGACACATGCGCCATGAGGTATCCTTACGATGTACCATCACTACTAGAGATGAATAAGGACTGATGCTAGGATGAATGATTCCATGTTCCAACATTTCTTGGACCAACTTCTCTATTTCTGACTTTTGAGGTTGTGGATAGCGATAAGGATGAACATTAGGAGGAAGACTTCCAGGAATGAGATGTATGGCATGGTCATGTGATCATTTAGGAGGTAGACCCCTTGGTTCACTGAAGACTTCTTCATAATTATCCACAATATCTTGAAGATCCTTTGAGAGAGTTGCAGAAGTATCCAAGGATTGAGCTTCGATGGAATTTATTTGAGCTATAAAACCATAACCACCTTTCTTTAGTAACTTCTCCATGCAATGTGAACTCACCACCTTGGAAGGTGGAGATTGAATTCCTTGAAGACAAATGATTTTCCCATTCTCTGTCCACTTGATGTATAATTTTTGTAGATTAAGAGTAACATCACCAAGTTGAGATAGCCATTCTGCACCCAAAATGACATCGGAGCTCCCTAGGTTCATAACAAAGAGAGTTCCCCACCAATTATAATTCCCCATTTGTATAGAAACTGGAGATGTTCGACCAACACATTGAGCATTACCTCCATTTGCAATTAGTACTTGAAACTTATCTTGATTAGAAGTATTCATATACAAGTTCAAGGATTTGGCAGTTTTGAAATCAATAAAGTTATGTGTACTACCTGAATCGATCAACACATTAACACGTTTGTGCTTAATAAATCCTTGTACCTTAATCGTATGATGAGCTTGTAAACCCATAAGTGCATGAACCGAAAGAGCAATAGTATCTTCTTCTTGTGTTACTTCATTTATGTCTATTGTTTGTTGTTCTAGATCTGTGAGTGGCTCTGATTGAGGTAAATCTTCTTCGTCATTAGTGTCACATTCCACGAGAAAGGTTTGACGTACTGCACAAGCTTGATCTCTTGGACGATAAGAATGATATTTAAAGCAAAACAAATTGGAGGAGCGATCATTATTGTGATAAGGATGATAGAATTTAGAATCATGTTTATAGAGTACAACATCTTGGAGCTTATTTTTTACTGCTTGAGCTATACGTGTGGCATCATCAAGAGTACATGGATCATGCATGTCGACTTCCTTTCAAATTTTATCCTTGAGACCATGACGAAAAGCGGATACCACTACTACTGAATTCAATTCATGTGTATAGGTGAGAAGACTTGTGAACTCAGCGACATAGTCTTCTACTGAACCTGTTTGCTTGAGTTCCATGAGGTGAACCACGTATGATGAGGAAGAGCCCTTATCAAATATTTTAAGGAATAGTTCCCTAAATTCAGGCCACATAAGAGAGTGATTATGTTGATGGAGCTGCCATAACAACCATTGATAGGCCTGGGTACCCAGTTTACAAGATGCAAACGTGACACGACCTATTTTTGGTATACGGTATAGACGAAAAATACCATCCATTTTGGCTAACCATCCTCTAGGATCATATCCTTCAAAAGTGGGCATGTCAGTGCAAGGAACTTGAACATCATGAGGCCATTCCAAGAATTTGGAGGCATCACCTGCTGAAGGATCAAAATCGAAAGCAAGTTTTGGAGGTTCTGGTGTTTGACAAATATTTAAAGGTTGTGGGTTGATGATATCTTGAGATGCTTGATTATCGAGAGGGATAAGTTTAGCAATCGAGTCTTGAAGATCTTGTAGTACGGAAAAGATATTAGCAATATCTTTTTGTTGTTGTGAGAGACATTGACGCACACCAACATCCACACTATTGGGAATTTTAGAGATGATGTCTTGGGTAGGCGAAGGGTTATTGTGGTCTGGTGTAGGAGGAGTGGAATTGTTAGGATTTGGAGATGAAGAATCAGAGTTATTAGGTGAAGCCATGGACTAGTGGTGTGGGTTAAAGCTATTAATTCTAAAGGGGGAATTATGTTGTGTATCTTGATTTCGAGGCTATCATTTCTTCGTACTCAGGGACACCTCATTTGGTCTATCCGTGCGCTGTAATCTTCCGTTTGCTCCTCTATTCCACTTGTTTGGTGTAGTTGGATCACTCATGCAATTTGTGGGAACCAAAAATTGATATGGTTCACCTTTTGATTTCTTCAATCTTCAAAAAGTTTTTTTTTTGTTGAACAATAATAGGTTCCCTATGAAATTTTAAATCCAATGGCTAATATCCAATGGTCACAAATTTAGTGGTGGAAATTTTTATGTATAGTCACAGTTCAAATTCAAATGAACTTTTATTGCTAACAACGTCAAATAGCTACCAATTGTAACTTCAGCAACTGCTAAAATTAGTTTTAATTTTTGCAACAGATAGAATTTTTATAGTCATAATTAAAATTAATGATCACTATTGTTTTTGTGCCAACAGTTAAATTTTGCAACTGCCAATGATAACTTCAGTGGTTGCTAAAATTGGTTTTAATTTCTATAATATTTGGTCAACGAATGGACACTCAACAATTCCCAACACAAAATGGGCGGTAATCAATAGTCACAATAGAACAGTCGATCAAATTGGTTTAACAAGGTCCAACGATAGTGATGACGTTGGTGCCTACCACTGGTATGGTTGTGTGAGCAGCAATCATGAGAACAAAGAGTGCTCACACTAACTTAATGTGCTTTGGCGATTAAAAAGCACCCGAAACCCTTCACACCCACAATGTGGGATTTTAATCCTGAAATCAAAAAATTAAAATATGCATGCTTCTTACCGAAAATGGTACCCGACGTCGGACAACACTTCAGCTCATTGAAATTATGTTGAAATATGGAAACCTTATCGAGAAACTACTATTTTTACCTTGATATCGTTTTATTAACACAGGGCACAGTTTAGGGTTCAAAAATAATTTTTAACTCTTGGATTTGTCGAGTTGGTTGAGAACATTCATGGATATTGAAAGAATGTCAAAGCTACCTGTTATTAACAATATATCTACTGCCTTGGAAATTCGAACACGTATGGAGGTCACTGTTTACGTGGAGCATCAGAAATTGTGCAAGGGAGCAAGCTAGAATTTTAGCCTAAAACTTACACTTGGATAGCCTAAAAATTTATTAAAGTGCACAATGTAAGCGATAGGGTTACAATTGTATTTCGTTCTTATTGGATGTCATGAAATATTAGTTGAATAATATTTTCATCCTTAAATTATATACAAAAACTACAAAAGGTGTTTTGGCCTTCTGTGAACCACGCAAAGACTTTGTCTTTGTCTGCTAACAATTTTTAGTGAATGATCTGATTTCAAG
The DNA here is from genome assembly GCA_028583015.1 of Wollemia nobilis. Classification (NCBI taxonomy): domain Eukaryota; kingdom Viridiplantae; phylum Streptophyta; class Pinopsida; order Araucariales; family Araucariaceae; genus Wollemia; species Wollemia nobilis. The sequence continues at coordinate 3,253,759 of JAQPPZ010001695.1, read as the reverse complement.
CGTAGCCTTCTAGCTATCCTTAAAGAAAAATTTATACCCTATATGATTAATCCATTTGGGATTCACCTCTATCTGGAACAATATTTAATCTTTTGCAACTACTACTTCTGCAGGCAAACCAGGTTTCCTTTTCACTGAAAAAAATTATGAACCAAATTTCCTTTGCATAAAAAAAATTATTTGGAAGTGCAAGTAAATGCTCGAATACCACTTGAAGCGATTTTACTTCGTAATTTAATTAAATATGAACAAATATTCAATTAAACGTATTTAAATAAATCTGCAAGCCACTTAAGGAGGGCAAAGTCCTGTAAGCCACTTAGAGAGGGTAAAGTCTCTTGTGAATATACACAATTGGATAAAATGTTCAATGATTATTAAATCAAATAATTATATACCTATAAATAATGAATTGATGAAAAATAATTATTATTGGACAATTAGTCGACTATGCTATATTGGTATTGTAACAGCTAACTTTATGATTAGAACACATAGATCCTTATTGACCCACATACAGTTATAAGGAGATGTGCAATTAACCATTAGATCCCTTTATTGTAGTGATATTGTATCCCAAATATTTTCCCATGCCAGTCCTTTCAATCCATAAGGGAACAAAAGATCCAATTGAACTTCTTCGTATATTTAGAATGACATGTCATGATATCGCTTATGATGATATGCTACTGCTAAAAATATTTCCTAAAAGTCTGCAATAAATGGCTCTAGAATGGTATTATCAATTACCAATGCACTCCTTAAGAAATTTTGAAGAAACTACATAACTATTTGTGCATCAATTTGGTGCCTACATAGAGAGACATGTAACAATCAAAGACTTGTATAATTTGAAACAAGGAAAAGAAGAAATATTTACTGAATTTCTAGCCCAATGGAGGAAGCGTTTGGGTAAACTACATTTTACTTTACCTCCAAAAGAGATGTTAGAAATATTCACTAGAAACTTACAAGAGCAATTGTCTTATGAATTGGCTACTGCTACTCTGACCTATTTTGATCAAGCCATCGATTTGGCAAGGAGAGTAGAAGAAGCTCTTATCAAAAGAGGACAACTTAAAAGAAAATATGAAGATAAATCATCCAAAAACCAATACAAAAACAAACAAGTGGTGGGAGATGGGGTCACAAATAATAGACCCCCTATGAACGTTAATTTTGTCAATGTTGTAAAAAAGTTTGTATTAAAAGCACCATAAAAACCCCCACCATGTAATTGTACAAAGTTGAATCAACCCTTGAAAATGGTCTTGCCACAATTGTTGGAAAGAGGCTTGATAGAATTATCAAAAATCTGACAACCAGACACCTCCTAGCCTTGGTACAGACCAGACCAACATTGTGATTTCCATCAAGTTGATGGTCATCCAACAAATACTTGTAGGAGATTAAAACATTTATGGCAATATATAATCAACAACGGTAAATTAGAGGTAGAAAGTTCCTCTCAAAACCCCAATCCTCCTGCAAATATGTAAGCTCCTACACAACAGGCACAAAATGCAAACTAAAATTTGGAAATTTTCCAAAACCCATTACCCAATTGTGGTAAAGAAGCAATAAATCAACTAGATTATAAAAATATCCCTCATCCAACATGCTACGTAGGTATGGTTGGTAATTTTTTTTTTATTGGTAAAAAATTTCATTAAAAGTGGGTTTTGAAAGGGGTACCAAAACCTTTTTACATCAGGTCAATAGACCACACATAAGGCCAAAGGATAGGCCAATTGAAAAACACATTAAAAATCCCATCCAAAGTAGGAACTTTAAACAATCTTGCCTAACTAGGAAATTTAAAAAATCCCACCCAAAGCAAGAAATTTAAAAAATCCCACCCAAAGTAGAAATTTTGAAAAATCCCACCTAGGCAAGAAAAATACAAGTTGAAAATCCCTCCCGAGGGGAAACTGGAAACCAGAATCCTGCTAAGAAGAAACCAAAAGACAAAGTCGCCTAGAAATAAAATCCACCCTGAGAAGGCATATGGACCAGAGAAACCCGTCAGTCGAACTAGGATGGGTCATCCCGCCCAAGTAGTTCAAAAAAACACAAGCACATAGGAGAACTAGAATCTTGCCTAGGAAAACTAGGAATCATGACAGGTTAGTAGAAACAACGAAAAGCTGAAGAACAAAACCAATATCCCGCCTAGGTACAGCCTAGGAAGGCAGTCTAGGAAGCAACATCCCGCATAGAGCCTATAAAATGGATCAACAAATCTGAGGATCTCCACAGGCCATGAGATCCTCTTGCACGTGAGGTTGAACTACAAGGAAGCTAGAAGAAACCAAAGGATGTGGCAAAAATGGACCCAACAACCATGAGAAAAGGGGTAGGAAGGTCTCAAGGAACCTGATTTTAAGAAAACACAATCTTTAAAAAATACATTCGTACCTATGCAATCTATTGTTACAATATAAATATGGCAAGAGTCTCAACCCTTGTCTATTGATTATTTGAAAAGTGAATCAGAATCTAAACTTGACATTAGTTCCCTTCAGTCTAATAGTTCAGAGGATGAATCAAGACCTATGATGCCCATCATATATTTTCTTGTTCTTGAGGAACCCTTTTCGAGAGTATTGACGACTCACCCTTCTTCACGTCAATTTCTCCCTCTAGAGCAAGCAATGAATCATAGACCTCATCCCATTCGAGCTAATCCAACCTCTTCACTCATTTCTATATTACCTCCTCTTCAATCAAACAATACAGTGGGTACAATTGGGGCCATAACTAGACAACAGGCTCAAGCCCAAACATCTCAACCACAAATATCCTCATCTCAATTAAATGACTCCATTCAACCACCTTTAATATTGAAGGCACCTAATAAAAGTAATAATCTAGTCAAACCTCAGCAAAGAACACCTTTCAACATTAATGAACAACTGGCTAGTACAATAGCTAGAATCTCACTTTTGGAACTTCTTCGATCCTCCCTCATTCATAGGGAAGAATTGATGAATACCTTAAGTCAGATGATGGTGCCTCAAGATATAGAACCAACTATTGTGGTTAATGTTGTAGCCTCTAATAGAGTTGATTACATTGATTTTCATGATAAGGATATTCCTCCTCAAATTCTACATAGAGATAATCCTCTTTACATAACAACATTAATTGGAGATGTTTGTGTTAAGAGGGTATTGATAGATAATGGGTCATCTTTGAATATTTGCACCTATGAATTTTTCAAAATATTTGGATTCAAAAATGAAGACTTAAGAACAATTGATATGATCATTAAAGCCTTCAATGATGAAACTCAAGATGCATGTGGTGTGATGTCCATCCCACTACAAGTTGGTCCTAGAACTTTAAATACATCTATTTATGTTGTACCATGCCCAACATCGTACAATATTCTTCTAGGATATCCTTGGATTAATGCAATGAGGGCAATTCCTTCTACTTTACATCAGTGTGTGAAATTTGAATTCAAAAATCAATTAGTTACCATTCATGGTGATCCTAGACCTTTTGAGATGTGTGTTATGGTTGAACCTATTGATGTGCCCTTTTGCCCTAGCTTATCTTCATTAGCACCTACTTCTTCTGATTCATCCCTAACCACATTTGATCAACCACATTCATCCAACACACCTCCTCATACCAATGATCCTTCTACATCATATCCTCTCATAGATGAGGTGCTAACTGATTTGCCCACCATACTAGCCCTAGTTGAACATGCTAATTTCACTATACAAGATTCTATCCTCTTGTCTAAACTACCACCCTCTCCGCGTACGATGAGACTACCCCACAAGAAAAGAGATATATACCATGTTGGTAGTTGTACCTTCATTTCTATGGGATATTCCACAGATGAGATTATCGTTAATAGAACAAGCTTGATCTTTGACGAAGATAGTTTTGCCCATTGTTATTTTTTAGATAGTTATATAATTTCCAAGAAAATCATGTGTGACATGGGATATAGGGGTAAAGGTTTAGGTCACTTGGAAAATGGCATACGTGAACCTCTCGATGTTGAAGAGTGGCTTGCACGATGTGGTATTGGCTACATTCCCACAAAATGCCAACCTTTTCCCTTTGATGATGATGACCATCTGATCACGTATGGCGAATATTTAGAAAATCAGCAACGTCTAAAAGAGATCAAGAAGTATAAGAAACCTTATTTTCCCTCCCATTTTTACTATAATATGCTTTCGATAGTTCATCCTGAAATAATTGCCACTCTAGATGAATGTGTGGAAGGAGATGTCTTTTATGACATCGCACCTGATGAAGTCATGCGAAATGGTTTCTTTTTCGATGGGTCCATCCCGTGCGTAGCACACATTCAAACATCAACTATGCAAGATGAATTAGCAAATCTATCCTTAGAAGAACTTCAAGAAATGGGTGTTTCACCCATCCCCCTAATTTTGAAAGAGATTTAAACATTGTAATAGAGGATATTTTGAAAATCAATATTGGCACTGAATCCAACCCTCGTATAGTCAAAATAGGAGCTACTTTGAGTAAGGAGGAACAAGGAAAATATATGAAACTCCTTACATAATATCCTGATATCTTTGCATGGATGTATGCAGATATGCCTGGCCTAGACCCATCTATAGTCATGCATCATTTAGTGGTTCATCTTGATGCTAAGCCCGTGAAATAAAAGCTTAGGAAAATGCATCCTAAAATAGCCTTGTTGGTCAAAGAAGAACTACAAAAACTCTTAGATGTTGATTTCATCCAAGCCATTGATTATTCTGATTGGATATCCAACATCGTTCCAGTATCTAAAAAAGAGGCTAAGAAAATCAGGGTATGTACTGATTTTAGGGACATCAATGCCGCATGTCCCAAAGATGATTTTCCCCTCCCCAATATGGATCAAATTTTTGATTTTACGATAGGAAGTGGGATGTTATCCCTTATGGATGGTTTTTTTGAATATAACCAAATTTGTATAGCACCAAAAGACCAACCTAAAACTGCTTTCATCACACCATGGGGAACTTTTTGTTGGAAAGTAATGCCCTTTGGTCTAAAGAATGTAGGTGCAACTTATCAAAGAGCAATGACCTATGTGTTTCATGATATGATGTATGACATCTTACATGATTACATCGATGATATTATCACATATTCTATTAATGAGGAAGATCATATTCTTGATCTTCGATGAGTATTTGATAGGCTTCACGAATACAAGGTCCATCTAAATCCAGACAAGTGTGTTTTTGGTGTTAAATCTGGAAAGTTATTAGGGTTCATCATTTCCATACGAGGAATAGAGATAGACCCAGTTAAAATCAATACCATTATAAATATACCACCACCTAAAAATTTGACTAAGCTTCATAGTTTATAAGGTAAACTTCAATCTATCCGTTGCTTCATCGACAAGTTAGCAGATAAATGTCAACCCTTTCTTAAGCTCCTTAAGAAAGGTACCCCTTTTAATTGGGATGTTGAATGTCAAGAAGCTTTTGAAGCTCTTAAAAAGTATTTACTTACACCACCTATGCTTGTCCCTCCTAAACCAAAACACCCCTTCATCTTGTACATCTCTTCTTCAGAGCTTGCATTGGGGGCAATGCTCACCCAACATGATGAGGAAAAGAAAGAGCGAGCAATCTATTACATTAGTAGAACTCTAGTAAGTTATGAAACTCGCTATACGCCCTTGGAAAAACTTTATCTATCTATTGTGTTCTCTACACAAAAACTACGTCACTATATGCTTAGTCAAAGAACATTCTTCATAGCAAAATTTGATCCACTATGCTATTTGATGAGTAGACCCTACTTGTCGGGACGAGCAACAAAATGGGTTCTCACCTTAAGCGAATTTGATTTAACCTTTATTGGTCAAAAATCCATCAAAGGATAGGTTATAGCTGACCAAATCGCTGTTTCTCCCATTGAATCCACTCATCCCTTAACTATAGAATTTCCAGACGAATGTCTTAATATAGAGGATGATCATTCAAATTCTTGGTCTCTATTCTTTGATGGAGCTCATTGCATGAGTGGCGTAGGTGCAGGCATTATATTGGTGTCTCCATAGAAACAACTAATTCCCTTATCATTCAAGCTCCAATTTTCTTGTACAAATAATACAGTAGAGTATGAGGCTTTAATCCTTGGCTTACTTACTCACAACTCTAGCCCTAAATATTAAATTTTTATCTATTTTTGGAGACTCACAACTCATGGTAAACCAAATTAATAATATCTACCAAACCCGAGATGAGAAAATCCATCCTTATAAAGAATTTTTCCAAAAGCTTATATCTTTATTTGAAAAGGTTACTATTGAAGCTATTCCTCGCACTAGTAATTGCTCTATAGATGCTATGGCTGCAGTCGCTTCCCTCATCCCTTTGGAGTTGGATTATGATCATGCCACCATTATTATTCATCAACTCTGAGAACCTACCTTGCTAGAATCATGCCTAACACCTTTGTATGTCTTTGCAATTAGAGAAACATCATCAAAACCTTGGTATACGAATATCATCAATTTTCTCCAGAATGGCTCATTTCCAGATGGTTTGGATAGAAACCAACGTAGAATTCTATGTAAAAGAGTTATTCACTTTGTCATCATAGGAAATACCCTCTATAAGAGATATTTTGAAGGTATTCTCCTAAGATGCCTCAACCTGGAAGAATATCAAAAGGCATTGAATGAAGTGCATGATGGATCTTGTAGAGGTCATTTTAGTGGCAACACCATAGCCAAAAAGCTCCTACGAATGGGTTATTTTTGGCCTTCCATGGAGAAGGATGCAAATGATTATGTGCGTTGATGTGACAAGTGTCAACGACATGCAAATCTCATTCATGCTCCTGCTCAGGATCTTCAAACCATTTCTTCCCCTTGGCCCTTTTCCAAATGGGACCTCGACATCATTGGGAAGGTCAATCCAATTTCGTCTAATGGTCATAAGTTTATAATAATAACAATAGAATATTTTACCAAATGGGTAGAAGCCATGCCATTGGCTTCTTGTACAGGACCCAAGTCTCTAAATTTATTTTTAATCAAATCATCTATAGATTTGGGATTCCTTCTACACTTTTTTTCAAAATAAAGATATTAAGAAGCTCTGTGCAAAATATAAAATCCAGCATAGATGGTCTACTCCTTATTATCCACAAGGCAATGGCCAAGTAGAAGCATCTAATAAAACCTTAATCAAAATATTAAAAATAATGGTCAATAAGTCAGGCCAAGATTGGCATATTTAGTTATATCCAGCCTTATGGGCTTATAGGACTAGTGTTCAAACTCCTATAGGTGCTTCCCCTTTTGTCTTGGTTTATGGCACTAAAGCCATTTTTCCTTTTGAGCTTGAAGTACCTTCTTTAGGGATTCTGCTTCAAGATGTTGAAGTAGGAGATGAATATCATGTTGGATGATTAAGTCAACTAGAATTACTAGATGAAAAGTACATAAATACCTTAGAGCATCTTCATGCCTATCAAGAAAAACTTAAAAGATCCTATTCAAAGAAAGTTCACAATCGGTCTTTCGAGGTTGGTGACCTAGTTCTTAAAGAAAATAAAAAAATACCAATGCTCGAACAGACCTTAAAGGTAAGTTTCAACCAAATTGGTTAGGACCATTTGTCATAACTACTAAATTTGGATCAGGTGCATATCGTTTGGCCACATTAGATGGAAAATATCTTAAAGAGCCAATGAACATAATGCATCTCAAAAAGTACTATGCATAAAATCATGTCCCACCATTGTACATAACCATCTTGCATTTTTTGTACATAAAGCATCTCTTGCATTTAGTTCATTCTATAATTCCAATCATCTTACACAAATCATCTATCATCTAGCTACATTTTACATTTCCCAAAGCTTGTTTAGTCCAATTGCATATGTCAAATAGTCACATCCAATTATTATGTTGTTTAAATATCAGATAGATGTTGTCAAGATTCATAGTCAATCTTAGTATTTTCTTTGAAATGATTAAGATTTTATCTTGAACCACTCACAAGATTCATATTTTAATAAATCTTGATTCTTGATATTGATTAAATCTCTCTTGAATCAAAACACATCTCTCATTAAGAAAAATTTTGAGTTTTGGGAATTGATTTTGCCACTTTTGAACCAAAATACATTTACACATTTTAAATATGATTTTGCACAAGGAAATATGATACTACATAGTAGTCCTTGCTCCTTAAGTGAAAGGTTTTCCTTGCTATCCTATTATGTGCATGGTCTAGAATGTTGAGAATTGACAAAATGACAAGCTCCCCCCTACCCGAAGCAATAAAATCCCTTGCTCTTCCACTAAAATGAGCAAGTATCCCTTGAAAAAAAAAGAGAAGTGGTTTTTACCACAAAGCAAATAAATCCCCTTGTTCATCATAAAAAAGGAGCAAGAACCCCTAAATCAAAGGAATCAAAAGAAAAGAAGGGGGTAATGAGCTTGAATCCCTAGAATCCTCAATTATTCAAAAATCATGGGATGATCTCCATTACAACAATGGGTTGAATGAAACCCACCTAGAAATGGGGTAGTCTTACGCGTGGCAACATGTCTGTTACATTAGCAACCTTATTTTGTACAGACCAATATCCACTTATGGATGAGCTAGCTTGTGGTGGCTTGTATTATAGAGTAGTTAAGTCCAACCACGTACAAAATCAAGGTAAATGAATCCATCATTTGCACACACAATGGTTCTTAAGTTGGTTTGCATCATTACCTCACTCAAAATTGGTCAATGAACTTCATAAGCACACACACTTGATTTTTGAGAGATTTGCATCATAATTAAGATCAAGATGGGAAAATAATGCATGAATCACACACATTGTGACTGATAGAGTCAAAGGTGGTGGGCTCACAATTTAATAAAAAACAAAAATTACACTTTGCAAACCTTAAACAAAATGACTTGCAGGGCTTTAAATAAAAAACTTTAATAAAATTTCACTCCCTTCGATTATTTGAACATGAAATACATACATGTATTTATAGGGAATAAAAAAGGGTACGTGGAGGGATAAGGGAGTTAGGGAGGATGGATAAGGGGTGAGAAAATAGGGAGGAAAGGAGGAATAAGGGGAACAAAAGAGAAGGAGAGAATATAGGAGAGGGGAGTTAAAAACAAAAATCTTGCCGACATACAATGTTGTCGATAATTTTCAATTGCTTTCACACTAAGGCCATAAATTTGTATATATTTGGGCCACTTAGACTGTAACCCTCTTCACACTTGCAACATTCTCCCCCTTAAAGTTGAGAGGACTGACTACACAGTCTCTCAGCTTTATAAATTGAGCTTTAGCCATCGCTTTGGTGAAGATATCTGCGACGTTCTCCAAAGTGCGGCAAAATTTTAGCTCAACAATTTCATGCTCCACCATGTCTCGGATGAAGTGGTACTTCATATCAAAATGTTTCGTTCTGCTATGGTGGATCGGATTGTATGCCAACTGAATGGCACTGATGTTGTCGTAGTAGATTCTGGTTGGACCACTTTGCTGCTCTCCAATCTCTTCCAACACTTTTCTTAGCCATAGGGCTTGAGTACTAGCATAGGTGATTGCTATATACTCATCTTCTATAGAAGACAAAGCTACCACAGTTTGCTTTTTGAAGCTCCATGTTATTAGTCCTGATCCCAGACTAAAATAGTTCCCTGAAGTTGATTTTTTGTCATCAATATTGCTGCCCCAATCACTATCACTGAATCCTACAAGCTTGATAGTGTTACATTTATGGTACTGGATTCCAAAATCCAATGTACCCTTCACATATCTGAGAATTCTTTTAGCTGCCTGCAAATGCAGTTCAGATGGGCTAGCCATAAATCGAGAGACAAGAGAAACAACATACTAAATATCGGGTCTGGTGTTGGCGAGAAACATCAAGCTCCCAACCATACTCCTGAAAGTGGTCACGTCAACTTTCGATGCTCCATCATCTTTGCTCAATTGGATCCCATGTCCAACTGGAGTTGCAACTGGTTTACAATGTTCCATAGCAAACTTCTTGATCATGTCCCGAGCATACTTATGTTGATAGATGAAGATCCCTGTATCTGACTGATGAACTTCCAATCCAAGGAAGTAGTGCATTAAGCCAAGATCCTTCATCTCAAACTATTTCATCATGGAGCGCTTGAACTCCATATTCATTTTTTCATTACTACCCATGAATATGAGATCATCCACATACAAGAAAACTATGAGGATGTCATTACCTTGCTTCAGGTAGTAAAGGGTGGGTTCATTTCTGCTTTTGGTGAACCCAAAATCTTTAAAGTACCCATCAATGCATGAGTACCAAGCTCGTGATGCCTGCTTGAGGCCATAGAGTGCCTTTTTCAGTCTGTAAACAAGGTGCTCTTTACCTTGCTCTTGAAATCCTTGAGGTTGCTCAACATACACTTCCTCTATCAAGTACCCATTGAGAAAGGCACTCTTCACATCCATGTGTTGGATTTTCCAACCCTTGTGAGCAGCTAAAGCAAGAACTATTCTGATGGTCTCCTATCTGGCTACAGGAGCAAATGTCTCCTCATAATCAATACCATACTTCTGTGTAAATCCTTTTGCAACCAATATTGCTTTGTGCCTTTCAATGCTTCCATCAGCATTGAATTTGGTCTTGAAGACCCATTTACATCCAACACATTTCTTGCCTTTAGGAAGCTTTACCAGCTCCCAAGTGTCATTGTTTTTTATAGAGGTTATCTCCTCTTTCATGGCATCTTGCCAAATTTTTTGAGTACATGCCTTCTCATAACTAGAAGGTTCAAGTTGTGCACTAGTTAACAAGGCATAGTTAACTACATCTCCCCGAGGTTCAAGTTGGGAGTCATCATCACCATACAAATGCATATTTTCAAGTCTTTGTAAAACATAACTCATCTCACTAGCTTGACTTCTAGTATACCTTCTTTGAAAATTTTTATCCAACATCTGATAAGATGGATGATGTTGGAGAGTTCTCTTACCTCTGGATGGAGAATCAATATCCATTGGTGAGGAACTAACTGACCTTTGTGGAGAAGGACTTGGTGAAGAAGATGATGAACTGGATGTAGAATGTCTTCTTGGGCTTGGAGGAGGAGACTTCTTGCCTTTCTGTGGTGCCTGTTGAATTTGTGAAGAACCTGCATCATGAAATTCAACATCACTATAAATTTGGGGATTTCCCCATTCTCCCCCTTCATCAAAAATCACATCCCTGGAAAGTATTATCTTTCGAGTCCTAGGATTGTAGAGTCTGTAAGCTTTTGTGTTCTCACAGTACCCTACAAAAATGCATGCTTGACTCTTAGGATCGAGCTTCTTCCTCTGTTCATCAGGAATGTGTGAGTAAGCCAATGAACCAAACACTCTAAAATGCTTGACATTCGGTTTCTTACCATACCATGCTTGGTAAGGAGTTTTCCCTTTCAAACTTGAAGTAGGACTCCTATTCAAAATATACACACTGGTCCTGGCTGCATCTGCCCAATACATATTGCTCAAATGCTTCGTCTGAAGCATAGATCTTGCCATCTCTACAATGGTGTGGTTTTTCCTTTCAACCACACCATTCTACTGTGGAGTATAGGCAACAGTGAACTGCCTCTTTATGCCATGTTCTTTACAAAAATTCAAAAATTCATTAGAGGAGTATTCTCCTCCTTTATCTGATCTGAGACACTTAACAAAATATCCACTCTCATTTTCAACTCTTGCTTTAAAATCTACGAAGCAATCAAATGCCTCATATTTATGCTTCAAAAAATATATCCAGCACATTCTTGAAAAATCATCAATGAAAAGAAGAAAGTAAGAGTTGTTACCAATGCTCTTGGTCTGCATCGGACCACAGATGTCCGAGTGCACTAGCTGGAGTGGATAACTGGCCCGCCATGCTTGTCCATGAGGAAATTTGGTTCTAGCATGCTTGCCCAAGGCACAACCTTCACAGACTTCCTTATTGTCCTGAACTTTAGGAAGTCCGGTCACCATCGCTTGAGAAGTTAACATCTTCAAACTGGCTGAATTCAAATGACCGTATCTCAAGTGCCACAACACACTTGTATTTGCAATAGCAACATTTACTAATTGATCTCCTCCTGGTTGGCCAAAATTTAAAGGAAATAACATGTTCCTTGTCATTGGCACTTGAGTAATGATTCTATCACTATTACTCTTATCAAAAATGGTACATTTACCCTCATCAAATAGCAACTTATAGTTTTTCTCTAACATTTGACCAACACTTAAAATATTGTGTTGGAGATGAGGTGTGTAATAGATATCACTTACTTGTTTCATGCCTTCTTTTGTTGGAACCTCCATGGCTCCAATGCCTTCAACCGCCAATGACTTGTCATCTCCCAATTTGATGTTGGATTTGTAGGAAGAATCCAGAGTAGCAAAGAGTTCTTCTTTGCCACTCATATGATTTGAACACCCAGTGTCCAAGATCCAGGTGTCATTCAAGTTCTGATCTGACTTGCCATATGAGAGAAAGAGATTTGAGGTCCCTTCCTCTTCTCCAAAATTGCCATACTAACTGCTCTGGCTGTTGCTCCCTTGTGAATATTTTGACCAGCAGTCACGAGCGAAGTGGCCAAGTTTGCCACAATTGTAGCAAGCTTGTTTTGACTTGTCACTTCCTTTTCCTCGTCCTGGATGCTTCCCTCTATTCTGCTGTCCACCTCTATTCTGACCTCCACCTCTGTTTGAAGATCCTCCTCTATTAGGAGTTCCACCTCGTGGACTATTCCTACCTCTACCTCTATGTTGACCTCTGCCACGACCTCTGCCTTGTCCTTTTCCTTCTTGTGAAGTGAAGGCTTTGTCATCACCTCCATGGCTAGTGGAAGAAGATTCCTGCAATCTCTCTTCATGTGAAAGAAGAGAACCAATTAGTGCATCAAAGGAAAGTGCAGTCAAATATTTTGACTCTTCAATAATGATTGCTACATGATTCCATTTAGGAAGAAGTGTTCGCAACACTTTCTTCACTACAACTTCTGGTTTAATCTCTTCACCTAGAGTGACCATTTTATCTACTACGGCTTTGACTCGCACGCAGTAGTCTCCTACTTTCTCATTCTCTTGCATTCTGAGATTTTCAAAATCTCTTTTTAGAGTTTGAAGCCTGACCTGCTTCACTTGATCACTCCCTTGAAAACTTTCCTTTAAAGCCTTCCAAGCATCTTGAGTTGTTATACAGGATGCTATTCTAGGAAATATGCTTTTATCTAGGGTTGCTTGTAAATGATATAGGGCAAAGGAATTGTTTTTCTGGGCTTCTTTCTTGGCTTTTCTATCAGCAGCACTTAAGGTAGACCAGTCAGTAGGAGAAGGTTTTGTGTAACCCTCTTCAACTATTTCCCATAAACCTTTACCAATCAACATAGTTTTCATCTTTATTGCCTAGTATTCATAATCACTACCATTAAATTCAGGAATTGGGAGATTCGAATTTGAAGCCATTTCTACTACTTGAAAGCAAACTTTGATTTGACTAAAAAATAGCAATTACAAAGCAAAGTAATTACAAGTTCAAATCAAATCTAGATTTCTTAACTCTCTCACTGATTTCTTGTTCTTCTTCTTGAGGATTGCCCAGTACTGGAGGCCCAAAATTGTCTGCAATGGAATCCTCATCGTCACTGATGACAACAATTTTAGGAGCTACTATTGGCTCGACCTATGCTAGCTCAGGTTCTACTGACTCAGGCTCTGGCTCTGGCTCTGGTGAGCGAGGGGTATAGCTCTCACTGGATTGTTCCTCAGGCTCAAATGCAACTGAATCGGACTCCTCCACTCGTTGTCCGAATATATTGTCTTCTGAGTCAGCCTCGTAACCAGAATCCGGATTCCTTTGGTGGGCTATAACAGAATTTTGTAGTTGACTGAATACGACATGCAGTCCACCTCGTCGAACTCGTTCATCAAAAGCTTTAGTAGTTTCTCTCTATAGTAGAGAGCACAAAGCATGGTAACATCCGGTAGATCTGATCATCTACTCATCAAGGCAAAAAGAAAACTTCGTTAGAGCTTCTGAGGTTACAATTTTTGCTCTTTTACAACCGCTGAGGCTATTACACAAAATTTTTTGGAAGTGCTAAACGGGCGCTCCGGAAGGCTTCCCGTCACTATTATGCTCCCCCTTTTTACAAAGATAGCCCTTTTAAAGTTTTCAAATTTTTTATAAAGTTTTCATAAAAAATTTAATAATTTTTTTTTATATCCTTCATTAGTTTTATTAAAAATTGAAGAATATAATTTTAAAACCATTAAATTAATTAAAAACTTTAATAAAAATTAAAAACTTAAAAAAAAATCTTAAAATTTTTAACAAAAAACCTTTGTTTTGGAGCGGAGGGGAATCGATCCCCAGACCTGCCGCCAGGTAAAGTCTTCGCGACGGGTGTTCAACCAGCCCGTCTACTCCTTCGGATGGGAACAAAGGCGGGTAGCCTTTTATTTAAATCCTTTTTCACCAAGAAACAAGAAAAAAAAAATTAGCGCCTCGATGGGTTTCGAACCCGAGACTTTGTGGCAGTTATCCGATGCCTTCACCATGCGCGCTACGCGCTACGTTGAGACCAGACATGGGAAATGACAATAAAATAATCACGTGGCAAAATTTTTTAAAAAAAAATAAATTGTTTTGTCCCACATGCATCAGGACGGGGACTTCAATAGTGTTTATATACGTGAACAATCACGTTATAAACCGATTGCCTTTGGGTAATCAAAGCTGCTACCTTTTGCCCTTGCCGATGAATCACTCTTCGCCACGTGTTCGTCACCTGTTGTCCACGTCACTGCCACCTGGCGCCTCGAGATTCGTGCCCAGGTCCTACTGGCTGCCACCTCAGCCCTGCTGGCTATCCACCTCAGCTTGCCACATGCTATCCAAATTAGCCCTGCTGGTTGTCCACCTTAGTTTGGTCTAGCCTCAAAATGCGTTCCTCAGTCTGCCTCGTTCCACATGTCTCGAAATGCATGCGAGCTCCGTGCTCTCCACGATCGTCGAACCCAAAGTCTCTGGCCGCCTCCGCTTTGGCTCTGATACCAGTGACTGATAGAGTCAAAGGTGGTGGGCTCACAATTTAATAAAAAACAAAAATTACACTTTGCAGACCTTAAACAAAATGACTTGCAGGGCTTTAAATAAAAAACTTTAATAAAATTTCACTCCCTTCGATTATTTGAACATGAAATACATACATGTATTTATAGGGAATAAAAAAGGGTACGTGGAGGGATAAGGGAGTTAGGGAGGATGGATAAGGGGCGAGAAAATAGGGAGGAAAGGAGGAATAAGGGGAACGAAAGAGAAGGAGAGAATATAGGAGAGGGGAGTTAAAAACAAAAATCTTGCCGACATACAATGTTGCCGACAATTTTCAATTGCTTTCACACTAAGGCCATAAATTTGTATATTTCTGGGTCACTTAGACTGTAACCCTCTTCACACTTGCAACACATTGGTTCTTGATAAACTTGACTTCATCTCAGAAATAACCAAGATTTTCCTTGAATTTTGTTTGGCTAAAGTTACTATGTCTTCATGGATTTGTATGATTGTTAGCATAAGTAATTAAGGCTAAAAAAACCAGTTAGTTTTGCATTTCATATACACCACTTTAGTACAATATATTTTCAATCATGTGTTTCATAATATTGCATGATTGCTCGTCATACATAAAAATTTGCATTGATCATACATAATTGCTCGATCATATAGTTGCATAAGGACTTTGCGATGATGGCATGAGATAACTCTAGTAAAGTTTTTCTATATTTACTTCACTCTAGGACTTTTATGCCTAGCACAAGTCCTCTATCCCATTAATCATACTGTTGAGTGGTATTTTCACACACTTGTGAAAGTACACTCTCCCTTAGGATTTGGGTTCCAAATCCCCTCTTGCAAAGAAGTTAAACAAACAACTTCTCCAAGGTCTCCCCTATATTAGCATTTGCATATGTGTATTAGTAATCTCAAATAAAGATATTCAATTTAAATGCTTGGAACACCTTAGTGATTGCAAGTAATCGTAAACAAGGGGCAATGTTGGTTTATTTCATCATGAAGCTTTAGTGATTGTTCATTAAACCAGAATAAACAAATGTGAATCGGCCCAGCAATGAAAATTTCCATTTTCGGATTTTTTAAAGATCTGCAATAAAACAGCAACTTCGGTGAATTTTGAAAATAATTCCGAAAGTGAAATTTTAATTTGCATATTTGAAGTATGAAGTATTACCTACGCCATGGTGACACTATTTTTGGTATTTTGAAGTTTTTTTTATATTTATTTTAATGTCTAAATATTAAAATAAAGTTAAAATTTCTTGAAGTAAAATGCAAAAAAAAATGAAAATGCATTCAGTATGATGCTATCCTATTCCGACAAAACCGAAGATATGAGGTTTTCATGCATGCAACCTAACCTATTGGACCTGCAAAACAAGCACAATCCGGATAAGCTAGGTGCTGGCTCCTAGGGATTTTGAATGAGGTTTTCAGATTTAAGCATTCACATGCAGCAACCAAGAAAATACTTGCATCAACTACATTTACAAGCCTAAAATCTAAAAAGGGAAAATAGACATTTAATCTTGCATGCAGAAAATGACTCCTTCTTTCTTGCCCATAAAATGCAAATTTTTGAACAATTCTGCATTAAAAATATGTCCTGTTACAATAGCAGAATCTCTAGTTTTTCTCCAAAACCAGCAAAAGTGGAAGAAAAGCACTCCACAGCAGGCCCAGAACGGCTAATCACCCTCAACTCTGCAACCCTACTCGCAGCGGTTTTCGACCCTCGTGCCTGTCTTGTGCTTGTGCCTTTAAAATTTTCTACGGCTCTTTGCTTCGCCTTGTGACGCTTCGTTTCATCTTCCAGATCGTTTCGTTTCATCTTCCCACCTCTTCGTCATTTTGACCTTTTTCTCAACGTCGAAACGTTTGATCTTCTTGCTAATATGTAATCGTTCTGCAACCCTTACACCTGTATGCCACGTGTTCCGCACTTTCTGCATGTTCCATAATGGCCCCCTGTAAATCGTGACCAAAAATAGCATGTCGTGATATCGCGACATTTTTTTGTCAGCAGCCTTGTTCGTCATCATGCATCGTGAAAATGAGACATGTCGCGATATCATGACATTTTTCTATCAGCAGCTTTGTTTCTCATCATGCATCATGAAAATGATACATGTCACGATATCATGACATTTTTTTGCTTCGGGCCGCGTGGATGCAACTTGTCACGAAATCGTGACGTTTTTCTCTTTTGGTTTTAAATAGAATTTTTTTCGTCCATTTTTGCTTTCTATCGTGAAATCATGATGCTTTTCTCTTTTGGGATGTCTCGTTGCTTTCTATTGTGAAATCATGATGCTTTTCTCTTTTGGGCTGTCTTGTTGCTTTCTGTCGCAAAATCGTGACGCTTTTCTCTTTCGGACTGTCTCGCTGCTTTCTGTCGTGAAATCGTGACGCTTTTTCATTCTATACCATCTCTGCTTTCACGAATTGTGACGCTTTTTTTGTCGTGCTGCTTCTGTCGTGAAATCATGACGTTTTTCTGTTTGGCACTTGATGCCCTTGTCGCGAAATCGCGACGTTTTTCTATTTCGTTGTCTCCGTTTGACCGTGATTGTGACATGTCGCGATTAATCATGACATTTTTCTCTTTATTCTTCTCTCCTCTTAGCCGCGATACGCGACATGTCATGAAATCGCGACAATTTTTCATTTCTGCCGCGATGGAGCAACATGTCGCGATATCGCGATAACTTTTCATTTCTAGCCGCGACGGAGCAACATGTCGCGATATCGCGACAACTTTTCATTTCTAGCCGCGACGGAGCAACATGTCGCGATATCGCGACAACTTTTCATTTTCGGCCGCGACGGAGCAACATGTCGCGATATCGCGACAACTTTTCATTTTTCGGCCGCGACGGAGCGACATGTCGCGATATCGCGACAACTTTTCATTTTCGGCCGTGACGGAGCGACATGTCGCGATATCGCGACACTTTTTCTCTTTTGTGAAATTTTGCTTTTTTCCTTGATTTTTAGCATCTGGGCCACTGTGGTCTTCTTTGAAAGCATGCAAAAAATGTGGGTCCCCAATTTTGGGGTGTGTTGTGGATCAGCCACAACAAATGGTGACTCTGCTGTCAAATGCTCCTGAGCATTTTGGTGAGAACCCAACCTGAAATATACAAGCTTAGATACAAGCGTCAGCACATAAAAGATAAACAAATACCGATAGATCAAAAATACATGAAACATCAGAATCATTAAGTATCATCTCGGTGTGTGCAATGTGTTTTCATTCCCTATCACTTGAACTTGATCAACATTCCATTGTCAGTTTCACTTATGATTTGTATGCAAGGCTATGAATGATTTGTGCAGGATTTGATGCATGATGAAGATGCTAGAGATGTAACAACCTGCTTTATAAATGCTCAAACCTTCTAATATCATGGACAAACATATTAAAGATGTCAAACCCTCTTAGGACCAAATATATGTCTATTGAATTAATTTTACTAGATCCCAAAGTTGGTTATGTGTCACTACCATCTTGAACCCATGTGCAAGTGTGAGTGAAATCGGAACTTTGGGGAATAGGATTCCCAACCTAAGCGAGATGGGAATTTAACCCTATCCTTACTATTCTGATTTGGAGTTCATTACCTCATCTTGAACAAAATGATTTAACCTGTTATGGATGAAATGGTCAGGCTAGTCTATCCATATGAGCAATCAATGGTCTTGCTTTTAGGCAAGACATGTTGCCACGCATGAGCATACTTAACCCCATAATCCATGACTTGGCTTTCATTCATTCTTTTCTCTCTCTTTTTCTTTGGACCTTTGGGATGACTACCCATCCTTGCTAGGGACATGTAGTACGATCCCTCCAATCCAATATTAAGATGAAATGGAAAATATTATCTTTTATCTCTTGGACCTTGGGGATGACTACCCATCCTTTGCAGAGGACACGTAGTACAATCCTTCCAATCCAAGATTGAGATGAAATGGAAAAAATTAGTTTTACTTTTATTGCTTGGACCTTTGGGATGACTACCCATCCTTTGCTAGAGGACATGTAGTACGATCCTTCCAATCCAAGCCTTATGATGAAATGGGAAAAATGGAAGCTTTGGGGAATCGGATTCTCAACCTAAGCGAGATGAGAATTAAGTCCTATCCTTACTACTCCATGTAGGTCAAACCAGAGCTTTGGGGAGTTGGATCCTCAACCTAAGTTCGATGAGGATTTAACCCTATCCTTACTACTCTGGTTTTAGGCTTTAAGATTTTATGGGAGTGGTAAAAACCACTGTTTCAAGGATTATGTTGCATGATAGGACAAACATGAAATATTCTTTTCACCTCACCTTTTCATCCAAGTATGGTTTTGACCATTTTGCTCAAGATTCTTTTTAATGTGCATGGAATGTGCTTGGTTCAAGATAGCTTGGGCAGCAGTTCCCAACCTTAGGATCCTTTTAATATATGTTATGTAATAATCCTAAGAGGATTCAACACCTTCTCAATAATTGCCCATGGAATGAAAATGTAACTCAGATGACATGTATATGCAATGTGGAATATGACATGAGATATGAATGCACTACTTCTTTTGGAATATATCATCTATTTTACCATAATGTGCAAAACTGACAACTTCATGCATCACAAGATCCAAACGATATTATTTAAATGTTTGTGTTACTTGTGGAGCTTTCTACAACACAATTCCAATGTTTCATATTCTCCTGATTTTAGGCATAAGTTGACATCTCAAATTTTCTTCTTTTTTTTTTTTTTTTTTTATCAAAACAAACTAAACATGTCAAATGAAATCAAACACACAACTTAAATCCTAATCCAAATAGCAATCCCAAAATGAAACTTGAAAACACAAACCCAAACCAAAACCAAAATTTATATACAATATAGTACAAGATGATGCCAAGCTTGGACTATTACTTTCCTGGATCCCAAACATGATTAGAACATTTCAAAAGACATATGTCACAATACACATGCCAAATGTTGTAGGAATCCAACAACAATAAGATCAAACCAAGCAATGCAACAAATTTCAACTTGCCATGCTCACCATACCAATTTGATTTAGTTCTATTAGCAACATCATAGGTGAGATTCAAATCAAATTGATTAGACAATGGTTGGTATTCAATTTTATTTTGTCTATTCTTTAAAGTGCAAGTTTCATCATTCCATTCATGATTTAGAAGTAGGCTTTCCTTTTCAAATGTGAGATATTGCAAACAAGAGCCTATTTCTAAAAGTCTTAAATTCAAATTATTTTTCGAGATTTTAAAACCATCAAAATCAATCAAAGCTTGACAAACATCACCAAGATTTGACATTTCATCATCAATGACATTAGCATCCAAAGGGACATCATGTAACCCATCACTTAAAATTTTTGTGGCTACTACCAAAGGTAAAGATTTCACCTTGTCACCCATACTCAACCCATCATGATTAGAATTTATCACAACTTGATGAGTGTTAGTAGCTTTTTCTTTTTCTTCATTGTCTTCTTCATCATCCAACACCTGTTCAAAAACACCAAAGTTAGGCACCCAATCAAACATGCGTCCATATTTTTCAAAACAAGAGCCTAATTTTTCAAGATATGTGTCACGTGACACCTTTCCATGATCAATGGCTTGAGTTGCCTCAAAATCCATATTTTCATTAGGATCATCAATAGTATCAAACCCACACCACTTAGGTTTTGTAATTTCATCATTTTGAGATGGCATAGACATTGTAGAAACAATAGGTGGATCAAGATTTTCGATTTCTTGCCCCTCAAGGGGAACAAAAACAATTGATTCTCCTTCTTCATCCATGGTAGTAAAATCATTATCCTTCTCCAACCTTTGATGAGATTCCAACCCTTCTTCCAAAACATTCTCAGATTGTACAGGACTTGTAATATCCTCATGTGAAAGGGCAATTGTATCATCCTGCATATCAATAGGCACACAAATTTCATCAGAAGGTTTGGAGTGAGCATACTCTTCCCAAGAATCATAATGATCATCTTTCAAAATCAAATTGTGATGCTCAACTATTTCTTCTTCATCTTTTAATTCATCAACATGTTTCTCATCAAATTTATCTTCACCTTCCTTAGATGGTTCAATTACTTCCAAAATTGGGTTATTGCTTGTATTCAAATTGATAAGGCTATCATAATCCACATGTGTAACCCATGATTCACGTTTAACATGATTTGGAAGGTGTGAATTTTCTTGGCCATCATTTTCAACAATGTCATCCAATATGTCATCCGAAACAGATTCATCCTCATAGAATTCATCTTTTGGTGAGTCAAGGGTTTCCAATCTGTCACATGTTTCAATACTAGTTGGATCTAGTACTCCTCCCTTGCCTAAAATCATATTCTTATGAAAATCATTAAAATTGATTTTAGAAACATCTTTTGAATCAAGATGAGTATTTTGAAGTTGATTCATACTTAAGAAAGATGGTTGATCTTGCATAGTAGGTTGAGGATTTTGAAATTGATTGAAGCTTGGGAATGATTGTTGATTCTGAAATTGATTCACACTTGAACTTGGTTGAGGTGGATAAATCATTGGGTGGGTAAAGGAGGTATTAAATGATTGAAGATTATATGATCCAAAACCCACACCATAATTTTGACAACTCAATTGTTGCTCAATTGCCATTGCTTGAGTATAGGCTTGTGACAAAGATGTGATTTGAGGCATCCCTCGCAAATATGTGGAAATGAGTGGGTCAAGAGCATTTACATATATTTGGAGAGCCATTTCTTCTTGAAGAGCATAAAATGTCACTAATTGAGCATATAATCCAAAGAACCTTTCAGAAAATGACTTCACATTTTCACTTGGTCCTTTTTTAATAGTGAAAAACTGCTGATACATGCGGATTGGGTCAACTTGCTCTTTGTTGAATTGATTAAGAAATGTTGCCTCTAGTTGAGCCCAAGAAGTGATAGACCCTAAGGGCAGACTTGTAAACCAATCATATGCCACTTTGTCCAAGGTGTAAGGGAACATTTTACAAACCACATCATCATACCAAATTGTTAAGTGATTCACAACAAATTTGAATGCTTGAATGTGTTCTCCTGCAGTATTTGTCCCGTTAGACAAAAATCGAGGAAGACATCTCTCAAAACCAACGGGAAAATAATGTTGAACTCCTGGTATGTTCAATGGGCTACCTGTCATCCACGGTGAAAACATAGCCATTAGTGAATCTTAAAGAATATAACTTTAATACCCAAAAAAAATTCTTTTTTTATTTATTTTTTATTTTTTTTTTTTTTTTTAAATCAAATCAAATCACATTATTCTTGTATGAACAATCAAAGCGTTAGGAAAGTGCATAGCAATTCATGTCCTCCTTTTAACAATACAAAGTTGTATTGTTAAAAGAGGGCTAAAGATAATAATCAATAGGGCATGAAATATTCAAAATTTAAATCCCTATAGCATTTAAATCAATCTGAAATAAACCGATTCGAGCCCTCCTTCTAGCGCCAAAATGTTGAGTGGTGTTAGAGGAGGCCGAAGATGCTAATCAAATGGACTTGAAATATTTAGCAATGTAAATCTCTTAAACAATTATAAACCTGTAGCATCTAAAATCATGATAAAATAAACCTTTTCATGCCCTCCTTCTAGCGCCAAAATGTTGAGTGGTATTTTCACACACTTGTGAAAGTACACTCTCCTTTAGGATTTGGGTTCCAAATCCCCTCTTGCAAAGAAGTTAAACAAACAACTTCTCCAAGGTCTCCCCTATATTAGCATTTGCATATGTGTATTAGTAATCTCAAATAAAGATATTCAATTTAAATGCTTGGAACACCTTAGTGATTGCAAGTAACTGTAAACAAGGGGCAATGTTGGTTTATTTCATCATGAAGCTTTAGTGATTGTTCATTAAACCAGAATAAACAAATGTGAATCGGCCCAAGAATGAAAATTTCCATTTTCGGATTTTTTAAAGATCTGCAATAAAACAACAACTTCGGTGAATTTTGAAAATACTAAACAATCCGAAAGTGAAATTTCAAATTGCATATTTGAAGTCTGAAGTATTACCTACGCCCTGGTGCCACTATTTTTGTATTTTGAATTTTTTTTTTATATTTATTTTAATGTCTAAATATTAAAATAAAGTTAAAATTTCTTGAAGTAAAATGCAGAAAAAAAATGAAAATGCATTCAGTATGATGCTATCCTATTCCGACAAAACCGAAGATATGAGGTTTTCATGCATGCAACCTAACCTATTGGACCTGCAAAACAAGCACAATCCGGATAAGCTAAGTGCTGGCTCCTAAGGATTTGAATGAGGTTTTCGATTTAAGCATTCGCATGCAAGCAACCAAGAAAATACTTGCATCAACTACATTTACAAGCCTAAAATCTGAAAAGGGAAAATAGACATTTAATCTTGCATGCAGAAAATGACTCCTTCTTTCTTGCCCATAAAATGCAAATTTTTGAACAATTCTGCATTAAAAATATGTCCTGTTACAATAGCAGAATCTCTGGTTTTTCTCCAAAACCAAGCAAAAGTGGAAGAAAAGCACTCCACAGCAGGCCCAGAACGGCTAATCACCCTCAACTCTGCAACCTCGCTCCCAGCGGTTTTCGACCCCTGTGCCTGTCTTCGCTTGTGCCTTTAAAATTTTGGGCTACGGCTCTCTGCTTCGCCTTGTGACACTTCGTTTCATCTTCCCGATCGATTCGTTTCACCTTCCCCGCCTCTTCATTACTTTTGACTTTATGTTCGAGAGTCAAACTTTTGATATTCTTGCTAACTATAATCGTTCAGTAACCCTTACACCTGTATGCCACGTGTTCCGCACTTCTCTGCATGTTCCATAATGGCCCCATGTAAATCGCGACAAAAATAGCATGTCACGATATCGCGACATTTTTCTGTCAGCAGCCTTGTTCGTCATCACGCATCACAAAAATGAGACATGTCGCGATATCGCGACATTTTTCTGTCAACAACTTTGTTTCTCATCATGCATCGCGAAAATGATACATGTCGCGATATCGCGACATTTTTCTGCTTCGGGCCGCGTGGATGCAACCTATCGCGAAATCGTGATGCTTTTCTCTTTTGTTGTGTTTTGTTGCACTTAGCCGCGAAAACACGACATGTCATGAAATCGTGACACCTTTTAATTTTGTACCATCTTGCTGCTTTCTATCGTGAAATCACGACGCTTTTCTCTTTCGGGCTATCTCGCTGCTTTCTGTCGTGAAATCGTGACGCTTTTCTCTTTCAGGTTGTCTCGCTGCTTTTTGTCGTGAAATCACGATGCTTTTCTCTTTCGGACTGTCTCGCTGCTTTCTGTCGCAAAATCATGATGCTTTTTCATTCCATACCATCTCGCTGCTTTCTGTAGCGAAATCACGACGCTCTTCTCTTTCGGGCTGTGCAGATGCAATCTGTCGCGAAATCGCAACGTTTTTCTATTTCGGCACGTGAAGATGCAACTTGTCGTGAAATCGCGACGTTTTTCTATTTGGGGCTATCTCGCTGCATTTGGCCACGAAAACGCGACATGTCGCGAAAACATGACATGTCACAAAATCACGACGTTTTTCTCTTTATGATGCATTCTGCTGCTCTTAGCCGCGAAAATGCGACATGTCACGAAATCGCGACAACTTTTCATTTCTAGCCGCGACGGAGCAACATGTCACGATATCGCGACAACTTTTCATTTCTAGCCGCGACGGAGCAACATGTCGTGATATCGCGACAACTTTTCATTTCTAGCCGCGACGGAGCAACATGTCGTGATATCACGACATCTTTTCATTTTCGGCCGCGACGGAGCAACATGTTGCGATATTGCGACAACTTTTCATTTTCGCCGACGGCAACATGTCGCAATATCGCGACAACTTTTCATTTTCGACTGCGACAGAGTTTT
Organism: Wollemia nobilis; assembly: GCA_028583015.1. Taxonomy (NCBI): domain Eukaryota; kingdom Viridiplantae; phylum Streptophyta; class Pinopsida; order Araucariales; family Araucariaceae; genus Wollemia; species Wollemia nobilis. Next base: position 3,228,722 of record JAQPPZ010001695.1, on the reverse strand, counting down.
GAGTGTTAATTTGTCATATTACCAATAATAACACGCAACTTAGAGTCTCGAACAAAAGACTCTTTCTTGCAAAGAAATAATTTATTTTATTTTCCTTCCTTTTATTATTTCTCCAAGTTTCTTTGTGAAACAGCTTTTACGTATATAAAAATGAATTCAATTTAATACATGCAACTGATATATCCCAGAATAACTCAAAATCCTGCAGATAGTCGTTAACAAGGGGCCTTTGTTGATTCTTAATGAACTTTATAATCTTGACTTGTTTGATTAATCAAAAAAATAAACAAAAATCCTTTTGATGTTCTAATATTCACAATTTATTCTAAGGTTAACCTGTTCGTTTTATCTATATTCAATAGTTCTGTTATTTCAGTGTTAGTCTCTGACATGAAATTAAGCATATCAAGGAATAAAACAGAAACTGTTATTTTGAATCAGCTGGAAAATAATGAAGGATATTAAAATGGTTCACGATCTCCTCCCTGCAAAATCCCAAGTTAAGAGATGAAATCCCCAAAACAACCCAACCGATCAGATCGGTACTAACACACAATCTAATCAGATCAGATGCAAGACTCTAAGGAAAAGAATATAACTGCATCATTCTACCATTCACCTATCGTAACCCATCCCATGGCGTAAACGAAATAGATACAAGACAAAATGATGCAACGGAAATATTGACAGTAAAACAATAGTTTTGGCTTCGATCTCCTTTTGATTTTACACACAAAAGTCGTGTTACCAAAGAAAAATCCTTTATTTCAATAAGTAATGCTTTTTTTGTTACAGTCTCCAGCCCCTGTATCCATCTACATTTCTGCTATTTAACCTTTCTGTCGCGCGTTCTCGGCTGCTCCATGACGCTTCGTTTCGACTCCCGGGACCCTTCGCTTCGATTCCTGCCCTTTGGTATTCTAACCTTTGCGTGCAATCGTAACGCTCGATCTGCGGCCAGTAACTGTTGTTATGAAATGTTACTCTGGTTCTATCATTTCTGCCACGTGTCCTGCGTCTCCTGCACCTTTCGTAACGCTTTCCCACGGAAATCCCGATAGAATTTGCATTTGGCCTCTTCCGTTTCTTGGCCGCGATAACGCGACATGTCACGAAATCGTGACATGTCGCGATATCGCGACATGTTCTTGGTCCGTACGCCCGCAGTAGCTCGTTGTAGCGATATCGCTACCGACTTTGCTTTGCCTTCTTTTTAAAAAAAGTGGTAGCGATATCGCTACCACTTTGGTTCCGAGCCTTCCTTTCAAAAAAGTGGTAGCGATATCGCTACCACTTTGGTTCCGAGCCTTCCTTCGATGAAGTGGTAGCGATATCGCTACCACTTTGGTTTCGAGCCTCCCTTCGATGAAGTGGTAGCGATATCGCTACCACTTTGGTCTCGAGCCTTTGCTTCACGGAGTGGTAGCGATTCGCTACCACTTTTCCTTCGAGCCTCCGCTTCACGAAGTGGTAGCGATTCGCTACCACTTTTCTTTCGAGCCTCCGCTTCACGAAGTGGTAGCGATTCGCTACCACTTTTCTTTCGGCAACTTGTAGCGAGATCGCTACCATTCTCAACTTTCCGTACGCTTCCAAAAAACGCGTCGCGATTTCGCAACACCTCTTTTCTTTGCCGCCGACACGTCGCGATTTTGCGACATCCTTTCTGTCCTGCCACCGACACGTCACGATTTCGTGACATCCTTTCTGTCCTGCCGTCGACACGTCACGATTTCGCGACATCCTTTCTGTCCTGCTGCCGACACGTCACGATTTCGCGACATCCTTTCTGTCCTGCCGCCGACACGTCACGATTTCGCGACATCCTTTCTGTCCTGCTGTCGACACGTCACGATTTCGCGACATCCTTTCTGTCCTGCTGCCGACACGTCACGATTTCGTGACAGATTTCAATTTTTTTTGCAGCGATGGAGAGACAGGTCACGATTTCGCGACATGTCACAATATCGCGACATGTCACGATTTGCAATAGATTTCAATTTTTTGCAGCGATGGAGAGACAGGTCACGATTTCGCGACATGTCGCGATATCGCGACATGTCACGATTTCGTGACCCTTTCAACACTTAGGCATTTTTCTTCTTTTCTTCATTTTTAGCATCCGGGTCTTTGAGATCTTCCCTAAAACCTGCAAAAACAAAGGTGGGTCCCCACTTCTGGGGTGTGTTGTGGATGAACCACAACAAATGGCGACTCTATTGTCAAATGCTCTTGAGCATTTTAGTAAGAACCCAACCTAACACAAATCACAAATTTGAAAACATGGGTTAGCCCATAATCAATATAACTAATGCCCAAAATCAGAAGTACATGAATTATCGGAATCATCAAGTACTAGCTCGGTGTGTGCAATGAATTCCTTTCCTTATCATTTGAATTTGATCCACATTCCATCATCGGTTTTGCATGAATGCATATGCGAAATTGTGAATGATTTGTGTATCCTACTGAATATGCCATGAGAAAATGCATAGTCACTCTTGTAGTATTATGTGCAAACATTCAAGACTCGCCAAACCCTCTTAGGATCCACTAGTGAACGGTTCATTATATCCCAAAGTTGGTTATGAGTCCCTACTATCTTGAACCCATGTGCAAGTGGATGTGAAATCAGAACTTTGGGGAATCAGACTCCCAACCAACCGAGATGAGAGTTTAACCCTATCCTTACTATTCTGATTTAGAATTCTTTACCTCACTTTGAGCAAAATAACTAAACCAACCATGGAAGAAATGGTCATGCTAGTCTAACCCTCTTAGACAATCAGTGGTCTTGTTTTTTTAGGCAAGACATGATGCCATGCATGGGCCTATCTAACCCCATAATCCAAAACTTATCTTCATTTCTTTGGACCTTGGGGATGACTACCCATCCCTTGCAGAGGACAAGTAGTACGATCCTTACAATCCAATATAGGGATGAGATGGGAAAAATTTATTTATTTTACTTCTTGGACCTTGGGGATGACTACCCATCCTGGTTAGGGACAAATAGTACGATCCTTACAATCCAAGATTTTAAATGTAAGTGGAAAATATTAATCTTGTTACTTAGACCTTGGGGATGACTACCCATCCTTTGCAGAGGACAAATAGTATGATCCTTACAATCTAAGACTTAATACAAAATGAAACATAAGAGCTTTGGGGAATCGGATTCTCAACCAACCGAGATGAGAATTTATGCCCTATCCTTACTACTCCATGTGGGTCCAATCAAAGCTTTGGGGAATTAGATTCTCAACCAACCGAGATGAGAATTTAACCCTATCCTTACTACTCTGATTTTAGGCTTTAAGCTCTATGGAAGTGGTCAAAACCACTATTTTTAGGATCATGTTGCATAATAGGATAGACATGAAAACCATTTTCGCCCAACCTTTTCCTCCAAGTTAGGTTTTGATCATTTTGCTCAAGATCCCTTTTAATGTATGAAACGTGCTTGGTCCTAGATACTTCAAGACTCAGTTTCCAACCTTAGGATTTACTTAGATTTATGTTATAACATAACCCTAAGAGGATTCAACATACTCAAATGAATTGCACCTAAGATGCATATGCCACTACGGTGAAATGTATGAAAAGTGAGATGAACATGAATGCATTATTTCTTGAATTGCAAATGAGATGATTTGTCATGCAAAACTGACTTTTTCATGCATCACAAGCTTCAAATGATCTAAATTAACTGTTTGTATTACATGTGGAGCTTTTACAACATGATTCCAATGTTTCATATTCTCCCAATCTTAGGCATGCGTTCAACATCAAGTTTTTTATTCCCTTTTTTTTTTTTTTTTTTTTTATAAGGCAATGAAAAGGAAATCAAAGGAACACCACCGCCTAAATGTCCAACCTGCACACAAACGCAAAAACCCAACATTAATACAAGAAAAACCTGAAACAAAAATGAATACATACTAACATATCAAATCTGCACATCAAAAAAACTAAATTACAGCATTGACACAAAACTAGATATCTCCTGAAACACACACTTAAGTATCAAATCTGCACACAAAGAAACAGATCACAACATTAATACAAAGCTTAGACATGTCAAAACAAAAAAAATAATACACACCTAAACATGAAAAATGAAAGCAAGAAATTACAGCGTTATTACATATAATACAAAGCCCAACTACCTCATGCTTGAAAGTAATGCTTCAAGTGCAACCCATTGATAGGTAGTGCCAAATCCTTTCCATCCAAGGTTTTTAGTCTAAAACTATTTTCCCCTAGGATCTCCGAAATCTGGTAGGGACCTAACCAAAGGTAATCAAATTTATCATGTTCCCCCTTCTTCTCATGTCTTTTGTCCCATAACAACACTAAATCTGAAATTTTAAACGCCTTGGCCTTAGACCTTTTGTCAAACCACCTTTTTACAATGTCTTGGTGTTTACTAAAATGAAGCATAGCTTCATCCCTTTTTTCATCCAAGCGCATTAATTGCGTTAGTCTAGACTCAAGTTTATCATTAGTTCCAAAATAATCTTTCATGAAGTGCGGCGTTTGTAATCTGAGATTTGCAGGAAAAATGGGATCTTGTCCATAAACCAGATGGTAAGGAGATGTCCCTATTGCTTCTTTGAATCCGATTCTGTCAGCCCAAAGGGCCAACTTAAGCTTATTGTGCCAGTCCCACGGATTCCTTTCCAACAATTTTTTTATGACAGTCAACAGATTCTTATTGGATGACTCGGCCAATCCGTTACCTTGCGGGTAATAATTGGAGGAGAACTTTAAACTCACGTTGTTATCAAATGCCCAATTAGCAAACTCCAGAGAGGAAAATGCCGAACCATTATCACTTACGATGGAGTTAGGCATCCCGAATCTAGTGACAATGTTATCTTCTAAAAATTTAATGACCACCTCTGCAGTAGCATTCTTTGTGGGGATAGCTTCGGTCCATCTCGTGCAATAATCCGTAGCCGTCAGAATATATTTGTGAGCATCGGATGAATTGGGGCTGATAATCCCAATAAAATCTAGGCCCCATTGCGCGAAAGGTCTGGACTCGATTACGGACTGTAAAGGCATGGAAGCGTTTCTATCTCTATTGGCTGCAGTTTGACATATGTGACATGACCTCACATGAGAATGGGCATCCTTGAATAGTTGAGGCCAATAATAACCGGCTCTGAGGATTTGATGGGCTGTGGCATTAGCAGACCCATGCCCTGTCCCATGTTTACCATGAAACTCTTCGAGTATTCGCACTGCCTCCTCTTGATCAACGCAACGAAGGTAAATACCTTCATGGTTCTTTCTGTATAATGTGCCAGATCTAACTAGAAAATTAGCAGACTTCAAACGCAAGGCTCTGCGCTGAGTAGCATTCAAAAGTGATGGACACCTACCATTTAGTAGATAGTACACCACATCTGCATACCACTCCTCCTTGGTTACATCAGCGACTTCATAATGTTGACAAGGAATTGCGAGATCTTGTTCTGCGATTGCCTTAGCTAACCCTTGCCCCCGCACTATCTTCATCGATTGAATCTCCAGATCAAATTCTTGCAAAGTTGAAACCCACTTACCACGCTTCTCACCTAATTCATTCTGAACGAACATGGCTTTGACAGCAGGATCTGGGACGATAGCAAAGACCCTATTGTGGACTATGTAGTGCCTGAATTTTTTACAGTCTTAACCAGCGCATACATTTGCTTGTCTAGGGTAGAATATCTCAGTTTCGCATATTTGAGAGGACTACTCAGGAAAGCAATGGGATTTTCAATGCTGCCTTCACTCTTCTGAGTTAAAACACTCGCAAAGGAGTGATCTGAAGCAAATGTGTAGATATAGAAAGGCTTCGTATAATCGGGACTCACCAAAATCGGGGCTTTAGAAATCGCATCCTTGATATTATCAAAAGCCTCTATCCTTTCATCTGTCCAAATGATCTGGACCTCTTTCTTTAGCATGTCGTTCAAAGGTCTTGCTATCTCTGCAAAATCTGCGATAAATTTTTTGACAAAATTGATCTTTCCGAAAAATGATCTCAACCCCTTCTTGCTATTGGGACGAGGAATTTGCTGTATGGCTTCTATTCTCTCAGGGTCAATGGAAATTCCATCCTTAGATATTATATGCCCCAACAGTTTTCCTTACGTTACCCCGAAGATGCACTTCTTTGGGTTGAGAGATATACCATGTTCCCTGCATCTTTGAAAGACTTTCTTAAGATCCCTGACATGGCTTTCCCTGTTCTTAGAAAATACAGGAATGTCATCGACGTAAACAATGATGCACTTACCAATAAGCCCTTTAAAAGCAAAATCCATAGCTCTCTGGAAAGTGGCACCTGCGTTCAATAGTCCGAAGGGCATTCTCCTGTATGCAAAGGTGCCCCATTTTGTCGTAAAGCGGTCTTCATCCTATCACTAGGATGGATAAGGACCTGATTATATCCCGAATAACCATCCAGGGAATGACATCATCTCCGACCCGTTTACCTTTTGGAGTATTTCATCGATGGTGGGTAACGGGTAGTTGTCCTTTTGGGATGCCTTATTGAGATTTCTGAAATCAATGCACAACCTTATTTCTCCACTCTTTTTCCTCACAGGGACTAGGTTAGCAACCCACGTGGAATGCCTAACGGGAAAGATGATCTTAGCTTCTAACAGTCGCTTCACCTCTTTCTCTATCAAGGGTTCTAATAATGGATTAACTCGCCTTTGTCTTTGCCTGAAGGGCTTGGACTCTGGCTTCAGTGGAATCGTGTGCATTATGACATTTTGATCATAGGTTTTCAACTCCTTATAACTCCAAGCAATGCAATCTATGTATTCTTTTAATGCATTTGCTATGGAATCCTTCTCCTGCTTGGTACATGCTTTTGCTATGAATACCTTCCGGGGATTTTTTGCACTTCCAATGTTAACCAAATCACAGGCCTCTCCAGGAGATGGAACCCTTTTACCTTTTCTTGGTTTGCATCCGATATCAAAGATTTTTTCTAATGAAGCTATCTCATCAGGCATCCTGTTGTTTTTTACAAGATTTTTATCTTTCGAAACTACCTCCTCTACGTCCCTTTCTTCTTCATCTATGTACTGCTTTTCAAATATACCAGAATTAGTGACAAAATGAAATATGTGCCTGTCACTATCAAATACTTGGAAGTTCGTAACATTATATGGTATCGAGGGACAAGGGACCAACTCTATAGAGAACTTCTTGCATTTCTTATGGTCCATTGGCTTCAACATACTCGCTGCTACAGCTAGGGAGTCGCACAGACGATTGCCCTTTCTCGAGATCAGAGAAATGTTAAAGGCGTCAAACTCATCTATTAAATCTCTGACCCTAGTTCGGTAAAGCCTGAGCCGCCTGTCCTTGCATATGTATTGTCCCCTCACTTGTTTCACCACCAGTTCCGAATCACCAAGGACTTTGATATATTTAATTTTCTTCCGAATGGCCAGCTGTAGTCCAAGAATCAAAGCCTCATATTCTGCCATATTGTTGGTGGCAGGGAACTGTAGTCTGTATGCAGCGAATATAGGCTCCTGGTCCGAACATGACAATTCAACACCGGCTCCTGCTCCTTGTCTGGACCTGGATCCATCAAATCTTAAGGTCCAAATGTCTTGATGTCCTTCAATAAAGTTGCGCCCAATCCTTTCATCATGGGTATTTTCGAGTGCTTCTATGTCCAAACAGTATGCTCCCAACTCAGCTTCAATGTATTGGATCTCGTTCGGCTTGTTGTAATCTGTGATCATCTCTTTGAGTCGGGGTTCATTGTCAATTCGAATTTGATTGGCCACTCCCCTCCAAGGCAGCCACATGTGTGAAGAGTCTGTCACAATGTAACCGTTTAGGTTCTTACTCCAATCTCTTCCCAATACCATGCCATACTTGATAGGAATATCGAGCACCAATATGTCTATGCGTTGTTGGACTCTGGGTTCTGAATTGACTTGAATATGCACATCACCCAGCTCTCCTACTGCCTCCATGGTTGACTTGTCCAACTGCACCACCCCTGCTCCTAGAAGGCTTTGGTGTAAGTCCCAATATTTTACAGATTTCTAAGGGCATGATAGTAGCCAAGGCCCCTGAGTCTATTAAACAATTGTGCAATTTTTTACCCGCAATTCTAATGGTTACCAAAAAGGGAGGTATATCTCGTTTTTCTTTTTGTACAACCACTTGGGACTGAGCACTTTTAGCTTCATGAACTTGTGCGAGATGGATTTAATCCTTTTGGTGAACTCACTTCTTGGCCTAATAATCGGGCCATGTCATACATCGATACATTGGCCCTATTCTTCTTCATATCTTCCACCAAATCGTAAGTGAGCTTTTCTGGATTTGGCAAGTTTTGCATCATCTTAGACTTTTCGACCTTCGATGGAGGAGGGGGATTGACATCTCCTTTAGGGTCGGGAGGGAGTAATTGATTATTCGGAGGAGCGAGAGGAAGTTTTGGGCTCTTTAGAACTCCTAGTGTAATATTTGTGATTTGCTTTCCCAAAACGTTTATTTGCATGAACTTCCAAAGCTTCTTCATCTTCGCTTCCAAAAAATTCTACATCCTCCTCTTCTTCACTTTCATGGGAATGTATGACCTCTGTTAGCATAGACTCCGGTTTCACGTGGCCACAGTGCGGGCAATCATTATCACAAGAACCTGCATCTCCACATTCTTCCGAAATGTCTACCTGGTTGGCAACGGGATTGGGTACCCGCCCGTTGTTAGGCTGCGTGTTATACATTCCTTTTCCTCTATGATTGTGAGGTCGGTTATGGCCCATGGCCTGCTCAAATTTTTTATTGACATTCCCCATTGTTACCAACACCTTGGCCAACGTTTCTTTCATATTTTCTATGGCTGCTTCGGACCCTTGTGGTTGAGGCACCTGCAATTGCAGGTCCAGTTGTGTTGGCTGCATTAGCCACCTCTGGACTGGGTACAATGGCTTGGGTTTGGGCAGGTGGATTCCATCCTGGATTCCCATTTTGAATGGCTTGAGTTTGGGCAGGTGGATTCCATCCTGGATTCACACTTTGAATGGGAGTGATTGTTGGATAAGTCGTTGAGCTTGGCATGTTAATTGGAGCAAACCCCGACATGGTCAACAGATTATTGCCCATACCGAACCCATGCAAACCCATCGAGTTATTTTGAATCAAACTCTGTGTTTGAACAGCGGCATTCGGATAACCTGACAATGGCGTAACTTGGGTGGGTGTTTGGAAGTTGTTCAACATCGGAGCCTGTGGTGCTACTACCTGGTTCATCATGGAAAATTGGTCGTATGGGCCATATTGTCCCATCCCAATCAATTGAGACAATCCCGCGCTCAGCGGGTTCATCTGCTGTTCGAGAGTCATTGTTTCTGCATAAGCCAAAGGAAGGGTTGTAACCCGAGGGTTCCTTCTAGTCAACAAAGATGTCAAAGGATCTAAGGCTCCGAAGTATAGGCTGCAAGGCAATTGCAGGGTCTACCGCAAAGTGACGAGTCACATTCGTATATAGCTTTTGAAATCTCCGATTGAACGCTCGAATGGGTTCATTGGTTTGTCTTTTGCAAGATACGAAGAAATTGTATGTCATGGAGGGATCTACTAACTGTCTGAATTGACCTATGAACGCAGTTTCTAGCTGGGCCCATGAAGTTATGGACCCTGCTGGCAAATTTTGATACCATTCGTTAGCAATGTGGTCTAGACTAGCAGGGAAAACTCGACAGGCAACATCCTCGTGAGTAACCCCCTGCCTAAACATGTAATCTTTATAGATTTGGACATGATCTTCTGCTTTTGTTGGACCATCATGAATGAATTTGGGTAATCCCCTTTCAATGTTTCTAGGCAAGTCGTGGACTGCCCCGGAATATCTAAAGGGGAACTCCGAGCACCATACCAAAGGGCAGGTGGTCGTTGTTGTTGTTGTTGTTGGGCCATGTTATTCAAAGGTGTCAACCCTGTGGGAACAATTGGAACTCCTGGAACTGTGGAGACAGATACAACTGGTGTTACTATCCCACCTGAACTTAAGGGTTCAGGCCCACTAGAGGTACTTGAGTCCAAAGAAATCCCTAACTCAAGTATACTGGGTGGTATTTCGACTTCTAATGTTTTGTTTTTCGGCCTCCTAGCAGTGGGAGAAAGACTTTGGAAGATAGTTTCCCCTGTGGTTTTAGACCTAGTAGCAATGTACTCAGGTTGGGCCAGCTTGGAAACTCTAGGACTCTAAAATATTTCTCAACTCTGCTGCCAGATAAAATGTCTGGTGTTACACCTGCAAGCACAATAGGTGGAAACAAAACTACCCACGTTAATTGTTAGAACAAATCAAAATTGCAAAGCAATACAGAAGGCCCTCCTTCTAGCGCCAAAATGTTGAGTGTTAATTTGTCATATTACCAATAATAACACGCAACTTAGAGTCTCGAACAAAAGACTCTTTCTTGCAAAGAAATAATTTATTTTATTTTCCTTCCTTTTATTATTTCTCCAAGTTTCTTTGTGAAACAACTTTTACGTATATAAAAATGAATTCAATTTAATACATGCAACTGATATATCCCAGAATAACTCAAAATCCTCGAGATAGCTGTTAACAAGGGGCCTTTGTTGATTCTTAATGAACTTTATAATCTTGACTTGTTTGATTAATCAAAAAATAAACAAAAATCCTTTTGATGTTCTAATATTCACAATTTATTCTAAGGTTAACCTGTTCGTTTTATCTCTATTCAATAGTTCTGTTATTTCAGTGTTAGTCTCTGACATGAAATTAAGCATATCAAGGAATAAAACAGAAACTGTTATTTTGAATCAACTGGAAAATAATGAAGGATATTAAAATGGTTCACGATCTCCTCCCTGCAAAATCCCAAGTTAAGAGATGAAATCCCCAAAACAACCCAACCGATCAGATCTGTACTAACACACAATCTAATCAGATCAGATGCAAGACTCTAAGGAAAAGAATATAACTGCATCATTCTACCATTCACCTATCGTAACCCATCCCATGGCGTAAACAAAATAGATACAAGACAAAATGATGCAACGGAAAGATTGACAGTAAAACAATAGTTTTGGCTTCGATCTCCTTTTGATTTTACACACAAAAGTCGTGTTACCAAAGAAAAATCCTTTATTTCAATAAGTAATGCTTTTTTTTGTTACAGTCTCCAGCCCCCGTATCCATCTACATTTCTGCTATTTAACCTTTATGTCGCGCGTTCTCGGCTGCTCCATGACGCTTCGTTTCGACTCCCGGGACCCTTCGCTTCGATTCCTGCCCTTTGGTATTCTAACCTTTGCGTGCAATCGTAACGCTCGATCTGCGGCCAGTAACTGTTGTTATGAAACGTTACTCTGGTTCTGTCATTTCTGCCATGTGTCCTGCGTCTCCTGCACCTTTCGTAACGCTTTCCCATGGAAATCCCGACAGAATTTGCATTTGGCCTCTTCCGTTTCCTGGCCGCGATAACGCGACATGTCGCGAAATCATGACATGTCACGATATCGCGACATGTTCTTGGTCCGTACGCCCGCAGTAGCTCGTTGTAGCGATATCGCTACCGACTTTGCTTTGCCTTCTTTTTAAAAAAGTGGTAGCGATATCGCTACCACTTTGGTTCCGAGCCTTCCTTTCAAAAAAGTGGTAGCGATATCGCTACCACTTTGGTTCCGAGCCTTCCTTCGATGAAGTGGTAGCGATATCGCTACCACTTTGGTTCCGAGCCTCCCTTCGATGAAGTGGTAGCGATATCGCTACCACTTTGGTCTCGAGCCTTTGCTTCACGGAGTGGTAGCGATTCGCTACCACTTTTCCTTCGAGCCTCCGCTTCACGAAGTGGTAGCGATTCACTACCACTTTTCTTTCGAGCCTCCGCTTCACGAAGTGGTAGCGATTCGCTACCACTTTTCTTTCGGCAACTTGTAGCGAGATCGCTACCATTCTCAACTTTCCGTACGCTTCCAAAAAATGCGTCACGATTTCGCAACACCTCTTTTCTTTGCCGTCGACACGTCGTGATTTCGCGACATCCTTTCTATCCTACCGTCGACACGTCGCGATTTCGTGACATCCTTTCTGTCCTGCCACCGACACGTCGCGATTTCGTGACATCCTTTCTGTCCTGCTGCCGACACGTCATGATTTCGCGACATCCTTTCTGTCCTGCTGTCGACACGTCGCGATTTCGCGACATCCTTTCTGTCCTGCTGCCGACATGTCACGATTTCACGACATCCTTTCTGTCCTGCTGCCGACACGTCGTGATTTCGTGACAGATTTCAATTTTTTTTGCAGCGATGGAGAGACAGGTCGCGATTTCGCGACATGTCACGATTTCGTGACAGATTTCAATTTTTTGCAGCGATGGAGAGACAGGTCACGATTTCGCGACATGTCGCGATATCGTGACATGTCGCGATTTCGCGACCCTTTCAACACTTAGGCATTTTTCTTCTTTTCTTCATTTTTAGCATCCGGGTCTTTGAGATCTTCCCTAAAACCTGCAAAAACAAAGGTGGGTCCCCACTTCTGGGGTGTGTTGTGGATGAACCACAACACGGAGCAACATGTCGCGATATCGCAACAACTTTTCATTTTCGGCCACGACGGAGCAACATGCCGCGATATCGCGACACTTCTTCTCTTTTGTGATATTTTGTTTTTTTTCCTTGATTTTTAGCATCTGGGCCACTGTGGTCTTCTTTGAAAGCATGCAAAAAAGGTGGGTCCCCAATTTTGGGGTGTGTTGTGGATCAGCCACAACACATACCCAGTCACTCATACTATGTCTCATTTCCATTAAAATTTTAATCAAAATTAAACTTAAGGATATACATTATTTATCCCATTACTCATACTATGTATTATTTCCATTAAGTTTTAATCAAAATTAAACTTAAGGTTATACATTATTTATTACCAACTATGTCATATTCAAACAACAATTTCAAACACCTTTTGGATCATACCCCTTCGATGTCAGCATCACAACCAAACCTCACACAGGATTCGCTTCATGACCACACATGAGGGGCAGCCTCCATAAAAGGTCATACACAAGCACACATCCTCAAGGCCTATTTTTGACTGATCAATATTGTAAGAGGATATTTTCCTAACACACTTTTTCTACAAATATAAATCACATTACAAATATAAAATTACAATACTTTACAAATATCAATCACACCCCATTACATCACATCTTATTCATTTTTAATCATATCCTGTCTAGCATGATAAAAAGTGCATTAGAAATCAAAACCTGACCATAAGCATCATTATGTAAGATCATCAAAAATAATAACATTTCACATTTGCATAACACATAAAAAGACAAAAAATGAAGTATGGTATTAATCTCGAGAAAAGATACATAAGTACATAAAGATCGACTGGTATGCCACAGTCAACAAAAAATTGGTATACTCAGTAACTAGGGAAGTATGCCATAAAAAGAAACCCTGGCATATCACCCCATGGATATCCTATAGCTCTGACCCTCATCTGGTGGTGGCCTAGGCATCTAAAATCATAAATCCTAGGATATTATCTAAGAAGTTGATTGAGTGTAACTCGAAGCAACAAAACCTGGAGGTAATTTCAGCTTCTGACCCTCTGGAACTAGCTAAAAATATAAATTTTGGTAGAATACCTCTCACTGAGCTACTAGTTTCAACTCTACTTGTGTTGTTGTCACCTCATCCTATCGATAGTGATGTAAACTAATACCCGTAGAGTGGTTTGACCTACTTGTAGAGGGCACAATCCTCATTTGTTGTGGCTGAGTCTATGCCTTTGTAAGGTAATCCTATGCATGTACAAGTTATGCATATACCTATACAAGTAGATTTTGTGATTGTGTAAGCTAACCCTCCAATGATTTAATCTAGATCGCTTGTATCGCTATCTGGATCTTCAATCCAACATTCTTTTCCTATAAATTAATGACCTCTCATGCGCTGCTCATCTCTCCGATCTCCATCTCAATATCCTTTTTTGAGAAAATCCTATCACTGTGGTGGGAAAACCTACTAATGTAGTGGTGAAACCTACTACTACGATGGTGAAACCTACTACTACGGTGGTGAGATCTACTACTGATGGGTACCCTATGATGGATGTGGAATATGCTCATGTCTCATACCCTGTCTAGCTCCACGTGTCCATCCTCCTCTCAATTGATGTGGTCCCATCCATCAATGCCAGGGAACCTTGGCTATTATTGGTCCAGGATCACCTCTCTACACCTCTCTCTAGTGATCCATCACCCTGCCATCCCAGGGTTCCCTACTGGATGAACTCTAGTAATCCTCAGAGGATAGATCCCAACATACCACTGACCATAACCTACCACCATCTACCCAATGATCCATATAGATGATTTAATCCTCCTATAGCTCTCTAAAATAAAATGTCTACATCTCCTCCAACTATTAAATCTCTAGACACTCATCTATAGGAGATGTCCCCTATATTTGTAATCTCCTACTCCAGTCCAAACTATTGCTGCACCCAAAATTGTACAACTCCATATCTCCCTTCCTAGAATGCATCCATCATATCCATCGCACTCAAGCCAACTCAAATCCATCCTGGTATTACCCTATATGCATCATCCATGGTTTCTAGGTTATTCGATGAGGTATAAGAACATCTAGTGCCTGCCTCACAAAATCTAAGCTACCTGCCTGAGCACTATGCTCTCCCCTCGCATTTACCCATCTGAATACTGTTGGTCACTCTACCTCCAGCTCTCCCCAAGGAAGCCATGTGGCCTTCACATAGCAATATGCTCCAAGATTCATACTTAGAGCAATATCATCACAACAATGTTGGTGTATTTCTTATACATGACATTCCACAATGTCATGTATAAGTGACACAAAACCAACGATCCCTAGGAAAATTGATGACCATTGTCCCTCATCTCGTTGACTAATCCAAAAATATCCCATGGAAGGTGCTATATTCTCATGTGGCCAGCCAAAACTCGCCCACTATACTACTAAGCACCATTGTTAGTCTCAAAATGGTCTCTCTCTCATCTCTCTAACACTGATGCCACTATGGGAAACTTGAAATCTAGCATCTCCTATCAATCTCTACGTAGCTACAACCTATGATAGTGATTGGTACACTCCATTTCCCTGACAAGAATCCTAAGGATCCTCCAGACATCCTCAAGAGTAACAATCATCTCTCTTGTAGGTAATCAAAAAGTGGATGACTTCGGATACCATCTCTCTGCTAAAGTTGTAAGCAGAGCTATGTCAGCCTCGACCTGAGGCATCTCGGCCACATGAAGGAGTCCTACCCCCTCCATCTAACTCATATTCTCCTAACTGAGGGCTCACACCCATTCTATGAAGTTCCTTGCCTTCCACTCTCGATTATTGAGAGTGCCAAACTGCAATTACAAAAGGCACATAGTAATATATTATTAGTTCATCAAATTATCAAAAAAATAAAAAAACAAGATGTCAAATCAAAATTTACACAAGTCAACTTTGATTTCTTTGAAATTACCTTGTCCTTGATGAATTTGTATCCTAAACACGAATTCATGCTATGAGAAAACTATTCCTGCAGAATGCAAATTCGTGACACAGGTCGCAAATTTATTGCAAGGGTTTTGCATGATTGAACCACTCAAAATCCAAAAAATAAGCAAAATTGAGAAATAAACGGTCAAAAAGTATCAAAAGATGCAATTTTACTTACCCAAATGCTCGATTCTACCTCGTCAACCCCTATTTGCACCAGAATAGCTCGGTGTGTAGGAACTACCATTTTCTCTAGAGCTCTTTTCTCCCAAATCGCATAATGAAAATGAATAAGGGTTTACCCTAATTTGCTTTTTAACCCATATTTTTTAATTTCATTTTCATATTTTTCTTTTTCTATTTGTAATATAGATTTCCATGAGGATTTTTGCATTCCTCATGAAACTCGAGGGGGCACCTGAACCGAAAAGATTAAAAATTCTTTAATTTTTCCTATGCCTTGATTTTCGTGACAAAAATAAAAATAAAATAAAATAAAATAAATAATATATAATAAACTGTCAAACAAGCTTCATCTTATATTTTTGTCAAAAACCATCCATTTTTTTCTACTTATATTCCAAAAAAGTATCTACATCTTTCTTTGATGCATTTTTCTCATAAATGAACCAAAGAGGGGGTAAAATGTAGACAAGGATATTTGAAATTACCTCCTTTCTCCCACATGTGCCAACTAATTTGGCATGTTTTCTGTATTTTTCATGTTATGCATCCCAGTGGCCAGCCTGTGTATCCGCAAAATTCAAAAATCACTTCCTACCAAGTTAATCGTTTGGATGTCATCCCAAATTAGCCAACGGTCCGATCCCAATGATTTTAAGACCTAGCTACCAGACCGTAAATTCGCTTAATTTGGGAAAACTCCAAATTAGCCCAAGCTGACCCAATTCGTCCATGTGAATCTTACAACAACCGAGCTATTATGCATCCCATAGAGCCATTAAAATCAGGATCAACCTATATGAACATGTTGATGGATGGATCAAGGAGGAGAATTCATTTTTTAACATCTTTGAGGTTTCTAAAGGTAATTTTCCATTTTTTTGTCATTTCAATGTAGGTATCTAACATATTTTGTAGGTATGATAAGCTGGAATATGATATTTGGACTGCTATGGGGATCCTTTGTAGGGAAAGGCTTGTTTTGTGTTAGATACATCACTCCACCATCATCTTGTGGACTTCTAACAGTCTGATCTACTATGAAATCACTATAATTTTATTGCACTATTTTTTTATCATTCTATAATTACATTTCATATTAGCATTTTTTTGTTTTCTCTAAATTCAATGATTTTACGCTCTAACATAAGATGAATACGTGGATCGCGTATTCGCGTCTAGGTCGTGTATTTGTAGAATTGCAATTCTGGGGGCAAATGCATAAATTTAAAGTCAAAATAGCATAAACATATTTGTTTTGGATCACTTTGCATCCAGTAATACGTAATCATTTTCATATTTCATCCCTATATTCAATTTATGTTCAGATTTTTTTTTTGGTAATTATTATAGTAGATTAAAAAAGGGTTTTTATAGAGGATCCCAAAACCTTATGTACAAAATCAGCCTTGCATCATGCCTCCTGGCTTTATGTATAAGACTATTACATAAAACGTAACCCCTAAAAAAACCTGATTACATAAGCAATGGGCCTAGGGCATCAATCCCTTGAAACTGAACACCAAAACAGAAATCCCGCCCAGCGGTAACAGTAAGCATGAAACAATCCTCGTCAGCGGGAAACATACAAATAAGAAAGGAAGTAGTTTTGGAGATCCCGCCCAGCAAGGAGTAGCCAAAAACCACCATCGAGAAGATCCCGCCCAGCAGGAAGCAAAGAAAAACCGTTACAATAAAATCTCGCCTCGCGGGAAGCAGTCAAAACCACCACAAACAGTCTCGTCGGAAAGCAACAGGGAAATCCCGCCATCCGGGAAACCAGCGAGAAAGAAAGGATCCCGCCTCACGAAAAAACTGGCGGATTTGGCAGATCCCGCCCCGTGGAGAAACCATCCCGCCCACCGGGAAAACATTCCGTTCAGCGAGAGCCATCCTGCAGGAAGCCGACAGCCAGCACAGAGAGGATCCAGCCCATCAGGAAGTGACCAAAGAGTTGCACCACAAAGAACCCGCCTCGAGAAAACAGAAGAGGATCCCAACAGCAGGGACCAAGAATCCCGTCCAAGCATAGAGCCCGCCGAGGATTCACAAGAAAAAGGGGAAGCTGTCCAAACCCTAAACCATCAGCTCCACCGCATCGAGAAACGCAAGGGACCAGATCCATGCGAATAACCTGCAAAAAACCCCAAGGGGAAGCCTGAGGGAAAAATGGAAGGGATCCCCAACCAAACAGGGATCCCTGGGAAGCACCAGTCCAAAAAAACAACCAAGGAAACCCTAGCCGGCCGGGAGGGGCACAGATAGTGGAGAAGGATCTCCCCCGGAGATCATCTGCAAACAACCACTCCCCGGGAGGGATGACCTGGGTTGAGCCAGGAACTGGGCAGGAACCAGGAGCCATGGGAGGGGGAGCAGGGGAGGGACCAGAGCCCTCCCCTCTCTACTTTCTTCCCTCACCCGGTTTCCTAATGGATATGCCCTCAACTGAAGATTTTTAACTTGCTCTTCAACTAGATGGAACTTTTTTAATTTATGTTCAGATTTATGCATGCTTTCATTATTCACTTTTCTAAAATAATATTGTTTAATATACCTAGGGGATCTGAATACTACGCCATCAAGAATCAGATCTACAATGGCTTAAGTAGATCCCCAAACCCTAATTTCCAAATTTAAGGGTCTTGTGTAGAAACTCTTTACAGATCTTTTAAAGGACGTGATTTTACAGGTTAGCCAACAGAATGCGTATTCGCTATACAAAATACATATTGGTTGACAGTCCATGTGTTTTTCTACATTAGACATCTGAATCATATAAGCATATTTTTTATTTAGATCTGATTTAAGTTTTCAGCTCTTTGTCAATTTTATGCATTTATTTCGTAGATCATCTTCATAACATAATAAAAATACAAATATATATATATATATATATATATATATATATATATATATATATATATATATATACATATAGGCATATGATAACATATAATTATCTTCTTGCATTCATAGGGTTTGTTGCATCATAGTTAATCGTAAAAGGTTTTTAGTTAATTGTTTGATGCTGCATTCATGAAATCTGAAATGCATATAGTATAAGTATAGTTGAATTTTACCCAAACTCTAGGTGTATGTCTAATTAAAATAATACATCAAACTTTCATATTGCATAAGCGTGGAAACCGCCACAAAGTGTTTCCTGGTGAACCCCACCGAAATTCGTCGACAATAACCAAAGAGAGTACGACACAAGTACTTCTTGTCTGAGGTGTAGATTCCTTATTTTCCCTCCCCATTTCAGGTGAGGATCCATTATCTTGAAGGAAAAGGGTGTAAAAATTTTAAGCTTACACCTAGATAGATTCCTTTTTGTGCAAAAAATAAGTGGGGAAGGGATGGACTTGGAACTTGTCAAAGTTATCTTCCTTCAGGGACTACAAGATGAGTCAAGGGACATCTTAAACCTCATGGGAAAAAATCTAAAACAAGGAATGGTACACATAGACACCAAGTAGGAAAGAGTGGTAGCAAAGTAGGAGAGCTACTAGAGAAATTTTCCAATTTTAAAACTGATATTCTTTTACATTTTAATACCACATTGTATTAAATACAATTTAAAGCTAAATATAATAAACCATTGGCTATATATTGTCCAAGGTGTAGGTAAAATAGCACCTTACAATAATATCCTCTCAATAAGATTAACATTTGTAGTATATACGAGAAAAGCCACCCTACAGATCAATGTGACCTACCCAAAATTAAATCTAACCTTAGACAGAGTCGTCTTAATGTAGAGGGACTCAATTACATGAAACAAAGAAATAATTTTTTCTATTAGCAAAGAACACCATGGAAAAAATCCATAGAATGCTCCATGGAATGTCCCCACCACAACAACAATGGGGTCAATATCCATGGACTCCATCTCTAGAGTGGGGAAGTCAAGGTTGGTTTAACCAACCATGGATACAACCAATGCCAAACTAGTCATGGTCAAACTAAGGCCAACAATGGTCAAGACCACCCCACTCCAACCAATATTATGAGGGACAATGATGGTTTCAAACTCAACAACAAACATTGTTTGCAGCACCCATGGGTGCTTCTCAACCAATGCAATCACAACCACCCAAGCAACATCCATTACCAACCCAACTTGTGGCTAACCTAAATAACAATCGATAGGCAAACCATGTCTATAATATAGAATATAGTGACATAGTCAATACTAAGGTCATTGACTATGATAACATGCAAATTTTCTCAAGGAATATTTTTCCAGACCAAGAACCTCCCAAGATAGAAAAATTATAGGAGGAAAGGCAATCTAATTTATTAAATGCTTAACTAGAAAGGAAGAAGATCTTCCAAAAAGCGTGTCTTTAGAAACTAAAAAAACACCATACCCTGAGAGATTATAATCTAAATAAGAACATTTCGAGGGATCCAATCTATTGGAAGAGCTAAAATGCTTAAACATAACAATACCTTTGCTCCAAGCTATTAAGGATGTACCAATATTCAATAAGGTTATCTAGGAAATGTGCATAAAGAAGCCAGGGATAAAATGAAAAGCTTATCCCAAAACCATACAAGTAGATGGAAAACTAGTTGACCTCTTAGTAGGAAAGCTTATTCCACCAAAATATGGAGATCCTAGAAACCCAATAATAACCATTTTCATTGGTACAACAAGGATACCAAATGTGCTAGTTGACTTAGGAGCAATAATTAATGTCATGACCACTAAAACCATGAATAGATTATCTTTGACAAACATGCAACCCACTTCTACTATCCTTCAACTAGTTGATCAATTGATAACCGAGCCCAAGGGAATAGTAGAGGATATACTTGTAATTATGGAATCTTGGAAATATCTCATTGATTTCATGATTCTCCAGCCAAGAGCCAAGATGAATGGTTATCCATTGATTCTTGGATGACCTTGGTTGGCTACAACCACAACCTTCATAGATTGTCATTCAAGGGACATGACTATCTCCAATAGATTGAACTCCAAGAAAAATTCTCTTTACCCCCCAACTAGACCTTCTATGGATTTCTTTGGAAATCTATGAGTGGAAAAACTTGGGGAACAAAATAATATTTCTCGATTAGCGATGGTCACTATAAAAGAGCACGTTGAAGAGCTAGACCCATGGGAATAATCCCTCTTTGAATATGAAATCATTTTTTATGGATTCTTCGAGCAAGCCTTGCTTAGACATAGAAGGGATTTGGAAGGATGAGAAATAAATCACTGAACCTTTATCATCTATATCATTATAGGAAAGTCCATTCACATTGTCGCATAGACAACAAAGACACCTCCTTACATCCTTCAAATATGCCTTAAAAAATCTTACCACTGTAGGGATTACCTTTAGCAAAAATACTTGAATTCTTCATTCCCTACTACCCCATAATTGTCCTCTAAACTCATTTAAAATTAAAATATTCAATTAAGTGTTTCCAAGCACCAAGCAGATCAAGTTACAACCAGAAATTATTTTTAACATTAACAATTGGTTATTAGAAGCAGAAGAGGCTAAATAATTTGATGTATTAAGTCGATATGTAAATGCTTTTGCATGGGAATATTGTGATATGAAGGGAATCAATCCTAACATATGCACTCATTAGATTTATACAATAAAAAATAAATTGATCTGACAACCCCAATGAAGGATAAAGATTGCTTTGAGGAACATGGTGAAAACAAACATTGAGAAGTTGTTAGATGTTGTATTCATCTATCTAGTTTTTGATAGCCAGTGGATCTCACCATTGGTCATTGTTCCCAAAAAGAATGGGAAAATGCAAACATTTTGACTGTAGGGAACTCAACAAAGCCACTCAAAATGACCATTTTCCACTACCATTTATAGATCAGGTACTTGATACCCTCTCTAGAAAGTGCTTCTCCTTTTTGGATGGTTTTAGTGTGTACAACAAAATACAGGTGGCACCTGAGGATCAAGACAAAACTACTTTTACATGCCCCTGGAGAACATTCACCTTCAAATTTTTATCTTTCAGGTAATGCAATGCTCCTACAACTTTCCAGTAGGTAGTCCTTTCTATTTTTGTGGATCTTACCAATGAATCTATTGAGGTGTATATAAATGACTTACGGTTTATGGAGAAACCTTTGATGAGACCCTCCATAATCTAGACCAAGTCTTTACTTGACGTGAAGCTCATAATTTATCCCTAAGCAATGAAAATGTTTAATTATGATGAAATAAGGCATCATATTGGAACATCATATCTCAACAAAATGAATAAAAGTAGATCCTGAAAAGATAGAAGTCATAGATTATTTTCCCTTACCCGAGACTCAAATGGATGTCAAGAGCTTCTTAGGACATGTCGATTACTATACATGCTTCATAAAAATTTAAGCAAACTTGTAGCTCCTTTATTCATGATTCTTACCAAAGAAGCCAAATTCAAATGGACCCTATAATCTCAAGCAACATTTGAATCTATCAAATAAAATTTGACCACTGTGCCTATGCTAAGAGAACCTGATTGAAATATCCCATTTCATAAACACATAGATGCTTCCAACACCGTTATTAGTGCATTTCTTGGCTAACAAGATAAGGAAAATGAGGAAAACTATAGTATTTACTATATTAGTAAAAATTTAATGGGTGTCAAAAAGAACTACACCGTACCTGAAAGGGAATTTATGGTAGTAGTGTATATGCCATTAATAAATTTTATCACTATATTACAAGTTACTATGTATATGTACATACAAAACACTCTACAATAAAATATTTTATGAATAAACAAACAATAAGTGGATGAGTGGTCAGATGGACTTTATTACTTTATGAATTTGATATCACTATAGTATATAGACCTAGTAGGACAAATGTAGTTGCCTATTTTCTATCTAGGTTAAATACTATCAAGAAATAAGAACCAACAGATGATTTCTTCCCTAATGAATATTTTTTTGCAATATCAGTGCGCTCTCCATGGTTTGTAGATATTACTAACTACCTAGTAACCATAAATATTCCTTTTCATCTTACTCCAAATGAGAGATGCCAAC
The DNA here is from genome assembly GCA_028583015.1 of Wollemia nobilis. Taxonomy (NCBI): domain Eukaryota; kingdom Viridiplantae; phylum Streptophyta; class Pinopsida; order Araucariales; family Araucariaceae; genus Wollemia; species Wollemia nobilis. The sequence goes on along the minus strand of JAQPPZ010001695.1, from coordinate 3,205,930 downwards.
TAGTTTGACAAAGTTTGTCCTTCCAATGGATAAAAGGATTATTATTTAAATGTGGACCTAACAATGTTTTGCGAAGATGTGTAAGGGAGGATGAAGTTTATGATATCCTCTAGGCATGTCATGATGAACCTTATGAGGGGAATTATTTCATAAAATGAACTACACAAAAGGTTTTTGGAGCAGGGTGTTATTGGCCTTAACTTTGCAAGGATGTGAAGAAGTATGTCTTCCATTGTGATCAATATCAATGAAGAGAAAAACCTACAACATAGAATGAGATACCTCTTCAACCTCAAATTATTATAGAACCATTTGAGAAGTGGGACATCAATTTTATAGGACCAATTAATCCTCCATCACAAGGAAAACATCACATCCTAGTGTGCATAAACTACGTGACTAAATGGGTTGAGGTTGTGGCTCTCTAATATGCACAAGAGTAAAAAGTAGTTGACTTTTTATGAGTCTATTCTTCATCACTTTGGTACCCCTCACGAGATTATGTTAGATTAGGGACCTGGTTTACATAAATTTTTATCCATTCATTTATGAAACACTACATCAAGTTGTCATTGATGTCAAGAGTCAATTTCAATGAGCAGTGCAAGAAGAAGCAGTTCTACAATCAGTGCAAAAGGAAAGTTTGCATCCAGTTGGTTAGATTTTGTTCTAGGTGGTCAAATGAGGTTCAAAGAGCAATGAAGAGGCCCAAGAAAAATAATATTGTAATATTTTATTATAATATTAAAAGGGGAGATTTAAATTAATTATAAAATAATTTAAATAATTTCATTATAAATTAATTTATTAATTAATTTAATTAACTTCTAAAGTTATTAAGTTAATTATAGATTAATTATAATTTAATTATAAAATTAATTTATATTAATTAAATAACCCTAAGGTTGGGTTATAAAGGTTAATTATTAATTTGAATTTGAAATATGAATGTGGCACCAACATTCCTAAGGCATTGGCCTTCGTGTATAAAAAGGGGGCAAGAACCTTAGTCTTCACCCCAATGCACTATTGATTAATCAAAGCTCCAAAATTTTTTCTCAAGAAAAATATAAAGGTTTCGCGTGTTTTGAAAGCATTCAGCGGTACACAAGATAACAAATAAGAGCGGGGCTTCTTTCACTACGCACAACGCTATGTAGCGTAGTTGGCAATAGTGGATAGCGCTGACGTTCAACAGGCGAGGAGAACAGGGTTCAAAACCCGTCGAGTTGGTTTTGCAAGAGAAGAGGGTGTTTTATTTTGTGTCACATCGATCGAAAAGGGATAAAAGGAAGGCTTGAGCCTTCCCCTTCGTGTGGATGCTCGTAGTCCATGTGGTGGGCTAGTGCCTCGATAAGGCACTTGGCTGGGAGTGGTCTCGCGTTCGAAACCTGTCGAGGCCTTTTTGCTTAAAATAAGAGGTATGCGCTAATTTTTTTCAAGGTTGCATGAGGTATTTCGGATTTGCTAAGGTTGGATGAAAAATAAATATTTTGGAGGATTATAAATTTTATTTTTAAAATTGGTTATTGTGTATTTGAGGGACATAAAAGGATAGGCAGTATTATTTTTTAGGGTTTTATTTCTATAGGTTGTTAATTAAAGATTGGAGATTATAAGGAGTAATTGAATAATTATTTTTTATGTATGCTTTGATTATTGCTAATTTCAAAGGATTAATAAGGTGTATTTGAGTTTGATTATTTTTTTAATTGAGAAATATTTATGAGAGAGTGTTACTGTGATAATTTGTCATCTAACCAATAAAATTGGCAAAGAAGAAAATTGTGTTTAATACAGGTTTTGAGGTCATTTTCTTCATCAAACAAAAGGTATGGGCACATCTTCCTTGAGAGTGATTGTTGAATGTTGTGAATGCTAAGTTGGAGTGAAAAGGGTTGTTTGATAAGGACTGTTGAGTTTGGTTTTTTGGAAAGAAAGTTGATTCTAGACACCTTGTTTAATAAGCATTGTTGGAAATATTGAGTAAAGCTTTCATATGCTTGAACTAGGGTTTGTGTAAAGAACATGAGTATCATTGTTATGTGAAGTTGTGAACTATCTTGAACTAGGGTTTGTGCAAATAATATGAGTATCATTGTTATGTGAAGTTTTGAACTATCTTGAACTAGGGTTTGTACAAAGAACATGAGTATCATTGTTATGTGAAGTTGTGAACTATCTTGAACTAGGGTTTTTGAAAGAACATGAGTATCATTGTTATGTGAGATTATTTGATAAGCATTGATTGGAAATAATTGAGTGAGTTTTCATATGCTTGAACTAGGGTTAGTGAGCAAGGATTGTTTCATTGAGTGATTTATTGAGTGGATTTGATTGAGCCTAGTCAAGTGGAAGTGTTGAAGTGATAGTTCTAGTTATGTGAAACAAATTGTTCTACACTCTGAATTAATTTGAGAAATAGTTTGGGAGTGATTGAGTGTTTATGAGTAAGAAGCATATTGAGTCTCTAACAATTCTCTATATATTTTTGTGATAAAAGAATATATTGAAAGTGATTGAGCACCGTTGTGAGTAAGAAGCATATTGATTTTCTATCAATTCTCTATATGTTTCTATGAGATTAACAAGATTCTGTGTGAAGCTTGTTAGTGTGATTTAAGAGGTTTTCTGTGATAGATTGATTTGAGTAAGCTTTTGTGGAAGCTTACAATGCAGATTTGAGATAAGTTCTAGTGAGGACTTGTTGAGCATATTTGAGGTAAGTCTTGGTGAAGACTTAAGAGCAGTGAGAGCAAGTTCAAGAGAGGACTTGTGGATAGATTGGTGTGAGCTTTTGTGGAAGCTTACAATAAAAATTTGAAGATAGATATTGAGAGCAGATTGAATAAGTCCTTGAGAGGACTTGTGGATAGAGTTGAGGCAAGTCTTTGAGAAGACTTGTGAGCATATTTGATTGATTGATTTGTTCAAACCTTGAGTTAAGGTTTGGAGTAGATCTAGCAGAGTTGATTTGTGATTGAGTCAAGCTTTGTGTTAAGTCTTGAGGATAGATTTGTGTTATACCGAAGGACTGTGTTTAGTACAAATTTGAGGACAATGTTTGGTGCATATTCGAGGATAGGTTTGTGCTAGACCAGAGACAGAGATTTAGCAGATTTGTGCTAGACCTAAGGATTATGTTTAGTGTAGATTTGAGACAAAGCTGAGATCAAGCTTTGGAGGTGATAGAGTATAGAGGACAACAGTCTCTAGTGGATAGAGATCCATTAGCCAGGGTAGTGAGTACAGGTCTTCTAAGTGAGGATAGGAGTCTTTAGTGGATAGAGATCCATTATCCAGTGTAGTGGAGGTAGCAGTTCTTCTAGAAGATCACCAGCCATAGTAGAGGAGGAAGGAGTTCTATGGATAGATATCCATGAACTAGCTAAGGAGATTGGTGTCTCCTGTGGATAGAGATCCATGAACCTCGTTAGGGGATTGGTGTCTCCTTTGGATAGAGGTCCATAAACATTGTAATAGAGAAAGTTTTCCCAAGAGATTTTTTAAGAAAATATTTGTGCAATATTTTCTCCGTGGAGTAGCCCACATTGGGTGAACCACGTTAAATTTGTGTCTCTATTATGTGTGGTGATTTGTTCATTGCTTTGATTACTACTATTGATATTTCTATTAATACATTGCATAATATTTATTGGCAAAGAAAAGTAAAAAGTGGTCTTATATTGTTCACCCCCCCTCTCAATATAAGCTTGTGTTCTTCAAAATGCTCATTCATCTATGCCACAATGAGGATAACCCATATCTATGCTTAGATATTCCTTATTTTCTAAATGCTTCCTTGTATGATATGACCTCCTAATTTAGGAAAGGTAAAATCTAAATAAATAATCACACCTTGATACATCTAGTATACCATCACCATTTTAGAACTAGCAAAAATAGTGAGGTGTTGGTAAATGTTTTTGTAGAAAATGGAGGATAAACTAAAAGAGACCAAGGATAAAGTGCCTGAGGATGTCATAGCTACAAAAACCATGAAGTAGCCTGATGACTCTTAGAGGCTAGCAAAATTTGATATTTTAGAAGCATTGAAACCACCAAAACTAAAGTTGAGGAAGTCAACCAAGAAGCAAAACATGCTAGACAAGGTTTCTGAGCATTAATAAAAATAGGGAAAGGAGGTGGATGCATCAGAATAAATACCCAAGAGATAAAAATAGGGTGAGGAAGATGCATCAACATCAATGCCCAAGATAGGAATAAAAAGAGGTTGAGGTATCAAAATTGGGGCCTAAGAAATAGAAAGGGTTGAGGCACTGAAACTAGGGCCAGAGAGATATAAATGGAAGAAGGCAAAAAAAATAAAATCTATAATTGAAAAAAAATAGGATAGGGAAAAGGTAACAAAATTAATACCTAAGAGATTGAGAAGAAGGAAGGGTATAGTCAAAGAACCACTACCTAAATATTCTAAAGCATCATCTACTCCTTAGGAAACCTATGATCTGTCTGAGTCACATAAAATAGAAATAGAAGCAAGTGTGCTTGAACCTCATGAAATAGAGATAGCAAATATAGGGGAAATACTTGAAGCATCCACAACTAAGAATGTTGAAAAAGATCATACATCCATGAAATGAAATACAATATCAAAATGTAGCAAATCAAGATGCAACCATAAAAATAAAGAGCAAAATAAAATAAAATGATGGACGGTGTCCTTTCTATTAATAATATCTTATTCTTTTCCAAGAAGGTTACAAATAAGATCCCCTTTGAGGGATTGCTACCAATATTGATACAATGGATTACAAATGAAACAATTCATATGTACTACACAGGATCTTTTCACATCCACAAACTAATTTGGGATAGGTTTTCAGGATTGTCGCAATGGATGATGATGATATGTGAATATTTATGTTATTGCTTCCTCGTAGATACCTGTGATCTACACATAAGAAGATTAATAAGAATTAAAAGTATATGCAGAGCCTTTCAAGATAAGACCCATATTAATAACAAGAAAAATGACAAAGAAACTGAAATAATATGAATGCATGTGTGAAAATGAAATCTATCTATGCTAAACAGTAACTAGAAATACTGCTAAAGCTTAACAAAAGAAGGAAAACAAGAAACAAATCTCTACCTAGGAGGCCATATCTGTACAATATGGTCACCATCTCAAATATAGATGATCGCATTTGTGGGTCGTCTCTGATAGAGACAACCGCTAGCCTGTGATTGATTCATTTGTGGTTGATGTAAGGTGATGTTGGGTTTGATCTATGGATTGGTTGACAAATTGGTGTGTTCATGGAGAATGGTTTAGGGGGTATAATTTAATGCCAAAACAAGGATGTTAGATTGCACAAATAGCACGGATGAGATCTTCAACCTTCAAAGTGATCCATTGGCATACTTTCTATAGAGAAAAGAATGCAAGAAGGGTTGGAAGCTTCATGGTTGAAATTTGACAACACTTTGTTGCTTGAAAATGAAAACTCTCCTCTCTTTTTGTATGAATATTGGTTGCCATTAGATAGACTTCCAAAAGGGAGTCCAATTTTGCATGGGAATCCAAGAAGTTATTAGATCCAAGAAAGGTAACTGGTCATTCCTAAAAATTCCCCACAACTGATTGTTTATGACATTATTCTTAGTTGGCTCATGTAATCGCTTTAATCATGGCATGATATTCTAGGTCTAATTTCCTTGAATTTGCTTCTAGCATGATCGTCTCAGGGTGATATGGCCTTGACTGTAGGTCATCTCAGGGTATGACAATGTCTAGAGGCCATCCTTTGGTGGGATAATCTAGGATGCAAAGGGAAATTCTTCCCTGTCTAAGTGGTAAAAATTATTGAGCCCTAGGACTTCCCAAGGTGGGTTATATGGCCTAAAAAGGGGTCCATATAGGTAGTCTCCTCAATATGACGTGTTTTAGGTATCTACAGATGCCCTTTTTTGGGATGTGTTGAGTGAAAGTACAACGCAGAGCAAATATAGATGACCTATAGTCAAATTAATGGTTGGTGGTGTTCATTGATCTGATCAAATGTTAGATGTCCCAATAATGGAAAGAGCATATATTTTTGAATCATTGCTTCCAACACTTTGATGGATTGATTTTAGGTAAAAATTTTAGTCAAGGGTATATTTTCTATGTTGAAATACTTTAGACGTACTTGATCTAAGCAATCTTAAATGTTCCAAGTAGATTTTCTACATTTTGAGTTTCAGACCTACCAAGTGTTGGATTTTTTTTGCTTTTTACCCCAACAAATAGGGAAATGTATGATAGTTTTTGGAAATGCTTTTTTAATGAATGAAACTTGTGTTAAGTGTTTGATTATTGATATTGATTATGAACTTTGCAATTATATGACTACCCCCTCAAGCGACGAGTCGATAGAGGAGATGGAAAGTGATGAAAGTGACGAGTCGCTTGACCAAGATGACTTGTTTTGGGTATTGTATGACCTTTGTGAAAGTGGAAGGAGGGAAGATCCCGTTACAACTTTGATTTTGACCATTATTGGTAATTGTTTTTTTTCAAGTGGCCTTATGGTAATCTACCCATACAACCGGATTGCATGGATAATTACTCACTACAAATACCAGATGTGTAGGGTAAACCACTAGATATGAGGATCACTTGAGAGAGTTTTGATCAAAAGATTTTGGGTAATTTTTGGAGAATTTTTTTTTGCAATTTTTATGATTTATGGGACCGCCCCTTTGGGGGCACAGGCCTCGCATGACTCAAACTTATGTATGGCTATATTTTTGGGTGTGAGGTCTAATTACCCACTCTATTATAGTCTACGGGTATTTTTGTATCATGATGTACCAAAATTTACCATATATAGATATATGATATGATTTTGATTATGGCCTATCATGTGTTTATTGCATGTTTTTGTTTTATGTGTGGATGCACTTTATGGATGCAATTATGGATATGGATGTATGCCTAGACATTGTAGTATGTATGCATAGATGTATGCATGTAGATGTTGTACTAATGTCATGATGATGCAAATTTTTTATTTTTATGTTTATATGCAAAAACATAAGGAATGAATCTAAGATGCAAAATAACCTATATGTAAGCACCACAAAATGTATAAAAGTCATTAATTAGAATGTTTTAACCTTTTCTCAAAAGTCATACATTTTTTAGATGAATTGATGGATGTGAAACCATTAGGTGCTATGAGGAATGATAAGGTTTTTCATGAGACTCAAACACCCTAGTTGACCAATCAAAAATTGTTTATTGACTATACCTAACTCTATAAGATAAAAATCTACTAGGAAGACCCATATATTCAATATCCCTGTGTGTGCATATGATGTTCATTATGAAATAATACTCCATTTCCAGGTGGGTTTCATTCAACCCATTACTATAATGAGGATCATCCTATGGTCATCATTATCCTTATTATGGACATAGTTGGAATGGACTACTAGGCAATACAAGCCACCAAAAGCTAGCTCATCTGCAATCTAAAATTGTTCTGTATAAAATAGGTTGCTAATATGACAGACATATCACCCCATGTAAGACTTCTCCATTGCCATGCGAGTTTCAATAAACCCATTGTTGTAATGGAGATTACCCCATGGATTTTGAATAACTAAGTATTCCAAGGATTCAAACTCATTACCCCATTTTTTTCTTTTAATTGCTTGGGATACTTTCTTAATTTTTTATGAGGAGTAAGGGGATTTTATTTGCTTAGTGGTGAAAACCACTTTTTTTAATACTTTCTCATTTTGTGGAAGAGCAAGGGGATTGCTTGGGTAGGGATGAGCTTGTCCTTTTGTCAATTCTTATCATTCTAGACCATGTGCATAATAGGATGAGCCAGGGATACCTTTCACTTAGGGTGGCAAGGACTATGTTGTAGCATCATCCTTCCTTGTTCAAACTTGGATTTTAATGTGTGAATTTGTGTTTGGTATTTTGACATATGCAAGGTACTATCAAAGCAAGACCTTACCTTCTAAAAGCCAAGATATATTTTTACAAAATCTGAAAGGAAAACTAGAAATGGTTGAATGATCAAAAATCCTAGTGAACACCCTATAGCAACTTATTGGTAGTGTTGAAAAACATAGTTACTCACAAAGGGGAATGTGGATGGTAGTGGTATGCGAAATATGGGGATTTCCCTTTGATATTTTGTAAACTAAAAGGTGTGCATAAAATAGTAAGTGGTCATCTAAACATCATTACTGATATTCATTCAGTATCTACCCTATTTTACAAGGACCCCTTAATAAGCAAAATCCCATAAGGAAAACTACAAATGTTGATGATGGATAAGGTTGATTAAGAAATATGGAAACTATATAGGTGTGGTGTCGGATCCTAGCATGTAAGAACCATATTATTCCTAACGTTAATGCAAATAAAAGGATATGGCTAATACAAGTTAACAAATGTAGCTACATGAAATGCATGATGTTTTGAAATGCAAGCAAAAATACAATATTTTTGTGTTTTTGCAATCTCATTTTTTTGTGGTTCTTGTGGTTTCTTTTGTGCATTATCCCTTATCCATGAAATACCCCCATATGGATAATTTTAAAAGGTTCAAGTTCCTCAACACCCTCGAGATATGCTAGATGATAAGTTCCTGGCCCTATCTTCTATGTGACGATGAAAGGGCCTAACCAGTTTACCACAAATTTGTTGTACAAATGCAATCGTAAGTTGGAGTTCTGTTAATTTTCTTTGAGCACAAGGTCTCCAAATTTTAAGTCCCTTAGGTGGACTTTCATATCATAAAATTTTTAAGGTGATCTTGATAAATGTGAAGATGCTCGAGAGCATTAACGCGATGTTCATAAAGAAGGGTCAATTGATCAAGGTGAGCTTATTGCGTAGTGTCATCATCAATGAATTCTTGGAGTGATATGTGCAACAAATAAATTTCCAATTCTAAAGGTATAATGGCCTCAGCACCATAGACTAGCAAAAATAGGATTGCCCCAATGGGTGTCCGAATGCTAATTCGATAAGCCCATAACGCTAGAGGTAGTTGAAGATGCCAATATTTGTGATTTTCCTTAATAGTTTTCTTGAGAATGGCAACTACAGTATTGTTGGATGCCTCTGCTTATCCATTAGTTTATGGATAATAGCATGGAAAATTTATGTTTGATGTTATACTTGGAAGTTAGCATGCACATATTTGCTTTTAAATGGGATCCCATTATCGAAGATAATCTTGGATGGAATACCAAAACAACATATGATAATGAAGTATTAAATCTACAATATGAGATCCAATTGTAGCGGTAAGAGGGATGGCTTCTACCCACTTGGTGAAGTATTAGATGGTCATTAATATAAATGTATGATGCCCCAAATATGGGGGTAATATTTTCCTAATTAAATCAAAACCCCACTACAAAAAATGCCATACCGAATGGATCGGTTATAAGGCCTGAGAAGGTACGTATGAAATATTAGCATGATGCTGATATTTCATGCACTTATTGACATAAACACAACAGTATTTCTCCATGGTAGACCAATAATAGGCCATTCGAAGGATGCGCTTGGCAATAGCCATGCCACTAAAATGGCCACTACAAATACCATCATGAGCTTACAAAATTACCCAAGCAGACTCTTGGGGTTCTAAACAACGAAGGAGAAGACCATTGTAGCTTCGATGATACAGTATATCTCTGAGTAAGATATATTTAAATGCTTTTTTTTTCAATGTTCATTTTGCGGCATTCAACAATCCTGAAGGGATATTACCAAGTTTCAAGAAATATTTTAATTGGGTCAACCAATCTTGATATTATTGAATTTTGATTGAATGAATTGCTTGTTCCTTTTGAGATTCATCCCGCATGCATGTTGATTGGGAGAGAACCTTGAGATAGATCATTGTGTTGCTATCAAAATGACTTTTTAGGATCGAAGAACCCTAGGGAGCATGTTTCAAAAAGTTGTGTATGCAAGAGAACCGCTCTTTATACAGTTCAATTTGAACCATATGGAGAACTCCCCTGTCATTTGAATTCTTACTTATCGCTGATTGCAAAAGTGTTTTGACATGAATGGTTGTTAGATCATCTGAAGGGGTTTATAGAATTAAGGATCCCAAGGAAGCCATTGTATCCATGAAATGATTAGATGAACGAGGGATTGCCTCGATGTTGTACCATTCTAGTTTGGTGAGTAATTTGTCCACAAGTATCTTATACGATTTCAAGATTGGACACTTGCATTGGTAGATTTCCTTAACTTGGTTAACAGTGAGTGAGGAATAACCAAATATATTGAGCTTTTTGATATTCATGGTGATAGCCATTTAAAGACCCAAAAGGAGGGCTTCATATTCAACATTGTTATTAGTGCACGAGAAATCAAGTTTAAATGAAAGGGGTATAGGAGCTCCTTGCGGTGTGAAAAACATGATTCGTGCACCACCCCCTTGCTCACACTTAGAGCCATCAAAGAAAAAATTCATATCGCCATTGTTTTTAGGTTCTTTGGGTTCTAACGAGTCTAATAATGTAAAAATTGCATCATCAGGCAATTCGATAATAAGAGGTTTATCATCCTGGATACAAGCCTCTGCTAGTTGATCAACAATTAGTTGACCTTCGATAGATTTTTGACTTATGAATTTGAGGTCAAATTCTATCAACATAATCCACTTTTGGTAAAGCTATTATAATATATTCGACTCATCATAGACCACAAAGTGTTTTCTTTGCATATGGCATACGTTTTTTGGCTAAGCATGTAACGGTGTAGCTTTTTGGTGGTAAATACCACTGCTAGAAAAAGTTTCTCAACATATGCGTACTTGAGTTCATAGCTCACTAGGGTGCAAATAATGTAGTAAATAAATTATTCCTTATTTACCTCATTCTTTTGGACAAACATGGTCCCTAAGGCAAAACTGATAGCTGAAATGTATAATAAAAATGACACACTTGGTCGAGGCAAAGTAAAAATTGGTGGTGATGCCAGGTATCGTTTGATCTCATTGAAGGCATTTTGACACTCATCATCCCAATGGAATAGGACCCCCTTTTGTAGTAGTTGATTCATTGATCAACATTTATCTGAAAGTTGCACTACGAAGTGTCAAATAGATGAGACCTTCCCTTGCAAGCTGTGGAGCTACTTAAGGTTTGTGGGGGAAAAATTTTTGAGTATTACCTTGACCTTGGTAGGATCAACTTCAATTCCTCACTTTGAGAATATAATACCTAAAAAATTTCCAAATGTGACTCCAAAGAACACTTTTTGGGATTAATTCTAACGTTATGCTCGATTAAGTGATCGAAGAACATCAATGTGCTCTTGACACAATAAAGATTTTTCTAGAAAATAATCCATGTAATCCTCTAGTATTTTGTGCATGTAGTCATGAAATATATATTTCATAACCCATTGATATGTTGCACAAGAATTTTTAAGGCCAAATGTCATGAATTTGTAGTAGAAAGTCCCCCAAGGCATGGTAAAAGCTATCTTTGGTTGATCTTTGGGATTGACCCAAATTTTATTTGTTGGAATTATGTTGAATAATTTCCATGTTATTCAGGAGGGGTTAACTTTGAAAGGACTTAACACTCTATAAAAAATTCCTCATCGAGTTTCAAGGCTGGGCTGATCCCAAGCGAGGGTACAGGGGTGGCAACCCCTGTTTGGAGGTTCGAGGACGTTAGCCCTTAGGAAAAAATTTTGGGGGGTTTAATCTATTTTTAGACCCATATGGGTATTTTTGGGTTAATGTAATGTCGTCCCATGGTTTTGCCCATGGTATTGTAAAATCCATTCTTATGTTGTTGGTATATAAAGCAACACTTGGATGAGGGTTTGGTAATGAATTTGGAAGGAATGTAATCGCAAGTGAATAGCGAGTGAAAGGATATTATTGTATTGAAGATGGTCAAGTTTATACAATAAGAAAATATTCTTGATGGGGATTTTCCTAAAAGGGTTTCCCAGGATAAATTATTGTGTAATGTGTTCTTCTTTGTTTTTCCTTTGATTCTACAACTACTATTTTTTTGGAATTTATTTATCGAGGTATTATTTCTCTTCATTTGGTATCAGAGCTAGGTTTTAGATTTGTTTGAGGAATAAGGGTTTCAATCCTAGGATAAATTTATTCTTGAGTGGGAGGAGTGCACGAAAGAATCTAAGCGAAGGAAAATTATAGGAAGCACATGGGTAGAGATAAAAAAATTTAATGGATAAAATTTTGAGCTATGGAAACTCAGGATGGAGGATATGTTGGTGGATAAATATCAGTGGGTCGTAGTCTCGAGAGTAAAACCAACAAGAACGATAGATGAGGAATGGCTAAATATCGATAGGAAGGCAAGGAGCTCTATCATATTATGCTTATCTGATTCGGTATTGTTGAATGTATCAACAGAGGCCATGACAAAGTTGTTATGGGAAAATTTGGGAGCACTATATCAGACAAAGTCATTGGTAAATAAACTCTTTCTCCAAAAGAAGTTGTATTCTCTTCGGATGAATGATGGTGACTTTGTGGCTGAACATTTGAATGCTTTTAACACTATGGTAAGTCAATTAAACTCTGTAGATATAAAAATGGATGAAGAGGAAAAGTGTATTACTCTACATTGTTTATTACCTGACTCCTAGGATAACCTAGTTATGGCTATCTCCAATACTACTTCTACATTGAAAGTACCGGATATAGTAGAAACATTTCTATTTGAGGAAATGAGAAAAAAAAATTCTAAGGATTACCATTAGAATGATGCCTTGGTTGTGAGAGGTCATTTTCAAGAAAGAACCTAATAGAAATTAGGAGAAAGGAGATCAAAATCTAGGGGAAAATTTGTTGTTCATGACAAAAGGAAATGCTAAAAGTGTGGTAAAATAGGGCATTATAAAAGAGATTGCAGATCTAAAAAGTCTGATGAAGGAACATCTATAGAAATGAATACACAAAAGAAGATTTAGGGGACCTATTTTTAGCTGCAACATGCTCAAGTGAACACCATGACACATGGTTGATTGACTCGGGCACTTATTTTCATATAACTCCTCATAGGGAGGGATTCTATGAATTTGAAAATATAAATGGAAGTGAATTCTTCTTGGGAGAAAATTCAACACATAAAATAATAGGTCTAGGAAGATTCAATTTGAGGTTAAAATATGAAAGAGTTAAAACCCTTCTTGGTGTCCTACATATTCCAAGTTTGGAAAGAAATCTTATATCCATTAGTAAGATGAATGATGTGGGTGTGACTATGGAATTCAATAAGGATAGATGCAAGATGGTTCATGGATGACTAGTGTTGGCAAGGAGAGTTTGTACAAGAACTTTGTTCAAACTTGAGGCTAGCACTGTAAGTATTGATTGCAATAACTCTTCAGTTGTAGAGGAAATTAATACGGTAGAAGAAGCTCCAAGTATTCCTGTAGAAAAGGCAATGTTATGGTATCAATGCATGGGGCACATTGGTGAGAAAGACCTTCAAACATTGAAAATGAAAGGTATGGTTGAAGAAATTTTTTATTGCCCATTAAATTTTGATTTTTGTGAGCACTATGTTTTTGGAAAGCAAACCAAAGTTAAGTTTCCAAGTAGTGCTACAATATTTGAAGGAATTTTACATCTAGTTCATAGTGATGTGTTTGGACCTGCAAAAGTACCTTCATTAGGTAAATTCATCTATTTCATTACATTTATAGATGACTTCTCAATAAATACCTAGGTATACTTTTTACGGTACAAAACTAATGTTTTCAATAAATTTAAAGAGTTCAAGGCTCTTGTAGAAAATCAGATAGAGAAAAAGATAAAGGTTTTGAGAAGTGATAATGGTGGTGAGTATTTATCTAATGAATTTGAGTAGTTTTGCAAAGACTATGGAATATAAAGGCATAGAACAACAACGTATGCTCCACAACAGAATGGAGTTGTAGAACGGATGAATAGAACATTGATGGATAAGGCCAAAAGTATGCTAAGCGATGTAGGGTTAGAAAAGAAATTTTGGGTAGAAGTTATGTTAACTGCTTGTTACCTCATCAATGATCTCCTACCTCAAATTTCATGGACAAAACTCCATAGGAAGTGTGAACTGGTAAGAAACTCTCTCTCAGTCATCTAAGGGTTTTTGGTTGTGAAGCTTATATGTATATCCCAAAAGAGAAAAAGACTAAGCTAGACTATAAATATGAGAAATGCATATTTTTGGGTTATAGTACTGGTGTGAAAGGATATAAGTTATGGAATCCATAAACATAGAAGATTACTTACAATTGTAATGTGATCTTTAGAGAAACAAAAGGGGTTCCAAAATAGGAAATACAACCAAGCAAACTATAAATAGTTTAGGTAAAATTAGAACAGCAGGAAGAACATGCGGTAGAATCTGAATTACAAAGAGTTTGAAGAGGAATATTCAAAGGAAGAAGGTGAGGAGGAAGTTGAAGATGCAGAACCTAGAACTCCAATTTTGAGGAGATCGGATTGGTTGAGAAGACTCCTAGAAAGGTATAGCCCTTCAAATTTTTGTTCTGCATTTAATTTATCAATTACTGATGAAGAACCCAATACTATAAAGGAGGCACTTTAGTCAAGTGAGAATAAGTCTTGGAAAAGGGCTATGGAAGAAGAAATGGAGTCCCTAGATAAAAATAAGACATGGGACTTAGTGAAATCACCCCTTGGTAGAAAACATGTTGGTTGTAAGTGATTGTTCAAGAAGAAGTACAATGTAGAAGGAAAGTTGGAGAAGTACAAAGCTCACCTGGTAGCAAAAGGATTTTCTCAAGTTGAGGGAATTGATTTTGGTGAGATTTTTTCTCCTATGGCTAAACTAACATCAATTAGAGTTATTTTTTCTATATCTTATGCGCTTGATTTTGAAATAGAACATATGGATGTAAAGATAAATTTTCTACATGGTGAACTTGATGAAGACATATATATGTCAATGCTTCAAGGCAAAAGGTAAGGAGGAATTTGTATGCAAGCTGAAGAATTCTCTTTATAGGTTGAAGCAGTCCCCAAAGATGTGGAACCAAAAATTTGACAGGTTTGTTTTGACACTTGGGTATGGAAAAAGCAAAGCAGATCCATGTGTATATTTCAAAAAGAAAGGTAAAAAAATTATTATCATTATATTGTATGTGGATGACATGTTGTTAATTGGTAACAATAAGGAGATGATAAAGTTACTAAAATCTCAGTTATCTTCAAAATTTGACATGAAGTATTTGGGTGTTACGGTATGGAAATAATAAGGGTTTGTGCAAATAGAAATTTGTGGTTAAATCAAAAGAAATATGTTGATTTGATACTACAGAGGTTTAGGATGCATGATTGTAAACCAGTATGTACTCCATATCCAATTGGTCAAAAGTTATTTGTTGAATAATGTCCTAAAATAGATGAGAAAATTGAATAAATGTATCATGTTCCTTATGCTAGTGTTGTGGGCAGTCTAATGTATGCAATGGTTTGTACTAGACCTGATATTACACATGCAATAGGAGTAGTTAGCAGATATATGTCCAATATAGGAAAGAAACATTGGACTACTATGAAGAGGATCTTCAACTATGCATGGAACTAAAGATTATGCTATCTATTATGAAGGAAAAATTAGAGATAATAATATTGTAAATATACAAGGGTTTGTAGATGTTGATTGGGCTGGAGATATTTACAAGAGAAGATCCACGAGTGCTTATGTGTTCAGGCTATTTGGAGGGGCAGTAAGTTGGATGAGTAAAAAGCAATTACTTTTTTATTTATCCACTACAAATGTAGAGTACATTGTAGTAACTCATGCCTATAAAGAAGCAGTGTGGCTACAAAGGCTATGTTCAACAATTGGTATTAAGCAGAAGGTTGTGAGAATTGATAGTAATAGCAGAGTGCAATATTTATGGTAAACAATCTTGGTTTTCATGATCGGTCAAAACATATTGATATCAAGTACCATTTTGTGAGAGATATGGTTGAAGAGAACCGGGTGATATTGGAGAAAGTTGATATAGAGAAGAATGTTGTTGATTTGTTAACAAAGGTTGTACCTACTCAAAAAATTTCTTGGTATAGAAGATCTATGGGCATGGTTTCCCTTGATAGTTGATAATGGTAGTTATTAGCCCCTATGGAAAGTATTCAACAAGTGGGAGAATGTTGGAATTATGTTGAATATTTTCCATGTTATTCAAGAGGGGTTAACTCTGAAAGGACTTTACACTGTAAAAATTTCCTCGCTAGGGTTTTGATAAAATTATTGGGGGGTTAATATATTTTTAGACCTATATGGGTATTTTTAGGTTAATGTAATGTCGGCCCATGGTTTTGTACCCATGGTATTTTAAAACCCCTTCTTGTATTGTTGGTATATAAAGCAACACTTGCATGAGGGTTTAGTAATGAATTTGCGAGAAATGTAATCGCAAGTGAATAGTGAGTGAAAGGATATTATTGTATTGAAGACAGTCAAGTTTATACAATAAGGTAATATACTTGATAGGGATTTTCTTGAAAGGGTTTCCCAAGATAAATTCTTATGTAATGTGTTCTTCTTCTCTATTTTTCCTTTGATTCTGCAATTACTATTTTTTTGGAATTTTTTATCAAGGTATTTTTTTCTTCATGATTGTAGCCTAATAAACCATCCATGAGGAACAACATTTCATGACTTGCAGTCGTGTTGACTAAAGCATCAATGTTCATAAGGGCGAATTCATCCTTATGAGTTGCTTTTTTAAGATCTCAAAAATTTGTGCATATGCGAATCCTCCCATCAGGTTTCTCTATGGGTACCATGTTGGAAACCCAATCAAGATAGTTGATAGGTTGGATGAATCTTGCATCCAATAATTTTTGTAATTCATATTTAACCATTAAGGCTATTATTGGATGCATTTTACAAAGCTTCTACTTGATCAATTTTATTTTTGGATCAAGCGTAAGGTTGTGCACGACCAAGTTCAAGTCAAGACCTGACATGTCTTTGTACGACCAAGAAAAATCTTCTATCTTCTCTATCAAGAGATTTGTGTAGATGGCTTTCTCTTCAAGAGATAGAATTTGTCCTAATTTAATGTTCTTAGGAGTCTTAGGATCAATGCCAATATCGACATCAATTTTTTCCTCTATTGACATGTGGGATCCCTCTTCAAATTGATGAGGTGTAGGGATCAAGTGGATATTTTTAGTTGGATTCTAATCATCGATCATGTCTAGTTTGATCTCAGGTTGACAAACATATTTATATGACCCTTGGGAGAAATTAAATGGTTGTAAAATTTATTCACATGGGAAGAAATTTTTGGGTGACGGTGACAATGTGATGGAATCAAAATCAATGACCTCGTGGTTGAGGTGCAAAGGATTCGATAGGTCACTAGGATTATGGAGTGGTGTGGTCAAATCAATGGAAACCATATTTATGGATGGTGTATAGTTTCCATTCATGAATGGGAAGATCCTATCAAATATGGATGACCTCAAGTGTATCGAAGGTGGTTGAGGTGGAGGTGGAATGACTGTATGAGGTCTAGGGGGAGCCGAGATGATCGGATCTTCTGGTGGCAGTAGCTACTGTAAAATGGGCATCCTTTTAGTGAACAAACAAAGGTAGAATTCATCAAGATAATTGAGGGGCTCAATAGTAGCATATTTAGGTTTATTGGTTGGAATAGACTCTTCTTGTTTGTTGGTCTCTTCTTCATTGCTAATTCATAAATTTTAGCGAGGACCTAGATACACCAAATCTATCTCATCCTCTCATATTCAATGATACCTCACTGAAGGAGTCAGAAGGCTCAATTAGAAACCATTGTAATAGGAATATGATATCCTAGTAGATGGAAATATCCAGGGTTAGCATAATCATTCTCATCAATCTCATCCTCAAAGCCTATGGTTAGGAACTGTAGGGAGTCTGCAAGGAGTTCGTTCAACATATGCACGAAATACTCGAAGCCAAATTTATCTGTAGGGAGCTAGTATTATGGTTGGTAAGGTGTTCAGAGACCCTGCTTATATCGACCAAGACCATATCCATGCCAATGGTAGTAATAAAAGTATCATAGAATGAAATTTAGATTTTATAGATAATTGATATTCTCTAAAAATGGATCATCATCATCCTCCATCGTAGGGGACAAACTTGTAGAATTGTAAATACCTCCATAGATGAAGTTAATTTGGTTTTTGGGTATCCCCATGGGTACAATGGTACCAATGGATAGTGAAGGCATGCAAGGTCTATCCATATCCTAGATAGACTCGATGAGCGGTGTGAATGTGACATTTTGCATGAGGTACTCAACGAGACTAGGGTTAGCCAAATAGATCATGACTTACGGTGGGGATGATGGGGATGATGAGGATGATGGAGGGGTGGTTTGAGGTGGCTCATCCATCACAACAAATTATTATTCCTCTTCCATGGGAGTTGGAATTTTTGCTACAAAAATTATGGAAATGGATGGTGGGGTTTCCTCAATTGGTGCCTTCAACTTTTTCTCACTCGAAGGACCTGATGACAAAGAAGGGATGTCAAAAGAACCCAATGGTGAGTATCGATATTGATGTTATGATGTGGATGGATTAATGGATAGGATTTATGGCTTCAATTGGGGCTTTAAACATTTTATAGAGTCATCAGGCGAGATTTCCAAATGCGTGGATGGTAATAATAAATTCTTACGAATTACTGATCGGATTATAGTATTTGAAAGACAAAGTTTGAAGGGACTACATGAACGTGTTCTTCATAGAAATATTTAATGCACTGTTATAGTATAGATAGGATGTACTTCATATCTCTAATCCAATTTTGGTCGAGGAATATGTTATATTGCATCACACCTTTCAAAACATGGCACAATGTAGGAATCATCTTTAGTCCAACCTGGATAGGAAGGACTATTGTGCCAATTGTACAGCATAGAGGATTGTTAAATGATAAAAGAGTGAAAGTGGATGCTATAATATGTGACATTATAAGACTGAGATGTTCCAGTGCGATAGTGGTGATTATGTTGATAGAAGAACCTGTTTCAATCAACACTCATTTATAGAGGATTTAGTTTACATAGGAAATGATGTGCAATGGACGATCAACTTTGTTAGTGGGTACTAGCTTGATCTCATGATCATAGAAAGTTATGAATATTTCTTTACATTTTTTAATGTGCCCCACAAAATTGGTAAAAGTGTTGGGATCCTAGGGCTACAATTCAATAGATTTCAAAATCTCCATCAGAGCTTCTTTGTGTCATGGTGATTGTTGTATCAGCTCATAGATGGATATTTTGATCGATGTCATTCGTAGACTTTGGGTAAACCTACTTTTGATCATCACCACTAGTTGGTGTGGCAGGCCTTGAATAGGATTTGATTGCGGTAAAGGTTGTGATGTAGAAGGAACATTGGTTAGAGCTATAGGTGGTGCAGTTTGGTTGGGATATCTCATGTTCCTTGTCATAATATTGATCATCCAAAAAAAACCCTAATTGGATGGGGTCGAGTGGACTTCATTGACTTGTCCTATATAATCTTCCTTAACCTCATGCATAGGTAAGGGATCCTTCAATATGCTCATCTATTGGTTATTGATAGTAAGAGGATTATCAATTTGTAGTTGATATCTCTCGAGCATATCCTGTACTATGTTATTAAATGTATAGCATGCCTAGATATCATGACCATTTTTTTATGATAGAGATAGTATAGGTCCTCTCTATGCCTCTTATTTTTTGGGCAATTTGGATCCATGGGGTGAATTTCAGGTAAGGTGATAGCCTTCGCCTCACACAATTGATTAAAAAGTGATGCCAAAGATTTAGGTAATGGTGTATAGTTGTGATATGTACAGCATAGTTGATTTTGTGTCTAATTTCATTGAGGATGGTCATGGTGTTGCCTAGGAGGGGGTTGAGCTTGATAGTTGGGTTGTTGGGGCATTGTTTGTTTCTTAGGCCTTGGAACACTTAGGACAACTTGATTGATCGAAGGTGGTTTTTGTTGTGTATAATTACCTCTAGGGTTCTTGTTCCATTTCTTCTTGCAAATTTTGATATCCTCCTCTTGGACCTTGATATCCTCAATGACCTTGGCCTATGCCAAAGCCTCCTTGAATGTTTGGTATTGTTGTAGTTGTAAGAAAAGTGATATTTACTTTGACCAAATCCTAGTGAACATTCAGGTAATTTTTGTGATGGGTAAGGTGAAAGGCAATTTTGACATAACCTTTCTCCACCTATTGCCATATTTTTTTATAGGCTCATCATCAAATTATTGAATGTTGGACAATTTATTCAAGTTTTCTTTCTTTTTTATGCCAAATGAGAAGCATTCTAGGAATGCGTTTGTAAGTTGTTTAAAGTTATAGATGTTGTGCCTTGGTATATGGTTATACCACTCTAAGGTTGGGTCAAAGAGCATTATAAAAAAGGTCCTAAATAATAAGGCATCACCATCCTAGAGTTGTAAAAAGAGGTTCATGAATCTGGTTATGTGTTCTTGTGCATCATCATCTCCTTTAAATTTATCCAATTTTGACATTTCAAAATGCTCAAGATATGGAGGACATGGGACCGAAGGATGGAGTGGTTGATTACACAGTTGATGCAATGTGGATTTTTGATAAATTATTCCTTTTTTCTCCAATGATTTGAGGTGCTCTATGAGCACCTTGTGATGTTGAGATGATATTATCTCATATTCCTGCATTGGTCCTCGAGGAGGGGGAGGCAAAAAAAAAATTTGGGATGATGTGGTTGAATATAATCATCAACCATGTCCTCACAAAGTGATTCAGGATATCCTTGATCCTAATACTCTAACTCTAGATCCTCATAGGCCTCATATTTTGGTCGATGATTTTATGGTTGATACTATTGAGGCCTATGGTGATGTATGGGGACATGAGGAGGGTGATTCTGATTTGGCCTAGGAAGTGAGTCATGGTGCTACACAATGCACTTTTGATGGGCTTGTTGCCTATAGGTACTAGGTGTGAGGACCTTCTCATGTGTTGCTTTTTACAATCATTCCTAGTGTAATTGTTTTTTATGCAACCTTTGTTGATGCACCTTTTTTTATCTAATCGGCTTTGTTCTAGGTGTTCTTGATCCATTTGCAACGTATCCAATAGTAGTTGGTGTAGCTACTCTTATTTGTTTGTGTTCTTTCTAGGTATTTGATTCACTTGATCAGTCATGTGAGGTTGATGAGTCCTTGTATTGATACGAAGGAACTTGGATTGCATTATGGACCCAACAGGGTTTGCTACCCATTTCCCACAATCGAGGGAAGTTAGGTTGAGCTGGTGCTCAAGCTTGAAGATGAATTCTACATACTTGGACGGTGCAGAGGCACAATCTGCTTGCATAGAACACTCTCTACAAGGAGAAACAATATGATCTGGGTATTCCTCTTCCTCATATTCAATATATATGTGAGTGCATGAGCTATCCTATTAGGATGATGAGGGCCATACTTATCTAGGTGAGCAAATTTTTGGCTCATCCATGGATGATCAAGCAGAGTGGCTCACTCTTCTAGGCTAGGTGATGGTGTATAATCTTGATCCTTCTTAGATTTGTGGATAGATCGAGTTGGGATGAAAATATGTGACACTCCCCTACTAGGCCCCTCAATGGGTGGGTTATTTCTAATAGTAGCTTGGGATTGGTTTTGACCAAGAAGCTCATCTTCTTGATCATATTGAGGATCCATAGATGCATCCTGGATAGGGATATATTAAATATAGAATTCCTTGTAGGTGATGTTAGTATTATGATAGACACTAGGATGCCATATAGGAATGACCATGTCCTCGAGATTGAACCAAAGATGTTTTGTGCCTCCTTGCAAATTTTCAACAGCACTAGCTCATGAATGAACTCGGTTGTTGGTTTTTACCATGATGTTGATTAATAAAACATTAAAAAAATAAGCAAGAAGACAATGTGATTATCTCATTTAATTTTTTATTGTGAATTCCTATAACTATTTGAGTGCATTTTGATGTATACCTTATTCCTTATGAATACCAAGGATGAAAAATATAAAACTATTAAAGGTAGTTTGAACACACCCCTATCGAGGAGTGTAATTCAAATGGAAAAAAAGTAACTTATTGGATATTGGCTCAAGGTAAAACCTAAGGAATCAAAATTACCCCTTGAAGGAGGCTACAATGTCTTAGTCTTACTACTTGCCTAATACCTGAGGTAAGGCCCCACAAGATTTCGCTTCACTCTCGAGTGAGCTTGGAAAAAAATGAAAGTTGCATTCCACTTATTACTAAGCCCCATGGTAAAATGACATTACTAACCTCCCCAATCTAGGTGCACCAAATAGTATGGGACTTTTCAATGGTGAAATCCAAAAAACCACTCACTTTGGCCACTAGGGTTGCTATGGTGTGAGCCAATGGATGGAGATGAAGCCCACCATCGTTGGTCTCGATCAACGGTTGGTGATGAAATCCAAATTTTTGATGTTTAAATGAATCATGGTGTGTGGGATTACTTTTATTATGCAAAAGTAAATAAATCACAAAGCACATGATGATTTTCACTAATGTAAAAACTAACGTTTGACTTTCAAAAATCCTAAAAATAATCAAAACTTCTAAAATGTAGAACCCTACAATGATACCAGCCTTTGAAAAAATAACAACAAGCAGACCATAGCAGTACTTAAACAAAGGTCATATTGCATAGGGACAGCTCCAAACATAGGCCGTCTGCTATAAAAATAGCCAGGAATAGGGGTCATCTAGGACAAAAATGGCTACAAATAGAAATCGTCTGACCTAAGGATAGTCATAGATAGAGAGTTTTAAAAAACTCAAAATCTTCTAAAATTCCTTCACTTTCTTTACTGAGTAGAAAAAGAAGGATAGAATGACTTATTGTGATAGCCTACGTCTGATGCAGATACTATTTTCTAGTGTTTCTACTTTCTGATCTGTGACCATCTCTGTTAGAAATGGTTACACCTGTTGGCCATCTCAGTAAGGGACGATCATACCTGCAACTCATAAACACCAAAAACAAACAATAATTAGTAATGTGAATGCAATATGTGGACTAGGTTTGATCGTGATATCCACTAAAAATGCTAAAAAATATCATACATCCATGAAACAAAATACAATATCAAAATATAGCAAATCAAGATGCAACCATAAATATAAAGAGTGAAATAAATAAAATGATGGACAGTGCCCTTTCTATTAATAATATATATATTTTTTTATAAGGTTATAAATAAGATCCCATTTGAGGGATTGCTACCAATCTTGATAAAATGAATTACAAATGAAACAATTTGGATGTACTACGCAAGATATTTTTACATCCACAAACTGATTTGGGATAGGTTTTCAGGACTATCACAATGGATGATGATGATATGTGAATCTTTATGCTATTGCTTCCTCATAGATACCTATGATCTACACATAAGAATATTAAATAACATTAAAATTATATGCAGATCCTTTCGAGATAAGGCTCGTATTAATAGCAAATAAAACAACAAAGAAACTGAAATAATATGAATGCATGCATGAAAATGAGATCTATCTATGCTAAATAGTAACTAGAAATGCTGCTAAAGCTTGAAAAAAGAAGAAAAACAAACAAATATTTGCCTAGGAGGTCATCTATGTACAGGATGATCATACCTAGATGCCATCTCTAAGAGAGACGATCATACCTATGGGTCATCTCTGATAGATACGATCACTAACCTATGATTGATTCTCTTGTGGTCGATGCAAGGTGATGTTGGGTTCAATTTGTGGATTGGTCAACAAATTGGTGTGTTCATGGATAATGACTTAGGGGGTAGAATTCAATGTCAAAACAAGGATGTTAGATTGCACAAAGAGCACAAATGTGATCTTCAACCTTCAAAGTGATCCATTGGTATGCTTTCTATAGAGAAAAGAATGCAAAAAGGGTTGGAAGCTTCATGGTTGAAATTTGGTAGCACTTCATTGCTTGAAAATGAAAACTCTCCTCTCTTTTTGTATGAAGGTTAGGTGCCATTATATAGACTTCCAAAAAGGAGTCCAATCTTGCATGGGAAGCCAAGAAGCAGTTAGATCCAAGAATGTGATGAGAACCTATATCTGGAAGTAGCAAAAATAATCATCTAGGCACTATATACTAGGCTAAAGGTAACTAAAAAACTGCTACAAAACAAAAATAAAGATATGGTTAACTTCAAGACTAGCTGGTTGAAGCTAGAATTAGGTGGAAGATAGTCCAAAATTTTAGCCCTCAAGCTACATCCATGCTAATAGGAGAACCACCTAAGGAGATACCCTTATAGACCTTGGTAAGAGTAGTAGAGGATGCAGGGTAGCAACTCAGATAGGGGATGGGCCTTCAGAGTAGATGTTACAAAAGGACCCATTGAAGCATGAGGACATACCTCAAGTTAGGTTAGGGGAAGTTATGAGGCACAACAATACCTCATTTTTACGATATCTTACCATATTTTTGCACCAATAGGTTATCTTATTTTTATTATTACATCAATGATGTTATTAGATAGGATAAATAGGAGGAAATGTTCATCTAGTTATATAGAGTGCAGTCATTTACTAAGATAGGTAATGAAATATTGAAATGCTGATTTTTGTCAAGTTTATGAAGGGTTATTTATCTTTGTTCAAAACAAGGGATTTTTGGTAGAGTTTTTGGATCCTATTTTAGGCTCACTCCTTGCCTAGGAATGCAGTTAGTGAAGGTGTTTAACTATGTTTATTCATATTGCATTGATCTTGACCCTATTCATTGGCATCATACATAACAACTTGCAAGATGTAACTGTCCTATACTAGATTAGGACAAGACTACAACTTGTCACTAGAACTTGACCCAAAATTGCCACATGGCTATAGAAGATAGTTGGAAGCATTGTTGTGATGCTCAAAATGTGACATGGAACTAAAGGACAAGAATGTAATTGAATGACAATTAGCAAGACACCAAATTGAGAAGAAAGTAAATTTTTGTTAATTCTAGTAAACTGCTTTTGACTAATTATAAAAACCAAAACAAAATGTTGTTAACCGTTGGCAATAAGCTAAGAATAAGATAAAACCACCAAATTTTTTGTGTAAGAGTTAGGAACAATTTCTAATGTATTTTATTTATTTTCTAATCATTCCAATGTGGTGGTTGAAGTACACTAAGGTTGTTTACTAAGTTGGACTACCAAGTGTAACTTCCCTTTTGTCTTTACCTGCTGATTAGGAAACTAAATTGTTAGCTAAATATTTATTGTTGTAACATGTTTAACCATAGAGGTATTAGAGGGCCTTGTCCTCACCCTTATATATACACTAACAACCTAGGACCCGGTAAGGATATAGGATATGAATAGTACTATTATATTGTTGGTTTTATATTGTAACTTGTAAAGAGTTATTTGCAATTAAATTATGTTATAAGTTCGCTATTGTACTACAAATCTATGATTTTAAGTGAATCATATTCCCTTCCATATTGTTGTGAGCAAGGGCCCACTCCTAGCAAGGTGGAAGGTACTTTTATTATGTTTTATTTTTTCATATTTGTAGACACTGAAACCTAACCACTTATCGTCCATCTAGGTTTTCTCACCATTTCCACCCATTATTTACATATATTTATATATAGTTGTTTAATATATATTATAATATTAATATTTTATATTATATTTTTATATATATATTTAATAAATATAAATATTATATATGTGAATAAATCCCAACCATCCGATTTAACTTAATCCTAGCCATCCATCTACATCAATCCATGCCACACATCTAAAATTAATATCCACCCTTGGTTATGTTTTAATTTAAGCCACACAATTCATGTTGCTCAAACCCTAACATACCCTAGTGTGGATTTTAATAGGAGCCATTTTTATGGCTCAACCTCTAAGCTTGAGTCCTAATTCATTTTATTGGCCCTTGATTTCCCTAGAGTATCCAAGCACTCTCGCCCTTCACCCTTGCTTTTCATAGCCCTCGCATCCATCACCGCTCCTCTTGCATAGCCAGATATGCTTCTACAGATTTCCCTTTAGCCCCCAAACACCTTCGGGTGCTCCTTGTCACTGCTTAGCACCTCTAGTTACTTCTCCTTCACCACCAAGCACCTTTGGGCATCCTCCATAATTCTTGAGTTCCCATGGGTGTTTTCTACTATGACCAAGCACCCGCGAGTGTCTTACACTAGATTTCTACAGTCCTCTTAGTCCTTGGGTGATGTTAAAGCATCATCGCACCAAATTCTTGCAACAGGTTGCACTAGATCAGAGAATAGAAAATGTCACAAGGTAAATCTTTAATTTGTTATTTCATTTTATGTATTTTTAGATTTTGTTCATTTATTTATATGTTAAAACAACAAACTAATGGAGGCATTGTATTAAGAAAATTAAATAGAGATTACAATGCCGGGAATAGCACCGACGTAAACAGAACTGTTACAGGAGTTGTAACAGTAAGCTAAATAATGTAATATAGAAAAAATACGCTAACATCCCCCCTTATTACATTATTTGGATAATTGAATAACTTCTAGCTATACTAACATCCCACCATTACGTTATTTTGAAATACATAGAGAGCTGTGAAACAATTCAAATTTGACACGTGCAAGTGCCTTAGTGAAAATGTCTGCAACTTGAGCATTTGTGGGAATGTACTAAAGCTGAATTCGGTGCCTTGGAACTTCGTCTCGAATGAAGTGACATTGTGTGTCAATGTGCTTGGTTCTTTCATGATGTACTGGATTCTTGACAAGATTCAAAACACCCATGTTGTCGCAGAACAAGTGTATTGGAGATTTTGATGGAAGACCCATACTTGTTAGGATGCGACGCAACCATATCACTTCGCACACAGCTTCACGTGTGGCACGATATTCTGCCTCTGTTGATGAAATAGCAACCACCTGTTGCTTCTTGTTGTGCCAAGAGACAGGACCAGATCCAAGATGAAACAAATATCCTGAAGTTGATTTACGATCATCATATGATCCGACATAGTCGGAGTCCGTGTATCCTTGCAAGAAGAATTTGTTGTTCCTCTTGTATTCTAGGCCATATTCCATTGTGCCACGGACATAGTGAAGAACTCGCTTTGCTGCTTTCCAGTGTGTAGTCTTAGGTTCCTGCATGAACCTCGAAAGATAGTTGACAACAAATACGATATCTGGCCTAGTGTTGGTCAGATATATGAGACTCCCAATCAACTGTCGATAGAGAGTACCATCTACCTGAGGTGAATCATCATATCATGATAACTCGAATTCCTATTTCCATCGGAGTTGACATTGGCTTGCAATCAGTCATGCGATATTTTTCCAATAGGGTCTTGGCATATTTTTTCTGAGACACTTTGATGTAGTGCTCCTTCTGGCTGACTTCTAGACCAAGACAATAATGGAGAAGTCCGAGATCTGACATCTCAAAATATTGACACAAGTCTCTTTTGACAGTAGAGATCATAGTTTTTGAACTCCCTGTAATGAGCAGATCATCAACATAGAGTACAAGCAACACTATTTCAGAACCTTGTTTCTTAAAATAGAGGTTTGCATCTGACGGACATCTCTTAAATCCATGCTACAGGAGGTGATTATCCATTTTTATATACCAAGCCCGAGGGGCCTGTTTCAAACCATATAAGGATTTTACCAATTTGCAAACTTTTTGTTGTTGGCCTTCCACTTCAAATCCTTTCGGTTGAGTCATGTAGACTTCTTCTTGGAGATCACCATTTAGAAAAGCACTCTTGACATCCATTTGGTGTACTTTCCACCCATATTGTGCTGCCATAGCACAAAGAACTCGAATGGTTGTCATCCGAGCAATAGGTGCAAAAGTTTCCTCGTAGTCAATGCCTTCTCTTTGAGCATAGCCCTTTGCAACAAGTCGGGCCTTATGCTTATCTATTGTCCCATCTGCCTTATACTTAACTTTATACACCCATTTGCAGCCTATGGGCTTCTTTTCGTATGGCAGATCGACAAGCTTCCAAGTTTTGTTTTTCATCAAAGACTTATACTCTGCATCCATAGCGGCCTTCCACTGAGGCTCACCAAGAGCATCTTGCACTGATGCGGGTTCAAGATCGTCTATTGAAGACATAAACACCCTATCATTATCAATATCCATATCTTTTGTATCTCTCTCTGGATCTACAGAAAGTTCCTCAAAATATTGACACAGATCATCAACCCCAGTATTCTCTGTTGCAGCTTTCTCCTGTCGAGCCATGCTGCGAGTACGAGGCCTATCCAATGTCAAATCTGGTGGAGTGGATAGCTTAGAGTCTTTGATTGTATTTGTATACCACTTTGGATTCTTCTTCTGAGGTGTTGAAGAAGATGAAGAAGGACCTCCAACCTTTGATGAAGGAGATTTATCAACCTTAGTTTCCACAAGGTCTAGGTATACATCTGATGTGTTTTCTGATGTGAAAGCCTCATCAAAAACTACATCTCTACTAATGTGTATCTTCTTGGTCAAGGGATCAATCAAATGATAACCCTTAGAGTGCTCATCATAGCCAAGAAGAATACACTTCAATGTCTTCTCATCTAGCTTCTTCCTTTTCTCTTTTGGTATGTGCATGAAAGCTTTACATCCAAAAATGCGTAGATGAGAAATGGAGGGTTTCCTACCACTCCATGCTTCCTATGGAGTCATTCCTTGTAGGGCCTTTGTGGGTGCCCTATTCAACAGATATACTACTATGGTGACAGCTTCTGCCCAATATAGTTGCTCAAGACTAGCTCCTGTGAGCATGCAACGAACCATTTCCATGATGGAACGATTCCTCCTTTCAGCAACTCCATTTTGTTGAGGAGTATAAGCAGTAGTTAACTGTCGTGTGATCCCATTTTCTTTCAAGAACTCAGAGAATTCTTTAGAGGTGAACTCCCCCCCTCGATCTGAGCGGAGGGTCTTTATAGAAGTCCCTGACTCCTTTTCAATAGATTTCTTGAATTGTTGAAAGAAGCCAAATGCTTCAGATTTTAGTTGAAGAAAGAATACCCACATCTTTCGTGAGTAATCATCCATGAATAACTAAAAATACCTCTTACCCCCACAACTGTTGGGAGTTAAGGGACCACATAGATCGGTGTGAATCAACTCCAGAGGTTTCTTTGCTCTTGTAGAGCTCCTTTCAAAAGGCACTCTATGCTGCTTTCTGCCAAGCGATCAGAGCAAACTGGTAAAGTGGTAGAAAGGGAAGGAAGACCCTTTACCATTTCATACTTACTTAACTCAAGTAAGTAACCATAACTCAAATGTCCATATCTCTTGTGCCATAGGGAAGTTGCCTCCTTTGTAGAAGCAATCATGGCTACATCTGGAGAAGAGATAGTATCTAGGGCAAATAAGCCATGCTTATATGAAGTGGTTGCAATGTTCTTACCTCTCCTGGTGATAGAACAACACTTCTTGCCCCCCTCAACACTGAAATTTACAACCATATTTTTGTCCAGAATTTGTGTCATTGACAATAAGTTGTTTGCCAGTCCTGGAACATAGAGGACTTTCTCAATCTAGCACTTGCCATCAGGAAGAGTGACAGAGATTGTTCCTTCTCCCTGAACCTTGTAGGTTTTATCATCGACAATAGTGACCGGTTTGCCCTCTTTGGCCTCAAAAGACTCAAACCATGATTTGTCACCAGTCATGTGCTTACTGGCTCCAGAATCAACATACCATATAGGATCCGTCTGCTTGGACACTGTGGTAGTCATGAGAACTTTGTGGGCTCTCTCAGAATCCATGTCAGATTCTTCAACAACAACATTCACTTGTTGTTTGTTCTTTTGTGGTTTGTTCTGGCCTTTCTATTTTGATTGTTTATTCTTATGCCAACATCTGTTTGTATCATGACCTTCTTTGTCATAGATCTTGCAATATCTCTTTTTCTGTTGAGGTTGTTGAGTTTGTTTCCCTTTTGAATCCTTTTGTGAATTCCCTCCCTTCTGAAAATTACCCTTCTTCTGGTTCTGCCCTTTCCTATTGATGTAGAGGGCAGTGTTAGAAGAATCATCTCGCTGTAGTTGGCGTGCCTCCTCTTCTTGAAGCATATTAACCAACTCTACAAAAGTAACTTTCCGTTGTGACACCTGAAGGGAAGTGATCAACACCCTATAAGAATCAGGTAAAGCTCTCAATACAATTGAGGTAAGGAGCTTGTCATCAACTGGTTCTCCCAAAGAATTCAACTTTGCTTTCAATTCAGACACTCTGCAAAGAAAAAATTCAACTGTCTCCCCCTGCTTCATGCTTAGACTGTGTAATTGAGATTGAAGAAATAGAATAGTGGAATCATTATTTCCCTCATATATAGTATTAAGGGCATCCCATGCCTCTTTACTATGTTCACAGTCAACAATATGGGGTTGAACTTCATCAGACACAACAAGCAAAATGAGCACTTTTGCTTTGTTGTCTTTCTTATCAAAGTCTTTCTGAATGGCAGATGGAGCTGTAGCTCCAACAACAGATGAAGGTCTTGTTGTTGTTCCAGATACAACATCCCATAAGTCATCCATTGCTAGGATTGCCTTCATCTTGTTTTTCCATGGTGTGTAATTAGGACCTTTCAACAACTGATGAGAATCAGTCATTAATTTTGCAGACATGGTGAAGGTTCCTTATAACACCAATTGGTCCCCCTTTCGATATACCTTATGCTAGGCCGTTATACCATACAAAATACCCACCCTTACGTGAGGGAGACTATAGGTATTTAGAAAGATAAAAAAAATCACCCGCCCTTACGTGAGGGAGACTTTAGGTAATTTTTAGAGATCATACGATACGTGGTACTTAAGCAGTACTGAAAGGGAATAGTCTTGTTGATGGCACCTACCATAGAAAGTCTGCAATCCTCATGCGTGGGGCGTAACTTCCCCTAAACACTTTGGATTTCAGAACTTTCATCAGGATTTACGCCTAAACACAAGAACTATTAGGGTAATGGATGGAGTAAAAAAATGCAAAATGGCAAACTTATCTCTCCCCGACGATTTATAGAGAACAAGCTCAGACGTCGTTGTAGCAGCTATATTAGGTGGCGGATACAATAGCGCAATCATGACAGCTTTACCTATAAGTGTTGGCCAGAGGTATCACAAATACCGAACACTACAGTGCAATAAATTGCACGGATGGGTTTTAATTATTCCGGGGACTTAGGGAGTGAATTTGATTTTAACTTTTAATGATGTAGTGCAAAGCAAAAAAATGCAACATACAACATAAAAGTGCCCACAGAAAATAAACCTCTAGGTGTCGGGCACTGCCGAGAATGCACCTTTACAAAAATGCCAAATTTGCTTTTGAAAAAATTACTCACTTTCCCCCCTTGATTTTTGAAAAAAAAAAATTCCCACTTTTCCTCTTTTGAATTTTGAAAAAATACCCTCCCTTCAAAAAATATCCCCCCTTAAAAAAAAATTCTCACTAAAGCAATTTTTACAACATTTCTATAAATAAGGTTAATAATAAAAAAAAAATTAAATTACTTTATATAGTAAATTTTTTTTTTTTTATATAAAAAAAAATTATTAACCTTAAAGAAATGCTGGAAAAAAAACTTTAATTAAAATTTTTTACCTTGCATGGGGGTCGGCGGGGTTTGAACCCGCGACCTCTGGGTTCCCAGAACCCACCACGCGGCTCACTTGCCAGTGAGCCCGTGGGCTGATCTGGGTATAGGAACCCAGGTCGGGCCCCTTATACCCCACGGGCCGCGGCGGTGAGCGCGCGGGGCCACGGCTTCCTCCGCTGCTGGCGGCGGCAGGGGCCACGGCTTCCACTATTGCAGGCGGTGGCAGGGGCCAGCAGCGGCGATAGGGGGGGTCATGACGTCGCATGGCTGGTGCGGGAGTGGCACGTGCGAGGGTGGTTGCGCACGGGAGGGGCGGGGAGCAGGGATGCTGGGGGGGCGCGGATGGCGCAAGATTGGCGCACACGCGAGGGTGGTTGTGCATGGGAGGGGTGAGGTGGCGATGCCAGGGCGGTGCTTAGGCAAAGGAGCCTACGGGTGGCGTCGGGGCGGTGCTCGGGCGGAGGAGCCCGCGGGTGGCACCGAAATTTTTTATTTTTATTTTTTAATTTCTAAGGATGAACCTTAGAAAAAAAAATTTCTTCCGCTATTGCCAGGCCTTCACGCGGAAAAAAAAAACTCTTCTTCCGCTATCGCCAGGCCTTCACGCGAAAAAAAAAAAACTCTTCTTCCGCTATCGCCAGGCCTTCACGCGAGAAAAAAAACTCTTCTTCAGGCAAGCTTTCGCTCTTGTTTTTCCATAGACCAGCTCTGCAAAAAAAATATTTTCGCCTATTCTTTCAGACTTTTGGCTCTGATGCCATGTTAAAACAGTGAACTAATGGAGGCATTGTATTAAGCAAATTAAATAGAGATTACAATGTCGGGAATAGCATCGACGTAAACAGAACTGTTACAGGAGTTGTAACAGTAAGCTAAATAATGTAATATAGACAAAATACGCTAACATTATATTGTGTAGCTAGGGTTTTTATACTACTTTTTGAGGGCTGCATATTGTGGAGCCCTCACAGTTATTACTAACCCATTTGCTATATTCTTATGTATAGATATGGAAGTGTTACATTAGCATTGTGTAGCTGCTTAAGCTAGAGTGGCCCAACATCGAATAATTAGAAGCCCACTCACTTTTTTTGGGAGGTAGGATGCATTTTGAAGACACCACCAACGTTGTAGCTAGGATTTTGAAGAACCCTAGAATTATGTATATTTGTATCAAAGAATTCAAATATTCTTATTGTAACAATGGAGTTTTGAGGCTCCCCCCATTAATATAAAATTATTCATTGTGAAATATTGTCTTTTGAGTTTAACTTATATCTTTTTATTTGGTGTTGCATTTTTGTCTCTACAAATGGCAATCACGGTGGGACCTTCTAAGGATTTCTTACTTTGATTTACCTTGTTTACTAATTTGTTGTTTTATGTGTCATCTTGCAAGGTTTCCAGAAGTGCAAAATTTGTAGTTTTTCACTGGATTAGGGTTTTTAGAGATTTGCAAAAGGTTGTAGAAGGTGCACGAACACCTGAAAGTTCTTGAGGGGCATCCAAAAATTCCTAGGTGCATTTCAAAAATCCCTAAATATGTTTTATAGAGATTTGGAGTAGAAACGTAGGTTGTTTTGTAAGTTTACTACTAAAACCCTAACTTTTTAGTTTACGTATTCTGGTAATCTTACATTTTTTCATATTTATAAGCTAAAAAGAACATCACTAATTAATCTGGGAAAAAAATTCATACTATCTTGCATATTAGGTTTCAGATTGGTTAATGCATCCATCCACACTTTATATTTGAAGTTTTTGACTATCTGTTGTATTCACAAATAAAAAAATATTACATTCTGATTTCATGTGATTGAAAAATTGCATAATTATTTTGAATTATAAGGTTAGAGATTCCTATTTTTGTAGGTCTAAATAGTAACATTGTTCAGATACCAAAAGTATCCTTGTACTTGGGTGATTCTATACAGAGGAGTAGACAAACCCCCCAACTATCTAGAGTGGGTCTTAAGCGGTGTACTTTACATCCTTTGGAAAAATTGGTATTTTGAATAGTGGATTCTGATTTATACTGTTGAAAGTAGTTATTCTTCTAACATTGTATGTACACAATAGAGAATCATAAACTTTAAAAATAATCACACACTTCATGCTTCATATTAAATAGTAGTAGCTGGATTTCATCACCAACCATTGCTTGATATTAGATGACGGTGGCTTTCATCTCCATCCATCAATCTTTGTCCATAGACACCTTAGATTACCCCTGAGCAAACTTTCTAGATTTCATCACTACCAAGAATCTCGTTGCCCCATCCAAGCCATAGGATTCACCACATTTAATTCATATTAGCACATTGAAACACACAAGATCAAAACCTAAGAGAATGAATTCACATTAAAAGGAGATAATCAATGAATGAGGTAAGACACACTTGTTGAATAAACTTAGCATTGATTGTTTATTTTTCTTGTGAAATTTTAGTTTTGTGTTTTACTGTATAATTTGTATTTTGGTTTAATTGCTTATGGTATTAACAAGAAAATAAAAGAAATCATTAAATAAATACAATTCAATGGAACCTTCATCCACCTTATCCACAACATCTATGGTAGATTCCCTAAATGTGACATAGGCATATTTATCTGCAGGTCCCTCACATTCCTTGTCACCCACAACCTTTAATATGGTTGTTCCCCAAATAGAGTCAACCTCACAAACTATTGATCAAAACATTACCCATATAGATATGGCACGAGTAGAAGCTCTCATGAAGTCTTCTAACTATGTCTTAAAGTCATTCCCCAATTCACCTAGACAAGATCCTACTTTACAGCAGGAACTTGTTCATTCCCAGCCACCATCCATCTTTACCCAAGTGTACACTAACCCTCTTTTCAAGACATCAGTTGCACCTCCCTCTCATATATCGATTCCCCAACCCTCATGTGCTCCTAGCACTTCATACACATCCACATATACTAACCCCTTGTATGAAGCACATGTAAATACCGCTTCACAAGTTTAAACCTCCCAATTTACCATACCAAGTGTAACTTGTCCCCCAGCCACATATTTCATACCATCTAAAGAACATAAGCTTATACTGAGAGGGGGGGTGAACAGTATAGCACCCACTTTTTAATTTCTTTCTAAACCAATATCAATTAGTGTCCTTAATTGCAATAACAAAATATAGTAGTGTGCATTAATGACATAGATAGCAATAGTAAACAAGTGCACAAATCACCATACACAATTGAGACACAAGATTTAACGTGGTTACCCCAATGTGGGGTACTCCACAAGATAATCTCCTTATAATATTTCACACAAAAATAAGGATCCTTATCCCAATACAAATGATTACTTTGATCTGATCAAAGCTAGGCAATACACTGATCTGCTCAAATAGGCAATCCACTGATCTACTTCAGCAAGCTCACCAATAAATTGCCCAAAACTGCTTTAGCAAGCTCACTAAGAACTTGCCCAAAATATTCTCTAGCAAGCTCACTAAGAACTTGCCCAAAATTGCTTCAGCAAGCTCACCAAGAACTTACCCAAAACTACTCTAGCAAGCTCACTAAGAACTTGCCCAAAATCTGCTCAAAAAGCTCACCAATAACTTGCTCAAAATTTGCTCAACAAGCTCACCAAGAACTTGCTCAAAATATTCTCAACAAGCTCACCAAGAACTTGCTCAAAATCTGCTCAACAATCTCACTAAGAATTTGCTCAAAATTTCTCAACAAGCTCACTAAGAACTTGCTCAAAATCTGCTCATCAAGATCACCAAGAACTTGCTCAAAATCTGCTCAACAAGCTCACTAAGAACTTGCTCAAATGTTGTCCCAAATTTATCCACAAATCTATCCCAAAAGTCTTCTCAAAGGCTCAATCAATCATCCACAAAAAATTGCCACAAATCTATCCCAAAAGCCTTCTCAAAGGTTCAACCAATCATGCTCAAGTAGCACTCAAATCTCATCCACAAATATATGAAGGCAAAGCTCAATGATGAGTTCAACAATGAATGGCAATGCACTCTACAATGGATGAGAACAATGATCCACAATGATCTCAACTCAACTCAATTCAATCTTAACTCAACTCAAATCTTATAGAAGCATAAAGAGAATTGTTAAAGACTCAATATATTATAATCTCAAAGCTCAATCTCAACCCAAATCAGAATTATAGAATTGTTTGTTTCATGGGACTTGAACAATCACATCTCTCAATCACTTGACTAGGCCCAATTAACTCAACTCAACCAATCACCACAAGGGATAACTCTTTCTCATAAAACCCTAGTCCAAGCATGTATCAATTAACTCAAATGTTTCCAACAATGCTCAACCACAAATCTCACATAACAATGATACCCATGTTCTTTTCTAACTCAAGTTCTTTGCATAACCAATGGGCTTCAACAATTATGCTTATAAAACAAGGTTTAAACACAACTCTCAAACCATAAAACCTTGAAGCATTCAACCAACCACTTTCAAAAAGGAAACCACAATCAATCCTTTTCTCTCCAATGATATTTCAGAAATCAACCACCATAAACAAATTCAATGGAGAATATTGCTCATACCTTTTGATGCCTTATTGGATGTCCACTAAATCTGACACACTCAACAAACTTCTTTTTCAACTTTCAACAAGGGTTAGATATCATGATTAATATCACAACAATAATATCCAAATAAAACCTTATCACTCCTACTCAATAAGATACAACATGTCCCCTCATGAAAGAATTAATCACCTTTGAAAAAGAACAAAACAACCTTCACTTTTGAAACCCTTTACAAAAATAGAAATATCTCTTTACATAAACCTTATTTCTCCCTCTAAGCAAGTTAATCAAATAGACCTCGAAATAAGATTTCCAATGATATATAATATGATATACTTTCAAAAGGATAAACACCACAAATCTCTCTTTTTCTAAACATGCATCACAACCCTTATTCCTCCTAGGGCAACTTTAGAAAAATAAAATATATTAAAAAAAATTATTAACTTGCCTCTGTCCCTGACGGGATTCGATCTCGTGACGTCTCCTTTCTCAGCACTTGAACCATAGCTATCCTGTCATTGGGCCACATGCCCTCACGTTTCCAAAGGGACATGAACAAAAACTTATATCATAAACTTTTGCACCCTTCGAAAAACTTAACAGCGCTTTGAGCGCTTCAACAAAGCAAATAACCATGGCGGGACTCGATCGTAGGACCTCCTGCATAACACACAGTGCATGAACCGCTAGGCCAAAGATGCCTATGCATCTTATTAAACTCTGCGAATGATTTTTCAATAGACCAAAGTCACACTTCTCTCTCTTTTCGCAATTCATTCCCCAATCGAAGGCATTCGAAAAATAAGCGCTAGGGGTCCTGAAGTCTAAGATTTTGTTGGTATATATATATATATATATATATATATATATATATATATATATATATATATATATATATATATATATATATATATATATATGTCTTTCATATTTCTTTAGACATTGGTGCTATAAATTAATATAGCCTTTCCTCCTTTCTTTAGTCGGCGCTAAAATTAATATATTTAATTTTAAAATTTTAATTTTAAATAATTTAAAATTTAAACTAAATATTTAAAAATAAATATCTCCATCATCGGGGCACCTTTTTTGATGAAACAAAAAGCCAATATGGGTTTTAAGAAAAACCCATTTCAAATATGCCATCCGTGGGTTTTAATAAAACCTTTTATTTTACCTGCCTTGGTTTTCACAAAAACCCTGTATATATCCATGCTCTCCAAAATATCATAAATGCTTACTTATGAAATGCTTTGGCCACCAAAACTCAATGTGATCCATGTGACATCAATGATCCATGTGATGTCAATGACAACATAAAATAACTCAAATTGCCAACACCATCTACTTCCATACCCTCCATTACTGATAGAGAGATTAATAAAGCATGGGAACATTTGAACAAATTGCTTAAGCAGCATTAAAATTATCAACAACAAGTACAAGTGAACCCTAAGCCTCTACCAAACTCTACTTATATTATCCTCATTAACCAGGGTCCATCATGGACACCATAGTCTTCTATGGTTTTTATTCTTGTTCCTCCACCAAGTCATACCAATACCCATCCCATTCCCATTGGCCAACCCAACCATAATCCTCATGCATCAACTCATTCTAAAATTCGCCATCTCTTCACCATCAGTCTCTCCTTCATAAATTTCCATCACATTCACCTAGTCATCATCACCAATCTCATCATCATTTGGTCACCCCACAATATTTTTCCACCTCACCTCAAAATCATTAGGTAATTCAGGGCTTCCACATTCCTGGGGAAGACCCTCAAATTAAGGCCATGCAATAACAAATAGATCATTTGATACAACATACTCCTAGTTTGACAAACCATAAGCTAACCTTACGTCAACTGATCAACCAACCCATTCATCCTTTGATACCATCATCGCCATATCCGATAGATTTCATGGTGCCTAAGTTTGACAAATTCAAGGGAACTGAGGATCCTAAAGAGCATGTGAGCATATTTGTACACTCATGTTTTAGAATCCAAAATGACAATGCTCTCA
Source organism: Wollemia nobilis (assembly GCA_028583015.1). Taxonomy (NCBI): domain Eukaryota; kingdom Viridiplantae; phylum Streptophyta; class Pinopsida; order Araucariales; family Araucariaceae; genus Wollemia; species Wollemia nobilis. Next base: position 3,167,694 of record JAQPPZ010001695.1, on the reverse strand, counting down.
TGCTTAGAATATTTCCTCAAATATTAGGAGGAGATGCCATAGAGTGGTACAATAAATTGCCTAGTCATAGTATTTATACTTTTGAACAATTGGTTGACCAATTCTTTGAGTGTTTTATCCTAAATGTTAGAAATAAATTCTCATTGTCTGATGTCTATGCTTTAAGACAACATGATGATGAGTCTATCTATGATTTTGGAAACCGTTGGAGGGTCGTCATTACCAAGTTGCCATTCACCCTACCAATGGAAGAGCTTATCAAACTATTCACCAAGATTTGTTTAAAACCTATCTCTTGGATGCTTCAATTACAGACATATCATTCATTTGAAGAATCTCTAGCACAGGCTAGTGTCATCGAGGAAATAAAAATCCAAGAGGGCATACTTAAGCCTAAGAAAAAGGAATGGAAAAATAAGGGCCAATATAAAAACAATTATTCTGGCCAATCAAAATCAACATAGGCCACTCTGACCAGTCAGCCTAATCATGTTAATCAAGTGGTCATGAGCCAACCGGTAATGGCTCAACAATAATTAGTGCAACAACCACCACAATAAATTGCTTATCATGTGGTACCCTCGATAACTCAAGCCATGCAAAACATAGTGCTAGCTGTAGAAAACCATCCTCGATGATAGTATATCCGATAGAATCACCAATACACCCCCTTGGCCGAGTCATATGCTTCCCTTTTTCGAAGGTTGTATGACACAAATAAACTTGCTTTGCTCAAAATCAGACCAGATGATCCCGCTAAACATGGAAAACATTATCGAGAATATTTATTTTGTCCTTACCATAGGCAAAATGGGTATGATATTAATAATTTCCATGTATTCAAAGACATCGTTCAAGACCTAATTGACTTGGGGGCCATCAAGCTTGACAACCCCCTTGCTCAACAAAACCAAAACCTTGGTATTTTTCAAACACCACTTCCTCACCATGAGGAGGTGCAACCAAATATGGGAGGAGCTAATACCAAAACTCCTCCTAACCAAGTTAATCACATCCAAAAATACCAAGGGTTTGTAGGTGCCATTCATGTGGTCACTAGAGGTCAATGAAACAATCAACAAAATGCAAGGCAACAACCTCAAGCAAGTGTGTCACAACCTCCCACATCACCTCCCATCCAAATTTCCCCCAATCCTTCATCGCCAATCCACATTCCTAGCCAATCAAATCCCCCAATTCCACCCATCAATCATCCACCATGACCAATCATCTCATTGAGTAGTCGATTAACCACAAGTCTAAAGATGGCTTCCACCAAATTTTCAATTTATGAGTTAATTCAACAATCTCCCCCACATCGTGAGGCATTAATGGATATTTTAAAATCCATTGAATTACAATCTCAAGATTCTAATACCTTCAAAAACTTTGTAGGGAGCATTCAAACATGCATGGAGCCTTCCATTACATTTTATGACTTTGAGATTAATCCAATCTCATTAGAATCAGTAGATCCTCCATTGCACATCATGGCTCTAATTGACAAGAAGTCATTTAAAAGAGTTCTAATTGATACCGGTTCCTCCATCAATATCATCACCATATCTACCCTTCATCATTTGAATCTTCCTCCATCTCATATCACCAAGTCATCCTTCACCCTAAAAGCATTCAATGATGCTTTGTGTTCCACAATTGGCATTGTTGTTTTACCCATTGAAGTAGGGGTCAAAATATTGCACACTATGTTCCACATCTTGGAAGGATCCATGGTGTACAATGTACTCCTTGGAAGACCTTGGATGAGGGAAATGAGATGTGTCCCTTCCATTTTACATCAATGCTTGAAATATGTTCATGAGGGATAAGTACATTGCATACCAACGGATGTCGAACCATTCAAGTATTGCAATTTTATTTCAAATCCTTATGAATCCATGCTTCCTTCCACCCACATTTTTCTATCACCATCAACCAATCCATCTACCACTCCACCCATTTCTTCATCAAAGGCTCCCATTCATGAGGACTCCCTTATCACCAATCCTTCATCATCCTCATCATTGACTACATGCACATGTGGTCAAATTCAATCCACATCCTTGCCTTCCACTTCATCATCATCATCCATCCAACAACCTTCCCAATCCAATCCATCACCATCACCCAATGTGTCACAAGTCGAGTTGATGGATTGTGAGACATCTTCATCTTCACCATTCCCCGAGCCATTATCCAATCATGATCCTTCCATATCATCCCAAGTTGAGGTCCACCTCACTAATCCCGGTATTGGTGAATATGTGGTCCAAGACATCACCGTCACACCGCTCACCATTCCTAATGCTAAGGATTTCGGTCACCCATGTGACCCACCTTTATCCATAGGAGCAGTATATGACATGGGTTCAACTCCAAATAGCATAAATTTTGTGTATGGGGGGATTGATTCTTCATCAAATCTAGCTCCCCTAGAGGAACCCAAGGAACCAACACCTGCCAACATTCGAAACATGTCGGGATTCCCATCTCGCTATTTTCACATAGTTAATTGGTAAGGTCATGGCCTAGGATTGCATGAATAGGGAGTGCTTCATCCTATTGATGTTCCATATCAAGAAGTGCATGACCATTCAGGTCTAGGTTACCACCCACTTTCCACCACCTCTTCTCTTGAACAAGCCTTCCAAAGGCTTAATCTAAATTCAAGAGAAGAAGCCCTCCACCCCGATAATTCTGATGATGAAATCTATGAAGAATTCAAACTCATGTCGATAATTTTGGATGAATCTAAAGAAGAATCAAAGCCCATTATTCCCCATACCGAACAAGATGAGTTTTATCTCAGAATGTTCCCCATCCATGAGCCCATATTTCGCTTGCTTCTTCCACAAGAGCGAGCTTACCCTACCAGTGAACCACCACCTCCACTTCATTAATCCATTTCATAAGCCAAACTTGTAACATATGTACATAACACAAAAATAGTGGTTTTCACCACTACCAAAAATAAAAAATCAAAATAAATAAATAAAAAATCAAACAAAAACATGTTTTTTTTTAGCATTGCATGTATATATCATTTAGTTAAATGCATTCATTTATGTTGCTTGTTGTTGTCCAGGTTTACCAAGCTCCTAGCATCGGTTCTTAGGTTCCATTCATTCCATCCGACCTTATCCACTTTGCCCATAAATCAACATGAATCCTGTTGATTTATTCACCCCACTCTATAATCCATATGATCCGGCTAAACCAATTCCAATTGACATGAGTCTCATTGATATGGATCAGATTTCCTCACCTCCATCCTTTTTCAAGTTTGTCTTGTTTGAGGAATTGTTAAGGGCTTCAACCAACTACATTCCTCCATCCCCTCCGCCTTCGCCTTCACCTTCACCTTTGAATCCCGAGGTTTTCCAGGCAAACATAGATGAGGATAAGTTAGAAGATTTTGATGACATCCTAGATGACATTCATTTGATCCCTACGCCCCATCAACTTGAGGAAGGTTCCCACATGTCCATTGAAGATACCATCGATGTGGACCTTAGTTCAGACAAAGACAATCCCCAAATTTTCAAGCTTGGAAAAATTTTATCTAATGATGAACAAGAGTAATTAATTGCTCTCCTCAAGAGGAAAAAGGGCATTTTTGCATGGTCCTATAAAGAAATGCCTGGTCTTGACCCTAGCTTGGTTGTCCATAATCTCACCTTACATCCTGATGCTAAATCGATCAAACAAAAACTTAGAAGGATGCATCCTACCATTGCCCTTTTGGTAAAAGAAGAGCTCCAAAAGCTTCTAGATGTGGGTTTCATCATACCCATTTATTATCCTGAGTGGCTCTCAAATATGGTACCCGTTCGTAAGCCTAACGGGGCGATACGCGTTTGCACTGACTTTCGAGATCTTAACAAAGCGTATCCTAAGGATGACTTTCCTCTTCCAAACATTGATACTCTTGTCGACACTTGTGCTGGCCATGAAATGCTTTCTCTCATGGATGGTTTTTTAGGATACAACCAAATTCGAATAAATCCTGATGACCAACACAAAACAACATTCACTACACCTTGGGGAACTTTTTGTTACAAGGTGATGCCCTTTGGCCTTAAAAATGTAGGTGCCACTTATCAACGTGCCATGACATATATTTTCCATGACTACATGCATAATATTATCGAAGATTATGTGGATGATCTCTTGGCTAAATCTAAAACTCGACAAGAGCACATTGGTGTATTGGAGAAAGTTTTTGACCGACTTCTAGAACATAATGTAAGGTTGAACCCCAAGAAATGTGTCTTTGGTGTTACCTCGGGAAAACTTCTAGGATTCATTATCTCCAAAAGAGGCATTGAGGTGGACCCAAACAAGGTCAAGGCCATCATGGAGATGCCTCCCCCAACTAACTTAAAGGAATTGTGTAGTTTACAAGGAAAGATCCAATCAATCCATCATTTTATTGCACAAATTTCTAATAAATGTAGGTCATTCAATCACCTACTACAAAAGGGGGTGCCATTTTCTTGGATAGATGAGTGTCAAAAATCCTTTGATGACATTAAGAAATACCTAGCTTCTCCGCCAGTCTTAGCTCCTCCTCATTCGGGGGTCCCATTCTATATTTATATTTTAGCAACGAACTTTGCATTAGGGACAATGCTTGCACAAAAGAATGAAGAAAATTGAGAGCAAGTTGTCTACTACATTAGTTGAACATTGGTAAGCTATGAAACTAGATACGCTTATGTAGAAAAATTGTGCTTAGAAGTGGTTTTTACCACTAAGAAACTTCGACATTACATGCTTAGTCACACAACATATGTCATAGCTAGAGAAAATCCTCTACGTTATATGATTTCTCGCACTTACAATAACACCCGCACCGCTAAATGGATAATGCTCCTTACTGAATTCGACTTGGAATTCATTAGCCAAAAATCCATTAAAGGTCAGGTAATAGCCGATCAACTTGCAAAAGCTCCACTACCTAGTGATCATCCTTTGATTATTGAGCTCCCAGATGATTTGGTATTTGTTGTCACCAAACAAGAAGAAGATGTCATTCTAGAGGAAGACGTTGATATCACACTATTCTTTGATGGCTCTAAGTGCATGAAAGATCAAGGTGTTGGATTCATGTTTCATACACCCCAAGGGGTACCTATCCCCTTATCATTTAAACTTGACTTCCAATGCACAAACAACATTGTAGAGTATGAAGCCTTAATCTTAGGTCTTCAATCAGCTATAGCTATGAGCATTAAGCGTATTAGGATATTTGGTGATTCTCAACTTGTCGTTAAGCAAATCAATGGAGAATACCAATGCAAAGAACCTACCATTAAGCTTTACCATGAAGTAGCAATGAAATTGCTCTCTAAGTTTGATTGGTATGAAATCAATAGTTTACCACGTTCGACTAATAGATTTGCAGATGTGATGGCCTCCCTTGGATCATTGATTCCAAAAGACTCCTTTGGAGAGGTACAACCCCTTATAATTTCAACGGTCTCTAAATTTGTAATTGTTCGTGCTGAATCTAAAGATGAAAAGGATGTTTGCTTTATCCAGTCAGATCCATATGAGCCTTGGTCAAGCCAGATAGTAGCCTTTCTCAAGTTTGGAACACTCCCATTTGACATGTCTCAAAATGCCAAATGCACTTTCAAGAAAAAAGTAGCTCATTTCATTCTCTTGGGGGATGTGTTGTATAAATGTGGTTATGATGGAGTCCTCCTTCATTGTCTCGAGTCTAGTGAGGCACAAAGAGCCATAGCTGAAGCCCATGATGGTACTTGTGGTGGTCATTTTAGTGGAATGGCCATTGTAAAGTGTATCTTATGCATGGGTTATTATTGGCCCACAATGGAACGTGATTGTTGCACTTATGTTAAACATTGCAAGAAATATCAAGAACATGCTAATTTAACTCATGTACCATCACAAGCTTTACAACCTATTCAAAGCCTTTGGCCCTTTTCACAATGGGGTCTAGATCTAATTGGAAAAATTTCACCTCCTTCCTCGAGACAACATACATTCATCATCACAACCACTAAATACTTCACAAAGTGGGTTGAGGCAATTCCTCTAACCAGTATGACAGGACCTAGAATTGTGGAGTTTATACTTCATCATATCATTTGTCGTTTTGGTATCCCCTCAAAAATCATCTTCGACAATGGCAAGTCTTTCAAGAACAAGGATGTTCGAGCACTTTGCAAGAAATATAAAATTCAACATAGTTTCTCGACTCCTTATTACCCACAAGAAAATGGACAAGCTAAAGCTTCCAATAAGACCTTAATTGTTATTCTCAAGAAACTTGTTAAAGAAAATCATAGATATTGGCATACACAAATTCCCTTGGCATTATGGGCTTATAAAACAAGAATCTACACACCTACAGGGGCAACACCATTTTCACTGGTCTATGGAGCCGAAGCAATCATGCCTCTTGAGCTTGAGATCCCCTCCTTGCAAATTTCTTTGCAGGAATTCATAGATGATGACACTGCTAGACAAGCACGTCTTGACCAACTCACACTTCTTGATGAGAGGTAAGTTAATGCTTTAGAGCATTTACGAGTTTATCAAGACCGCCTAAAGCGTGCTTACAACATCAAAGTTCATCTACGTGAATTCCAAGTAGGAGATCTTGTCCTTAAAGAGAATCAAAAAAATACCAATGCATTGTCGCATCTTCATGATAAATTCACGGCTAATTGGTTGGGTCCATACATTGTTACTCAAAGAGTGGGTAACAATACTTATAGGCTTGCCAGTCTAGAGGGAGAGGAAGAACCCAAACCACTTAATTTTATACACTTGAGAGCATTCTATGCATAATGAGATTCATAAATATATATATATATATATATATATATATATATATATATATATATATATATATATATATATATATATATATTTATATATTTATGAATCTCATTATGCATAGAATACTTTCAAGTGTATAAAATTAAGTGGTTTGGGTTCTTCCTCTCCCTCTAGACTGGAAATCCTATAAGTATTGTTACCCACTCTTTGAGTAACAATGTATGGACCTAACCAATTAGCTGTGAATTTATCATGAAGATGCGACAATGCATTGGTATTTTTTTGATTCTCTTTAAGGACAAGATCTCCTACTTGGAATTTGCGTAGATGAACTTTGATGTTGTAAGCACACTTTATGCGGTCTTGATAAACTCGTAAATGCTCTAAAGCATTAACTTACCTCTCATCAAGAAGTGTGAGTTGCTCAAGACGTGCTTGTCTAGCAGTGTCGTCATCTATGAATTCCTGCAAATAAATTTGCAAGGAGGGGATCTTAAGCTCAAGAGGCATGATGGCTTCAGCTGCATAGACTAGTGAAAATGGTGTTGCCCCTGTAGGTGTGTAGATTCTTGTTTTATAAGCCCATAATGCCAAGGGAATTTGTGTATGCTAATATTTATGATTTTCTTTAACAAGTTTCTTGAGAACAATAATTAAGGTCTTATTGGAAGCTTTAGCTTGTCCATTTTCTTGTGGGTAATAAGGAGTCGAGAAACTATGTTGAATTTTATATTTCTTGCAAAGTGCTCGAACCTCCTTGTTCTTGAAAGACTTGCCATTTTTGAAAATGATTTTTGAGGGGATACCAAAACGACAAATGATATGATGAAGTATATACTCCACAATTCTAGGTCCTGTCGTACTGGTTAGAGAAATTGCCTCAACCCACTTTGTGAAGTATTTAGTGGTTGTGAAGATGAATGTATGTTGTCTCGAGGAAGGAGGTACAATTTTTCCAATAAGATATAGACCCCATTGTGAAAAGGGCCAAAGGATTTTAATAGGCTGTAAAGCTTGTGATGGTACATGAGTTAAATTAGCATGTTCTTGACACTTTTTGCAATGTTTAACATAAGTACAACAGTCACGTTCCATTGTGGACCAATAATAACCCATGTGTAAGATACATTTTACAATGGCCATTACACTAAAATGACCACCACAAGTACCATCATGCGCTTTCGCTATGGATCTTTGTGCCTCACTAGACTCGATACAATGAAGGAGGACTCCATCATAACTACATTTATACAACATATCCCCCAAGAGAATGAAATGAGTTTATATATATATATATATATATATATATATATATATATATATATATATATATATATATATATATATATATATATATATATATATATATATGTATGTATGTATATATGTATATATGTATATATGTATGTATGTATGTATGGAAAATACACAAAGACGTTGCATTTCATTTGCATCCACTTAATGCTAAAAACATTGCATTTCAGTTGCATAAATTTCATGCCAAACATTATATTAGAACATATTTCATTTTGCATTTCATACATTTCATTCCCATTTCAAATTTCATAATAAGAATCATTTATTAAGTTCAATATTTTAATTGGTCCAAAAAAATCATGTTGCCTTAATTAGGGGCACCTTCACATCATCATCCATTTTTCCACAAAGCCAAATTATCATTAGCAAAGCTTGCCTAGTTTTTTTTGGTCACTCAACCACTCCTAGTGTTTTAAGCAACCTCCAAAATTACATGTAAAGCTCCTATTAGGACCATCACACATATACATTAAGAAAATCTTGAGTTTTAGGAATTGACTCCAAAATATTATTGAACCAAACACAATTTCATATCTTAAAAACATCTTATGTCAAATAGGGATAACACCATCCTTGGTTTGAACCTTGAAGTGAAAAGGATTATCCTTTCTAGTCCCATCATGCAACATAGTCCACAAGAATAGTGGTTTTCATCACTATCAAAATTACTTCCAAATTCAAAAGATAGAGTAGTAAGGATAGGGTACAATTATCATCACACTTAGGTTGAGAATCCGATTCCCCAAAGCTCTAAATATTTTACATCACACACCACTGATCATTGGGTTGTAATAATTGTACTATATTTCCAGTCAGACGGTTAAGTAGTCATCCCCAAAACTTAAGAGATCAAAAACACAAATCATGGACTATGGAGTTAGCCTCCATCGGAGCTATAAACGCTTTATTGGTAGCGGAGTACGCTCATGCATGGTGACATGTCTCTTTTAAAGAGACCTCTAGCCACACATAAGGATAAGGTAGCTTCTTGGATTCATCCATAACATGTTTACCCAATTTACTCAAGATGAGTTAATGAACTCACTTGCACACATATTGGTTCTTTATTACCTCGAGTCATTACCATGCTCCTGATTCGGTAAATGAACTCTTTGCACACACATTTCGTCCTAGAGGGATTAGGCAATTTCAGTGAGTTTTTTTTATACCACTAGTATGTCTGAGTCTCTACAAAATAGTCAGTTTTCCATATCAACATCCATATCTTCTTCCATATCAATATCCATGTCATTTCATGAGTCATTCACCCAACATACCACCAATTTTGGTACCCCTGATTAAAAAATGCTATAAACATGGCCAAGAAAGATCTAAACTATGAATGATCATTAGAAAATCTGCATTCCACACATTGTATTAATCATTCATAACATATCATATGCATTCATCATCCATATAAACATGCATTCCATAAAAGCATTGCACAAACAAGCATTCACAAAAACATATAACACAAAAAGGTAAAATCCATGTATATATATGTATAAATATTGCATGTACAATGAGTGCCAAAAGGCTACATACAATGGAGCACCAAGGCTCATATACAAAAAGTACATCTAAGCACTAGCTAAGCCCTCCAAGAGGATCCCTATGACCTAGAAGGAGCCCTAGACCTAGAGCTATGTCTAGACTCGCTATGCCTAGTAGCCTTAGATACATATGAGGTTGGAGGATCAGGAAGTGGAATATGATGCTCCATCAACCTATCCTCCAATGCCTTGATATACCTATGCCAAGACCAAAGGTGTGCTATGTTGACATCATGTCGATGCTCCCTCTCTAATAGCTCTGCCTAAAGCCTCGTGATCCTCGCATCTTACTCTGCTACCTGCTACTCCAGCTTCACCCAATCCTCCTTGCTCCAATATAGAGGTCCATCTGAAGTCTCCTCCACACCATATCCATCTTTGCCATCTCCCCCACTCTCAGGAACCTGCCTAGTTGCACCCTTAGTCCTCCTCCTTTTACTATCTGATCAAATGTGTCATTACCACTTGGGGACATCATGGGTTCCCTCATCCTCAACCTCATCCCCAACTCCATCAGCTGCTACTAGAGATAGTTCCCATGGTGGCTATGTAGCAAACCATACATCATACTCTGGAGTAGTCCCCATTGGGGAGGTCCATCTCCTTGTCATCCTCGTAAGCCTCCCTCCATGGCTCCACATATGGTAGCCCTGTCTCCTCCTGATGCCTCCTATAGAGCATAGGCTCATCTGGAATCCCTTACCTCAAGTTGAACTATCGAAGTACTTGTGAGAACTAAAAATACTCAGCCTCACTCTGATATCTCCCAACAACCTGCATAGCATATTGCACTCATCATATATGCTCTCCATATCTAATCCACCTGCTACCCCACTATGGCCTCTATATCACTTGGATGGATGTCAATCCAACCCACAAATCTTGGTACCACTAGCTCATCCACATAGGCCGACTCGACTATACCTCCTTGACCACTACCCATATCCTAGTGTAGGGATCCTCCCTACCCAAGCCTACCACATGTAAGCCTTTTGATAGTGCCATGCTAAAGTGCTCCCATCCCCAACACTACAACAACAAGTTGCATCCTAACCCCTTCCTCCCCCACCTCCTCACCTCATAAAGCTCTCGGTATGCCTACACCAATAAGGTAGGAGCCCATGCATACACCTACTGCATAGTGAGCATATCGCTCACTAACCCTATCAGGTTCCAAGGGAACCTGCATCCTGTACTATTCGAGACCACAATGTTGACCAACACAAACATCACCAAAGCACAAAGGACATCTAACTCCTTGTCCATATACATGGACAAGTAGGGTATACCCTCACTCTCTACCCTAACACTTCGTAAGCCATCGCCAAACATCTTCATCTCTATCCCCTGATCACATCCAACCTCGACACGAATCCCCTCCATTGGAACCTTTAGGATGTAGTATACATTCTCAAGTGTCAAGGTCACCTCTCCAGTGGGGAGCTAAAAAGTCCCCCTATTCGGATCCCATCTCTCCACCAAGGTAGAGAGGTACCCCTCATCTACCCTAATCACATCAATTCGAGCTACCTCTACTAGCCCCATAGCTTCCGGCAACTCCTACTCCTCCACCAGCACCTTTCTTATCCCAAGAATGTACAATGAGAATAGATATAGAGCCTCCAAAATCCTAAGCTGTAGCACAACACAAAACATTTGTCATTTACACATGTTCAAAAAAAATATAAAATTTTTGCATAAAAATTACACCTCAACTGCTCACACTCCAACTCCAGCCCCCACCTCTACTCCTTCCACCACCATAGCTTTCATGCCCAATTCACTCTGCTCCACTCCACCCAACTCTCCCAAATGCGACTTCTCAAACTCACAAACACATAAATGAGCTTCATTTCTCATCCCGCCAGCTATTTATAGCTACTACAGGTGCCTTGAGATGCCCATGGGTGTTTCCTAGTGCACTAAAGCGCACCAAGACGTTTGCAAAATGATCAAACATTGACGGGTGTCTGCACATGCCAAAAGTGTCAACCAACATTTAGCATCAATTTTGATAAAAGAATATTTTTTTACAAAACAGTGGCTTATCCCCACCAAATCACTTCATATTGCATTTATACATCTGCTTCATTATATTAACAGGTTTTGTGAAGGTTCCAACTGCTTTGGATGCATAATTCTCGTTTGCAATCGTAAATTGCAAATCCTCTTAACAAGTTATAAAAGCACTCCAAAATGATCAAAATCTTCACATAATGACCATAATCAACATCAAAAAACATTCTCCCATAATCAAAATCATTCCATATCATTATTTGCATATTTGCCAAGTTCAAACAACATTCAAGTGAGCCTTGTATCTAGTGAGTTATTCTATATACTTGGCGATTGCAGCGATTTGCATCAATGCAATTCGGTAAGATGAATAACCTACCATAAGGACACTTGGTCATTTTCATCATTCCATATTTCTTTGTTTGAAATCACAATCACATTTGGTACTTCACTTTTTGGGTGAAACTATGCCAAGACCAATTTGCACAAAAGTTGTCATTGATGGCCTAGTTTGTGGGGCTTAAAACATGGACAAAAATCACATTTCATCATTAGGCATTTCCCTGACAGTCATCACAGAGATAGGCACTAGCTAGGATGATTGGTTCCAATCATGGGAATTATTCAACAGTCACTAGCAGGCCCTCCAAAGTTGACTCTTTTTATTTTTCTTTGCATCTTCATATTTGCATATCAATGACACCGGAAGGCACATTCTTCAACAACATCAAATCACCCCAAATTTGGGGTAACCACATTTGGTTTTGACTTTCCCACAATGGGATACATCTTACATGATCATGACATCTATACTTGGAAAAACCCTTCATCTGTTGGGGCAAAAACAGACACATTTTTCATCACATTTTCCACAAAACCCTTCATCTATTGGGGCAAAAACAAACACATTTTTCATCACATTTTCCACAAAACCCTTCATCTTTTGGGGCAAAAATAGACACATTTTTTATCACATTTTCCACAAAACCCTTCATTTGTTGGGGCAAAAATAGAAATATTTTTCATCACAAAACCCTTCATCTATTGGGGCAAAAATAGACACATCATTTCACATTTTTTCACCAACCCTTCATACCGTTGGTGCAAAAAGGTGTCACATTTTCACCATTCATTTGCATATATTTTTCAATTGGCTCATGAGATTCATCTGCAAACTCACTCGCCAATTGAGGGGGTAAGCTACGTAAAATTCAAATTCTTTCATTCTTTTATCTTCAAGCTCACATTTCACATCTCAAGAGAAAGTTGCTTCTACACCTAGCCAAAAATAGGTGTCTTGTGTTTTTGCACTACATTGTGTTTCACATAATGCAATACAAAAAGGGGCATCTGTAGACACCAAAACCTAGCCACTTGTTGTCCATCCAGGTTTTCCTACCATTTCCACCCATTATTTACATATATATATATATAATTGTTTAATATATATTTAAATATTAATATTTTATATTATATTTTTATATATATTTAATAAATATAAATATTATATATGTGAATAAATCCTAGCCATCCAATTTAACTTAATCCTAGCCATTCATCTACATCAATCCATGCCACACACCCAAAATTAATATCCACCCTCCATTATGTTTTAATCTGAGCCACACAATTCGTGTCACTCAAACCCTAACATGCCCTAGTGTGGATTATTAATAGGAGCTATTTTTATGGCTCAACCCCTAAAAAATCCTTGAGTCCTAAGTCATTTTTTAATCCATTTGCCCTCGAGTTCCCTAGAGTATCCAAGCACTCTTGCCCTTCACCCTCGCTTTTCATAGCCCCCGCATTTTTTGTCACCCCTTTCGCTCAGCTAGATCTGCTTCTATAGATTTCCCTTCAACCCCTGAATGCCTTCGAGCACTCCTTGTTCGAGCGCCTTCAAGCACTTATCCTTTGTCTCCAAGTGCCTTTGGATGCCCTCCACCATTCTCGAGCACCCATAGGCATTTTCTACTGTTGTCGAGCACACACAAGCATCTTACACCAGAGTTCTGCAGTCCTCCTAGCCCTCTGGTGATGCTAGGGCATCACCGCACCAAATTCCTACAACAGATTGCACCAAATTAGAGAACAACAGACATCACAAGGTAAATCTTTCATTTGTTATTTCATTTTATGCATTTTCATATTATATATATATATATATATATATATATATATATATATATATATATATATATATATATATATATATTGCATAGCTAGGGTTTTTATACTACTTTTTGAGGGCCTCACACTATGGAGCCCTCACAGTTATTATTGACCCATTTACGGAGGTGTCCTTTTTCTAACTATTTAGCAAAACCCAGAAAATAACGACAATATTGCACTCAAATTTCATAAATAATCTACACATGGATTTGCCAGAACACACCCAAATTTTTTTATTATTTATCAATGCTTCTGGGAGGAAAATACAATAGATGTATGTATAATAGGAATGGAAATTCATTCATAAAATAATGACAATCACCCAAACCTGATGCAGGAGAATATAACCACTCAAATACTGTAAATACTCCCTCAATACAATCAATTGCCGACTTTGTTTAGCTTCTCCAACAAGCATAAGACTGGATCTGGAATATATTGGATCATGCACAGCAGAATAATGACCAAAAACGCTGGAAATTCGCTGCTAATCTGATACAAGTCTGAGATATGTTTTCACAACGAAAAAGCCATCCACTAATCCTCTGAAACTTCTTCAATAAGCTCACATGCAAACCCAGAATTGAATTTGCCCACCAAAATGCCAAAAGAACAGCCTCTGGAATCAATCCCACAGCAAGGATCAACCTTGTCTATCGAATTGAAGCCCTGGATCATCCAAGGTTGAGCAAGGTACAGCCTTCCTCCCAAGAATCGGTGAGATTCTCTCAAAAAAAACAATTCTCCAATCCAAAAGCATGCACAATGAGCGATTCCTCTTCCTTTTATATTTCCAGGATATAATTTTGCATTGACATTTCCAAGCCTCCAAAATTCATTAAAAATCTAATATTGACTTTAATGATATTTATATCATTAAAGTCTTATTTAGTAAATAAAAACCACACAAACTATTATTATGTCTCCTAATACATAATCCCCTTCCACTTAACACACCAATATAATTATTTAATAAAGTGGAGGAGATATACTTATTTATTTAATTTTGGCTCATTACAAGTCCACCCCTCTCAAATTGCTTGTCCTCAAGCAAGTGCAAAGCTGGATGGGCCAAAATTTCTTCTCCTTCCCATGTAGCATCCTCAAGAGGCAATCCTCTCCATTTCACTAGATATTCCTTGATAACCCTGTATCTAAGCTTCTTCTCCCTTGTCTCCAAGATCATCTCAGGCTCAAGAACCAATTTTCCCTCATCATCCAACGGTGGCAACTCTGAAGAAGGTTTTATTTGCTGCCCCAATGCCTTCTTAAGACAGGAAACATGGAAGACATTGTGGATCCTGCTACTCTCTGGAAGCTCAAGTGCATAGGCAACCTCTCCTATTTTGCGAATCACCCTGAAGGGACCATAAAACCTTGGTTTTAACTTCTCTGCACCACTCTTCTTCAAAGAGGACTGCTTATATGGTTGTAGCCTGACATAAACCATGTCCCCCACATCAAAATGACGCTCAATTCGCTGCTGATCAGCGTACTTCTTCTGCTGTGCTTGGGCTACCTGTATATTATCTTTTAAAGCCTTCAGTATATTCTGATGTTCTTCCACAAAGTCTTTCGCCCTGGGCACCCTGCTATCCCTCAACAGCAAATCAATGAAATTGGGAGCATCATAACCATATAAAGCTCGAAATGGAGACATCCTAATAGACATATGATAAGAGGAATTATAACAAAATTCAGCGAGGTGTAACCATTTGATCCATGCATTCTGCTGCCCCGAAATGTAATTCCTCAAATACCCTTCTACCCACTTGTTCACAATCTTTGTTTGTCCGTCAGTCTGTGGGTGGTAACTGGTACTGGGAGTCAATGTAGTGCCACACAACTTAAACAACTCTTGCCAAAACATGCTTAAAAATTTACTGTCCCTATCACTTACTATAGTTTTTGGTAAGCCATGCAACTTGAACACCTCACGAAAGAACAAATCAGCGACCTGTATAGCTGTATAAGTGGAAGTAATTGCATGGAAATGAGCAAATTTGGTGAGTCTATCCACTACCACAAAGATACAATCCTTACCATGTGTTTTTGGAAGCCCCGTAATAAAATCCATGGAGACACTCTCCCATTTCTGATCCGGTATGGGTAGTGGTTGCAACAACCCGGCTGGCAAAGTATTACCTCCTTTGTTCTCCTGGCAAATATTGCACTCTCTCACATGCTTGAGTATGTCACCTTTCAACCCCTTCCAGAAAAACCTCTCACGCACCTGTCTATAAGTTTTAAAAAATCCTGGATGTCCCACCATTGGTGCATCATGCATAGCATTAATTAACTTATCCTTCAACTTAGACTCAGGCACAATAAATATCCTGTTCTTATAGCAAATCAGCCCATCATGAACGCTGTACCTGTCATCCTGTATGCTCCCATCAATAATTTTTGATGCCCAATCACTCTTCACATATTCTGCCGCGATTGCAGCTTTCCAATCCGCTGTAATAACTGATATAGCATGGAATGTAGGAGTCCTAGACAAAGCATCAGCAGCAGAATTCTTTTTGCCCTTCACAAATTCTATCTCAAAATCATAAGATTGCAGCTTAGTAACCCACTTCTGCTGCCTATCGTTCAATTCACGTTGACCCAGAAAATATCTCAAACTGTTATGATCACTTCTTACCACAAACTTACCACACACCAAATATTGCTTGAACTTTGAGAGTGCGTACATGATGGCCAACATCTCTTTGTCATAGATACTGAAAGTACGCTCCAATGGGGTAAGCTTCCTGCTCTCATAAGCAATAGGACGCCCTTTCTGCATCAGAATAGCTCCAACTCCTATACCTGATGCATCACAGTCAATAGTGAAAGGTAAAGAAAAATCAGGTATGGCAAGTAAAGGAGTGGTAGTCATAACCTCCTTCAATTTCAAAAATGCTTTCTGTGCCTCTGGTGACCATGCAAATGCCCCCTTCTTGGTCAACTCGGTGAGAGGTGCCGCTAATGAAGAAAATCCTCTGATGAACCTCCTGTAATAACTGCATAGCCCGATAAAACCTCTCAACTCCGTAAGATTAGCTGGAACTGGCCAATTCTGAACTGCTGTGATTTTTTCCTGATCCACCTGTACTCCATTTCTGCTAATAATGTGGCCCAAGTAAAGAATCTCTGTCATGGCAAACTCACACTTGGATTGCTTAGCATAAAACTCCTGCTGCTCAAGAATCTCCAAAACTGTATCCAAGTGTTGTAAATGCTCCTCCCAGGATTTACTGTACACCAAGATGTCATCAAAAAATACAAGGACAAACTGCCTCAACTGCTTACTGAAGATTTGATTCATTGCTGATTGGAAAGTGGCTGGGGCATTTGTTAATCCAAAGGGCATGACTAAGAACTCATAATGACCACAATGAGCCCTAAAAGCAGTTTTAGGAATATCCTCCTCCCTCATCCTAATTTGGTGGTAACCGGATTTTAAGTCAATCTTGGAGAAGTACATGGCTCCACACAACTCATCTATGAGCTCATCAACTCTAGGGATGGGGTATCGATTTTTTATTGTCTTTTTATTCAGGGCTCTGTAATCTATGCACATACGCATGGTACCATCTTTCTTTTTGACCAAAACTACAGGTGAGGCAAATGGGCTACAACTAGGGCGAATATGGCCACTCTCTAAAAGCTCCTTAATGGTTTTTTCTATTTCATCTTTGAACACTTTTGGATGCCTATAAGGTTTTATGATGATAGGTTTAGAGTTAGGCTCCAATTCTATAACATGCTGAAAACCTCTACTAGGTGGCAAACCTTTAGGCAAATCTTCAAATACTCTTTTATGTTTATGCAAAATAGACTGAATTTGAGGATGTAATTTGGAGGGTTTGTTACCTTGTGTGTGGAATATGGTAGCAGCCCATAATGTGTCTTTTTGGCGTATGATTTTCTCTATCTTTCTGTAAGACACCTCCAATATATTGCATGATCCCTCTTGCGCATTTTCCCTAATTCCACGCAGCACTATCTCTTTCCCATCAACCTTAAATTTCAGCTCTAAAGACTGATAGTTAGTCACATAATCACCCAAAGACCAAAGCCACTGAACACCCAAAACCATATGAGGCACAACTCCCAAAGGAAACACAAAGAAATCATCCTCTACTTCAAATTTTCCAAAGCTGATTTTTACCTTTTTTACCATCTTATTGCAAGGGACAATACC
Source organism: Wollemia nobilis (assembly GCA_028583015.1). Classification (NCBI taxonomy): domain Eukaryota; kingdom Viridiplantae; phylum Streptophyta; class Pinopsida; order Araucariales; family Araucariaceae; genus Wollemia; species Wollemia nobilis. The sequence goes on along the minus strand of JAQPPZ010001695.1, from coordinate 3,149,631 downwards.
ATACCCTGTAGCCACATTGAATCCACCAAATGTTTCAGCCTTGAGTCCTTTCTTTGCCACAAATTTTTCATCGATAAAATTGTGTGTAGCTGCTCCATCTATGAGGACAAGTACCTTCTCCCCAACTACCTCTCCTGGTACTTTTATAGTCCTAAATTTGTTGAGCCCACTCAAAGAAGCTAATGCTCCTCCTGAAATAGTGTCATGGTATGTGGTATCCTCTAATTCTTTATCATCGGAAGATGCATACTCCTCATCAGACTCATCACTATCTGATTTCACTTCTATGTAGTGAATTTGCCCCTTACCTTGGCACCTATGTCCTGGAGTCCATGGAAGTTTGCAATCAAAGCAAAGTTGTTTTCTTCTAAGCTCATTTCTCTCATCCGCAAAGGCTTTTGCTGCTGGTGTAGTAAATATGGAAGGCCTATTTGGCGGTCTAGGCACATTTGGCTTGTTCTCCACCCTTGGTGGTATGCTTCTAGGTTGCCAGTTTGATGTATTCCTTGCTGAAAATTGTCTAACAGGTGTATTATGTGCAATATATTTCTGTCTAGGTGGAAGTACACTCTCCAAATTTATTGCCCTCTTAATTGCATCTTCTAAAGTGGCTGGCTCAAATGATTTCACAAGACCTCTTAATGGATCCAACAACCCATCAATGAACAAAAATACAACTCTCCTGGGTGAAATATTTTGCACTTGCACTGCAACCCGCTCAAACTCCTCTATGTAGCTCCCCAAGGATGTAGTTTGTTTGAGAGTGGCTAGCTCCTTGAAGTACTCCTCCACATCTCTCCTCTCAAACCTGTTAAGAACCTTCTGGCAAAACTCCTCAAAGGATGTAATCAGTCCATGACCCTGTGTGGTGAGGCCATGATACCACCAATCGTAGGCAATACCATCTAGATGAAGAGTAGCCAGCTGAATGGCATCTTCCTCTGGCATCGGATCAAGTGCAAAATAGGTCTGCAATTTCTGTAACCATGCACGTGCTGACAATCCTTCACTGCCACTGAATCTAGGCACCTCCATCTTCTGCTGCAACTTCTTATCCCCATGCTTTTTCTCTGAAACCCTCTTCCCAATGATCTTCAAATATCTATCAAAGCTCACTACAGTCCTGAAGTTTTCCGGTTTTTCCATATACTCCAAAAACAACTCATCCAAATTCTCCTGGATATCATTAACCTGCTGCAACTGATGGGTAAACATGGGTTTAGGTGGTTTCGGCAATGGTGTATGCGAATAAGTAGTGGATCTATCATTATCATGTTGGGATGTATTGTTTCCCAGGTTGGATATTTCACCTCTAGGTGGGGATTGATGTCCTGCAGTAGTTCTGGGTGCATTTCTCATACTCTCCTGCTGCAACCCTACCATACGAGCCATCAATTGAATAAGTGTATCAAATTTCCGTTCAATATTGATTGCATCGTCATTCCTAGGTCCAGATGAATTATCCCCTCTTTCCGCCATTTCTCTGATATCTTCCTCTTCTAATGCCTCTTCTTGTGGTTCTTCTTCCCAGATAGGATTTTCTTCTGTATTTACATTTCTTCTACGCAGCTGATATGTATGCTTGATGGGAGGCCTCTGACTCATAGAAAAAGTTAAATTAAGTCCGGAATTCTGAGTTCTGCGATACCCAGAAAGATTTTTGAATTTCTGGAGCTTTGGACTGCTGGAATTTCTGTAACACTTCCACAGGCTGGCCAGAACACGGCTCTGATACCACCTTGTGGTGTCCTTTTTCTAACTATTTAGCAAAACCCAGAAAATAACGACAATATTGCACTCAAATTTCATAAATAATCTACACATGGATTTGCCAGAACACACCCAATTTTTTTTTTTTTATTTATCAATGCTTCTGGGAGGAAAATACAATAGATGTATGTATAATAGGAATGGAAATTCATTCATAAAATAATGACAATCACCCAAACCTGATGCAGGAGAATATAACCACTCAAATACTGTAAATACTCCCTCAATACAATCAATTGCCGACTTTGTTTAGCTTCTCCAACAAGCATAAGACTGGATCTGGAATATATTGGATCATGCACAGCAGAATAATGACCAAAAACGCTGGAAATTCGCTGCTAATCTGATACAAGTCTGAGATATGTTTTCACAACGAAAAAGCCATCCACTAATCCTCTGAAACTTCTTCAATAAGCTCACATGCAAACCCAGAATTGAATTTGCCCACCAAAATGCCAAAAGAACAGCCTCTGGAATCAATCCCACAGCAAGGATCAACCTTGTCTATCGAATTGAAGCCCTGGATCATCCAAGGTTGAGCAAGGTACAACCTTCCTCCCAAGAATCGGTGAGATTCTCTCAAAAAAACAATTCTCCAATCCAAAAGCATGCACAATGAGCGATTCCTCTTCCTTTTATATTTCCAGGATATAATTTTGCATTGACATTTCCAAGCCTCCAAAATTCATTAAAAATCTAATATTGACTTTAATGATATTTATATCATTAAAGTCTTATTTAGTAAATAAAAACCACACAAACTATTATTATGTCTCCTAATACATAATCCCCTTCCACTTAACACACCAATATAATTATTTAATAAAGTGGAGGAGATATACTTATTTATTTAATTTTGGCTCATTACATTTACTATCTTCTTGTGTCCAAATATGGAAGTGTTACAATAGCATTGTGCAGTTGCTTAAGCTGGAGTGGACTAGCATCAGATAATTAGAATCCCACTAACTTTTGTTGGAGCAAGGATGTGTTCTGAAGACACCACCAACGTTGTAGTTAGGGTTTCGGAGAACCCTAGCATTATGTATATTTGTATCAAAGAATTCAAATATTCTTATTGTAACAATGGAGTTTTGAGGCCCCCCATTAATATAAAATCATTCATTATGCAATATTGTCTTTTGAGTTCAATTTATATCTTGTTATTTGGTGTTGTGTTTTTGTCTCTACAATATTATTAGATTAAATTCTACTATTATTTTCCTACATTCATAACCACTAGTTAGTTGCATCATTTACTTCTTGGGAAAAAAATAATAATAATAATTAGTTGTATTAGTTTCATATTTACTTCACCATAATCTAAGCTTGAATTGTGACTTATTTTATGCTGCATCTATTTCCTACAATTTCATTCACCTTTTTGCTGCAATCTTTTCCATTCTTGCAAGTATGTTTAATTAGCTTAAACCTTCTCATTTTTAGTTGTAGTTAGAGTTTTATTCTATTTTTTAAATTACTATAGTTTAGAAAGCCAAAACTAGACCTAACATAAATACTTCCTGTTGTGGCCATTCCACAACATACCCCAAAATTGGGGACCCACCTTTTATTTTCTGTTTTTTGGGATTTTTGGTTGTTTGCGAGTGATAAGTTCCAAAGGCCTTTACCCATGAGCTTGCATTCCAAAGTTTATTTTGGGTAGTGTCTCCTTGTTTCGTATTTGATTAGTTGGTGTTTTGAGTTAGGTTGATATATTTATGTATTTATTTTAATTTTTAATGTTAATCTTAATGTTTTCTTTTATTTTGAATTTTAAGTTGTTTCATATTTAAATAAAAATAAAACATATATATATATATATATATATATATATATATATATATATATTATAAAATAAGCATTTGAATTTAATTAATTTAAATTCAAATATTTAAATTAATTAAATTTAAATTTAAACAAATAAAAAAAAAATAATAAAAGCTTTCATATATAAAGTCACCATTCTTTTATTATGGTATGGTTTAATTCTTTTATCATATGCTTGCATATTGGAATATAGCGGACGTCTCGGTGGACCCCTACCCAGGCCAATGGCCCGTGTACATGGTGTGGCGAACTAGACGATTTCGACGTAGTGTTAGCTCGAGTGAACATGACATGTTAGATGACAAAGACCTTGAGCCAACGGGGAAGCCACACAACAAAGGCATAGTCATGGGCACACAAAACCCACATGGATGTTGGACTATGAGAGATGGCCATGTGGCACCGTGGATATTATTAACCTCAAATATGCATGGACTCGAAAATAGCATTATGTTAGCAGTGCAGTAGCAACGAATAGCTCGCATGGGTAACGTGGCAGGCTATGTGGTGTGGAAATAACACACATATTTGGTTGTGTAGACAAGAATTAAACACGGCCATACAAAAAATATGTAGACCCTAGCACTCAATGCAAGTGATGCAAAGATAGATCTAAGGAGGAAGATGACGTGGTGTGATTTGTGTAACATGGATGTAAAACTCTGGGATGGGTGCCTTGGATGATCAAAAACTTAATGTCTCATGAGGATGGGTTCTCTTTGTGAGCAGGGACCATTTGCTTCATAGAACATGTACATGCAGATGTGGATGGACTATGGGTAAAACACCTGAATCAAATACAGGATGAAATAACCTCTATTGTTTCTCCAGAGGCTGACTAGGCACATGATAGGACAAATCTGGAGGATGAATATTGTAATGTGGTTAGTTTGGACTCGGGCATAGTGTTGTTGAGGAGATGACTCCTAACACAAGGATATGGACACCGATAGCTAGGAGACTGACAACATGGTGGATGACTATGTTGTCTCGACGAGAAGGTAAATCATGATCGTTTGATAGATAGCCATGGCACGCTGCTCGTATTGACATCAAATAGCTACGGTTCATCCATCTTTGCAATAAGTAATTTGAAAGCTAAGACAAGTGCCAATGTGACACCAAGTCTTCCAAGGGAATCATGATGCTTCTACATAGAGACCAACATAATCATTGAGATTGATGATGGAGAGGTTTCAGACTTAGACATTGATGTGGACTTAGAACAAACAGTGATCAGATACTGGTGACACCATGGGCTCCTAGAGATAAACATGGAAGCAGAGGAATAACTACCGACATTGCAGACCATGCACAGACGAGGATTCAAATCTATTTGATTAAGATTGCAAATACATATGGGTTGATAAAGTAGAATTCATAGAGCCACGCGTACAAGGTTTGCTATGATCGATGTGGACGCGGAGCTGTGGGGATACGCTGAAGACATAGTATGGTGGACCTACACATAAAATGAGACTATGAACGCGTTGTGGACATCATTAGATCTAGGCTAATTTTTCTAAGTCTAAATTAGAATGTGTGTGTTCTAGACTAGGTGTTAGTTTTACTTAATTGAGTATTAAGTCCTAATTCTATGTGTGATTTAATAAATATCCAATTCTTATTTGTAAATGTTGGCACATTTGGATGGCATAGTCATTGGATTGGATTTTTTAGCTTAGTTAGAGTTAACAAAATGCTTTTGAATGCTTAGTCATAGTTATGGATGAGCATCTTCCTAATTTGGAAGATTATTATTGTAAATAGTGCTATTTAAGCATAACTTGGAAATAAGAATAGTTAGTGTGATTTTAATTTCAGTTTCCTTGTCACTGGTATCAGAGCCTGTAATCAGTCTTATGCTAGTTGGAATCCTATATGGTCTAGGAAGCCATTAGTTGCATAGGAAATAGGTGTAAAATTTCTTGCACAAATTCCTCCAAATTCTCATTTTTAGTTCACAAAATTAGTTCTCTCTAAGTTTTGTGGAGCTTATTTACCTTTTTGCATTCAAATTGATAGTATTTACAATTAGTTTCAGTAGCTTTGTTGAGTGATCAAAGGATAAGCTAAAGTTAAAGCTAATATTAATATTAATATTAAAAAAATTAACAAAAGTTAATAAAAATAAAATAACCCAATTTTGGGTTATTCGAGCCTATTTTACTCGATTCTTGCCACAATTGGTGGCCCTTGTCAACTTGCTTAATCATACTGACAGGTCTACCAGTGCTCATCACTATTGATTGACAATGGTAAGTACATTAACGGCCAGTCGATAACCGTCAACCTAAACACCAATGGCTGATCATGGCCAGCTTAGACCATCGATGCTAATCAGCCCGACGATCGCCCCAAAATAGTCTTCTCCTCTGGCGATCGTGCTCCCTCGATGAATATTCTTCTCAAATGCATCATCGCTCCATAGCTCAAACAGTGCCAGCTTGACACGATCAACGATCAAATCTTTTCCTTCTATCTATGACAGTATTCTTCAATGCTAACCATCATCATCTGGCCAATAACGACATCGACAATGATCAATCATCGGTCTGACCACTTGTCGATCGACCTCCATCAGCAACAAAACTGACCATCACTTTTCGGTGAACTCTTTTGAGGACCCTCCTTGACAATCTATTGCACACACTGATGACACAATTTTTTGGCTTAAACTTTTAGCTCCCCAGTGAGTTCGACGATGACATCCCGACGAGCACCTGTTTACACCAATCACTCAGTAAACTTCCCCTCCCCGTGCAGGTTCTTCAATAATGTGGCCACCTAGTGCTCCACCTCACCTCAATGTTTCTCCCTGATGACATCACATTGCTAGCCACCGGTACTGTCGATGATGGTGGATTTGTCCTCACGCACTGTCGCTCCACCTTTCTACCAATGCCAACCTCCTCCACAATGCTTCGAACATTCAATGATGCAGTTCTCCGACGCGGACGTCCAACACTCAGATGATGACCACGGAGAAGCAAGAACAACAATTCATTGCATTTTTTGACGAAGTTGCAGTGTCATTTCCTAGCTAAATAAATCCTCTAACAGGAATTGTAGGTCCTCCTCGAGGATTTGCAGCACCTTCGATCTACTTTTTTTAGTGCAAATTCTTTGTTTTTGGTTTTTGGCCTTGTGCAACATTTTTTGATGACCTAAATGCTATTTTTGGTGAGCTAGCGACAACGACAATTTTGAATTGTTTATCCCACATCTATAAGACGTGGGAATATTTACAATTTAAAAGGCACTGGGTACCTCTAGACATAAAACTAGTTAGCAAGGTGGGCTAGTGCACTATTTATGTATGCATCATGGAAGATGTGACCCGAAAAACTTATGCTTGGTTGTGATTGGTTAAATTTGGCCAAGCTATTGTAATATTTATTGGTTCATCAATGATGCTTTAAACAAATTTTATGCTTATGTTTTTATGTGCACTTTATCCCACATTTATCATGGGGAATCCATCTTGAAGGTTTAAGAGGCATAGAGCACATACTGACAGATAGCAAGCCCACGGAGGCTGATTAGTGTGAAATTGAGATCTCCTTGACCTGCACGAGCTCTTATGGCCCGTCAATTAGCCATTGACCTGTGTTGATCCTGTCAACGATCATTGACCTATTGCTCTTGCTGCATTCTGCTCATTGATTTGGCCATTGACCTATTGCTCTTGCTACATTCTACCCGTTGATTTGGAAAAAAAAACAATTTTTTGGTAAAAAAAATTCTTTTGATAAATTTTTATTTTAATTTATTTATTTTCAATAAATTATTTTTTTGGTGCCAAATTATTTTATTCCCACCAATTGTGTAAAAGTAAAATTCATTCTTTTTGCTTGGGAATAATGCATAAAATTGTCAAACAAGGAAGGATATGATTTTTCCATTGTTGTAAATCCCTCTTGTAGAAGGTCAAATTTTTGTAATAGTCTTGGAGAGGCTATTATTTTGTAACTTATCTTGCTTACACTAGATCACAAATGGTGTCAGACTTGGCTGACCAGATGTTTTTTTTAGCACAAATTATTGGTAATTTGGTCAACAAAGTTGATGATATTTCATTCCATTATGCTCCTAAAGAAAATTCTACTAGAGATGCTAAGGCCCACACAAAATGTGAAGTGAAGTTGTATGATGGGTCTCGAAACCCCAATGTATTGAATAACTGGATCATGGACATGGAAACCTGGTTTGCATACACAAAAGTTTCTATCAATGATCAAGTTTCATTTTCTAAACTCAAATTGAGTGGGTTAGCAAAATTGGTCATCATGGATAGACAAAAAGACCAAAATCCCATTACCATTTGGGAAGAATTGGTCCAAGCATTGAAGGATTCATTTTATCCTTCTGATTATGCTAGAGAATTGAGAGTGAAATGGTGTAGATTATGCCAACTTTCTAATATGTCTATGCAGGAATATGTCTCTTCTTTCAACAGGTTACGCATTTTGCTTCACGTGAAATATCCTACAGATGAATTGATTGTCAAGTTTACAAGTGGCCTTCAAGAGCACTTGTATAGGGAACTCAAATATACTCCACTAGAAACTATTGATGCATCCTTCAATCATGCACAATTGGCCAAAGAGAAGTTCACCACTCGAGCACAAGAAGCTTCTCACTCTTCAAATCAGCAGCAGTATTTGAAGGCCAAGATGCCTTCCAATTCTTCTCCTTCTTCTTCTCCTAGTTCTTCTTCTTCCTCCTCTTCTTCTCCAAAGTTTTATAATGCAAATAAATATTGTAATCATTATAAGAGACATGGAAACTTAGAATCTGAGTGTTTTAGGAAACAAAAGAACTTACTTGTACAACCTATAGTGGAGGAGCCCCTAAAGGCCCCCATTGTGGTTATGGGAGAAGGGAGAGCATATGATGAATTGAGAGGAAAATTCAACAATGTTATATTGCTAAATCAAAAAGGTGATTGTGATCATTTGTTTATCACCAAATCCCACCTCACACATGACTTCTTTGTGGATTGTATTATCGATAATGGATCCCAAACTAATTTGATTACACAATTTGTTGTTAATAGGCTCAACTTGCCTATGGAACCACATCCTCGTCCTTATCCATTGGGATGGAAGGATACAGATTCCAACTCCTACATCACAAATACTTGCACTGTATCATTTGTTTTTGGGCCTCATTATGTATATCGAGTCACCTATGATGTGACTCCCATGGACTACTATGGTCTTATTCTTGGGTAACCCTATCAGTTTGATAAGGAAGCTATTTATGATGCATACCATCAGACCTACACTTTGCATCATAAGCATAGGTAATATTATCTTCATTCTCAGTCCCAAACCACATTTATACCTAATTGTTATCTACCAGAGAAGATAGTCTTGGTTTTACATAGGCTTCATGACACACTTGCTTCCACTGCACCACCTCCTCTTAAGGTGGCATCATCATCATCTTTCGCTACATTACCTCCTCCTATGAAGGCAAGTTCTTCATCGACACCTCCTCCTACTGCTCTAGCTCTTCTTCCATCTATTTTAGAATGACCTTCTTGATTGCCATCTACATCGGTTTCGTAGCAGACTATTGGTACTTCATCTTTACCTCATCAATATCCTACATGGATTAGTGATAGATATGTACTACAAAATTATACTCCAGCATCGACTGCAACTCGTGGCCACCATGATCTTTTTCAACATCTTAGTCAGCTTTTTTTCAGCGTGTTGTATCTCACCCCTTCACCGCTATTGTAAAATTATTGGAGTCTAATGCTTCTATGGTGGAGAGGGATGATGTGGATATCATTAGATCTAGGCTAATGTTTATTAGGCTTAGTTTATTTTATCATTTACTTAAGCCTAAAGTCCTAATTCTAAGTTAGAATGTGTGAGTTCTAGACTAGGTGTTAGCTTTACTTATTTAATTAAGTATTAAGTCCAATTCTAGGAGTTATTTAATAAAAATCCAATTTCTATTTGTAAATGTTGACACATTTGGACAACATAGTCATTGGATTGGATTTGTTAGCTTAGTTAGAGTTAACAAAATGCTTTTGAATGCTTAGTCATAGTTATGGATGAGCATCTTCCTAATTTGGAAGATTATTGTTGTAAATAGTGTTATTTAAGCACAACTTGGAAATAATAATAGTTAGTGTGATTTTAATTTCAGTTTCCTTGTTAGGACGCTGCATTGAGTGGGGTGTACACTCGAGATGTTTCAATGGTGAATGCGAACCTGACCAGCTGGCAAAGAATCCCAAGATCAATGCGGATGTTAGAGGGGTGTCTACAGAACTGGACCACCATGCCAAGTTTGGGATCTTATGGTGAGCAACAAACCCAATCTCTATGGGAGTTAGAGATTCGGCATGGAAACCCACAACATGCACGGATTGGTCGATCTTGTGGAAGGCATGGGAACAATGGCATAGAGATTTATTAAGGGTTTGAGCTCAGTAATAAAAGGTATAAACATGGGTGTTATTTGAAATATCTGATAGGAGCAGTAAACGATAGCCTCGGGCAGTGATGACACATAATATAGGCTAATGGAGATGTGTGTGAGAATGACAGATTAGAAATCACTAATTTGAGTTAATAAGCCTCATTAAAATAATGAAGCAGGTTTCAAATAGATAACATTGTGGAAGGTGTTAATAAATAAAAATCATTAAACTCATCGATTAAGAGAGCAATGGTGCCCGATTATAGTGTGGGGTCAGGTTGGATATGCCAATTGGTAATATTCTACGACACTCCATAATATGATTGGTGCAATTATAGAAGAAAATGTTAGCAAATGAGGAAACGTTATTTGGCTATTATGCTCATGGCCACAAAAAACACTGTTGAAAAGAGCGTTACAAAAACAAAACAAGCAAACAGAAGAAAACGAATGGCAAACGAAAAATAGCATAATGGAGAAACAAAAATTCTGATTGAAAAAATTTTAAAAGGCCATGGAAAATCATGCACAAGGGCTGGAATTTTATCCAATGCCAAGGGCTGTACCTTTTTGCAAACCAGGGCTGGAGACCTGCTGTAATAGGGACATTATCTTCTTGTTTTTGATGTAAAATGTCACAGGAATTTGCACTTTATTAGCAATATTGGAGGAGATTATTTTTGCATGTTTGGATTAATTGTCTATTTTTCCCTTTTTTATGTTTTAGGCTTATAGGTAATGTTTTATGTAGTTAAATGGTAGCATTGTCGAATGTTTAAAACATGGAATTCATTTTTTTCCTTAGAAGCTCGCACTTGGTTTATTTTAGACTATGTAAATGCAACTTCGGATAGACCAGGTTATATGCAAAAATTTCTCACATCTTTGGTTTTGCAGGAATAGGGTAGCATCATACTAGTGGTAGTTTGTTTTTAGTATTTTCAGCATTCTGGTCCATTTCCAGATATTTATTTTTATTTTTCTAACTCTCCCTTTTTGTAGATTTTTTTAAACTTCGGCGATTAAAATAAAAATAAATAAAAAATTAAAATTCCAAAAATAAATGCACGGATGTGAAGAACGAGCTTTAATGTTTCATTTAGAACAATTTCGATTTCATTTTGAAGCCATTTCAAAATTATAAAAATTATTCAAAGTTGTTTTTACAGGCATTTTATAATTTTGGATTTTACATAATTTTATATTTTGAAGGTAAATCATATTTCAAGCTTTGCATGTTTATTTTGCAAGCAATAAATTAACTTTCCTTTATGAAAATTCCAATTTCATTAAAGGGGAGTGATTTATATGGCATTTCAAAGGCCATTGTTTTTAGAGCAATAAATTGACATCTCTTTATGAAAATTAATTTCATCAAAGAGGGGTAATTTATTTATTATATCAAAGGCTTTTATATCTTATCATTTCATCATTTTATTTTCATGCTCAAAGAAATTTAAAATGAATCCAATCATCATTTAAGATTCATATTTAGAGATAGATTTTAATCTTCTATTTCATGCTCAAAGTAGGGTTTAATGCAAGATAAAACTTGTTTAAAATCTGCTTAACCAAAAGAAGATAAAATCTACCTAAAATACTTCAAGATAAAATGAACTAAGGCTTTACATCATGGTCATATGAGGGCCAATAACATTTTCCTTTTCTTTTAAGTTTCATGAACAATCACTAGCATAGCATAATAAAATAAACCAACATAGGCCCCTTGTTAATAGTTACTTGCAAATCACTAAGGTATTCCTAGCACTTATTTGACATATCTTCACAAGATTACAAGCACACATTAAGTAAAAGAAACCTTGGAGAAGTTTTTGTTTTTAACTTCTTTGCAAGAGAGGGTTTTCTAATCAAAATCCTGAGTGTGAGTGTGGATTTTGCAATTGGGCAAAATTACCACTCAACATAATTGGCGCTAGAAGGAGGGCCTAAATTGGTTTACTTTATTGCTATTTAGATGCTAAATTGTTCATGTTTACTTGAAAGGTTTATTTGAAGACATTGGTCTTGGCTAATGAGGTTTTGTTGATCACATTCATTGATTTGAAAGTTCTCTAATTGATGATGCATTAATGCTAACCTTTTGCAAATTGAAGAATGTTCTTTAATGCTATGGTTTAATTGATGCATATATTTTGGTTGATGAACATGATGATTTATGTGTTAAACATTTGAGATTTGTTAGTCATTTCATGCTTCTTTGCAAGATATTTCTTTGACTAACAAAATTGGTATTAAAGTTGTATTCTTTAAGGTACACTAATGGCCATGTTTGCACCATGGATGATAGGCAACCCATTGAACATACCTAGAGTTCAACATTATTTACCCTTTGATTTTGAGAGATATCTTCCTCGATTTGTGTCTAATGGGATGAGGCCCATAGAAGAACATATTCAAGCATTCAAAATCTATGTGAATCATTTAACAGTTTGGTATGATGATGTTGCTTGTAAAATGTTCCCTTACACCTTGGACAAAGTTGCATACGATTGGTTTACTAATCTACCTTTAGGGTCGATCACTTCTTGGGCTCAACTAGAGGTAATGTTTCTCAATCAATTCAACAAAAATCTAGTTGACCCAATCCTCATGTACAATCAGTTTGTCACTATTCATAGAGGACCAAGTGAAAATTTGAAGTCATTCATCGAAAGGTTCCATGGGCTATACACTCAATTGGTGGTACCTTATGTCCTTCTAGAGGGAGTGGCTATCCAAGTATACCTCAATGCTCTTGACCCATTCACTTCCACATATTTGTGAGGGATACCCCAAATCACATCTTTATCCCAAGCTTATATTCAAGCAATGGTGATTGAACAACAATTGAGTTATCAAAATTGGGGTGTGGGTTTTGGATCGTATAATTCTCAACCATTTAATACCTCCCTTACCCTCCCAACGATTGGTGCACCTCAACCTACCATTCAAAATCAACCATCATTCTGGAATGTGAATCAATTTCAAGATACTCATCTTGATCATCTTTCGAATGATGGTCCTAAGATAAATTCCAATGATTTTCACAATAATATGATTTCAGGTAATGGAGGAGTCTTAGATCTAACAAGTATTGAAATATGTGATAGGATAGGACCTTCCATAGAATTGAATGAAGCAGTTGAAATAAATGATCAAGAATACCAATACATCCCAAATGATGACCCTTTTGTTTGGGAAAGAAAGGGTTTAGAACCATTATTCACAAAGGAGGATTGGGATGAGCATAGAAAGAAGAATGTAAAAATTGATCCCATTATAGAAACCCCTAAGCCATCAAAATTGGTTGAAAGTGAGGTTGAAAGAGAATCAATAAATGAATTCGAAGACATAACAGAATTTCACCACTTGTTCTCGAAAGACACTTTGGATGAGATTGTTGAAACTAATGGTCAAGAAAATCCACACCTTCCAAATTGTGATAAAATTGAATCATGGGTTACAAATGTGGATTGTGATCTTGCAAGATTGAATACAAAGAGTAGCCCACTTTTGAAAATAATTGAACCATCTAAGGAAGGTGAAGGTGAGTTTGAAAAGCAACCCATTGATGAATTTGAAGAATGTGAAGAAGTGGTTGAACATCACTCCCTTATTTTAGAAGATGATTATTGTTGGTGGAATAAATGGGAGGATTTTTTTGCTCTTTCTAATGAAGCCCTTACTTCACCTGATATGCAGGATAAGTTGCAAAGGCTAGTTCTACAACTTAAAGAAAACATCGCTCAACTACAGGAACAAATGCCTCAAGATGCGTATCTTGATGATGCTCCAAATCATCCTTATGAGACAGAGGTCAAAGATACTAAAAGTGATATTCTTTCGGACAATGGAGCGGTCCTAGAGTGGACTAATTTTGAAACACATGAAAAATCAGGACCTTCCATAAATTTGGATGAGGTGGTTAAAATTGATGATCAAAGCCTTCAACATCCTTGAGATAATGACCAGGAAGAATTTGAAGAAGAAGAAATATTATGGATGGTTAACAAGGAATTGGAACCAAATGATAAAAATATTGCTTTATTTGAAACAACTCAAGTGGTTGATCAGGAAGATGGGTTACTTGACACATCCCTAGATAGACAAGACTTATGGTTTGAAAAGGATGGATATATTTTTAATTGGGTGCCTAATTTTGGTCTTTTTGATAAACAGGTCATGGATGAAGAAGAAGTGCTACAAGATGACAATGATGGAGGTCATGAAGAAGAAGAAATTGTAAATCCTCACCAAGTTTTGGTAAATGAAAATGTACAAAAGGTAGAATCTAACCTTTTGTGTCCAAGCATCCAAGCTTCAGGTGAAAATTTGTATAATCATTCATTGGATTCAAATGTTATTTATGATGAAATGCCATTAGAGGTTAATAAAGAACTAGAGTTGATTTCTACTCACACCTCTAATAAGATTGCTTTGGTGAATGAAACAAAATTTGATGTGCTTGAATTATTGAATCAAGTTCATCAACAATTAACAATCGAATCTAGGATAAAATCTTATAATGATCCTCATTTAGTAGATATCCTAGATGCTTGCAAATTGTTACATAAGCATGATTGGCCTAAAGACATGGAAAATGACTTGGCTTTAAAATTTTTAGAAATAGGCTCCTACTTGAAAGATATCATATTTGAAAAGGAAAGCCTAATTCTAAATCATGAATTGAATTGTGAAATTTACATTTTAAGGAATAGACAAGAAAGAATTGAAAATCAATTATTGTCTTATCAATTTGATGATTTAAAACTCCACTATGGGATTGCTAATGGAACTAGATTAAAATGGTGGGGTGAGAGAGGCAAGATGAATGGTTATTGTATTATTTGGCCTAATCTTACTTTTGTTGGATTTTTGCAAAGCTTGGCATGCATATCATGTTATATATCTTTTAAAGTGTGCTAATCGTGTTTGGGATCCAGGGAAATGATGGCCTAAATTTTGCATCCTCTTGTACATTATTGTATATTTTTGTATATAGTTTTGGTTTTCATATTTTTGTTTAGCTTTGTTATTTTTGTGCTTTGTCCTTAATTTTTTATTTTGTTTTTCTTTCTTGTTAGTTTGCATTAGGTTAGGATTTGGTTTGTATTTTTAGTTTTGTGTTTTGGGTTGTTCCCTTGTTTTGAGGTGATGTTTCGTGGTCGCTAATTTATGGCCTCTTGCCCATTTTTTATGTTCCTTTGTTAAGTAGGTTGGAATACCTAATCTAAAAGTAGGTGAACCTGAGAAAAGGGAGATGAGTTATTTTGTGATCATGCTCAAATTTTGGGACTAAAATGGTGGAGAGTGGAACAATGAAACATTTCACTAAAGCTCCACATGTAACTCACATAATTAAAGGGTATTTCTGGAAGTCTTGAGGGATGAAGTCATCTTGGTTTGCAAATTAAGGCAAAAATTCAACACGCTCCATATCTAATTCCAAATACCCATGTGAGGCATAAATTTTTGCAAATCTATATAAAAAAAGAAGAAAGCATTGGAAAGCTTGCTCAAATCAGTCACTAAGTCTAGATAAACTCTACCGGGACTATAGACACCTGACTGGTAGTAGAGCTCTATCTAGACACGGCTTGTTGATAAGAAAAGATTTTGCAAAGTATAAAGTAAACACAAGGGTGATTTAGATAAACCCTACTGGGGCTATAGACGCCTGACTAGTAGTAGGGCTCTATCTGTAAAAACTTTTTTTTATGAGCCATGCTTCATAGCCTAATGTAAACCAGGTGATGGAATCTAAATGGTTTTCATATGATACAAAATGAATCACTTTCTCACACACTAAGCAAAGGCAAATGGATTAGTTGTTGTTTATTCGAAGTTGTCTACCCCCACCTTCTTGGGACATCACTAAATAATTCATATTTCATTGATCTTTTGTGTTCTCATTTCAGATTGGGTTCTTCACCCAAAATGCTTAGGAGCATTTCCCAACAGAGTCGCCATTTGTTGTGGCCATTGCACAACTAGCCCCAAAATTGGGGACCCACCTTTTATTTTTCGTTTTTGGGAGTTTTGGTTGTTTTCGAGTGATACGTTTCAAAGGCCTTTACCCATGAGCTTGCATTCCAAAGTTTATTTTGGGTAGTGTCTCCTTGTTTTATATTTTATTAGTTGGTGTTTTAAGTTATGTTGATATATTTATGTGTTTATTTTAATTTTTAATGTTAATATTAATGTTTTCTTTTATTTTGAATTTTAACTTGTTTCATATTTAAATAAAAATAAAACATATATATATATATATATATATATATAACTAAAATAAACAAATATATAATAAAATAAAATAAACATTTAAATTTAATTAATTTAAATTCAAATATTTAAATTAATTAAATTTAAATTTAAAAAAATAAAAAATAATAATAAAAGCTTTCATATATAAAGTCACCATTCTTTTATTATGGTATGGTTTAATTCTTTTATCATATTCTTGCAGACTGTAATGTAGTGGATATCCCGGTGGACCTCTACACAAGCCAATGGCCCATGTACACGGTGTGGCAGACCAGATAATTTTAAGACAGTCTTGGCTCGAGTGAACACGACATGTTAGATGACAAAGGGCTCAAGCCAACGGGGCAGCCACATGACAAAGATATAGTCATGGGCACAAAGAACCCACATGGATGTTGGGCTATGATAGATGGCCACATGGCACCATAGACATTATTAACCTCAAATTTACATGGACCCAAAAATAGCGTTATGTCAGTAGAGCAGTAGGGATGAACGGCCTGCACAGGTAACATAGCGGGCTATGTAGTGTGGCAATAACACGCATATTTGGTCACATAAACAAGAATTGGATACAACCATATAAAAAATACATAGATCCTAGCACTCGATGCAAGTGATTAAAAGATAGACCTAAGGAGGGAGATGACGTGGCATGGTTGGTGTAACGTGCACGCAAAACTCTGAGATGGGAACCTTGGATGATCGTAAACTTGATGCCTCATGAGTAAGGGTTCTCTCTATGAGTAGGGACCATTTGCTTCGTAGAATGTGTACATACAGATGTGGATGGACTATGGGAAAAAATCATGAATCGAACACAGGATGACACAGTCGCTATAGTTTCTTCAGAGGCTGACTAGGCACATGACAGGATAAATCTGGAAAATGAATATTACAACATGGTTAGTTTGGACTCAGGTACAATTTTATTGAGGAGATGAATCCTAACACAAGGATGTGGACATCGATAGCTAGGAGACTACCAACACGATGGATGACTACGTTGTCCCGATGAGAAGGTAAACCATGATCTTTTGATACAACAACCATGACACGTTGTTTGCATTGACATCAAATAGTTACAGTCTGTCCATCTTCATAGTAAGCAATTTGAAATTTGTACCAAACACCAATGTGCCACCAAGCCTTTCAAGGTAATTGCGATGTTTTTGCATAGATACCAGTGTAATCACTAAAATTGATGACAGAGAGGTTTTAGACTTAGACGTTGATATACACTTAGAAAGGATAGTAATTGGATACTGGTGACACTGCGGGCTCCCAGAGATAGACATGGAAGTAGAGGAATAATTATTGACATCACATACCATGCACAGACGAGGAGTCAAATCTATTTTATTAAGACTACAAATACAAACGGGTTGATGAAGTAGAATTTATGGGGCTATGCGTACAGGGTTTGTTATGATCAATGAGGATGCGAAGCTATGGGGATACGCTGAAGACACAGTGTAGTGGACATACACATGAAATGAGACTAAGGACATTGCATTGAGTTGGGTGTACACCCGAGATGTTTCACCAGTGAACGTGGACCTAGCCAGCTAGCAAAGAATCTCGAGATCAATGCGGACACCAGAGGAGTATCTACAAAACTAGACCACCATGCCAAGTTTGTGAGCTTATGGTGAGAAACGACCCCAAGCTCTACGATAGTTGGATATTCAGCATGGAAACCCACAACGTGCGTGGATGGGTCAATCTGGTGGAAGGCATAGGAATAGTGGCATAAAGGTTAATTAAGGGTTTGATCTCAGTAATAAAAGGCATGAACATGGGTGTTATTTGAAATATCTAACAAGAGCAGTCAACGATAGCCTTGGGCAGCGTTGACATACAATAAGCAGTGATGACACACAATACGGGCTAATGGAGATGTGTGTGAGAATGTCAGATCAGTAATCACTAATTTGAGTTAATAAGCCTCATCGAAAGAATGAAGCAGGTTTCAAATAGATAACATTGTGGAAGGTGTTACAAAATAAAAATCATTAAACTCACTGATTAAGAGAGCTATGGTGCCCGATTATAGTGTGGGGTTAGGTTGGATATGCCAATTGGTAATAATATATAGCACCCCATAATATGATTGGTGCAATTATAGAAGAAAATGTTAGCAAAGGAGGTAATGTTATTTGGCTATTATGCTCATGGACATGGCAAACACTGTTGAAAAGAGCATTACAAAAACAAAACAAGTGAACAAAAGAAAATGAATGTCCAAAGGATGGAAACGAAAAACAATAGAATAGAGAAATGAAAAGTCTGATTGAGAAAAATGCAAAGGGCCATGGAAAATCATGCACAAGGGCTGGAAGTTTATCCAATGCCAAGGGCTGGACCTTTTTGCAAACCAGGGCTGGAAACCTGTTGTAACAGGGACATTATCTTCCTATTTTTGATGTAAAATTTCATAGGAATTTGCACTTTATTAGTAAGATTGGAGATTCTTTTCTGCATATTTGAATAAATTGTCCATATTTCCCTTTTTTATGTTTTAGGCTTATAGGTAATGTTTTATGCAATTAAATGATGGCATTGTCGAATGTATGGAGTACAATGTAGTTCTTTATCTTGTAGTAATGAAGTGACCTTTACCTCCATACTGCATTGTATTTTCACCACTTTCTATTTATAGTATATTTTAGTCATATCGTAAAATTACTTTTTTTCATATTTTTTGTATTTTATTAGTTCCTATGATAGATCTCTCCCACTGCAATTATCCTCAAAATCTAACAGTGATATCAAAGCCACGGTGAATTGAGATATGATTAGGGAGAGTCACCATTGCTAGTATTGGTCTGCATCTTTGTAAATCATATTTGTCATTGTGCATTGTTGCATACAAATGTTACCACTAGGAATCAATTGATAGAAATAGCCACAATAGTCAATAGGATTAGGGAGAGTCACAAGAAATATTGAAAGGACTAAAATAAATCTCAGTTACAAAAATTTTGAGATTACATTTGGCTAGAGTCTTTCCATAGAGTTGCAAAAAAACTTGTGAAGACTAGGACTCAGCTTTCATACCACTAGATTGATAAATCAACTAGTGAAGATTATTATATCAAGAATTATAAATTCTTTCATTCCAATCTCTAACAACTTGTTGCAAGAAAAGGAGATTCGGTAAAAGGTTGGGAAGCTTCCTACAAGAGAGTTAGGAAGAATATTTTCTTAGAATCATTTCAGCACTTGTAGCAACAAGGAGAAGACTAAATATTTCAAAGATCTCAAAAAAAATGTCCCATTACAAGAGTTGCAAATATTGTAGATTGCAAAAGTGAAGAAAAAGCCATAGTAGCCTTATAGCATACTCAAGGAAGAAGAGACTCTAAAAGTTGAGTCAAGGAGGAGATAGGAGATTGGTGATCTCCATTCAAGATTAATACCTGCATAATGCAAAATAAAAGGCCATAGAAGCCTTTTCCCAAAATAAAATGCCATAGAAGCCTTGATATAGAATAAAAGGCCAGAGAAACCTAGATCCAGAAGAAAGGACCATAGAAGCCTTAATTTTGAAGAAAACTTTAGAGAAGAGTTCCTGATTCAGAAGAAGACTCCAGAGAATATTTCTTGAAGAAGAATCTAAAGAAAAGTCTGTGAGAAATAGATAATAGGAGATTCATGATATTCATTGAATACTGCAAATTGTAGATTAGCTAGAGTCTTTCCACAAGATTATGAAGACCAGGACTCAACACAGAACTTATACCACTAGTTTCAAGAATAACTAGTGAATATTGAAAAGGTCTAAGAAAAGACCCCATTGGAAACAACATATAGAAGATCTATTCCAAAAGAAGTTGAAGATATCCATAGAAGATCTCATTGAAGAACTTCCAATCTTGGAAGATTGAAGAAGGACCAACAAGGTCCCATTCCAAAATCCATAAGTAGCAAATTTCAAAGAAGAATATCTCATCACCAACACTTTCAAAAGCAAAAGGTTGAAGAAAAGGTCTCAATTGGAAGACCAAAGAAGTTACAAGATAGAAGACCTTGGAGAGGTCTCAAGGAGGAAAATAAGAAGGCTTGGAGAAACTTGTTGCAAAGCGCACAGAATCATCATCAAAAGAGTTCCTAAGAGAACTCATTGGATAAATCCACTACTAAGGAGAAACTCCTAATAGTGGACTTGGGATAATTGTCACCATTCGATAACAATCCTGAGAGAGGAAGAATTTGGTGAAGAGTGCTAAATCTCGAATAAGAATCCAGTGAAGACCTCAAGACATTCAAAATCTTGAGAAGAAGAAGATTTTGTTTGAAGTCAAAATTCAACAAGAATATTGAAGGAGGATTTAGACAGAAGAAGCCTACCAAATCCAAGATATTTGGATATTATCTCTCACAGTAAGAAGGCACAATTTAGAGATAAGATTTCTTTGAATATACAACAAAAATAGAAGATCACTGGAAGGATCAAGCCACCAAACCCTAAGCTCAAGATCGAAGGTTCGAGACCACAATTTGGTGAAACAAGAAGCTATTTTGGATAGCCAACAAGAAGCTACAAATTCATCCATTACAAGGCAACAACTTGGTGAATCAAAACACCAAGATCTACATCTACTACAAAAGCCATTAAAAGTTAAGCAACTTGGGTGCAATTAGTTGAACTTCAAATTAGGGTTCATTATCAAATTCCATTAAGCACCATATTTAGATTAAAGTTGCAAAGGAAAAGGGCCCATATTATAGTCTTCGTGAAAGTGCAAAAAGGAGAATTCATTATAAGAAACATTTGTACATTAAATAGGAGTTGGATATTTTTTGAAAGAAATAAATTTATCACCTATCTATTATCTATCCAGAAAGCAAGAAGAGTATATCCTACAATATTGATTGTAGTGAAAGTTGCAGAATATTCATTAAGGTTTCATTATAGATTACTCTTAAAAGTTGTAGAAGATTATTAAGTGCATTTAAAAATTATTTTGAGAGTTTATTGGAGCAATAAGGTGAGATTATTATTACCATTAAAGTGCATTATTAATTCATTAGCACTATACTAGTTGATCTTTAACTAGTTACTCTCAAAAGGGTTAGTTTGTGTTTGTTGATTGTTAAAGATCAAGGGCACAAAAACCAAAAAATTATCAAAGTATCTAGAGACACTATTTTGTGCATAAAACCTACAACATTTCATGGCCCAAAGAAGCCACCAAAATCATAGTAGATTCCTACAAGGAGTGGAGAAGAAAGCCACCATCAAAATCAATAAAGGAAGCTACAAATCGAGACTTGATGAATCTCAAATTTGAGGTGCACTAAGAACTATTTATAGAAGGAAAAAGTGCAGAAAATACTTCTACAAAATCTTATATCTATGTGGTTATTGTTGACAATTTTGTCACATTGCACAATGGGGAAGAGAATTCAAAATTTTGTACAGTGTTTCTTTTGTAAAGTATTTCTTTGTTGATTTTGTTTGTAAGTTACAGCAATTTTGGCTTTCCCTGCCACCCCCTTTTGTATATAGAATGAAGTTAAAAGAGCTTCGCTACTAAGAAGACTAAGGAAGATAGCTTCGCCCAAAGGAAGAAATGAAGAATGAAAACTACTTTGGGCCCGAAGCACTTCAAATAGCTACTTCGGGCAAAAATGTTGCGAAGCGGTGTTGCCGAGCAAAGAATACAAAGAAGGCGTAAAAGAGGAGCTTCGCACCCGAAGCATTTCCAGCAGCTACTTCGGACGAAAGTTTTGTGAAGCAACATTTCAAAAGGACAGCTTCACCAAAGAAGGAAGATCTACTTCGCACCCGAAGCATTCCCAGCAGCTACTTCGGGCGAGAATTTTGCGAAGCGGTGTTGCCAAAGAAAGAATAAAGGAAAGGTGCGAAAAGAACTTCGCACCCGAAGTATTTCCAGTAGCTACTTCGGGAATTCAAGCGACATTTCAAAAGAATAGCTTCACCGAAGAGGGATCACGGTCCGAGTTTGCTAAGGCAAGAAATAAAACTACTTCGGGCCCGAAGCGCTTCAAACAACTACTTCGGGCAATAAACTTGTGAAGCGAAACTCGAAAGGCACAAACATTGAAAAATACTTCGCTAAAAAACCAGCGAAGCACCCACTTCGGGCCTCGCCATCAGCGAACCATTTCTACTTCACCAAAAATCTTGCGAAGCATCTGCTTCGACTAAATTTCGTGTGAAGTACTTTCACTCGAAGCAACATCTTTCGAAGGCAGGAATGCGCTTCGGCCGAAATACCCCCGAACCACAGTTTTGAAAAAGGATCACGGCAAAGCATTTTGAAGACTCACCAGCGAAGTATCTACTTCGGGCGAAGGACCTCAGCAAAGTATTTTTTGCACGCATCCCTAGCGAAGCAACGAGAAATGAAAAGCCCCACTTTGAGGAGGAATATCTGCTTCGGCACTCAACACCCTCGAAGTTGCCTTGCGAAGCTTCATCATGCGAAGTGTAAACCAAAAAGGGAGAATTTACTTTGGCTCAAGTCTATTTGCGAAGTGAATTTGCGAACAGAAATCTAGTGAAGCACTTCCAAGGCACGCACTCCAAGCTGGGTATTTTTCCAAGGCGATCAAGTGCCTCATAAATGCATTTTTACGTGCCTGGAAATACCGCTACCGATTTTTGGTAATTGTAAATGAAATATCAATTCTTAAATAACAGCCCAACGAGCATGGTGGCCACTCGAGCACTGCACCCAGAGGCCAAGGACGTTCAGGCAGCTCATTAATGCATATTTCCCCGGTTGACCCGGTCGTAGCAGCCAGTTTTGGTAACAGATTTGAGAACTCAGTCACGAGAGCCGCAAAGAGCCGACTTCTCAGGTTTTGAGGATGTACTCCTCCATGATATGCATTGATGGCTCAGAGGGTCGGGTCCTCTATAAAAACCCATGCATTGTAATGTAAAAGGGGGGGGGAACTTTCTGCTAGAAAGCTGCGATAACTTAGATTCTTGCGATTAATACTAAAGAGCTTTGGACTCTATGTGTTGTTTTTGGACTTTGGCTGAGTGTTGTTTTTTGTTGTTCTTGTGTTTTTTTTGTTTTGTTTTTTTTTTATGTTTTTTGTTATTGTTCTTGTGTTTTTTCGTTCTTGTTCTTGGGTTTCTCTTTGTTTGTGTTATTTCGTGTTTTTATGTGTGAGTGTTTTCTATGTTTTTTGTTTTTTTTTTATTGTCTGTTGTTGGTTGTTTTTTATTTTTATTTTTATTTTATTTTTTTTAATTTTTTATTTTTCATGTTTTTTTTGGGTTATGTCTTTGTAGTGTTCTGTTGTTTTTGTCTTGTTTGTGTTTTGTTAGGTTCTTGTGTTTTTCTATGTGGTTTGTGTTGTGGTTTCTTTTATCTTATTGTGTGTTTGGTTGTGCTTTTGGTTTTGACACACTCAAGGAGCATGTTTTTATTTTATTTTATTATTTTTGTTGTTATTTACTTATTTTTAAATAGGTTTTATGTGTTTGTTTGCTCCTTGAGTATGTCAAAGGTGGTATGCCAGGTCCGAGTCCTGGGCATTTTTGGTGGAATGGATGCCCCTACCTCCTAGGGTCTTACCCAAAAGTGGCATCCCTTTTGGGATGTTTTCCACACAAAAAAAAATGAATGAACCGCTAAGTCCCAGGTTGTCTAAAGGTGTTATTAAAGCATTTGAACCTGAGGTCATCTCTAGCCTAAGTAAAGTTTTAATAAAATTATTTAAGGGCAAAGATGTGTGCCATGATAAAAATATTTATATCCACATGTATAAAAAGGTGAAAAATCAAAGTTTAATAAAGCTAAGTTGAAGGTTATGTGCTTCTTTGAAATAAAAATCATGCAAATCTAGTAAATCTAAGGGCAACGCTTCATCGAGATGAAATCGAACGAATGTGCTCACTTTGATAAGTCAGAATATTTAATGCATCATGGTCAAAAGAAATAAAACCTAAGGTTTTGAGCAGAATTTTAATAAATCCTTGAGGGTACGCACCTTTAATTAAACATTGAGCTATTTCAAAAGATCCAAGGGCAGCACTCGATTATGATTTAATCAGATTATCGCACTCTGTTGGAAATTCATAAAGTTATCATTAAAAGGGTTAAATACCGAAAGATTAATTAAAGTCGCTAAGAAAGATTAGTGAGGGTCATCATATATTGATAATCCCTCCCTCTTTTCGCTAATATAAGGTTTATTTTCAGTTATGAATTCAACAGGTCACGGAGAATCCACGGCTGCACATGATCGAGAGTTAATACAACAGATGCCCCTTTCCCAAAGAAAGCAATTTCAAATATGCACTAGATCTGCTAAAACACTAAGCATCTTCAAATGAACCTGATGATTGTACCTAATCCATACCTGATCAAATAGATGCACAGTTACCACAAACCACCAAAGTTAGTCGAAAGAATTATTCGTACTCATGTTTTAAAGTATGTGCAGATCTGAGGAACATCAACGGATGCGACCATGATAGATATAATCCAATGGTAGCACGCATGATAAGACAATCAATCGTTAAAAGCTCCCATCCAAGTCAAAGTCAAATTCCCATGTGTTTAAGTAGATCTAATAGTTACGCTTGAGCCTATTTGATCTAAATATCATGCTCCGAGAAAGTTGATCAAATATTTAAAATGCCCTCCTTTGAAAAAAGGTTTATGAAAATCTATGGTAGCATGTGATCATGAGTTAATATAATGGCGATACCTGCAACCACTCATCCAACCAATCAAAAGATCATGATTAAACAAAGTGATCTGCCACATTCGGTAAGATCCAATGATGGCACCGATCCATCATAGATCGAATGGTAGTGCCTCACTCAAAGTAGTCAAAGATTAAACAAACAATCATCAAAAGACCAATAGTCAAAGTGAAATCCAACGGTAGTGCTCAATCTGAACAGATACAACGGTGGAACTTTGCTTAAAGAAAAAACAAATGTAAAAGACATCAACGGTCGTGCTCGATCCTACCAGATCTAATAGTGGCGTCTTAGCCAAAGAAGACAAAAACTGACAAAATGGTCGACAGAGTTACATTTAAACCATATTGGATAGCCACGCTTATCTCCATCTAGATCCAATGGTTGTGCCTAATCGAGGCTATCAAAGGAAAATAAATCCAGATAAAGGGCGCACAGTTCAACCTGATCTGACGACGATGATGGACCCTGACCAGATCCAATGATAGCACGTGGCTAAGTCATCCAAATGTTAAGGGATATGGCTTATTTTGCTATTATATAATTAATTGAAATTAAATAAGGGTCTAAACAAGTTTATAATGATCCCCCTTCTCGGAAAACTCTAGCGCATGTCTAAATAATCAGACGAGCGTGCTAGATCATATATTTGATCGAACGGTGAGCTATTGACAAGGTAATCAAGGTTATAAAAGGTTATGTATTAATGAGAGGTCCAAAAGTATCAAATAGAGGTACACGATGCATATTTCATCCGACGATAATCATGAGTTGGTGGATCCAATGGGCACGCACCTCAATGACCAAATCTGATAGTAGATCCCCAAAATGATCACCACCTTGTTAACGGTGTAACTATTTCCAAAGCCAAATCTCCTTCAGGGCCAAGGTGGTAGAATGCTTTCCCGTGAAAGGCCACCACCACCACGTTCGTAATTCCACGTCAGAGGGAGGATCGGTTCGACGACCAATGGAAAAGTTGTGAATGATTGCAAGTACACAGACCAAAGTCCTCATGGACGTGCAGGTCGAGGAAAGCCACCTACCATAACTGTCTGACTTTAGAATATGACACTTTGGCAAGTTTCCATTGGAAAATTTGGAAAGGCAGTTGGTAACACTATATTAATGGTAACTTGTGTGATGGTAGTGAGCCCACTTCTCCATCAAATATTTAAACCTCCACTATCAAGTGACACTACCACCCTGGTAATCTTGAGCAAGGAACTAGTTCTAAAGAGCAAAGAGTAAGAAAAGACTCGAGAGACTTATTTCAGTGGTCTAGAATAACTGTTGTGGGAAAAATGGTAACCTGGGTAAATGCTTTCGTACCCAAGGATACTGAAGAAGCGGTGAGGTTTATCACAAACCAATCATCGTATGTCAAACTCCCTGACAAAGTTGTGCCTAGGAGCACAATGTATGATTTTGCCCAGCGATGCGAGATCAACAAAAAACTCACTCCTGTGTAGCAATACGAAATCGAAAACACTTGCATCTAAAGGTTTGTGCCCACAATGGAGAATGAGCAAAGAGCTCCTTGGTTGCTAACCGATTTATTCCACAAAGAAAGGCGGTTGTAACACAAGGGTTTCCCCAGGAGTAATAGGTGGACTAGTAACCTGGACAAATTGATATACCCCAAAGTATACTACTCCTTAGACCTACTGGCCTGGTTAACTGTAGCGTATGACGAGAAAAATAAAACATTCTGAGACAATAGAGACCAACTAGTGTTTAGTATCGCAACCAAACATATCAAGCAATTCTTCAAACTAGCACCTTCAAATACTCAGCTGATTCAATAGGTAATTGAAAGGCAATCTCAAAGGTTAATAGATTTAGATGTTTTTAAGTCATTATTTGAAGATCATGAGCCTATAATTTTTAAGTTTCCCATTAGAAAAATTGCTTTCAAGCCATGGGTCCAAGATTTTTGTGATATGGCTAATATCGTTTTAGGAGTACAAGAACTCAGTGTTATGGGTAGGAATGTATTGTATCTGGTGGCATAGAGTAACAGGAGAATAAACACCCCTGTCTACATCTGGGAGCAAGAATTGAGCGAACAACTGCACACGCAGTTGACAGAATTGAGAAAGGCTATTTTGGAGCAAAGGTAGGAGATGCCTCATTTTTCTCACTACTCCATTCTCATGCACCTACTAGCGATACAATTGGGAGAGGAAGGCATAAAAATGGTAGGGGCCATTGAGAGCCCCTACATCCAGTCCAATTTTTGGAGGATACACAAAAGTCATACTCACATGGGTTGGTTTTGCGATAATTTCATGTTGGAAATTCACTGGCTCCTAACTGGCTTCCTCCCTAAGAGATTGGGGCCTAGGGTAAGAGATTTCATTAAGGAAAAAGACATAGGATATTATTTCTTCTTTGAGGGATTCACATACATCCAACTCTATGGAGCTAAGATTCCTCCTAAAATGTTACCCATGTATTGTCCCTTATCTCTCTTTGCCCTAGAGCTATGTAGACAGGTGGCCAAGGAGGCCAAAATGAGGTTGGTGAAGAAGCATGGCAGAGTTCTATGGCTCAGCGTCCCTTGTAGATTTGGACATTACATATTTATAGGATATCCAACTTTGTTCAAGGGGATGTATGATTTGGATCTCATGTATTTTGAAGAAATAACTTGGAGACCTTACGATCCAGACAAAAAGTATGAGAGGTTAATGAAAAATCGTGATTACGCCTGGGTTGAGCATAGGAAAGATGATTATGAAGAAGAATTATTGGATGCCATAGAAAAAGGGAAAGATTTGTAGACCGTATGGGATAAATTCCCCTTTGAAAAAAGGGGTAATTCGTAAGTTCAAAAACCCTATGATTACCCCCTAGAGTTGGTTGCAATCAAAATAATCTTAGTAGATTCTATAGCCCCTCTCTTACCATAAGCTACCCAGGCAATCAGAGAAGACCCTATATTGGAGTTGATAGAGGATCAGGGTATTTACCAGATGGAAGCCACTGTGAGCATGGAGGACATTGTGGAACACCAAGTCCAAGCCCTTTATAATACTCAACTCAGAATAGAGGCATCACCCAACACTTCCCAAGGAATCTCTAAAATCCCGAGTATAATAAAGGGAAAAGAAGTCACCACCACACCTTCCCAAGAGCTCACTACTTCGAAGTAAGCTATAGTTCCTATTTTTGACCAGCTATTAGCAGTAACTAGTGTGAGGAAATTAGCTCCCAAAGCCATTCCCAACTCTTTGAAAATAAATAACAAGGAGATAAAAATTCCATCAATAATACAAATGAACATGAGGAGAGCAGGTGGATTTGGAGGTATTTTCAGAGACCACAGGATTAAAATGCAAACAGTTGTATCTATTCCAGAAACAAAGAAGCCTAGGTTGTCTTTACCCTCAAAAAAGGTTATGTTGGAAAGAATAGAATAACAAACAATTTTTAGTGCTGCCAATGAGCATGAGCTACATGTAGTAGCATGAATGGATGGCATGGGAGAAACTTTGTAGCTGGGGTAGGAGTAGAGATGACAGAATCATATATAGCAGAAGTATACATACCTCCCCCACAAGAACCTTTTGTTCTCAAAGTTGACAAGAAAACAAGAGGATTTTTAATGCATGGAAAAGAGGGTGATATGGTTAGAGCAGCTAAAGTACTACAATAGCAAACTATGGACCAGCTACATTAGAAAAATACAAAGTTGAGAAGCCAACTAGAAATGAGCAATAAAGAAAAATTCGAGATGTAAGCTTTGATTAAAAGTCTGAAAGAAGAACTGGCAAAGAAATTAAAATGTGCAACTTACAACTAGAAATGAGATCACCTCCCAGAGACGAAGTTAAAGTTTCTCAAGAAGGAGAGGCGTCAAAGGTAGGAAGTCAGTCAGATAGCTAAGGAGGAATAGAAGAAGGAAAAATAGAAGATGGAGGAACAGAGGAAGGAGACCCTCCAGGCACTGATATCATCGGCTAAACAAGTTAAGACTTGAAAAGTAAAAGGGAAGTATACAATATGAATAAAAAAGGAATATGAATAAAAAAGGATAGTGGGAGCTAGTTGTACCAATTTTGAAGATTGAACCCAAAGGTAACAAGTGTAAGGCCAAGATCAGGCCAAAAATAATAGATTCAAGAACTAGAAGCTATAAAAGGGAGCATCTGCGGTCAAAATCTACATCAAGCATTAGAGATAGCATTTTTGCTAAGAGGTATACTTGAGTGCCCTTTGAGTTGAGTTGTTGTATTCCCTTTTGTGTCTATTTTCTTGTTCATTCCTCATTCCTCCCCTTTACTATGTAGGATTTTGATAGGAAAGTGCTCAAGAAGCTGAGATTATTTCTAGACTTATTGAGCTTGAGGTTCAGAGACTCTGTTGTTACCATATTGGAACAAGAAGAGTAGAAGAGTTATGTTACATCATTTGAACATAATTTCTTCATTGTATTGATATATTTCTTTGAAAAATAGAGTTAAATGGCACTCTGCCAACTCTGCATGTAATATTCTATGAAATCAATACAATTATGGGTCTCATTTCTATTAATTCATTGTCTCAGTACTATGTGTTGCTACGTAATGGATTACATTATTTGAATGTGTTACGTACGATTCTCTCATTGGCCAACTGTTATGTTTATTATGATATTCGAATGAATGTGATAGTGTCAATTCTTTCTCAGTCCCTTTCTTTCTTTTCATTTTACAAATATTGTTAAATTGCTATAACAACCCAATGAATCTAGGCACCGGTCCACATAAGGCATAATAATGGTTATTTTCATTGCTTGGTCATTTTAATACATCTAGTGTAATTCTAATTTGGAGTGTGTAATCTTTGTAATATCATAAATTACCATTGGGGTTTCCTTACCCATTCTGTAACTTTTCTATAGCAATATCTGTTTTAATCAAAATAAAGAGGTAGGTTGACCAGAGCCTATAATAGCTCGTTGGTTTCAAATGATTTCTTGTAGCATGACAATCGTATCCTATGGATGCAAGAAATGGTTCCAACAATTTTTTGGCATCGTTGTCGAGGATAGAGTCTTCATGAGTTTAGACCTGGATTTCATGATATATTTTTACTAAGCATTTGAAACTGGTTCGTCAAACTGATGTCAATAGTTTTTTGGTATCGTTGTTGGGGAGGACTTGATAGAAAGATTTAATTATCTTCTTAATAGTTTTCTTTCAATGATTATTATTTTAATCAATGAGCGACCAATTGGAATAAAGAACCTACGTCTTGATTTTTATGACTTTTTGTGTTCTTTATTTTATTTTGCCCGTAGTTTTCAATTTTCTTTTGAAAGTGTTTTGACTTTCTTGATTTTCTTGAATTACTCCAAGAACCATCCCCTGTGAGGTTGAGAGTTAAATATCAAGCAATCTTGATCATACATTCTATTCTTTCTGCACCCTCATGTTGGCGACTCTATCTGGACGAACCCATAAATCAAACATCAAGAAAGAAAGAATAGAACGTGCTGGCACACACTAGGAGAAGCGGTAAGGAACTATTCCCAAAATTTGAAAATCCATAGGTATTTACCCATAGTCAAAAAATCCCCATTCTTAAGAGTATGGTTAATGAGAATAGATCTTACTTTAGCGGTAAAAAGTACGTAAAGAAAAATAAAGATCAGAATACTATTGTTGTTGATATCACTGTAGATGAAAATTTGAATTTTATTGTAGAAGATACATGTGATTATTCTCATTAGCCCTATAGATTATAATACAAAAGTCTATAATCCATTAGATTATATCCAGGCTACCCAAACCCATATCCTTGTAGGCATTGCTATTGTGAATTTAAATCCCATTATACCTACAGTAATAATGGCTCAACAAAATCAAAATAATGTTCATTTGTGGAGAACCAATAGGTATAGACCTTTTGCATTACCTGCAAATTTAAATGCCTTACCTAATAAAGCCCACAAATACCTTCTCAAGTTTATAGGAAATAATGTAGTAACTGGAGAAGACCATATCAAAAGTTTTCTGTATGCAATGGATAGCCTAGAGGTTGAACACGAAGACGTAGTCCTGAGACTATTCCTGCAAACTTTAGAAAAATATGCTAGAGAATGGTTCAATTCTCTCCCAGATAATGATATCCCAGATTTTACTAAAATGGAAGTTATGTTCCTAAAGAAATATGGAGAAAGGAAAAATGAACAATCTCTGTTAACTGAGTTGGCCACTATGAAGAAAAAGGAAAATGAGGTTGTCAGTGACTTTAATAGAAGGTTCTCAAAAACCAAAAACAAAATCCCTATTAACCTCAGACCTAGTGACATTCAGTCAATATGTTTTTACAAAAATGCTTTTCAAGGAGAGTTTAATTATGAGTTAAGACAAGAACAAGCCACTACTATTGATGCTTGTATGGAAAAAGTAATGGATATCAAAAGAAACATGCTTGACAGTGGTAAGATGAAGCCTTACTCTCTAGAAGCCAATCTACCTGAGAGAAAGCCCAAAAGGGTAGCATTTGATTTACAAAGAAGAACTAAAGTAGATCCAATGGAAAAACTAACTAATCAAATGGTTGAGATGTTTAATACCATGAACAATAGGTTAGCAAGAATTGAAAGAAATAATGGTAATAATGGTGAGACATCACAAACAGAGTGACCACATGTTGATAATCGCCCTCCCTTCAAGAAAAACTTCAATAGAAATTGGGGGAACAATAATGGCTCTAAGGAAGGAAATAAGAATAGGAATAATGGAAACAATAATTGGAAAAACAGAGAGTCTGACAGAGATCAGAATAGTGTTCCTAACCCTATACCATCTGCCAACATAGCAGAAGGTTTTCCCTATTTTTGCTCTACCTGTGATGCACCTCATAACCTAGATGGATGTGGGATTTACCTAAGTGAACAACACAATATAGATTTACATGATGATTCGAAAGAAGATATAAGATTTAATGCCTATTGGTCTCTAGAAGATGAGTCCAGAGAAAGGTTATTCGAAGAGAATATGGACAAGTATGCTTCAAATCATCATCCTCAAATTTTAGTAGTTGAAGGAACTAAAATCTTGCAAAATCCACATGAGTCAAGATATGATAAAATGAAGCAAGGGAAATTAATCCCCACTGCTAAGGAAGTGGAAGAATTAGAAGCTACCAATACTCTGAATTTAAGAAATAGAACTATCCCTGACAGAACAAAAAAAACTTCTACAAGTGAAACAAGAAAACATACTTTCACAAATAAAAATATCTATAAAGAGAAAACTGATAGAACCTCCAAAAATATTATTCTTAAGATAGTAGAATTAGAAGAGGAAACATCCAAAGAAGAAAGCAATAGACCATTGGATATAAAAAAGATAGAATTTGATGCTAGGTCAGAACTCAATAAGCAAAAAGTTAACATTACATTTGGAGAGCTTATGAAAGTTCAGTAGTACAGAGAACAAGTCTGTAGAGCATTTGGATTAGTTGAACAAAAAGAAGACCCAACTTGCCATGCTGCTAGACAAAATCAACATGATACAAGATCACCATCCTCTGTCAGACCCTTCTATGTATCATTAAGGTATAATTCAGATGAAGGAGAGAGGTATGTGATTCATAATTGTATGTTGGATAGTGGAGCTTCACATAATATCATGCCCAAAATGATAGTTGATCAAATGGGGTTAATTTGTACAAGAGACTCTACCCTTGTTTTAGTAATGGATAATAGACAAGTACCTTGTGTAGGGGTGATAACTGGATTATTGGTTTTCCTAGACCAACACCCCAAAAAGGGCATAGTAATGGATGTTGTAGTAGTGGATGTTGATCCGTTCTTCTCACTATTATTAAGCAGACATTGGGCAGAACAACTAGGAGGCTCAATCCAATTGGATTGGTCTTATGCTACCATCCCAATGTCAGATAAAGAAAATGTAACCTTACGAAGAGAACCATTTAACAAATATTCTGTAGAGTTAATTAAAACAGATGAAACCATGATAAACTTAGTAAATTATGTGGAAGAAAAAGGGATGGGAGTTTATTCAATATGGCATAACCCATTCCTGGTAGAAGTACCAGAGGCAAAGAACATGGATCTAGAAGTTATGAAAATGGTTGATGTTGAATCAGATAGAGTGTTAACTCAAGAAATGTGGACCATGACTTTTGATGGAGCTAAATCCCAATCTGGAGCAGGTGCAGGAGTTAATTTGACTGATATAAAAGGAAACTACCTTGGTATTCCTTACAGACTAGAATTCCCTTGCACAAATAATGTAGCTAAATACGAGGCTTTATTGCTAGGATTGAGAAAAGCAAAAGAATTGGGCATTAACTACTTGATTGTAACAGGATATGTGGAACTAATTATACAACAAATCAAAGGTAAATATCAAACCAAGCATCCTAGGCTAAAACAATATAAAAATGTAGTATTGGAAGAAATTGAAAAATTCTTAGCTTTCAATATCTCATTTATTCCTAGAGAATATAATCATATTGTAGACCTTTTAGCTATAAATGCATCAGGCCTAGACCATCCAGAAATAACTACAGATTATATGGATAGGTTCCCAACCATTTTAGTTTATAAGCCCTCTATTCTAGATAACATAGTTTACCTACATGTCTTTCAAGATGATGTGGACATAAAATATTTCATGACTTTACAAAATCAATATGCAAATATAATCTATGATGAAAAATATGAAGAAAAACTCAAAGACCAAATAGGTGAACCAGTAGAAGTAATCCAATTGAAAACAAACAGAATACCAAAAGGATTAGTTTCTCTGGAGAGTCTATTTGATGATTTTGATAAGGCATTCAAATCTCCCTTGAAAGAGACAATAGCTAAAGATGTTAATATTGGTACAATGAGAGAGCCCAGAATAGTGAAAGTAGACACAACCTTACCAACAAAAGAAAAAGCTAGATATATCAGTTTCTTAAAGAAGAATAAGGAACATTTTTCTTGGACTTATGAGGATCTTAAAACTTTCAAAACAGATGTAATGACACACATAATACCCCTAAAGGAAGATTCCAAGCCATTCAGACAAAAACAGAGGAAGTATAACCCTACCTTGCACCCAATAATGCAAAAGGAGGTACAAAAATTATTGGATTCCAAAATAATCAGAAAGGTAAGATTTTCCTCTTGGATATCCAATTTAGTACCGGTTAGAAAGAAAAATGGGGATATTAGACTCTGTGTAGATTTTAGAAATTTAAATAAAAGCTCATTAAAGGACAATTACCCATTGCCCAATATGGAGCAACTACTGCAAGCAGTAGTTGGTTCATCAAGGATGTCCCTGTTGGATGGATTTTTTGGATATAACCAAATCCAGATCAATCCAGAAGACAGACATAAAACAACATTCACCACACCCTGGGGCACATTTGAATATTTAAGAATACCTTTTGGCCCAATGAATGTAGGTGCTACCTTTCAGAGAGCAATGGATTTTGCCTTCAAAGGTTTAATGTTCAAAATAGTGGTTGTATATTTGGATGATATCACTATATTTTCTAAAAATCTAGAAGATCACTTAGAACATTTAGCTGCAGTTTTTGCTCGATGCAAAGAATTTGGAATTTCCCTAAATCCCAAGAAGTGCATATTCGGGACTACACAGAGGAAATTATTAGGTCACATAGTTTCAGAAAAGGGGATAAGTATTGACCCAAAAAGAATAGAAGCTATCTCCAAAATTCCTCCTCCCAAAAACTTAAAAGGAGTCAGGTCATTCTTTGGCAAGATAAATTTTGTTAGAAGATTTATTCCAAATTTTGTAGAGATGACCAAACCCATAAATGACATGGTTAAAAATACTAGAGAAATAAAATGGACAGTAGAAAACATGGAAGCATTCAATAAGATAAAAGAAGCCATTTCTACTACTCCAGCCCTAAGTTGCCCTGATTATTCTAAAGACTTTAACATTTACTCATATGCATCTGAACACTCCATTGTTGTAGTTCTTTCACAAAAATATGATGAAAATAATGAAAGGCCAATAGCCTTCATGAGTGCAGGTCTAAAAGGAGCACACCTTAAATATACCTTGCTAGAAAAACATGCTTATGCAATCATCCAATCTTTAGAACATTTCAAAGGTATATTTGGTTCAAATAAAGTTTATTGTTGCATCCCTTTCATAACAATAAAGGATGTCTTCACCCAGTCTGAGCCACTAGGAAGGCCTACAAGATGGATGGTGAAACTATTATAGTATGATGCAAAATTCAAAATAGTCAAAACTGTAAGAGGGCAAGGCTTAGCAAAGTACTTGGCATATAAAGGAGAAGACTCTAATAATGTCCTCATAGTAGATGAGATACATGATACCAGGAGAATTAATAATGCAGAATGCAAATGGTATGATGAAATTCTAGCTTACTTACAAACTCTATGTCAGTGAAACTTCAAACTCATAAATACCATGTGTAGGATGGCGTGCTTTATTGGAAACACCCTGATGGAGTGTTATTAGTTAGTTTGTATGAAAATGAAGTCCCAAAAATAATTAAAGAATTCCATGATGGTTTATGTGGAGGACATTTTGCTCCAAAAGCCACAACTAATAAAATTATGAGAGCAGGATATTATTGGCCTTCCCTTTTTCAAAAAGGAAAACTCGAGCCTAAATGGATTGGTCCATACCAGATAGCCCATGTTGTTGGTCAGAATACTTACAAATTGCAGACCTTGCAAGGAGAACCAATGGTTATCCCTATTAATGGCCAACACCTCAAGATGTACAATCCCTGTGGTGGGGTCAGGAAAGAGGAAGTGCCATGTTGATAAATATATATATATATATATATATATAAATATATATATATATAATAAAAAATAGAAAGTCAAAAACCCCAAAAACAGAGTGATGTTTTTTTTAGTGTTGTTTTTGTTTATCCTTGTTTTAGCATTTTTTTCTGTTTGTATTGAGTATTCTTGTTTTGGTTCCTCCAAAAACAAATAAGAAGAAAGGAGATTTATTTTAGACTTTGATGATGTTTACAATTTTTCAAATATGAATGTTCATGCAATGGTCATATGATATGAGATAAAACAGAGTGAAATCAGAGTTGATTGGGACACCATGTCGAGGCCTCACATTACAAATAATACTTAAAGAGATTTCAAGGTCCAAAGAACAGGGTTATCTTTGGTAAGGTGGTTGAGCTAAAAATAATTACACTCATCCTTTTTAGCCAGAAACTAATCCTCAACTCAGGCATACTCATTGCACAATTTTCTTATATCAAAATATTTCTCAAACGAGAAAGAAAATCAAAATAATGCAGGTTGAGTCACTACTTGAGATATCTTGGAAAATATCTACCGGGGCTATGGATGCTTGACTGGTAGTAGGGTAAAACCGAATGGGATTAGAAGCAACTCCACCGAGGCTATAGATGCTTGATTGGAAGTGGAGCCCTGCATAATGGTGAACATATTTAAGAGTGAAATCATATACTAAGCTTAACTCTCTTCCCAAAACATGACAAGGTTTTGGAAGACTTGGAAATCAAAATGAATGCACTAACACACACATGGGCCAAAGCATGATGGAACAAGTAGCTTTGATAAATTATGTGTAATCATATCCTATGACCTTGCTAAACAAACATAACAATATATCCAAAAAGCTCATCTGATTCTAAAATTATGACCCTTGGTTTCAAATTGAATAAAAGGAATTACAATTTTTAATACTCTATTGCTTTGATATCATGTTGTTATTATAGCTTTTCAGTTTAAAAGTTATTGTGTTTTGTTTTTCAATTTTTTCTTATCAGGCTTGATTATTTGTAATTCTGACCAAATGCTTACAATGATTCGGTTCCAAGCTGGAAATAAAACCAGGATATTCTGGAATTCTCAAGTGCCTCATGTTTTCAGCACATTGTCCCAGTCAGAGCCTATGTTGGAGCCAAAATTGACTCAACATCTAAGACCCCCAATTTTAATTTTTTGGCTTCAATAAATTTAGCAAATGTTGCTGCCTTTGTTGCATTTTCATCTAGAAGTTGACTTTCAATGTTTGATTTTTGAACCAAACCTTAGCCATTTATTGGATTGCTTTTATAACCATTGTTTTATCCTAAAGGAATCCATAAAGGTCAAATTAAATGAACGTCCACTAAAAAGGTCAAACCATTAAATACCCCGATTCCTTTAAAATAAGGTTTATGATCCACGAATTTAATATGAGCCCTCATTATAAAATAATCACAACTTTCGGGCCTAAGTCAAATGAATGAACCCCTAAGTCCCAGGTTGTCTAAAGGTGTTATTAAAGAATTCAGACCCGAGGTCATCTCTAGCCTAAGTAAAATTTTAATAAAATCATTTAAGGGCAAAGATGTGTGCCATGATAAAAAGACTTATATCCAAAGGTATCAAAAGGTGATAAATCAAAGTCTAATAAAACTAAGTTGAAGGTTACGTGCTTCTTTGAAATAAAAATCATGCAAATCTAGTAAATCTAAGGGCAGCGCTTCATCGAGATGAAATCGAACGGATGCGCTCACTTTGATAAGTCAGAATATTTAATGCACCGTGGTCAAAGGAATTAAAACCTAAGGTTTTTAGCGATTGAATTTAATAAATCCTTGAGGGTACGCGCCCCCTTTCATTAAACATCGAGCTATTTCAGAAGATCCAAGGGCAGCACTCAACTAAGATTTGATCGAACGATCGCACTCTCTTGGAGGTGCATAAAGTTATCATTAAATGGGCTAAATATCAAAAAATTGATTAAATAAGCTAAACAAGATTAGCGAGGGTCATCATACATTGCTAAGCTAAACAAAGTTTATTTTCAGTTTTGAAGTGACAGGTCATAGAGAATCCATGGCTATGCATAATCAAGAGTCAATTCAACGGATATGCCTTTCTCAAAGAAAGCAACATCAAATATGCACCAGATCCACTAAAACACTAAGCATCTCCAAATGAATCCAATGGTTACACCTAACCCACACCCGATTCAACAGATTCGTAGTCACCACAAACCACCAAGGTTAGTTGAAAGCATTATTTGTACTCATGTTTTCAAGTGTGTGAATATATGAGGAACATCAACGGACGCACCCTCTTTAGAGACAATCCAACGACAACGCGCATCTCAAGATAATCAACCGTTCAAAACTCCCGTCCAAGTCAAAGTCAAATGCCCCTGTATTCAAGCAGATCTAACGATTGCGCTCGAGCCTAGTTGATCTAACGATCGCGCTTTGAGAAAATTGATCAAAGGTTAAAAAGGGCCTCCTTTTAAAAAGGTTGATGAAGATCTACGGTAGTGCATGATCGTAGCTTAATCTAATGACGGGGTCTACAGCCACTCATATGACCAATTGGAAGATCACAATTAAACAAAAATGATTCCCTACATTCATTAAAATCCAACGGTGGCGCTTCACTTAAAGAAAAATCCAAAGCAAAAGACATCAATGGTCATGTGCATTCCCACCAAAGATCCAACGATGATATTTTATCAAAGTAATTAAACGTTAAGAAGGGTGCAATCTCATCAAATCGAACGATCGCACTCGATCTTGCTAGATCTAACGGTGGTGCCTAGGCTAAAGAAACGAAAGATGACAAAATGGTCGTTGACTAAGTAATATTTGAATCAAATTGGATGGCCGCACTTATCTCTACCTAGATCTAACGACTACGCCTGATCAAGGCTATCAAAGGAAAATAAAATCTAGTTAAGGGACATGCAGCTCAACCCGATCTAACGATGGTGATAGACCCCGACCAAATCCGATGGTAGCGCGTGGCCAATTCACCTGAAGGTTAAGGAACATGGTTTATTTCATTATCAGATGATTAATCAAAATTAAAGAAGGGTCTAAACACGTTGATAATGATCCCCCTTCTCGACAAACTTCGATGCATGTCTAGATAATCGGACAAACACGCTGGATCATATGTTTGATTGGACGATGAGCTATTGACAAGGTAATCAAGTTATTAAAGGTTATGTATTAATGAAATTTTTTTTTTTTTTTTTTTTTTTTTTTTTTTTTTTTTTTATATATTTTTAAATTTAGGTGTGCCCTTTTTTTTAAACAGAGCAATTTTTTTTTTTTTTTAAAAAATAATAATATAAAATCCTCTCTTTTTTTTTTTGTTTTTTTTTTTTTATATATCACCCCCCTTGACATTTTTCCTTTTTTTTTTAGGACTGCATTCTTGCTGTTTTTTTTTTTTTTTAAATATATTTTTATTTTTTTTTTTAAAATAAAAAAAATAATTTTGTTTTATCCCTTTTTTTGGTTGGTCCAAAAATATCAAACGAAGGTATATGATGTGTATTTGATCCAACGGTCATCATGAGTTGGTGGATCCGATGGGCACACACCTCAATGACCAAATTTGACAACAGATCCCCAAAATGATCACCACCTTGTTAACGGTGTAACTATTTCCAAAACCAAATCTCCTTTCGGGCCCAAAGTGGCAGAACGCT
The DNA here is from genome assembly GCA_028583015.1 of Wollemia nobilis. Lineage (NCBI taxonomy): Eukaryota > Viridiplantae > Streptophyta > Pinopsida > Araucariales > Araucariaceae > Wollemia > Wollemia nobilis. The sequence goes on along the minus strand of JAQPPZ010001695.1, from coordinate 3,110,151 downwards.
TTCTCACAAAAAGCCACCACCACCACATTTGTATTTCCACGTCAGAGGAAGGATCAGTTCGGTGACAAATAGGAAAGTTATGAATGATTGCAAGTACATAGACCAAAGTCCTCGTGAACATGCAAGCCGAGGAAAGCCACCTACCATAACTATCTGACTTTAGAATGTGACACTTTGGCAAGTCTCCATTGGTGAATTTGAAAAGGCAGTTGGTGACACTGTATTAATGGTAGTTTATGTGATGATAGTGAGCCCACTTCTCCATCAAGTATTTAAACCCACACTATCGAGTGACCTTACCACCCTGGTAATCTTGAGCAAGGAACTGGTTCGAAGGAGCAGAGAGTGAGTAGAAACTCGAGAGTTTTGTTTCAATGAGCTAGAACAACTATCTTGAGCAAGATGGCAACTTGGGGAAATGCTTTCATACCCAAGGATACTGAAGAGGCAATGAAGTTTATCATAGACCAATCGTTGTATGCTGAGATCCTCGGACCAACTATGCCTAGGAGCATGATGTATGATTTCACCCAACGGAGTGGGGCTGATAAAAAGCTCACTCTCGAGTAGCAATATGAAATCGAAAACACTTGCATCCAAATTTTTGCTCCCATGATGGAGAACGAGCAAAGAGCCCCTTGGTTGCTAGCTGATTTATTCCACAAAGCAAGGAGGCTGCAACATAAGGGTTTCCCCAAGAGTAATAGATGGACCAGTAACCTAGGAAAATTGATATGTCCAAGAGTATACTACTCCTCAGACCTACTGGCCTGGTTAGTTGTAGCGTATGACGAGAAAACCAAAACATTCCAAGACAATAGAGACCGACCAATATTCAATATTGCAACCAAACATATCAAGCAAGTCTTCAAACTGGCACCTTCGAATACCCAACTGATTCAATAGGTAATTGAAAGGTAATCTCGAAGGTTAACAAATTTAGATGTTTTTAAATCATTATTTGAAGATCATGAGCCTGTAGTTTTTAAGTTTCCCATCAAAAAACTGCTTTCAAACCATGGGTTCGAGATTTTTGTGATATGGCTAATATCATTTTAGGAGTACAAGAACTCAGTGTAGTGGGTAGAAAGGTATTGTATCTGGTAGCACAAAGTAACAGGGGAATAAACACTCCAGTTTATGCCTGGGAGAAATAATTGAGTGAATAATTGCACATACATTTGACAGAATTAAGAAAGGCCATTCTGGAACAAAGGTAAGAAATGCCTCATTTTTCTCACTACTCCATTCTCATGCACCTGTTGATGTGACAATTGGGAGAGGAAGGTCGAAAAAGGGTAGGGGCCATTGAGAGTCCCTACGTCCAATCTAGTTTTTGGAGGATACACGAAGGTCGTACTCACATGGGTTGGTTTTGCGACAATTTCATGTTGGAAATTCAT